>CAMZMU010000060.1:34477385-35677385 GCA_947311845.1 Poa pratensis | reverse complement strand
TCGAGCTCGAGCACGCCTACCGCCTCCACTCCTTCTTCGCCCCCAAGCCGCCTGCGGACTGGCTCGAAGACTCCGACGACGATGGCCTCACCAACACCACCGACGAGGACTTCGCAGCGGGCATGGAACGGGAGAGGGTTCGCTATGAGGCGGTGGAGCAGGCTCGTCACGCAAGATCGGAACGAGGCCGCGTGCAACCTCCTTCGAGGACTGGCCGCCGACGCCGGAGTGGGATCCCGGCCACATGCAGCTCGTCATCGAGGCTGACATAGCCTCTGCCGCCGCCACCGCCGCCGCCACCGCCTCCCCGCTGCCACCGCCTCCGCCGCCACCACCTCCAGCTCCGCCGCCACCACCTCCACCACCGGCTACCTCTACTGCCTCTGCTCAAGCTGCCGCCAGGGTCCTGTGCTCACCGCCGCAAGGGCCGGTGCCTGGCGTGCTACCCTACTTACTAGATCTAGTCTAGGTCTAGATTTAATTTGAATGAATTATGTTAGTTTGAATGAAATTTCAATGAAATATATGCATTTTCGTATCAAAATTTCATATTTGAATAAGATTTGGGCGTCGCGAGTGGGGAGCGAGGGCGCCCAAATGGGCAAGGTAGTCCGGACGGCGCCCAAAGGGCCTGTCCGGACGACCTTTGGGCTCCCATTTGGGCGCCGCGAGTAGAGATGCTCTTAGTATTGCGAATGATAGCTATTTCACGAGACTTCAGTTAAGTCATGATCTCTAGTTGATTTAGAATCTTCAGAAGTAACAAAGCATTGTGAGGCACATCATCATTGTATGAGAAACAATTGGTAGGATCAATTGGCTCAAGAGATGTATGTATCTTGCCTCAGGTGAGAGATGTGGACAAGGTGAGATTGGTAGAATCACGGGATATCTGAGGAGCTGCATCCTTCAATATGGACGAAGACTCAACAATTTGTGCTTGCTTATTCACTTTACTCATTTCAACAAGAGGTGAGGCCGGGCGCAATTGGTCTCTTTTTATATTAATATATTGTCTTTATCGATAATTAATTGTGTGAAGAGGTGAGTTTTTCTATAAATTCAAGTTTCATTAACCGACCTTTCCACCGACTAGAATCATGTGCCATTGGGAAGGTGATCTGACAATTAATTTTATAGTACAATTTCCCTTGTGAAAAGAATACTTCGGTAAATATGTAAAAAAGGAAGTAGACAATACCATTTTGGGCGGGGCTAGGGACCAAGCGGGTCCATGTTACTGAACTCTAGTCTTTTCTCTTTTGGCCATTGCCTTCTCACATTTACATCATATAAAACGACTCTGATCATTCTCCGCATACACAGTCTTACTCCTTAATGCGCACATGTACTCCCCCCGTTCCAATTTAATTGACTTGCACATGTGGATGTACAATACATGTTACGTGGTGGATGTATCAATACATGTTACATGTATTGATACATCCACATGTGGTGGATAGCAAGTCAATTAAATTGGAACGGAGTGAGTAGTACCTAACGCGGCAAGATTGGATAGATATAAATTCCTCTTTCGCACCAAAACACGCAATTAGTAGATCTGTAAGCATTTCTCTTACTCGTCATAGCATGCCACACAGGTCTCCCAGGTAGCCCATTATTCAAGCATTTCAACACCCACACCCAGGGTTCACATCGTCTCCACGTCCGGAAGCCTAGAGCGAAAATCCCCCATGGCGATGCGGCGCCCCAAGCCCGAGACGTCGCCACAGGCGCCGTCGTCGCCCTCCGACCAGAGAGACGCCGTCATCGAGGAGCTGCAGAGAGGCTCTGAGCTGGCGCAGTTTCTCAGGCAGCAGGTGGAGCTCATCCCGGAGCACGACCGCCGCGACGCCGCGTTGGCCAACGTCAGCGACATCTCCACGGCCCTCGCGTCGTCGCTCTCGGTGCTCCAGTCCGAGAGAGAGCAGTACAGCTGCTCCTCCCAAGACGCCAGGGCGGTGACCTATGCTGCCGGCGCCTTCGGTGGCGGGAGTGTCAGGTCAAGAAATGGCGCCGTCGCACGCACCAGGAAGGTGAAGCACCGGCGAGGCATCAATGGCGAGGAGCTTCCAATGTGAGTGTCTAACTAAGAGAGTGTGTGTTTGTCTAGGCAAGTGGTACTGTAGCATGCGTATATGTGGGGATCTGTGCTAGAGAAGAATTGGTGTTTGCAGATCTATGCTATACTTGGTTCTCAGGATGAACTAATCACTGTCATTTCCTTTCCCTAAAATAATAACTCATCACTCTAATCGCATTGTTACTCTGGCTACTCCTCTCTAGTTGCTTTAAGTTCTTGCTTCACTTTCTTAGCCTTTTTATCCAAGGGAACTAACAGAAGTGGAATCATCGGCTGGTCAATGCTGAACAGCTGAAATATCCACTAGATCCACCTTTCAATATGAAATAAAAAATAGTTGCTAGGTTTTATTTTATCCCAGTTCATTTGGCGAGGCTGACTAGTAGCCTATGCTTGTTTCTTTGCGTACCAGGATTTATATTTTATGGTTAGCTAAGAAGTATATGCAGTAAAAGGCTAAATTTAATTCTTTCCCCCGGTCTTATTCAGCAACGAGATACTAACTGAGACGCTAGAAAATGATCGATTCCACTGGAGGAAATATGGTGAGAAGAAGATTCTTAATGCTGCTTTTCCAAGGTATGATTCTTCGATGGAGTTCCATACTTCCATCCCTGGCTCTTTCTCTGATTCAGTTTACTTAGATTCTGAATTATTGTATTTGTGAGTAGTATAGCTTTATTTATTTGTCTCGTTTGTAGCTTGTTGCCTTTTTTTAACCTTTATAGTGGGCTCTGCAAGAATTATGGCTATATGCATCTTTGGATAAGGTTCTCATATAAAAACTGTAATCATGTAATAGGGGTTCTCATATATAATCAAAGTACGTACTTAATCGTTACATATTCAAATGAAACCATCAAGTCCTTCAAATCTATATTTGGCATATGTGCGGCATGGATCATCACCTCTCACAGCATTTAGTTGCTTCAAAAATTATGGTTGGTATAGGGCCCATTTGGGGTACATCGCATATCAGTCTATTAGCTACCACCCCAAGCTTGCTTAATTTTTCTTATAAGATTAAGACATACAATATTAGTCCACAATAACCTAAGAAAGCCAGAGAAGACAGTTAGTTGGGCTTTCCCATCCCTGTCAATCAAAGCTCATGCTCCACAAATAATAGGGCCAAATTAGATAGTGTATTCTAAAGCGAAATGTTATACACAAATCAATCATGCACTTGTGCTCGTAACTGTTTTCTGATAAGGGGTAATATTTAATATCAAGATTAATATGCTTATTCTGTGTGGGGCATAAACCATTTTCCTAGCTGCACACAAATATATCGACCATGCATGTTTAGGCTCATCTATTTACATGGGTTTTGGCAGCTTATAAAAGTTCCCATTTATCAGTGCATACGGTAGCTGGTTTATTTTGATGTGATCCACCAAGAAACACATCCCTGCGCTGTACTTGTAGTCTATTTTTCTTAATGAATAGGTGGCACAGCCGCGCAGGCAGGTTTCTTTTACCAAACTGTGAGATTTCTTTAAAACAATATCAACATGAAAACCGCTAGCTAATGTAAATGATTTATGTAGATTCAACTTTTTTTGGAAAAGGGTGTACCCCAGCCTCTGCATCAGTCATGAACACAGCCATGAATTGATTGCAAGGTTTTATCCGTACACAAAGAAAATGTATGAAAATAAAGGGAAACAAAACTGGGAGTTAGGCCGACGTAGACCGTGAACATACAAATCACATTTCAGGTAATTAGGGGTAAAAATAGATGCTGTAAATTCTAATTTTGATGGATCATAATATCAATTTTGAATAGAAATCAATTCGAAAGTAGCATCTTTGATATTCTAAACTAAGAAAACGTGCACTCCTTTACATTTCAGTAAGTTTTGTTATTTCCATGTACAAGTACATGAAATCTTTTTTTACATGGCAGTTGATTGATTGTGTGGTTTCTCAGTACAACTAAAATTAAACGTTTCCACCATAAAATGCTATATGCTTACGTTTGGTAAATCAACCTTTTGCAGGTTATACTACAGATGTGGATACAGTGACGAGCACAAGTGCCCGGCAAAGAAATATGTGCAGCAGCAAAACAGCAGCGACCCTCCGTTGTACAAGGTCACCCTCATCGACGACCACACATGCCATACCTTGTTCCCAGCCGAAGCCAATCAACCACCCAGCAGCTCAAGCACAAGCAGTGCTAGCTCGCAGGTGCTCGACTTCACGAAGGCATCACTCTCTCATCTGTTGATGTCCCGAGGTTGAAGGAAGAGGAAGACGTAGCAGGAAGCATGTCTGTGGCTGTTCCCAGCTACACATATGACGAGTTGTACTCTTCTTCCTCGCTGCCGTTGCTGTCGCCGAAGGAGTGGGAGATGGAGATGGAGATCAAGTCACTATTTCGTCGTCACTCCGGGGGTGGCTAGTTTGCTAGCTTGTGAAACTGAGTGTTCTAGCTTGCTATAGATCAATTCGTTGCATCCAAACAGCAACCATGAATCCTAATAATGCCATGTGCATGACTGCGAGAGATTACTCTCCAGTGTTGTAATGTTAGTAGTACAACAGCACAAGTACTAGAGATACTTTTTGAGATGTATAACAGACTTGAACTTAATTACCTATGCAACGCAACAGTCCTGCAGCCATATGCTTAATTGTCTATCTTCTCATGTACAACGCAATTAATTAGCATCCTGCTTAAGTGTCTATCTTCGCATGTAAAACGTAACTAATTAACATCCATCTTGTGTTCATCCAGTCAGATTCACAAGAGAATCATGAAACCATGAGTGCTGTTGTGAGATCCCACAGAGGGAGGGCCGCGCCGGAGGCGGACGGAGGGAGGGCCGCGCCGAAGGCGGTAGCGGAGGAGGAGGAGGCTGTAGAGGCGCTGACTCCGCCGCGGGCGAGCAGCACGGAGGCGGCAGTCGCGCGGGGAGGGACGCGGTGGTTGGGGATCGGTGGAGGTCCTGACTATCAGGAGCGGCGGAGTCAGCGGCGGGCGGGGCTAGGGTTGTCGGCCGCCCGGGGCCGCCGCCGCGTCCGCCTCACCCTCGCGCCAGCTCCCGTTCCCGTCCTCCCGCTCTATGAGGTCGCAGCCAGCGCTACCCCGTCGGCGGACGCGAAGTCGCCGCCGTGCCCCAGCTCGCCCTCTACCTCCACCCGCCAGGTCCGGATCCTTCTAACCCTGCTTCCAGTTGGTCGGATCTTCTCGTATTCGAGCTCGTGTTCGATTTTGGGCTTCATGTGTGCGGAGTGGGTGATCGATGGATTCCGTTCGAGGTTCAACATGTTCGGATACATGAGTTTAGCTCGTTTTGATCTTCTGTAGAGATTAGACATGCCGTAGAGGCTTTACAAAATCTAGAGAAAGCTAGTTTCAATTAGTTTCATGCTAATAGTAAATTGGGCAGACAGAGTTTGGAAGTCCTTGTAGAGTAGTAACAGTAGTGTTTTACCTGTTGTTCATATCCAGGACCTGTCATCTGAAGATGAGGGTGTGGATGTTGAGGCTTACGAGCTTATTGAATGTATGAAGGGGTTAGCTAGTATTATGAGTAAGAGTAATTCGTAGGAAAAAGTTTTGGTAGAGGTTTCCCTGTT
This sequence comes from Poa pratensis, assembly GCA_947311845.1. NCBI lineage: Eukaryota > Viridiplantae > Streptophyta > Magnoliopsida > Poales > Poaceae > Poa > Poa pratensis. Next base: position 35,671,714 of record CAMZMU010000060.1, on the reverse strand, counting down.
GGTAGAGATAGAGGCAGGTTGATTTTTATTTTTATTTTTTTGCACTGGTTTACAGCTGTTTTGATGGCGTTTTTTTTTCTAGGATCTGTTCTGGACAGAATTAGTGGTAGACATGTTTTATCTTTGTTTGTTGCCCCTTCTGTAGGACAGGATGGAGGTATGCTTTTAGGGGTTGATAATGTGTTTTACAATGTTTTAGATACTGAGATAGGAGGTTTCTTTGTTAAGGCTCTAGTAGAGGGTAAGACGAGTAAAGAAAAATGGAATGTAGTTAGTATCTATGGCACCTTTCTTAATAAAAGTTCATGTTTGGATATATTAGGATTGGTCTGCCTTTGCTATTAGGAGGTGTTTTCATTTTAATTAGGAAAAAACGACCGTTTGTAATATAGAGATAAAATCTAATTTTTGGTCTAAGTTGTTTAACGCTTTCTTTTGAAAATTATGAGGTTAGAGAGATAGACCTAGCTAGTAGAGGTTATACATGGTTAAACAATATTTTGCAGCTTTCTTTTAGAAGCTAGATAGGGTGCTTATTTCTTGTTCTTGGGAGTTTTTTTATCCTCTTTGTTGTTCTGAATTTACTAAATAGAGAACTGTCTGATCACTCACCTATGGTGGTAGATTTTGGTTTGAGTACAGTAAAGTTATCATAGTATGTTGGTTTTTTAAGGGATGTTTTGGTAGAAGTGGTTACCATAGTTTGGCACGGTTTTATCACTGGTAGAGATAGTTTTATATTACTGTGTGGCAAATATAGAGGCAGGAAAATTAGGAAAACTCTTAAAGGATGGATTTTGAATTTTGTGTGGCTGTATAAAAAGAAGAAAGTTTAAGTAGATGCTACAGATGCTTACTGCAAGTAGCAGCGGAGGTGTTTTTAGTAAGAGAAAAGGGTGGGGCACCGTTGACAAGAAGGTTTGCTGGGTGAAGAAGAACTCGGAGAAAATGCTGGGAGACAGAGAGGAGAAGGAGACAAGAAGGTGTTCTCAAGAGAAAGTTAGCAAGGAGGCTTGTAGTTGGAGTAGTTTTTCGGTGTTGAGTGTAGATGGCTGTTTTGTGTTTAGTCTAAGTCTGTAAGAGTTTAGGAGTTTTAACGTTGAGGTTGCTGTGAGAGTTTGGAGGCGAGGGTGTGTGTAATGTGGTGAAGCAGTGGAAGGTGGCAAAACGATGTATTATGGGTTTCGTTTTTAATAAAAATGGAATCGGGGGCGGAGCCCTTTCAATCTAAAAAAAAGATTCACAAGAGAAATATGTATTAGCTAGAAGCTGGCCCAGTTTATTCGGATGGAACACAAATCACAAATGCGTGAAAAGTGTTCTATCAGATCAGATTGTTATTTCTCAAAAAAAAAACAGACTGTTATTTCATAAAATAATGTTCACAAAAAAAGTTGATAGAAACACAAAAATTATGTCTTCATAGATAGTGTGGGGTTGCAATGAACTTAATTCGAAAAAACGCAATAAAAACTGTCTATTGGCAAAGATGGCTTGGAAAGAGCATCAACTAGAGGCAGCCATGCTAATTAACATGCATATTGATTAATTAGCTGAAGACGTGCTTATCCTCAAGTAATGCTGATGTCACAAACGCTGTCGTGAGCATTGCGTGGTGACAATTAATGAATCCCACACAAGGTTAAACAAAATGGAAGTGCCAATGATGCATGGTGCTTTACTTTCATCTTGCCAACATTTAGTCATAGATCATGTGCACACACTAACCAGCCAGCTACGCCATCATCTGATTTCACATCTGCAAGTTGTTGATAGTCCACTCAAAGCTGCACTGAGATACCATTAAAAGTCTCTGCAAAAACACGTTGAGTCGATCGCATCATGCACACATGAGATCCTGCTTGAGGTGTGAAAATGTCTAGTTATCTAGCTAGGCTGTCAAGCTTGTCACCGTTCATCAGAAAAAAAACAAGCAAGTTGATCATTCGATGATGGTTTTTAGATAATTAACAAAAAGAGGTGTGCATCGACCGTTTCAAATGTCAGAGGTCCCTCCGTTTTCTAAAAATAGCAACAAAAATATAATTAAACTCGTAATAAGAAATTTTATATAAAAGTGTACTCTCAAGAAAATGAGAATTAGCATCAATTTTTTGCTAATGCCAAGTTGCCGGCTGTGCGTATAGCTTAATGGGGCTAGGTCAACTCATGTCCGGATGATGGGAAGGTTAATTAGCTTAACTATATTTGTGAATAAATTAATTAGCTTAACTAATAGTTCAATCAGTTGCATGAAATGGGCAGCATGAGTAGGTAGGCATTCCGAAAGAAACATACCATCTGATGGGGTGGGTGGGTGCCAGAGATATGTAGCTCGTCTTGTCTCTTCTGAAGTTCTTACTTGACTAGTCAAGATTTGTTTTCAACTTTGCTTGATCTTAAAAGTCTTAAATCAAGTCACGGTAAGTACCTAAACTTTCATGCAGTTTTTTAGCAACCTTCTTCAGATGGCAGGCCTTTCCTGAAATTTCTTCAAGTCGCACGTTGTTTTCTACCACATAGTTTTGAACGAAGTTTTACCGTAACAAACATTCCTCTTTTCATTGCAAAGTGGTATAGAGAATTGATCCAATATGGATGGAATCATGAATAGTCATTGATTATGTTTTGTGTATACTAATTAACTTGATGTCTATGGAGCAATATGGATAAAGTAAAGTAAGTATTTATCAGGAAAGCCACCGCAAAGATCCAATTTATTTAAACCCATATTCTATCATATGAATGAAACATAGTTCAAAAAAGACGACTAAACGGGTTTGCTTATACATATTTATTATTAAATTCCCATTCTCGATGGATGGATCAAGATTATCAATTTTGAAGTGAGAAAGAAGGATCAACTCTTCCCCAACAAATAAACTATCAACCTTAAAAACTTGTAATGAAGGATTACTAAGCTCAAAACCATGCAAGCACGGTTCATTCAAAGAAAACCATATGAAACCCTGCCTACGAACAAGCCACTTAGCTACCATAGAGGCAAAGAATCGCACACAAAACTGTTTATTGAGAAAGCGAACCACACCTTCGCCCCTGAGAGAATTGAAGTTTGGGCATGGTAACTGGGAAAACCTGAGCCTCTCTGAAGTCCAAACACAAATGGAACAATGGAAAACACCTTGGCCAACAATGAACCCCCAGATCCTAAAAATGGAAGTACTAGTCAGGCCGATCAGCCTCACCGCACAGTTGTCAACCTCCGCCGCCTGATGAGATCTCCAAGGCTCCGTCTCAAAGGAGGTATGACGTTGAGAGTTGTTGTCGGCACCCAATCTATCACAACTAGAAATTCACTTGGAGGACCACCGTCGTGAGCATGGATGGAAAGCACCAAGGTTGCACAATGAGCCTGCAAGAAGGGGCATCATTATTGTCATCTCTAACAAGAAGTCAGATCTAGATTTTCACCCGCAAGTATTAGGGTAGCCCCCACCACAAATCATGAGAGCTGGCGTTTACCAGAGGTCGACCAAACCCAGATTTAGTGGCCCAATACACGCACCTTGTGGTAAACTTGTCTGGCCGCCCACCTGCACCACATCTTCACACTCCACTGACACAGCTTCCACCACCAGATATAGCTGGTGTCGCGCCTAGCCCATGCCGACGAACTTCCACTCATCAAGCTAGATGCAATCACTCCTCCACACCATGACCGCATGCCTGCCACGAAAGTGCCTCGTGCGCGTGCAGCCATCGCCGTATGAAAGGACGGTTCTCTACTCGGGCTTGCCGGAGGCCCAAGGCCATGAATTACAAGATTTACGATAGAAATTTTTCCGAAAAAATAAATATTGTGTAAACGTTTGCGGTTTGCCTAGGCTTCTAAAACTTTGAAGGGCCGCCATTTGCCGCACCATTGTGCATCATGCTCACACGCACCCCTCCATTGAGAGACAAAGATGATATCTCCGCCGTCGCCTCCGCCTCGCAGATTTTGCCTGGCGGCGACAAGGGGATGGGGTCGGCGGAAGGTGGTGGGGGCGCTCTCCAACCGTGTGTCTTGAAGTAAATCATTTCCATGAAATTTTGTATCTTTGTATCATGTACTAATATGGTTGTGGCGTTGTGCAATGTGTAGGTGTGAACACCACGCTTGGTCCCTGCCAAGACCTCGTTAATTTAGCCAAGACGCGCCATCAGACGCGGTAGCGGTACTACATGATCGAAGCAATGGCCTGCTCTTAGTATTCGAAACGGCACGTGTGTAAATTGAATTGATTCGGTTAGTCGTTAGCCTCACTCTTCCATCGAGCTCGAGCACCTTGGCATGTGCTCTGTGGTCGTCGCTAGCTGGCGACTAGAGTATTGTCCAGATTAAGATGGATCCGATCCAAGTTCGGCGACGAGTATAAATTGCACCACCTTTCCATCGGCACCTCCACAGCAAAAAGCTTAGTACTGCATCAAAGATTCAAGAGGATACCTACCTAGCTAGATAGAGACAAGAACACAGAGCAAGTTTAGCCATAGAGGTGGAGAGGACATGGCAGCACTCGTCACCCCAGCTGCTTCCTTGGTGTCCAAGCTGATGGTGCAGGGCCGGCAGTCCGCCGCCGCCCTCGAGGCCCTGCTGCAGGATTCCTCGCCGCACGAGCACGCCGGAGTCCGGGAGCTCGCTGCGGAGATCCTTCGCTGCTGCGACCGCGCCCTCGCCGCGCTCCACGGCGCCGACGGCGCCATGGTCGCCGATGCCGGCGGACGCAAGCGCAAGACGGGTCCCGGCGGCTCAGTCGCGGAGACGAGGCCCAAAATAAGGACGCGCGCGAGCGGCGGGGAGACGCCGGCGAAGAGAGTCGAGAAGAAGTGGACGTCGGAGGACGGGTTCATCTGGAGGAAGTACGGGCAGAAGGAGATCCTCAACAGCAAGTACCCGAGGCTCTACTTCAGGTGCATCTACAGGGACGACAGCGGCTGCCCGGCGACCAGGCAGGTCCAGCAGTCGGAGGAAGACCCTTCCCTCTACGTCATCACCTACTTCGGCCACCACACCTGCTGCGCCGACGTCGCCGCCGCCGCAGCCTCCGAGGTCGATAACCTCGGGGAGACGCATCCGTTCGTCATCAACTTCGGCTCCGCCGCCGCGAGCGGCAGCTCGCCTCCGTGGCTCTTCTCGTCCTCGGACGATGGTAATGGCCATAGCGAGACCTCACGCTCGTCTTCGCCGAACGGAGACGGGGAGGAGGAGCTCGGCTTCGGCGCCAAGGTGACCAAAATTGAGCCAGCGTCCTCAGAGTTGCAGCCGGCGGCGGAGCTGAGCTCGCCGGGCGACGGTTCTTGTTCCTCCCCTGCATGGGACCCTTTGGCCGCCTGCTCGGACTGGGATTGCTTCGACATGACCTCGTTGGATTGCTTCAACGAATACTTCAATCTAGATGACATTGCTATGTACCAATAGCACGGTTATTTTCCTCTGCCTGATACTAGTTCATAGATGGGGCAGATGTAATTTTGTGACAGATGTGTTTCAATATTTTTATTGCTGCTGGTGATGAACGTGCGCATGAAAGCGGGTTTATGTATACTTTTGTGGCAATCACATTCACCTTAATCTTTCAGCTGCTTGGTATATTTTCTAGACCTTCAAATGCATGATTGGGCAAGTTGCGGTTGGATTGGACTCCCACACACACACCACTCATTTCAAGTTTATTTTGTGGCATACTGGAGTATTTACAAGAAAACCTTAGAAGCATGATTAGTGTAAGAAGACGAGGCTGAGCCATAGTCAGTGTGTGTGGAGGCTCCGCCAAGTCAGGGTCGGCTTCTCATTGGAAAAAACATGTGTTCAGTTGGGTAGCATTACAACTGACTATGATGATAAATTTGGAGCACACTCAATAGAAGGACATTAAAATATGTCAATTCATCAATCTATAAATTATGTCAATTTTTTCGAGAGTTGCCAGAGTGTTCCCGCGCCACATCGGATATACCCTAGAAAATAAGGTTTTAAGTTTCACCCCTTGGTAGCTTCCAAGTCATAATAACACATTGGTACGTCTTGGTAGTTTGGGGAGAATAATAAAAATAATATAAAGAAGTCACAAAGCCACAAGTAAGAAACAACTATGACTACATTTCAAATAGGATAAACATTTCACAATAAGGTTGAAGTGGAAATCACTCAAAAAAATACCGACTAAGGCACTATTGATTTCTGGAAACTGAATGCTTTCATCTCAACTTGTTAACAGTGGTATTTTTTCACAATCCACACGGTAGATCAAATAATTAAACTCTTATGGGATTAAGTTTCCAAGGTGGTGTCAGATTTAGGGATTCAAAGCTGTTCAACCAAGCGCTCCTAGCGAGACAGGCTTGGAGGATACTCCAAAATCCTAATAGCCTATGTGCAAAATTGCTGAAGGCGAGGGTGCCATCAGGGTGCCATCGCATGGCTAGCAGACAAGGCAGGGTGCTCCCAGTTGACCATGCAATAATGTACTCTCCATGCCAGGCTTACTCTATTAAAAAACAAATATTATACCTTACCCAATGCGCTCTTTTGTTTGTTTTATCCTGAGCGTGATACGTGGTTAGCTTCTTTTGTTGATTATTGTGGACAGGATACCGACCTGACACAGCACTGCTTGCTATGTTGATTATGTGCGATACGGACCCTGACACAGCACGCAAGTTCTGCAAATAAAACACACTTGGGCCGGCATTTGTGGAGAAGACCGGAGTACTTTAACTAAACTGTCTCTTCCTGAAGGGAGTATCTATAAATTATCAACGAGTATATATTAGTGATGATAACTATGGCAAGGTTGTCAAAATCTGAAAGATGATCATATTTATACATAAGGGCCTTTTCGAGTGGGCACGAACAAAGTCTTCGGGGTGGGTGCAAAATCAATTAGGAGGTTATATGCCGGCGCACTAAGCTAGCTAGGTGGTATTCGCATCTTGCATCGTGATAAGTTCGTGTGGCTTATGTATACTGCCTTGGAAGGAATACGGGCGTGTAATAAGGAAATACATGCTATGAGGCAGAGGATGGGTAGGACTCTATGCAACAACAATCGTGACAGTGGGCAACAATGAAAAGGGTGGACCCAGTGATGGAGGCGGCTGTCGGTATCGTATACCTTCTTGGAGGCATCACATGTTTGATTCCACACACCGTCGCATGAATTCGATTGTCGGTGCAGCTCCGGGAGAAATCCTTGATCTTGTGATCGGACGATACAACGTCTTGGTGTCGTTTCCCTATCGGGGCTTTGCCTTTGGAACTGGACATCGACAAGCGGGACCAGTGGAAGGTCGAGGTGTTCGCGTTGAGACTTATGTGGCGAGGATGACGAGGATGAGCGATGTCAGAGACGCGGCTGTGGATGAGGTAGTAAGCTCTTCTCCGACGTGTCCATGCTTTTGCCTTGGCGTGTTTTGTTGTTGATAAGTCGAACTTGCTGTGGTGGGTTCCCAGTGGTGTACGATGACTGGTGACAGGTGTCCGTTCGGCGAGCTTCCATGGCGCCAACCTGCCTAGTTCTTTCTTCTTAGCTCTTCGTTAGACTCGGAACTACGATGTCTTGTCGCAGGGGATGAGTTTCTGGCACGGATCTTCATATGGCTCCACATGGCCACTACGGTGTGGGTTGGCTCGACGATTGTCTGCGGCGAAATCGGAGTCGCATGCTCAATGTTTCGGGTTGGCGGTGTGGCCTCCCAGGGGAGATGTGATGACGATGATGCCTTCATGCTATCTCGACGAGGCACTCTCTAGAGTCTAGAGTGGTGTGTGTAAGGTTTTTTGGGTGCCGCTTAGCGGTCTGTGTTGGTTCCAGCGAGCGGTGAGTTGTGTTGTATGGTTTTAGGCCTTTTTTCTTATAAACTGTCTAAATCTTTTCGACTTAATCAATCATAGGCATTGCCTAGGCTCTAAAAATGGAAAAATAAAGAAAAGGGTGGCTCTTAGGAGTCACTGTGGCTGGAAAGCATTTCTTCCCCAGAAAGAAATAAACTAGGACGCTCAAAAAGTTATGTGCCAGAATGCTTGCATTGAGCAAAGTAACATCATCCGTGGCGTGGCCTTACTATTTATCACATGCATGTATTTTATGGGTCTATGCATGGACCCGTATTGACAATACACAACCATAACTCAGGGTAGTGGAAGAAAAATTTATTGGGCGCAACCACGACGAGATTACGATCGGTACAATATGGACGATGTGGGCTCTCTCACAGTACAAATTTTGCACATGGCTCATCATCCAGATTTGGGTCAACCATAGCTTATGGGTTGGCAAAATTAATACATGTCATGTACCCTTTGTAAGTAGGTTCCTATTACTCAGTCGCACCATCTCTTTAAATGTTTATTTGCGGAAATTCACTTTGGCATATATATGAAGCATATGTTCCTACCACCGGCAAAAATATTTTGAAATTCATAAAATTTCCATACACAAATTTCTCGCGTAGATCTCGATATTCTATGTGCGCACACCATGTTTTGTGAAAAACCGAATTTGTTTGTGGCCTATGTAAAAAGGACAAAAAAAATGTCTAGAAAAGCCTTTTTTTCTCACCAAATTTTGTCTTTTTACATGAGACACAAAAACGTTGGTTGTCCGTGAAACGATTTTGTGAGCATATAGAATATCGAGAGGTTCCCATGCCATTAGTTTTGTGACATTTTTAAATATATTTAAAAGACATTTTAAAAACAAGGAGCATATGCTTGCGGGTGCCAAAACGCCCCTCCCGTTTATTTGATACTACAAAAGATTTGGGAACATGGTCATGATTCCTAGATCTACCGGCCCCTCCGGTATAATTTTTTTATAGGGTATTTGTATAAAATTTTAAGCAATTGAAAATTACTGAATACAGAAAGCAAGAGCCTACGCACCTGATTACGTCAACGACCCGACGTCACAGATGTAGTTATGTGCTTATGTCAGAAACAATCTTAGGATAAACTAATCTGTACGGTGCGCGAGGACAGAGAGCTCATCACATGAAGTCCCTAACCCTGGGATAACACCTGCCGTTAATTAATCTCCCCGCAGTAACCTCAATTAAATAAGCACCAACGTACTCCTAAATACGGTTGACCCACATGTCTTTTTTTTAGAGAGTACGCATAGCGTACCTTTATTTTATAGAAGAGAGAATTTGAGTACAAGAATTGACAGAACAAAATCTGTCAGCAACACCATACCCAACATCACACCGAACTACACTAGTGCACTACTCTCGCGAAAGAATTGCTCCCTCCTAGCCCTGCAACTCTCCAGAGGTTCCAATCGGCAATGATTTGCTCAACGAGACCGCCGACACTGAACTGTCCCCTAACATTGCCAAAGAACCTTGCATTCCGTTGTTTCCAGAGCCTCCAACATCCGAGTGTAACGAAGGTGTCAAGACCTCGACGATCCCTCGTACTGAAACTCCTGCGCTCCCGAAACCACCAGTCTTGCAGACTGTCTGTCAGCTGCGGCAATCCAATCGTAACACGAAGCTTGGCAGCACATTCAAACCAAACCTGCCGTGCATAAGAACAGCCGACCAGGATGTGACTCACTGAATCCTCATCTTGCAGGCAGGTATAGCAGGCTGCTACCTCATCATCCAAACCATGCCGCACACGCCGCTCCGATGTCCAAAGTCTCCCTTTCAGAGCCAACCAGATGAAGATTTTACACTTGAGAGGTGACCAGCTTTTCCAGACACAACTTGCACCCTCCATCCTCTCGAAGCCCTAACAGAGAGCCTTGTAAGTGTCCTTCGCTGTGTACACACCAGATGAGGAGCAGGTCCATCTGAATTGATCCGGAACCGTAGTATTCCTCTGAAAATTGCAGAGGTAAACAAACAGAAGACAACACTGCACAACTCCCTCCTCCGTCAGAACTCCTCTCAGGTCGTTCACCCATTTGTGATCTTGCATCGCATCCTGGACTGTTCGTCTGCTAGCACACCCATCCGAAACCGCAGCCAGGGCCAAAGGAGCAAAGTCCTCTACAGATCTCCCATGAATCCAATTGTCTCTCCAAAACAGAGTGGAAGCACCATCACCAACTTCAATCTGTACCAAATCATTAAAAATCTTTATGGCCTCCTTGTCAGGTAGCATTGGTAGCCCTTGCCACGGCCTGTAGGGATCTGTACGACGCAGCCACTCCCACCTAACTCTGAGAGAAAGACCTTGCCAATGCAGGTCCTTAACACCCAAACCACCAAATTTAATTGGCTTGCAAATTTGCTGCCAAGCTACTAAACATTGCCCACCATTGACCTGCTCCTTACCTGCCCAGAAGAAAGCTCTGAACCAGGCATTTGCCTCCTCTAACAACCATGCCAGGGCTTCTGCCACTAGCAAATGGTGCACCGGTCTCGCCGACATCACATATTTAATTAGTGTTAATCTCCCTGAACGCTGCAGCAGTCCCCGCTGCCAAGCAGGCAATAAGCTTAACAGCTGATCAAGCACAGGTTGCCACTCTGCCTTGGTTAGCTTTCTAATAGCCAACTGCAGTCCTAGATACTTGCAAGGAAAGCTTGACAGATCATATCCAAGCACATGCTTTACGGTCATATTGTCTTGCGGCTGGCCTCGAATCACTGTTGCGGATGACTTTGAATAGTTAACATGCAAGCCAGAGGCAGTTCCAAAAATTCTGAGAATCACCTTAATTGCCACCAAATCCTGTGTCACTGGCTTGACAAACAGTGCCACATCATCAGCATAGATGGACACCCGCTGCAGACTATTGCACCCATGTAGCTCTGACAGCAATCCTTCTTCTTCCGCCTTTCTGATCAGCAAAGTAAGAACCTCCATGGCAAGAACGAACAATTGTGGCGACGTGGAATCACCCTGTCTGAGCCCTTTCACATACCTAATGCATCTTCCAGGAACCCCATTCACGAGGATTCGCATACTAGCTGTCGAAAGCAACACAGCTATCCATTTCAACCAGAGTGTGCCAAATCCGAGGGCTTTCATTACCTCAAAGAGAAACGACCAGGATAGCGAATCAAAAGCCCTAGAGATGTCTAGCTTCAGGAACACCCCTTTCTTCCTCTTGGCATTAATCAATCTAGCCACCTGCCTAACCAAGAAAAAATTATCATGTAAGCTTCTGCCCATGACAAACGCAGACTGGTTCTTACTCACTAAATCCCCAAGCCGCTTGCGGAGCCTAGTCGCCAGTAGTTTGGAGAAAAGCTTTGCAAAACTATGCACAAGGCTGATTGGCCTATAGTCTCCCACCACCTTAGCATCAGGTTTCTTGGGAATTAACGTGACAAGAGAAGTGTTGAGCTTTCCAAAACCACGTCCATCCCCAACTGCGAGTTTGAGAACTGCTGCCATGATATCATCCTTAATAATTGGCCAAGCTATGTGATAAAACGCTCCAATTAAACCATCCGGGCCAGGGGCCCTATCCGCTGGCATTTCCTTAATAGCCTGCCAAACTTCCTCCTCTGTAAACAGAGACTCTAGCTCCTGTAGGTCCAACTGCTGTAAACCAAGAGCCTGCAGATCCACCGTGTGTTCCCTATTGGTAATCTGTCCAACAAGGTTAGTGTAAGCCTGATCAAAAACCGCCTGCTTTTCTTCTTGTTCAGTGTACAGCTGTTCCCCCTCCTGCACGGCTGGAATAAAATTCTTCATCCGCCTACCATTTGCCACAATGTGGAACAGCTTGGTGTTAGCATCGCCGTCCTTTAACCATCTCACCCTCGACCTTTGCCTAGCAATAGTGCGCTCCAAGGAGGACAACCCAAGCACCGAAAGTTTCAGAGTGCTTCTCAACCATCTCTCTTCATGTGTGAGCTGTCTGCTCTCCTCTGCAATGTCAAACCTAAGGATGATGATGTTTGCCATTGCAATTTGCAGCTTGACATTTCCAATTGTCCTCTGCCCCAAGACTGAAGTGCCACGGCTGTGACTCTGAAGAGATGATTCAGTCTTTTAAAAGGATCAGCAATGGGAGGCTCACAAACCCATGCTTCCTTAACCACATCCAGAAAACCAGGCATTTTCGCCAAAAAAAGCTCGAATTTAAATCTCTACTTCGGTCTAAAACCGGCACTAAGAGACAGGAGCAGCGGGGCATGATCCGAGATATTTGAGGCCAGGGCTTGAAGCATAGCATCCGGATACGCTACGTCCCAATCAATAGACACCAATGCCCTGTCAATCCGAGTGAGAGTGGGGCCCTCCCTTCCATTGATCCAAGTAAATAGTCTCCCATGCAGATAAAGATCTTTAAGCTCATTTGTATTGACAAACTCCTTGAACTTCCTTATCATGCCACGGTCCAGATTCGTGTTATTCTTCTCAGATGCATTTAGGATGAGATTAAAGTCACCAATAAGAATCCAAGGCCCTGGACAAAGTAGCCTCCTCTCCGAGAGCTCCTGCAAGAACTGCAGCTTCCTATCATTTCCTTGCGGCCCATACACCACCGTGATCCACCAGCTTCCACTGCTCAGGGTATGTACCTCAGCATTCAGAGAGAATGAATCAACAGAAATGCGAGATAGCGTCAAAACTGACGTGTCCCATCCCAGCAGTATACCACCCTTGTTCCAATTGCTGGCAAAAAAGTAAAGCCATCAAATGCTGGCCCTAGACACTGCAGCACCACCATGCTGTCAATATGCTCCAGCTTTGTTTCCTGCAAACATACCATATTTACTTTCATCATGCTCACAAACTCCCTCACCGTGTCCCTCCTAGCCGAGACATTGAGCCCCCTGGCATTTAGGCTCAGAATTTCGGGGTTGTGATCCATAGAGAAACATCTAGAACACCAACACCCAACGCGTTCAGTGAATCACTGAACCGCAATCCCTCCCAGGCCAATTGTCGAGCAGCTTGTCGGCATGGACTTGCCGAAGATTGCCTAGCTGGAAGTGGTGGATGAGGATCTGAATTGACCTAGCCCTTCCCTTTATGGAAATCGAGAACAAACCAATTTGTTTGCCCAGTTCGGCATGAGTCCATGTTGATATTTGATTCGCTGGCCGGTGGGATTTAAAAATGCACTGGCATTTGATCTTGGAAGACACCGAGGCGTTAGGGCATGTACAATGGTAGAGAAGACGCGCTTTCTCTTAGTCATCCACGTCATTTAGAGAAGGCAAAATTATAAGTTATACAATGCATTATCTCTTATTGCCATCCCTAGCAATTAATGAGAATTAATTATATTTTAATAGAAAATTGTATTTATAAGGGAAGACAAATGGTACAATGGTAAAATTAGCCTTCTCTTATTTCGTAAGAGATCATCTCTTAGCTAAGGGAAGGCAGCCACCCCTTTCTTCATTCTCTCTCCTCCAACTAGACAAATATCCTACGTGTCAACGCTAAGAGAAATCTGACGTCACCCCATTGTACATGCCCTTACAAGTGGGAGTATCAGTTCGTCAACTTGTAATTGGCATCAACGACGCATAAGCCCAGCCCCATGCACGCCCCAACAGTCTTAATGTTTAGATGATGCGTTTGGTGACGGTGAGAGGCCTCCCACAAGCCATTAGTCAAACACTCAAACCTGTCGCTAGCATCTTCCTGTTATGCTAAATATATTTATGGAGGTATGGTTAGGAGTACAATCTATGGCGCATAGCAATGCCCAAGCCCCTCCCTGAAAAAATAATGTCCGAACCCCAAATGCTTAGGCAACAAGTAATTTGTTATCTCGTATCATAAGAGCCTCCACAATATATATGGCAGTGAAAAGTGTGGAAATAACACGAGCTAATCTTGTAAACCCTCACAACCTAGTGGTTTCGATCGGTTGATGGATAAGCTATCGTGCCACCACCATCTTTGGCGGCGAGCGGTGCACGCGGGTGCGGGCCGGCATCCGCCTCGGCCATGTCGACGGCGAGGTTGTGGTCTTGGCGTGATGGTTGTTTCGGCGGCGACGAACATTAGATCTAAAGTCCATCTCTCGCAGCCCTTTTTCGCACATCTCACACCTCCGGATCTAGTCCTTGGTGGCTCTCAGTCGGCGGATCTCAGAATGGTTGCTGTGTTAGCAGCAGTGATGCATGTATGGGAGAATCCTGTCCTGCCAAGGCTTTGACGCTGGCGACACCTACTGGTGTCGTCTTCCTTCCTTGGAAGTACGTTTAATTTTCCATTTCATTCAAATTTATAAAACATCTGCTCAGTTCAAATGAAATTCACCTATTTAGCTTAATTTTTTGTTAATTTTCATTTGTAAGAAAACTATTGAGAGCGCCTCATGGGCAGCTGTTCCCAATAGAACGACAACGTGCTCTCAATAGCGTCCATCTATCATAGTTACCAGACCGTCTATCCTAAATGCCCGTGGAGATGCTCTAGCCATTGGTGAAGCAGAAGTGCGCCGTCCAGCAAGATCCGGCGAGTTTACGCCGGCAACAAGCGTGTCTTGTAGATAGACATAGTAAAGGATGGCATCGGTCGTGACGTGGCCTTGCTGTCGTCTAAAGGCTATGAGAGACTGTGAGTAGTGTGAAACCATGTGGTACGCCCACGACGACCCCAATATATCTCACTTGCACCATTTCCCGTAGTTTTAAACCGCTCCAAAGCAACACCTGATCAAAAGGCTCACCTGAATAGAATAAACTTGGCACAAAAACAATCCATCTGTCCCCAAAAGCCAACCGCCCAACGCCAATTATCTGCCTCTTTCTCTGGACAGGGGCAATCGCCGACGCCGATTGACAAATTTTTGTATCATTGGACACAGCTTCCAATGACGCGGTTGCCGAGTGCCGACGCAGCGATTGGGGCGTCACCGTGCTGACGCACGGGGCCTGACGTACTGTTGCATCCGGCAGCAGGGGACAGCAACATGAGCATGCACGCGATGCGATCTAGCCGGAAGCTGACGCGATGAGTGGGTCAAGACTGATGAGAACGTGCGTCCGTGTGGGCAAACCGCGTCCTGATTCGGGGTTACCGGCCCCTTGGAGAAGTGCAGGGCTCGTCTCTGTGCTTGATGCTGTCGAGTTGAAAATCCAAGACAGTGTAACCACCGCGTGTGTTAAAGCTTTATCACTCCTTTCCGTTTCCAAATACGGTATGAGCTTCTATTACAGTTTAACTTTCTATTTCTGGTTGCATTATTATCCTTCCCATACTTTGCGTTCATATTTAGGTTTCATAGCCCTACTAATCCCGGTTAACGGGTGCCCGAACGTGTACTATGAACTTGCTTGTCGCTTATGGCATTGACCATTGTACCATGATGTATACACGTATACTCGTTGGTTCGAATGATCCTAGAAAAACATAGGAACGGAAAGAATGTAGGATATAATGTCAAGCCATTTTGCATCCTATATGAATTGTTTTTAAACATAAGAAATTGTAATGTTGTTTGTTTGGATACATAGTGAGTTTCCTATTACTGCCCCAACCCGCTTTAATTAGTTTCTCCTCCCCCATTGTTTCTCTCTATTAAAATCAAATTGATAATTTCCGTAATGAAATGGAAAGGGGCAGAACCCCGGTTGGAAAAGTTGTTTGGTCTCCATGCCTACATGCACCGGCCACGTGCTAACAAGGCTCGCCTCGATGACCCCCGGACATGCCTCCATGCATGGACCGGGGTAGGTGGCCACCGAAGCCAACTTGCCGCATTGTGGTCTTCTCACGACATTGGGCGGTGCCTAGGATATGCGACGGGACATGGCTCGCACATCCTACTGGGTAGCCTGAAGGATCGAGATATACGACTAGAGGCGGGGGTGGGGGTGGGGGTTGGGGGTGAATGGGAGTTTAGAAAATTCACTCTACTAAAGACCTAGGATCTAAAACTTAGAGCATATTTGTGAGCTAGCAGATCGAATTGAACATTAGAGCGACAAAGAAGTGAAGAAAAGGAGATATAGAAGATAAACTCGAGACTAAAACTGATACTTGATAAAAAATAACAAAGTAGGTCTAGCTGACAATAAATTGAGGCTGAAAAAACAGAGATGACAGAACAGAGTAAGCACATCCATTGAAGCAACATGACCTATGAATAAAAAAAGAACTGTAAAAGGGAACAAGACGCTGATGTGATTCCTGAAGTTCAATCTTTTGGCAACAAATTTACATCTTTTTTTTTGGAGAGTCTATACACGCATGCCCCCGATTTTTTCGAGTGGAGGGAAAACATACAAAGACTTGCCATGCCAAATCCACACACCGGATAGTCGAACATATGACTCTAACTGTTTAGGAGTGCCACACACTCTTGATTTCAGAGCTATGCTCACTCTTTTCTCTCTTAAAGAATTTTTTGAATAGAGACAGGGAAAACTTTCAATACAAAATATATGATCTCAGAGCTACAAATTATAGCTTAAATAGACAAAGTCGAGAACCCTAACCATTAGGGTTTGTGTCCTATTGAAAGGACAAGGATGTCGCCTAGGGGGGGGGTGAATAGGCGTTTAAAACTTTTCCGATTTAGGCTTGATAAATGCGGAATAAAACTAGGTGTTTTAATTTAACAAGCATACACTCTAAATATATTAGGTTCACCTATGTGCACCAACAACTTATGCTAAGCAAGACAAGCAACAAGGTAATAGCAAGGTATAAGACTTCAAGCACGAAGGCTATCACAATGTAAATTGCATAAGTGAAGAGCTCGGGAATAGAAATAACCGAGGCACGTGGAGACGATGATGTATTCCCGAGTTCCTCCTTTTTAAGGGAGTACGTCTCGTTGGAGGGGTGTGAGTTTCAAACTCAAGACGCCACAAATGGCCTCACCCTATTCTCCGATGAACCTTGCCCAAAAGTTCGGTTCACCTTCCACTATTGATTTTCTTTTAAGCGGAAATCGAGTCCCTTACAACAATCTTGAGACACAACCCACAAAAAGATTGGGGACTCCCAAGTGACCACAAAAGGTCCCAACTAGCCACAAAAGGCCTTGACCACAAAAGGTCTCAAGAACACCGTCTAGGGTCCAACGACCCAAGAGTAATAAGCTCACAAAATTTTACTTCAACGAATCTTCATGGAGAGAGCAAACCGATGCACAAAAGCAAAGGCAAGAACACAAGAAGTGCTTAAGTCCTTCACTCCCAAATCCCACCAAAAGCAACTAATGCTTATGGGGGGATAAGAGAGGAAGAACAAAGAAGAACTCAACAAATGGAACTCCAAGATCTAGATCCAAAGGGTTCCCCTCACTTAGAGGAGAGATGGATTGGTGGAAATGTGGATCTAGATCTCCTCTCTCTTTTCCCTCTAATTTGAGGCAAGAATCATGGAGGAATAGAGAGAAATCAAAGCTTCAAGAGGTCAACAATGGGGGCAATTTCGTGCTTAGAAGCTCTGCCCACTTTGGGGAAGAAGGGGGGCCTTTTATAGGTCCCCACGAAAAAGAGCCGTTGCAGCTAGAAAACATAGGATTATCCGATTCAAGTTAGGATAGGATAATCCGATTGATAGGATTATTCGATCCAAGTTAGGATAGGATAACCCGAAAAAATCCAGTGCGCCACAACAGAATTCCTTAGCCGTTTTCTCGTCCAGCAAATTTGCGGGTCGGATTATCCGATTCATGTTTGAGTCGGATTATCCGATAGTCTGAAAACTGACAGAAATAGCAAAACGAAAACTGCAAGAACTTTTTCATCCGGACTCCGATTTCGATGATCTTGGTCTCGTTGGAATCGTAACGAAGAGCCCTTCAAGATCTTGCAGAGAAACATCATAGTCTAAAGATGGAGGATAAAACCAAAAGTAGAAAGGTAAACCTCTCTAAAAAAGGAACAACCGGTAAATCCTCCGATCAACAAAAACGCAACAAGATATTTATATGAAATCCGTTTTTGATGAACTAGAGCTTGGTATAGAGATGAACACAAGGTCTAAATTCTCACATGGATAAAAGCCAAATAAGAACCAAGAAAGATGATATGCAAGCATGTAAATGTTTGAGCTCTCCACAAAGATGCGATCAAGTTACTCAATTGAGAGCCCTTCTTGATAGTACGGTATCTATCCTATAACCCGGTCTCCGAACAAACAACAAGAGAATGGTAAAATAGAAACCATATCAAGATCATACCTTTGCCTTGCGCATTCCACTTGAGCTAGATGATGACGATCTTGATCTCTTCAAGTTGGAACATCTTTCTTGATCATGCTTGCTAGCACATGCTTGATGAAGACTTCTCCAAATACGCCCCCATACACCATGATGGGAGAGCCTTGCAAAGCTCCGTATTTATGAGACCACTTGCAATTCATCTTCTTATCTTGATATATAAGATGGCTTGGAGATATCATGAAAGTTCTCTCAATCTTCTTTTCCAAGCCATGCTTGCAATTAAGGTGTCAAGTGGGATCCCACCACTATCCCACTTCTAGTTCATTTTGCTATTTGTAGTGCAAATTTTGGACCAAATTTTGTACTACAAATGTTAAAATGAACTACAAGTGGGATATTGGTGGGATCCCACTTGCACCCCTACTTGCAATAAGCTCAACTCTTCACATGACCATTCTTATTTTCTTATGGACAAGATCTATAAGGATATCTCAATGCAAACATTAGTCCATAAGGATTGTCATTAATTACCAAAACCACGCATGGGGGCAACATGCACTTTCAATCTCCCCCATTTTGGTAATTGATGACAATCCCTTTTACGGGGGTTTATATAATGAATTAAGCAACCATGCAAAACAAAGAGCAAGGATGCAAGGGCATGAAAGGCAAAAGCTTAAGAACGAAACTAAAGCATAAAACCAAAACCCATAAACCCTCTAAACTTCTCCCCCATTGGCATTAATTGCCGAAATGGGAAGAAAAATGTAGAAGGCCAATATAGTAGGAGCTCCCCCATAATGTGTGCATTTCTCATAATATGAGTGAAATCAAATGCACATATCCAATGACGAATAGTTGGGAAGGATATCAAACTATATTGAGGATCCAAAGATTGTAAAAGAAAAACAAATTGAAAGATACTTCGAAAAACGAAGCAAGCAATCAAAAGATCAAAAACGTGTTCTAACAATCAAGAGGGAACTCCCCAAGGTACGTGCACAAAGTAGGATTTGCATTTCAATAAAGTGTGCACAACATGGAATCATCACTCCCTCCTAGATAATTTGAACACAAACAAGTGCAAGAGAGCATAGAAGATAAAAGAAGCAATGCAACTTGCAACAAACAAAAAATTGAGCAACAAGAACAAGGAGATAAAGACTTGCTCAACCGAAAAGAGATGGGTGTGACATGGAGAGAAATTTTAGGAGACTAATGCAAAGATGACCGAAGCATCTACATAGTTTTTCAATATAACAGGCACATAGTGCATATCATGTCTTTCCCATACACACAACCCAAAGAAAAAGTAGCAAATAGGTCCACATGCTTATTTAGATGCAAGAGGATACTAAATGAAAATCAAAACTTGTGCCTTTAGAAACCACCAAAGAATCAAAAGCAATAAAAGGTGGTCACTAAAGAATTGGAATATCAATTAAAGATGTAACTATTCTCATGTGTATAAGTTTCTAAATAGGCACCAATCATGAAGATATAAGTCCACAAAGAAACATGCACACACAAAATAGGTACAAAGATAGAGAACATGATATCCAAGAGGAAGTCATAAATATACCAATAAGATTGTTGCTTAAAAGCATAGCACAAAGCTCAATTTTATCTTAAAGGATATAGATGAACTTCCAACACCAAACTCATCATTGCATCAAAAGTATCCACAAGGGATAAAGTGATAAAAAAGATGCTCCGAGAGAGATAACAAGTATCGCAAAAGGGAAAATGATTTTGAAAGATCATCAATATTGCATATGCGAGACATAGAGTAGAAACTGCTAGATTAACATATTTGGGATTGGTGAATCATGAAAATGATTATATATATTCCCCTTGATATGTAATCATCCCGACTTGCCCATATTTGCAATAAAGTTGTTTTGCAAGAACCAAAAGAATTGCAACAAAAAAGATTCATGCAATGAAACAACCTACACAAGGTTGAAAGATAGAAGTGTATGCATGAGGTAGATACTTGTTACCGAGATAGCATTGTTGATGTACAAGATAAGAGTTCACAATCATCCGAGCTTGGCTCCAATAAGCACATGGTGATAACACCTTCCTTGTAAATGAGACAAGCTTCCAATGCATCTCAAGTGTACCTAAAACAAATTCACGTACAACATGGTACCCAAACTCATTGGGTCTAAGGTAGTTAGAGCAACTACAATACATATGACAAACTCCACATAAATATGTGCATATTGATATGAAATTGAATTTCATGCACATCTTAGCCATTTAGGATTTGATGGAGTTTATCCTATATATTGGATCAAAGAAAGTAAGCATGCCATAAGATATACATATAATAAATATGCATGCACAAGACTTTCAAGAACCAAAAGAGATACAATTTGGACAAAACACCAATTAAAACAAGAAGGCACACACAAGTGTGACAAGACAACGAATTGCCCAAATTATATCAAAGACCCAAATCAACACATGAAAGGAGTTACCAATTGAAAAAATACCAAATGAAAATATGATAAGGAATAAATCAAACCCTCTACACTTTTCATGATGGCATAAATTACCAAGACGAAAAATGCTTGTCTTCTAAAGAGACACGACATTGGGATCAAAAAGCCAATTGAAGACAACTAGTGTTCAAAAGCATATAGGATAGCTCCCCCAAGATTTGTGCATTATTTGTGATATTGCATTTGAATACAAAATGCACACAAATGGGATCATCACTCTCCATATGTATTATTCAAACAAAGGTCATGTTCAAGAAAGAGCAATAAGATCCAATACCAATTTAAAGAATAGTGTTCTACTCAAAGTAGGATAGCTTCCCCAAGAATAGTGCATTATATAGAAGTATGACTTGAATGTAAATGCATAAGGATGGGATCATTGCTTTTCCTAACACAAGAAAGCACAAAGCAAATATTGGGTAGAGCACACGAATCCAAAAAGATACAAGGAAGACAAAAAGAGTTTGATAAAACAAGATTTGGCAATAAAAAAAGCTAATTCAAACCAAGAGTCAAAAATCATTGAAGAAAATATGGAACTTGTTTGAGCAACATGACACATAGGAATAAGATAATGAAGAATATCAATTCTGGGTGGCAATACCTCACATGTTCACATTTTCTAGGTTTGTAATATGCACAAAGCTTATTACTCCCCCATAATGTGATAATCCATTTTTTCTTAATAAGAGGCAAACAAAACCAACTAGAGATAATTAATGGACATTATAGAATTTGAATTTCTCATGAGCATGACATACCACATAGAGAGTAGATAATATTGATATATCGTCACTAAGTGGTATTCCTCATGTACACACATTTTTTGGATTGTGAAGTGCACGAAGCATATCACTCTCCCAAAATGGAATAGTCCATTAATCTCTCAAAGAGAGCCAACAAGATAAGATGGCAAATAAAAGCAATAAGACTCAAAACAAATACATGGTGGGCAAACCAACATACACATACTTGATTTCTCAAGATAAGTAAGTAGAGAGCACAACACATACAAACACTAGCAAGGTAAAAAAACCAAACACATGCAAGGGTGCAAGCAACTTTCAATGTATATATAATATAAGCACAAGTTACCGCAAGGAGGAACATTGGATATAAGATAGAACAATATAGCCCAAATGACTTGGCTTGAGAGAGTAGGATTGATGAAGGTCCCTTAATTCTTCATGATGTAGCCAAGTCTCCAATGCCCTCCAACAACACCTATTGATCAAGTTTTAGCTTGTTGGTCCCCAACCAAGTTGGGTCCTAAGAGGTTAGTCACAATAGGCTTGGCAACCCAAATGGTTCTTTTCTTGACACCACTTTGAGTACCAACATATTTGGCAAACACATTGCCAACCTTATCTTTCCTAAGAGAATAAACATCCTCAATTATAATTGGGTTGGATGAGGTACCATTAGTGCATGAAGAAGTAAAGTGGCCCTTCTCACGGCATATGTAACAACATTGGCTTCCTCCTTTCTTCTTAGTTGGAATCTCGACTTGAGGGAGGGAAGCTTGATTCTTCTTGGGAAGTGGTCGTTCTTCAACTTGAGGAACTTGAGTTTGAGCTTGAGGCCTCTTCCCTTGTTGCTTCTCACTAAGAGACTTCTTCTTCAAAGGGCAAGATCTAACATGGTGCCCTTCAACTTTGCACTTGAAGCAAACAATCTTGGCCGAATCTTTAACTTGTTCTTGGCCCTTGTTTTTCTTGTTAGTCTTGGACTTGTTCTTGTTATTGGAGTTGAATCCAAGTCCACTTTTATCATTGGGGCGTCTGTGAACACTCAACATATTGTCAAGTGTGGACTTCCCAACATGACGCTTTTCCAAGTCTTTCTTCAAAGAAGTGACTTGGACCTTGAGCTCTTTGATTTTCTCTACATGGTTAGTTTCAAAACAAATACTAGAGGAAGTAGATACTTCATTGTTAGATCAACAAGGCATAGAAAGTAATTCATCACAAGATTTAGCAATAGTATGTGATGTAGAATTACTAGGACTAGCACATGGCAATATAGCATTTTTAGTAGAGATTGTGCTAGTGACCACATGAGGCTCACAAGATGTTACCTTTGTAGTGATAGCCTCATGAGCTAACTTTAGCCTAGCATGGGATGCTAGAAGATCCTCATTAGAGCTAGAGAGCTTTTCATGACTTTCTTACAATTTCCCATATTTGCTAGTTAGCAACTCAAGTTGAGCCCTTAGCTCAACATTCTCCTTCAAAATAGATGCTTCACGAGAAGTGGAGTTAGTAGCACAAGCATCATTAACTATAGAAATGGAAAAAAACAACTTGGCAAGCTCATCATTTAATCTAGCATTTTCCTCAATAATATTGGCATGATTACAAGAGGAAGTAGATAAGTTAGGCACAACAATTTTAGATAGTTGAGTTTGGAGTTGATGATGAGACTTGGTAAGGAGAGAGTATTCACTTTCCAAAGCCTTATGAGCTTTATCAAGTCTCTCGATATCCTCACTAAGTCTAGCATTGTCAACACCAAATTCAACCTTTTCCTTTTTAAGCACTTTATATTTTTGCAATGGTATGATCATGTTCCTTAATGAGTTTAGCAACCACTAAATCATTTGTGTCATCAAGAGATTCAAGTTTCTCCTCAAAAGACACTCGAAGCTCATGTTCTTCCTCAAGAGCATTTTCTAAGGATGCTTTTTCAATTGCATCCTCTCTTTCAAACCTTCCCTTTTCTTCAATGATATCCTTGCACTTAATTAATAGCAAAAGTCAAAATTTCATATAAGTAAGAGCAAGCTTGACTACATTTAGGGAGAGCACCGGATACCATTTCACTCTTCTCCTTTAAGGAGTCAATATCATTATCTTTTAATCCATAATAATGCGCATCCTCATCATCACAAGATGTAGTGGGTTCCAAAGGTGAAGATACCTCTGACTCCCTAGCCATAAGGCAAAAGTGAGAAATGGACGATGATGATGAAGATTTACCTGAAGCACCATTGAGATCCATGTCTTGTTCCAACTAATGTTGGGTTTCCTCTACATTGTTAGTCATGCAAGTACTAGAGGATATGGAAGCATTATTTTCATGACAACAAGACATAGAGAGCATATCATCATGAGATTTAGTTAAGCAACTATTATATGATATGCGAGGACTATCAACACTAGCATGTAAGACATTTGGAGTGCTAGAAGTGTTGAAGTCCAAAGATAGAATGTTGCAATGACATAGATATGAAGTATAGTCAATAGTAGATACACCATCAACAATGCAATTTCTATCACCACTCACCATTTCATTACCTTGTGACAAATCACATGTTGGTGAAGTGGAAGAATAAGTGAGCTCATCACGGCCGGAGGTGGAGGGACAACAATCATCCTCTATAATGTTGGGCACTTCATATTTATCTTGAAGCTTGGTTCAAAGCTCATGAGCGTTCCGAAAAGGCATGATTGAAGCAAGAACTACATCGCTCAAAACACATATAAGGCCATTAGATACTTGAGTATCGAGATGAGAGTTTTCCTCATACTCTAAAGAAAATTCTTGGGAATCCTTTGGAGGAGAAAAACCCACATCTACAATACTCATGATATAATTTGGACCCATGGCCCTAAAACGATTAAGCATACGAATTTTCCAAACATCATAATTAGTGCCATCGAATTTAAAAGTGGGATTGTGCACTAATTCTCTAAACGACATCTTTACTCTCTATGCGGTAAAACCCAATAAAGAGAGCCCAAGTTCTGATACCAATTGAAAGGACAAGGATGTCACCTAGAGGGGGGTGAATAGGCGTTTAAAACTTTTCCAGTTTAGGCTTAATAAATGTGGAATAAAACTAGGTGTTTTAATTTAACAAGCACACAACCTAAATATACTAGGTTCACCTATGTGCACCAACAACTTATGCTAAGCAAGACAAGCAACAAGGTAATAGCAAGGTTTAAGACTTCAAGCACGAAGGCTATCACAATGTAAATTGCATAAGTAAACAGCTCGGGTATAGAAATAACCGAGACACGTGGAGACGATGATGTATTCCCGAGTTCCTCCTTTTTAGGGGAGTACGTCTCGTTGGAGGGGTGTGAGTTTCAAACTCAAGATGCCACAGATGGCCTCACCTTATTCTCCGATGAACCTTGCCCAAAAGCTCGGTTCACCTTCCACTATTGATTTCTTTTTGGGCGGAAATCGGGCCCCTTACAACAATCTTGAGGCACAACCCACAAAAGGATTGGGGGCTCCCAAGTGACCACAAAAGGTCCCAACTATCCACAAAAGGCCTTGACCGCGAAAGATCTCAAGAACACCGTCTAGGGTCCAATGACCCAAGAGTAATAAGCTCACAAACTTTCACTTTCATGAATCTTCGTGGAGAGAGCAAATAGATGCACAAAAGCAAAGGCAAGAACACAAGAAGTGCTCAAGTCCTTCGCTCTCAAATCCCACCAAAAGCAACTAATGCTTATGGGGGGAGAAGAGAGGAAGAAAAGAAGAACTCAACAAATGGAACTCCAAGATCTAGATACAAAGGGTTCCCCTCACTTAGAGGAGAGATGGATTGGTGGAAATGTGGATCTAGATCTCCTCTCTATTTTCCCTCTAATTTGAGGCAAGAATCATGGAGGAATAGAGAGAAATCAAAACTTCAAGATGTCAACAATGGGGGGCAATTTCGTGCTTAGAAGCTCTGCCCACTTTGGGCAAGGAGGCCTTTTATAGGTCCCCATGAAAAAGAGCCGTTCCAGCCAGAAAATATAGGATTATCCAATTCAAGTTAGGATAGGATAATCCGATTGATAGGATTATCCGATCCAAGTTAGGATAGGATAATCCAAAAAAACTCCAGTGCGCCACAACAGAGGCGTTTTCGCGTCCAGCAAATTGATGCATGTAAAATGCATACATGAACTTTACATTTTATTACATGTTATTCCATGTTATTTGCATCATATAAGGGTTATATTCATGATTTATATTGAGTTTTGGGGATAATTAACAACTTCCCCATTTTTTTGGAATTAACCCTGCGCTGTCAGAAAACCCATTTTTCTATATTTTGATGTTTCAGGGACCCAAACGACGTCAAATGACCTGAGATTTAACGGGGATCACTTTTTTCGAAGGAACGAAACGTAGGCGCAAAGGAATCGAAGAAACGGAGACCAGAAGGCTGAAAGGGGTGGGCCCACGTGACCAGATTCCCTGACCACGTGGGACCCACCAAAATGGCCCTCGGGCCTCCGCTGCTGTCGATCTTTCTTCCCGAAGCTTCGTTTTGACCTAAAAACGACTATATATAGACCCCCCAGGGCTTTCGCGAAAGAGAGCGCCGCCGAAACACAGAAACCACGAAATAGAGACCTGGAGCTGAAGATTGGAGGGGAAAACTCTGGCGGGGCGCTGCCGGTGTGGTCTCCTTCCCCTCCAACAACATCTCCACCGACACCATGATGAAGAGGGAGTAGTCCACCCTGGACTATGGGTTTGTGGAAGTAACTTATGTATCTCTCCTCTCTATGAGCTTCACTAATTAGTACCGTATGAGCTGCTGAACATGATTACGGTCATCTATGTAATTCCTTTGTGGTGGATCTTTATTATGAGTTAATACATGTTTGAGATTGCAATGGTTTTGTTTCAGTTATGAAAGTAGATGCATATTATGTACCCCGTTCTTATTTACTTTCATGATCAAGCATGTTTATGAGAGCATGTGAGGGGGAACGTGTGCATTAGTTGGAGTAACGGGGGGTGGCTAGTGCAGTGAACGTGAGAGAAAGTTCTGCGATCCACTTGGGTTTTCTACCTTACTTTGTTGCCTCACTAGGGATAAACAAAAATACCATGCTACCGGAGAGTGGATGTGACCTTGGCCACTATCTCCATGACTAGATCTAGCATGTTCTTATTTTAACTTCATGTCATTGAACTTATTGCTATGCTCTGATTTATCTTAATTACTAAGGTGTTATGATTTAGTTCGCATCTTGGTGGAGCATAAGAGAGAGAACAACTTATACTTGAGATCTCTATGTTAGGACGTGATGCCCATATTATTAATAACTTGTCAAACCATGTCTTGCCATCTTACATGTTAATTTTAGTGTTCCATTGTCTACCACGTTATCAAGAGAGAGTGCATTTGTGAAACCATGAACCCCGGTCCATTTTTAATCATAAGAAACACCTTTCCAACACTTTTATCACCACTTTTGTTTGCTGCCATTATTAAATCCGAAAATACAAAAACACTTTTACATCTTGCATTCATCATAAAAAACCCAAAAATATCATTTATCATTACTACCATCATCCTTGCATATTTATTTTACCATCATTGCATATTTACTACTGTTTGCATATTTATTTTATTATCATTCTCACACCTTGTGCTTGACAACCACTTGGTGAGGTTGAGGGCACAAAACAATTTATTTTGTTGCAGGTTCTCAAGAGAAGGATAAGGAGATAACACCTGAAATACTGGTTCCCCGAGAGTTCGATATTAAACCCTCGAGTCACCCCTCGTGGGGAAAACTGTCTTCCACTACTACATACACTCTGCACTTGGAGTCTCAACCTAACCCATTTACTTTTCACGGGTAACTACGTGAAGGGCCATCAAGACGTTTTCTGGCGCCGTTGCCGGGGAACCATAGCTGAAAGGTTTATCCAAGGATCACTCACATCAAGTCAACTTCATCACCAACTTGTGTAACAACCTAAGCTTGGGGAGGTTGCACCTACGTGAGCATCATCTTATCCATCTTTACCTACAATCATTTTATTTTGTTTTGTTCTTGTCTTGCATATCATCTTTATATTTCGGTTTGCATATTTATATTCAGTTTTGCATTTTTGTGTTGCATTTGTTATTTCGAGTTGCATTAGTGTCATTTTACTTTCAGTTTTGCATAAAAAATTAAAAACACATAAAAACTTGTTAAAATGGGAGATAGAACTAAATTGTGTGACTACACAAACACTCCTAATGATCAATTTATTGCTAAGCCTATCACCACACCTGAGATTACTGCTGAGAGCTATGAAGTTAGTCCTAGTTTGTTAAACTTGATAACTAGGGAACAATTTGGTGGTAGTGCTGTTGAGGATGCCTCTATGCATCTTCATGATTTTATTGAAATCTGTGACATGCAAAAGTTTAAAAATGTTGAAAGTAATGTCTTAAAACTGAAGTTATTTCCTTTCTCACTTAGAGGAAAAGCTAAAGAGTGGCTACATTCATTACCTACTGGTAGTATTAATTCTTGGGATGATTTAAAAGAAGCTTTCATTAAGAAATATTATCCCCCTGTTAAAATACTGCAAAATAGAAACAATATCCTCTCTTTTAGGCAAAATGAAAATGAACATGTTGCCATGGCTTGGGATAGGATTAAACTCATGCTTAGAACTTGTCCATCACATGGGGTTAATGAATGGACCATTTTACACTCTTTTTACAATGGTCTAAATTACATGTCTAGAAATATACTTGATTCAGCTGCTGGAGGTGCTTTCATGGGAAAAACTATTTAGAAGCTAAGAACATTTTGGAAAGTATCTTGCAAAATTATAGTCAATGGCATACTGATAGAGCACCTAGTTCATCTAAGAAAGTGAACTCTATAGAAGAAACAAATGATTTGTCATCTAAAATGGACACCATTCTTGCTTTTATTAATAAACAAAATTTTGAAAATATGCCTTTGCAAGAACTAGTTGGTAATAATCCTGAAAATGTTGATGTCAACTTCATTAGGAACTATGGTAATAATGGGTATGGTAACAACAATTATAACTCTTATAATAAACCCCCATATGTTCCTAACAACCGTCCTTTAGTGCCATATCCTAATGCTAATGATAAATGGAAGCCTATGTCATCAAGCAATGATAATTTCGAAGCAAATAAAATTCTTATTGAACAAGTTGCTAGTCATAATACCATGATACAAGAGTTGAATAAATCTGTTGCTTCTATTAGTTCTGATATTAGAGGTTTACAACTCCAAGCTGCAGGACTAGACAAAGCCTTGTCAAAACTAGCTGATAATCAAGCCACTTTATTGAGTATGTCTGCAGGGAAACCACAAGCACCACCCACGGTTGGGATGAATTCTATTAATATTGCTGAAAGTGTCCCTTCTACTTTGGAGGGAACTCTTAATGAACTGCTTGAATATCCTGAATATTTGTTGCCATTTATGTCTCAACTTGTTGGTTTAAAGGAAGAAGTTAATGAAACTAAAAATGATGAATCTCTTATATTAGTTATGTTAGAGAAAAAAGTTGAGGAAGTTAAAATGCTTAGTGAAGTTAAGGAACCATTTGTTGATTTAGAGAAGTGTAGCTTGCATGAATTAATTTCTATCTTACAAAAATTTGCAAGTGATCCTTCTGTTAATATTAACCAGGCTGGTTTTGGTTCCTATATTGCTAATCATGTCTTAAAAGAAAAGATTGCTAGGTACAATCAAGAAGCTATGATACCACCTAAGCTTGGGGATATCTGGATCCCTAAGGTACTAGTAACCATTGGAAAAGAGACACACCATGCATTTGATCTAGGATCTAGTGTCTCTATATTATCTAAAGAACTATATGAAGTCCTTGAACTTAAAAATATTGAGAAATGCTCTATTGAACTTGCACTTGCTGATGATTCCATTAGACATGCTCTAGGAAAAGTAAGTGATGTTATGGTAGAGTTACACATGACTTTTGTGCCTGTTGATTTTCTAATCATGGACATGGGGAATAAAACCTCTAGTCCTATTATTTTGGGAAGACCTTTTCTTCGTACTACAGGTGCCATTATTGATTCAAAGGAAGGGAATGTGAAGTTTCAGTTTCCACACAAGAAGAGCATGGAACACTTCCCAAGGAAGAGGGACACACCAAGGTTCAAGCTCCCTCATGAGCTACGTCCCCTTTGATTATCAAGTAAGTAAGCCTAGCTATATGGCTATAAAGAAAGCGCTTTACGGGAGGCAACCCGGTTGTTTTTGTTTGAGATTTTCTTTGAGTCCTCTTGCTGTAACAAGAGAGTAGTTTGTTAGTTTTGTTTCTGGGATTTTTAATAAAGAACCAAGTTTTACCTATTTTGGGTTTGAAAAGTTGCTATTCATTTTCGGAGAGTTTTCTGCCTGCACGAAGTCTGTGCACGGTTTGATTTTTCATTTTTTATCTGTAACTCCGATTGAGCTGTAATTTGAACTGTAGCTTCAACTTTTCATCCTCTGTATACGTGATTTTTTCAGATTTTTCTGACGAGTTTAAGTAGGGTAGAAAAATGCGTTTTGCTGCTGCTGTTTTTCTGGACAGATTCTGTCTTGATATTGTTTGATGCATTCTTTGAGCTTTTTGCTTGAATCTTTTTGATTCAATTGAGTTTATGAGTAGGCATACAACATTATATACTCTCTGGACATTCATATGAATTTTTGCCTAAGGATTTTATGCAGCAAGGAACCTATTTGTTTATCACTACTAATATCACCCCACAGAAAAGAAATGGGAGAAACGGTGTTTTGAAGTTTTTTCACAGGGATTAGAGGAGCTGCACCAAGAGCTATCCAAGGATGGTGAAGACCATAAGCTTGGGGATGTCAAGACAACCCCACTGACCAACACACTCTCGGTTTGCACACGTCTAACTTCTGTTTTTCGATCAAAGCACTTTATCGTATAAACTTGGAGCGTCTGTTTTTTTTGCTTTTGTTATTTCGGTTTGTTAATAAGACCACCACTATCATTTATATATGAGAGAGCTACTGGAAGTTTGGGTTGAATTATGTTGGATGCTATTAAATATATTGGGATAGGGATGTTTGAGTTGATTTTAAAAGATACATATAGTTGCATAATTCATGTGCTTTGAATGAATGTTAATTTGCAAGTGTGTTGTCAAGAGCTATCTTTTACCATGTTTAGATGTTGAATTTTAACTTTACTTGGTTTAACATGGATTGATTAGTTCTATGGACACTTATGCATGCATTTAGATGGTCAACTTTCTCCCTATTGCTAGCCCAAAAATTACAACAAGTAAAAAGCTTGTTTCCCAACACCTTCAACCAAAGTTTTTCCAGTGAGTCCACCATATCTACCTATTAGCTTTATGCTATTCCAAGTATGTTTATCATGTTATATTGTGTTATCTACATTTCTGAATTTAAATGCTTATGTTATTGATTGTCATGGGAAAAATTGGTTAAAAGCTCTCACGAACTTGATGCACAATTTACTTTTATTGCATTTAATAAGCATGAACCATTGTGATTAAAATTATGAAGTTGTGGGCTTGACAATTGTTTTGGTTGGGAGTTAGCCCATATGTGCTGTCACATGGCAAGCTTTCAACATTGCACTTATTTATATTTAGTTGATGTCATGTACTTTTGTTTATGGATGCCTATCATGGGTGAAATGAATGTGGATACTTAGTAAGTTCAAAGAGTTTGTATAAATGGTTAGAGAAATGCCTGGGCCGCTAATCTAAGCCATGCATCATTCATGGTGGAAATTTACAGCATAACCATAATGTTCATTCAGTGATGCACCTCATAATAAAAAGCTATACCCATAGTAAATAAAAGAGTGCTGAGATTGTTCATTGTCTGTTTGTCTTGTTGTTTTGACATGGGCTTGTTCATGTCAAGGGGCAAGAGGTACCCCAGTGCAGTTCTTGATGATACTATTATTACTTGCAATGACCTTTATTTGAATTTACTTTGTGGACCAAAGTGAGTAACACATGGTGTAGGTACTTGTATTCAAGGGACATGAGACATTCAACCAATACATTGTCAAGCACACCACTCATATTTGCTTTCACTTTAAACATTAATCATTCAAGATGCTATGATAGGGGTAATGAGAGCTCCACACCAATGACTACCACATTGCAAGCATTAACTTAAGTAGAAGTGTTTGGAAGTTAGATGAAACTTATTCATGCTTTACCTCTACTTATTTATCTATCCAAAGTGTCCACCTTTTATATTCAGTTTTCATAAGAAGTACTCTATGACCACCATAGGATGTTTTTACTTTTCATTATGCATACATTTGGTCCATAGTACTTTCTTCTATGTTACACTTTGTGAATTTATCATTGAACATCTTTACATTGAGTATTTGATATCACTTCATAATTTATCTTGCATATTGTTATTCCTTTGAAGAATGAATCATTTGACTCTATGTAGCAATAGTAATCACCTTTGATATCCATTGATAGTATTAAAATGCAAAGTCCATGTTAGTTTTATCACCTTCATACTCGGGACGAGCATGGGTTAAGCTTGGGGATGTTGATGCATGTAAAATGCATACATGAACTTTACATTTTATTACATGTTATTCCATGTTATTTGCATCATATAAGGGTTATATTCATGATTTATATTGAGTTTTGGGGATAATTAACAACTTCCCCATTTTTCTGGAATTAACCCTGCGCTGTCAGAAAACCCCTTTTTCTATATTTTGATGTTTCAGGGACCCAAACGACGTCCAAATGACCTGAGATTTTACGGGGATCACTTTTTTGGAAGGAACGAAACGTAGGCGCAAAGGAATCGAAGAAACGGAGACCAGAAGGCCGAAAGGGGTGGGCCCACGGCCAGATTCCCTGACCGCGTGGGACCCACCATGGCCCTCGGGCCTCCGCTGCCGTCGATCTTTCTTCCCGAAGCTTCGTCTTGACCTAAAAACGACTATATATAGACCCCCCAGGGCTTTCGCGAAAGAGAGCGCCGCCGAAACACAGAAACCACGAAACAGAGACCTGGAGCTGAAGATTGGAGGGGGAAAACTCCGGCGGGGCGCTGCCGGTGTGGTCTCCTTCCCCTCCAACAACATCTCCACCGACACCATGATGAAGAGGGAGTAGTCCACCCTGGACTATGGGTTTGTGGAAGTAACTTATGTATCTCTCCTCTCTATGAGCTTCACTAATTAGTACCGTATGAGCTGCTGAACATGATTACGGTCATCTATGTAATTCCTTTGTGGTGGATCTTTATTATGAGTTAATACATGTTTGAGATTGCAATGGTTTTGTTTCAGTTATGAAAGTAGATGCATATTATGTACCCCGTTCTTATTTACTTGTCATGATCAAGCATGTTTATGAGAGCATGTGAGGGGGAACGTGTGCATTAGTTGGAGTAACGGGGGTGGCTAGTGCAGTGAACGTGAGAGAAAGTTCTGCGATCCACTTGGGTTTTCTACCTTACTTTGTTGCCTCACTAGGGATAAACAAAAATACCATGCTACCGGAGAGTGGATGTGACCTTGGCCACTATCTCCATGACTAGATCTAGCATCTTCTTATTTTAACTTCATGTCATTGAACTTACAAAAACAAATCCGAAAATACAAAAACACTTTTACATCTTGCATTCATCATAAAAAACCCAAAAATATCATTTATCATTACTACCATCATCCTTGCATATTTATTTTACCATCATTACATATTTACTACTGTTTGCATATTTATTTTATTATCATTCTCACACCTTGTGCTTGACAACCACTTGGTGAGATTGAGGGCACAAAACAATTTATTTTGTTGCAGGTTCTCAAGAGAAGGATAAGGAGATAACACCTGAAATACTAGTTCCCCGAGAGTTCAATATTAAACCCTCGAGTCACCCCTCGTGGGGAAAACTGTCTTCCACTACTATATACACTCTGCACTTGGAGTCTCGACCTAACCCATTTACTTTTCACGCGGGTAACTACGTGAAGGGCCATCACAAATTTGCGGGTCGGATTATCCGATTCATGTTTGAGTCGGATTATCCGATAGTCTGAAAACTGACAGAAACACCAAAATGAAAACTACAAGAACTTTTTCATCCGGATTCCGATTTCGATGATCTTGGGCTCGTTGGAATCGTAACGAAGAGTCCTTCAAGATCATGTTGAGAAACATCATAGTCCAAAGATGGAGGATACAACCAAAAGTAGAAAGGTAAACCTCTCTAAAAAGGAACAACCGGTAAATCCTCCAATCAACAAAAACGCAACAAGATATTCATATAAAATCCGTTTTTGATGAACTAGAGCTTGGTATAGAGATGAACACAAGCTCGAAATTCTCACATGAATAAAAGTCAAATAAGAACCAAGAAAGATGATATGCAAGCATGCAAAGGTTTGAGCTCTCCACAAAAATGCGATCAGGTTACTCACTTAAGAGTCCCTCTTGATAGTACGGTATCTATCCTATAACCCGGTCTCCGAACAAACAACAAGAGATCGGTAAAATAGAAACCCTATCAAGATCATACCTTTGCCTTGCGCATTCCACTTGAGCTAGATGATGACAATCTTGATCTCTTCAAGTTGGAACATCTTTCTTGATCATGCTTGCTAGCACATGCTTGATAAAGACTTCTACAAATACTCCCCATACACAATGATGGCAGAGCCTTGCAAAGCTCCGTCTTGATGAGACCACTTGCAATTCATCTTCTTATCTTGATATATAAGATGGCTTGGAGATATCATGAAAGTTCGCTCAGTCTTCTTTTTCCAGCCATGCTTGCAATAAGCTCAACTCTTGACATGACCATTCTTTATTTCTTATGGACAAGATCTACAAGGATATCTCAATGCAAACATTAGTCAATAAGGATTGTCATTAATTACCAAAACCATGCATGGGGACAACATGCACTTTCACCTATTTATAGGCACAGCCCACTAGCTAGTTGTTAAAATAAATTTCATGTACGAACATGTCACAACGGTCACATCGCTGGGGCGTAAAAACATGTTGCATGCTAGAGGCATCAAACACTTGATCCTTCAATCCCTATGTCGTGTCTCGAAGCACGAACGCCGGGAGTAGAGGATACCCTCTTTTAGGTTTGGTATGGGGCGCGAAGGAGGCTAAGAATCATCTCTTGGGTGAAGTCTAGATCGAGCTCTCCTCTCCACGATCAAGACATGCAACCTAAGGGACACAGGGAGCTACCCAGGTTTAGGCTGCCCGGAGGCTAAAAGCCCTACTCATGCATGTCTGGATTGATGGGTTCTTCATAGTGTGGTTTACAATGTAGGCTTCCGGACTGGGTACCCGGAAGGGTTTTGGCTGGAGGTAGACGAAGGACAGATCCTGACTTGGAGGAGATCACCTTCCTCTATTCCCTTGCAGCCCTAGTCTAATCTTGCTCTGGTTCGACTTGTTCCTCTTCCGATCCCTCCCCTCCTCCGTACCTTGGTCCTCCTTTTATAGGCTAAGGGGATACCACAGTGTCACGTGAGGGGCACGGGGGCCCTCAGCGGGAAGGACCCTCCGCAGCTGGTTTATGGGGAGACGTGGCCTCTTCTCAGCCTAGCGTCTCCTTTGGATTAGGTGGGGGCGTCCACCTTTGGGGGGAAGTGGGTGGATAGTGGCTGACACCACCACGGGCTGTGCCTCCGGTCCGCGCCACCATCGCCTTGCTTCCCAAGTCTTCTGTGGTCTTCTAGCTTGAGGTGGAGAGCTTATCCACAGTTGTATGGAGATGTACCCGAGAGGGAGCCCAGCCTCCTGCCATAAACTCGGGCTCTCGGAGACTTTTCTG
The DNA here is from genome assembly GCA_947311845.1 of Poa pratensis. Lineage (NCBI taxonomy): Eukaryota > Viridiplantae > Streptophyta > Magnoliopsida > Poales > Poaceae > Poa > Poa pratensis. The sequence goes on along the minus strand of CAMZMU010000060.1, from coordinate 35,636,557 downwards.
TCTTCCCGCATGGTTCGGGTACCCGGAAGGCCCCTAGGACCGGAGCCCTTTGTCGACGTAGGTCTTGCTTGGTCTTCGTGGGGTTTTACGGTGAACCCGCCAACCTGACTTGGGTCTTGGACTTGTCCATCTTCATCTTGGGCCCACATGGGGTGGACCCACTTTGGCAGCACTAGGGGAACCCCGTGTTCCACTGCTGCGACAGTAGCCCCTGGGCATGGTCCCGGCGGCTCTTGCTCTAGCTGCCGGGGCTATGACCTAAAAATAGATCAAAGTGGGTCCTGGGTATCTGGTCTTCTTTGCCTTGTCGGGGACTCGCCGGGGCGAGGTAGAGACGAGCCCTCGGGTTTCCTTGACCGAGTCGCAGCGAGCGCTGCGATTCATGCGGACTCCATGCCTATCTTGGAATCCAACGGGAGAAGCGCTCAGAAAGCGGCGCGTCCCCTCGATCCCCACGTCCGTCGGAGTAATGGGGCCACGACATGATGTGTGGGATGCCTTATAAGCCACGACTGGCTACCACTGTAGCAGTTACATCCTCAGATTCGCCGAAATCCCCAAATCGCCGCCTCAGAGACTCCTCCTCCCTGACTTCACCGAGCACCGCCCCCTGCCTTGGCCGCCGCAATCCCCCGTTGCTCCTCGCTCCTACTTCCCACTCATGGCGCCCAAGCGGGATGGGAGAGGAGTGAGGAAGATGGCGCAATCCGCAACCGAGAAGATGACGATGGACGCCTCTCTAGCTGAAGCTCCGCCTCCCAAGAGGGTGACTCAAGCCCTCCTTTCTCCAAGCGAGTATGCGTCCGAGGAGGGTATCCGACGCATCCGCCAATCTCTGGACATGAGCTTCCGTGGTGGTGAAAGTGTGGTGGTGTGCCCTGGAAGCGGACCCCAACAAGAAGGCGAGGTGATTACTTTCCATGACTTCTCAGTCGTCGGCCTTCTTCCTCCGTTCTCCAAGTTTTACATGGCAATCCTGGAGGCTTACGGATTGCACATGCTGCACTTGCACCCCAATGCCGTGATGATGCTTCCCACCTTTGCCTATGCCTGCGAGGCATTCGTGGGCGTCATGCCCTCGGTGGCCCTATTCCGTCATTACTTCGTTCCACGCTTGGGGAAATCCAAGTGGATTGCCGCCGGCGTCTCTTTCTGCCTTCGGAGTGATGCCGCGCACCAGTACCCGGAAACATTCACCAAGGCCTCCGGGGGAGAATGGAGGCACAACTGGTATTTTGTCAAGGTGGATGGGACCAACCCCCATCTGATGATGCCATCTTATCCAGCGGAGCGATTGGCGCACTCCAAGAAGAGGAGCTCTCAAGGGGAAGCCCTGGCTCAGGACATTGGCAGGCTGACTGCGCTCCGGGCTAGGGGAGTGACGTGCGCCATGATTCTGGGTGACTTCCTTCGCAGGGGGATCGCCCCTTTGCAGCTCCGAGGTTGCCCGCTCTGGGAACTCAATCAGGTGGGTAGCAGCCTTCCATGATCCAGATTCCACTTGACAGAGACTACCTGGGCTCTGACCATGGGCTATGTGTTGCCATGGGTACCTTTTGACTTCCAAGATAACATCTTGCCATTTTTCGAAGATCTGGCCGCTGATGATATCCGATCTTCTATGCCCGCGTGCAATGAGTATGGGGTGGCGGGTACCACCAGAATTGAACCCCCGCCGGGACCCAAGGCACGCGGCCAGCGAGGAGGGAGGCCGAGAAGGCAGAGGCTTGCTTTCGGGGACGTTTCCCCTAAAGAGCCCGGGTCTTCGGACGATGAAGGTGACGAGGCGGCTCCCTCGGGAGTGCCTTCCGGGCGTAGAGAGTCTGGCCCTCCTTTGGTGGTGGTGACCGTCCCGCCGGGTGCTGGGGCTTCAGCGCAGTCAGCACCGCCGGGTTCTCCGCCGCTGCAGGAGTCTGACCATGCATCGGAAGTCGTCCTCCCTCCTCTTGCGAACACAGAAGTTGGGGAGGAGAGCCTGTCCTTGCCTGATCTTTTTGACGACTTGGTGAAGAAGAAGTGGAGCTTCTCCGGGTCAAAGAGGGTTCGCTAGTGAGCTTCATCAGTAACCGGCTTGGGTGTATACTGCTTCCTTTTCACCATCGTTCTGATTTCTTGCTCCCGTCCTTTGCGCAGGAGCCCGACACCGGAGTGGCCAAGCAAGCGACCCTAGGGAGATGAAGACACCGAAACGAAGGGCTCCACCGACACCTCGGCTGAGGATGACTCAGAGCCCCCGAGCCTCGGGCCCACTCTAGGGGTAACAGAGGTGGCTCCAGTCGTCCTGGGCGAGGCAGGAATAGAGGAAGCTGTTCGTGCGGGAAGTCCCGAGGAAAGGCGCGACGTGGATTCCCAGGTGACCTCCGCCCTGCGCAGACTCAAAAGAGGCGGGTCCCTACCCAGGGGCTTGGCCCCGGGGAGCGTCGAACCCTGCCTTGAACCCGGGAGGGTTGAGGAAGGCCCCGGGTCCTCCACGACATTCTCCAGCGTCTCAGAGTTCTTGTCGTTTGCTCGCGCCGAACTGGCACAGTTGGTACCTCCGGCTTCCGGCGGCGAGGAGCACTCGCAAGCTCGCGAACTGCGGCTTTCAGCGGGTGAGGAGGCTCCTGATGCTAGAGAGCTGAAGTTGGCGGCGCACGAGGAGCTGCCCTACGCTCGAGAGCGGAGGATAACCGGCCGCGAGAGGGAGCTGGATCAGCGATTCGCCGAGCTGGACGACGACGAGCATCGTTATCTTGACACCATCGAAGAGCTCCAGATCAGAACGGTGCAAGACGAGGACCGCTTCGAACAGAGCCTGGAGAACGTGGCTAACTGGACCCGCAGCGAGGTTGAGCTTGACCTCCGAGCCAAAAACCAAGCCATCTCATCACTGAGTAAACAGGTCTCCAGACTGCAGGGCGAACTCAAGAATGAGAAGGAGAAGCGTGAGCAGGCCACCAAGGACTTCCAGAGAGCTAGGGACGAGAGAGACAGGTTGTCTTCCCGGAATGAGTCGATGACCGCCGTGATTGAGGCACAGAAACAAGCTCTCAATGCTGCTGAGAAGTTCAAAAAGGAAGCCACCGCCAGCCGCGTCGCCATGGAAAGGAAGATCCGGGAACTAAATGACGCAGTCGCGTTCAGATACGACAGGGCTGCGTGCATGGCCGTTCTTCGAAAGACCGAGGCACGAGAGTTGTCTGAAGGGTGGGCGGCAGTGGAAACATCCAAATCTCAGGCTCAGATTGCTTGGGACCAACACGAGCAGGTGGCCAAGCAGCTGAAAGCGGTGCAGGCCGAGTTGGCGGAAACCAAAGCTGCCCTCGAGAAGGAGTAGCGGCAGTTCAGACTCCACCGCCGAGACGATAACAATGTCTTGCTCCAAATGAACCATGGGTCCTTGGACATCTTGAGGGAGTTCACGAACTTGGGAGTGCCTTCTCCACCTGTTCTTCTATCTGAGCATTCCACCTCTTTCGCCCGCTATCCCGAGTTCTTGAAGTACGTAGCCTTGCTCATCAAGGGTATCAAGGAGCAAGCTAGTAGAGCCACTCGTCAGGCGGGGAACATGCAGTAAGGCAGGCGACAACCCGACTCATCACAGCACTTCGCCAGCGGCACCCACGGGTTTCCTTGCTATCTGAGCTGGAGGTGCCGGGGCCCGAGACGCCGCTTCCCCCAGATGTGTCCCGCCAGGTGGAGGAGATCCTGGAGCGCCTTTCCCGTGAAGACGACCTGTGAGCCTGTGAAGTCCTGAAAAGGACAATACCAAGGGCCGTGAACCATTCTTTTGTACTGATATTGCCGATAAGCTTATAAACTTATGCTTTTGAATGTAAATAACCTCTTCCCAAAGTACACAAGTTTTATTGTACTCATGGGGGCTTAACGCTCTCGGAAGGATCCAAAGGTGCGAGCGCTAACCAGCCGTGGGCACTCAGACTGGTCTGAAATGCTGACACAGGGCGCAACCCCCCAAAGGACCCATCGTTCCTGACCGCACGGACCTCAGCCCATGACTCCACTGCCTGAGGGAAACTGATAGTGTTATCGCGAAGGCGCTGCCCCAGGATAACGCCCGCTTTCCTCTTAGCCAAAGTACATAAAACAGATGTACCCCAGAACAAGCCCGTGCAAGCACGTTTATACTTAGCTCGTGTTTTGCTTCCTCCAGACTATCTCGGTGATCATTTGGTCGCGCTGCCGCCGAGGTGGGTCTTCTATGCCGTGTTTCAGGCATAATTCTGCCTTGCCCAGCAATTCATGGCATGGACAAGGATCCCAACCGAGATAGCCTCAAATGCCGACTAGGGGCATGACTTGCTGGCTTGTGCCGGTCCGGAGACCATCGTGTCACTTGTCTGAGATACCCGGAGACCACCCAGCTGGTGATCTGGCGACTTGCTGGCGTATTGAAGACGCCGGTCCGGAGACCCTGATGTAGCCTTGCTTTCTAGACCCAGAGGTTCCTCGCTTGATGACCCATCAACCTTGCTAGCGTATGCCGGTCCTGAGACCCTGAAGCTGTTTTTCTCGTGAGATCCTGATGCCAGCCATCTAGCAATCCAATACTTCTGAGGAGGTCCACTCGGTCCCGGGTGTATTGCAACGACGTGACCCGAAAGATCCCGTTCTCCTTTGGTCAAATCTCCGCAGACGAATGTCTGATCCCAGCTAGCAGCAGATAGCCCTTGATTGTCTTGTGTTTGTTGTGGCGTCAACAGCGGATAGGGTTATGCGAGTTCGTCAGTCTATGTGGAGGCGTTAGCGAAAGTTCAGAAAGATCTCCCTTTTTGAGTCACCCCAGCGGTGGCGCTCCCTTTGGCCTTCTTGGGTTTCTTGTTGAGAGGGCAGTCTCGGCTGATATGCCCTGGTTCTCCACACGTGTAGCAGTCTCCGTTCTTCTGGCGTATCTGGATGTCGTTGAACTGTCGGCAGTCTTCAAGGCTATGTCTGTCAGATCTGTGATACACGCACCATACCCCGGCTTGCTCTTCTGGCCTGGGGGAATGTAGATCTCTTGCGGCATGTAGATGAGGGAATCTTCTTGGTGAGGTTCGCCTTTTGTGTCTTGGTCGAGGTTTTCTTCCTCCGGAAGCGGCACTGCGGTCGATGCGTCGAAACAGAGTTCCTCCTTCACTCCATGCGTCCATGGGGAAAGAGGGACGTCAATGTTCATGGCACCTTCCTCAGGTCTTCCACTACTGACCAAAGAACTGACATATGCGACGGGAGGGACGAACTGGACTCCAAAGGCGCGATCTTCTACAGCGAATGTTGATGAAGATTCTTCAAGAATGAAGCCGAGTCCGGGATACCGCAGGAACTCCATAGCTGCCTTTCCTTTTCTCTTCCGCGCCATCCCGGCTAAGGAGTCCTGTCTGGGTGCAATGGGCTGGCGCAGATCTTGTATCAGGCGAAGAGTTTGACGTGGATCGTGTGCCAGAAGAAGAACTTGACGATGATCTTGTCTTCGAAGAAGATGAGCTTGACGTAGATCCTGAAGTTGGCGACGAAGAGCTTGCCGCCGCGGTAGACGTAGACTAATCCAGCGCTTGCGCCCCCTACCTGGCGCGCTAGATGTCGTGTCTCAAAGCACGGACATCGGGAGTAGAGGATACCCCCTTTTAGGTTCGGTATGGGGCGCGAAGGAGGCTGAGAATCGTCTCTTGGGTGAGGTCTAGATCGAGCTCTCCTCTCCACGATCAAGGCATGCAACCTAAGGGACACAGGGAGCTACCCAGGTTCAGGCCGCCCGGAGGCTAAAAGCCCTACTCCTGCATGTCTGGATTGATGGGATCTTCATAGTGTGGTTTACAATGTAGGCTTCCGGACAGGGTACCCGGAAGGGTTTTGGCTGGAGGTAGACGAAGGACAAATCCTGACCCAGAGGAGATCACCTTCCTCTATCCCCTTGCAGCCCTAGTCTAATCTTGCTCTGGTTCGACTTGTTCCTCTTCCGATCCCTCCCCTCCTCCGTGCCTTGGTCCTCCTTTTATAGGCTAAGGGGATACCACAGGTTCACGTGAGGGGCACGGGGGGCCTTCAGCGGGAAGGACCCTCCGCAGCTGGTTTATGGGGAGACTTGGCCTCTTCTCAGCCTAGTGTCTCCTTTGGATTAGGTGGGAGCGTCCACCTTTGGGGGGAAGTGGGGTGGACGGTGGCTGACACCACCACGGGTTGTGTCTCCGGTCCGCGCCACCATCGCTTTGCTTCCCAAGTCTTCTGAGGTCTTCTAGCTTGAGGTGGAGAGCTTATCCACAGTTGTACGGAGATGTACCCGAGAGGAAGCCCAGCCTCCCACCGGAAACTTGGGCTCTCGGAGACTCTTCTGTCTTCCCGCATGGTTCGGGGACCCGGAAGGCCCCCAGGACCGGAGCCCTTTGTCAACGTAGGTCTTGCTTGGTTTTCGTGGGGTTGGACGGTGAACCCGCCAACCTGACTTGGGTCTTGGCCTTGTCCATCTTCATCTTGGGCCCACATGGGGTGGACCCACTTTGGCAGCACTAGAGGAACCCCGTGTTCCACTGCTGCGACACCCCAACCAAGAAGCATCAACTCTTTCGACATCAATTTTCGCTAATTGGAGAACTAGATTAAACATAGGTTACACTGAAGTCGTGGCGAGTTCTGGCTGATGTTCAATTCAATGCTTCACTTTTGACCATGCATACTGATGCGTCAGTGATTTTGAAAGGTTGTTATATAAGAACTGAATCGAGCACACAATCAACTTTCTCTTTCGTCTTAATAGTACTGTGCTTCCTATGATTCAAAAAGCATTAAAAATGGAGAACTATTTTGAGTCTTCAACTTCTAGACTTCATTCCTCAGCTTTACTTTTGTGTTATCTGCTTTTTTCCGGCTCTTCATTTTTCATCCGCACTGTCTTCACTCCATTTTAAGGGGTCAATTTTCTCATGGTTGAACCAAGGCCTTGTGAGTTAATATCTTCTTAATCATGCAAAACCTACACACATGGCACTAGATGCACTTTCAGTCTTCCCCGGTTTGGGTGATCGATGACAACTAGCTAAAGAAGGGTTCAACAAATATGATTTTTTTGTTCGTCCTTTTAAATTCTAGCAATATAGAAGGGACCCCTAAAGATATGCACTATTAATTTTGCATTTAAATGCAAGTGCACATATCTTGAGGAATCATGTAGAGATACACCTTATATCCTGATATCCGTGGGGGTGCATTGTGTGTGATAAACTTGAGTAACACAATGCACAAAAATTTGATGAATGAGAAACCAGAAACATATGATTAAGAGTTGGTAGCATGACATGGCAAGAAAAAGGCACCATAGACTAAAGTTTACAACTCGTTACAAGAACCAAGTTTAAGAACGAGACTTGTAATTTTCTATCCTCGCAAAACTCACGGAGCTTCTAAACATCGCTCCTCATTTGGAATCGAGACACCGAGAAAAAGGGATATGAAGATCTAGGCGCTTGAAGCTTAAAGAACCCGCGGGGGAACTTGGCGATGTAACAATTTTTTATGTGTCTTGCATTTTGGCGCTGGGGTTGGCCTAAGGTAGAACTTGAAGATCCTGAAGATGATGATGAAGCCGATAATGAATATCTTGAACTAGTAATTGCGTTTGGAACATAGTCTTCAAAAGCTTCAGTTGGATCCTTAGTGGAACACTAAGTGGAGTAGTTTGGAGCTTAGGTTCTGGTGAGGTGCCACTACAACATGACATGTCCAACAATAACACACAAAAATTTCATGTGCCGGCAACTTCCCAAAATAATATCGCCTACGCCTCTCCACACTTAGCGCCAAAAAAAATCATGTGTGCGCATCGCACCCATTATACTCATGTGCAACTGTTCAGGTTGCAATAAACTACATTAAAAAAATTACAATGCATATGAAACACGTTGCAATACGATGGTTCTTCTTGTAGTGTGCTCGATGTGAGCAGGTTATGCGAAGTTGAGGGTGGAAGTTGATCTTCCAAAGAGAATCCCAAGCCACATTTTTCATCAGATGGAATAATTGCACGCACTACATCATTTAGAAGTCTTCTTTTAGCTTCGTACTCGAACTTTGGAGACTAGTTAGCAAGGATAAAGAGCTTGTTAACATTTGAACGAATCAATTTTAGATGCTTTTTGTCACTTGCCACTTTTTTAGTATTGCGAATGATAGCTATTTCATGAGAATTCAGTTAAGTCACGATCTCTAGTTGATTTAGAATCTTCAGAAGCAACAAAGCATTTTGAGGCACATCATCATTGTATGAGAAACAATTGGTAGGATCAATTGGCTCAAGAGATGTATGTGTTGGATGTATGCCCAAAAGGCGATGTATTTATATATCTGATTCATTAATTATGATTTGTATTCTCTATGCTATAACTATGGTAGTCACTGGGTGGCTTCAAGGTGTGTGTATATCCTAATGTTCTGAGATGAGAAATTACTCCTTGGTGATTAGAGAGATACGCCCTGGGCCCTCTCGGTATTATAAAGGTATCCAATATGTTCTGCAGACAATGGGTGAAGTTACACCATGTGGGATATCATAATATGGAAACGAGTAAAGGGAACGGTAACGAGATAAGACAAAGATGTAGTGAATCAATTAATTGATTCATGGTAACATCCACGGATCTATATCTCGGGTGAAGTTTGGTATCGCGAGTAATGGGAATGATATATTAAATAGCCAACAGGTTCAACAGAGTGTCTTCGCATAACGGTAGCAGTTATTCAGGTCATCCACGGGCCTGACCCTGGCCGGTGATTGGTTATCCAATTATAGCTACACGTTATCGAACCTGTAGGGTGGGACAAGCTTAAACTAGGATTGCTTAGTTGTGTATTATGGTTGGTCTGAAACATGGAGAGAGTATCACCGACATAGTGTCTACGTGATAGATATGTTTTATCGGAGAGATTGTATTGTGATAGAAATTGCTATCACAGGTCGGAATTCATTCCGAGGGTTTATATAAGAAGGAAATATTTATCCAGAGTATTTTGTCGGCGGACACTGGGTGTCCCAGATCATATAAAAGGTGTTTTATATGATAGGTAATTAATTCGGTGAAATATTCTGTAAAAGAAAATATTCAAATAAGAATTAATTGGACAAAATATTATTTAATTATATGTTAATTAAATATTGATTTATTTAATTAATTAATAATTATGGAAAAATATTATTATAAAATTGGAGCCCACCATGGGGATACCAAGATGGGCCCTAGGGCCCACCAAGGTAGCCGCACCACCTAGTGGTGGTGGGCCATGGCGCCGAAAGGGGGGAGGCTCCCCCGGCCGAACCCTAGTGGGCCAACGGCCCAAGGGGGAGGTGGAAGGCGGCGGTGGTGGCCAGGGGCGGGCCGGCCTAGGGTGGGCCCACCCTCCTAGGTCGGTTTGGCCTAGGTGGGCCCCACCCGGCGGCGGCCACAAGAGGGAGGGGAGTTGGAGTCCAACTCCAACTCCTCCTTCCCTAGGCGAATTGGGCAAAGGGGGCTTTCCCCTTGTCCAATCCAAGTAGGACTAGGAGAAAGCTTTCCCCTTGTCCAAATCCCTCCACCCCTTGGTCCATCTATATAAACCCCACCCCCTCCTATTTGGAAGACACACAAGAAACACACTTAGCTCTCAAGTTTAGATCTCTTCTAGTTGGATTAGAGGAACCTATAATTAGAGGCAACCTATCCGATTAGACTAGATCTAATCTCTCTCCTTCTCATGTGTTGAGATCTGCACCTTCATATACACCAGTAGCGCTTCAAGCTTGGACGGCGAAACCCTGCTGAACCTTTCCCGGCGTACGCGTGCAAGCTCTCGGAGGGGTGATCCGTCGATCTTGACGGTTGACCCTCAGGCTGTTGGATCAAGGTGACAAGGCGAGGAGGAGGCGCCGAAATCTCTCTACCAGGCTTGGTTGAGAGAGACGGCGACGAGCTACATCGACAAACGTCATCAACACTTCTTCCGCGACTTCGGTGTTGGTAATGTATTCCATCTAGATCTTCGGATCTTCGTATTCGCATGTATCTTCATAGTAGATCTTGGGAGGTGTTGCGTAGCAATATGAAATTTTTAATTTTCTGTACTCGCAACCCAGTAGTATGTATCTTGCCTCAGGTGAGAGATGTGGACATGGTGAGATTGGTAGAATCACATGATATCCTGAGGAGTTGCATCCTTCAATATGGACGAAGACTCAACAATTTGTGCTTGCTTGTTCACTTTACTCATTTCAACAAGAGGTGAGGCCGGGCGCAATTGGTCACTTTTTATATTAATATATTGTCTTTATCGATAATTAATTGTGTGAAGAGGTGAGGTTTTCTATAAAATTCAAGTTTCATTAAAGTTAATGAAACTCGCTATGGAGAATGTGATGTCGGTGAACCCGCTTACACCCCAGGGTGGAAACTTGGACATCTACAACACCCAGCACACGGCAAAGAACCGCTCTCCCGTAGTGTACATGAAAAGGGGGTAATACAATGGAAAAAGGATCAATGCCGAGAGGGTTACCCTCGGCATAGCTATGCTCAGGTGCGTGCTTGTGACTGGTCAAGCTACACCAATGGCAACACCCTCGGCCTTGCTATGCGCCTTTAACTTGTTGTATGCAGAGCTACGCCGACGGCAACCCCCTCGGCATTGCCTTGGGCCGTCAACTGTTCTCCAACGGTGGTCGCCAGCGCACGATGTGACGCGTGCTGTGCCTACAGCCAGCATGTGCCGACGGTGGCCCTCGACGTTGCTCTATCTATGCCTAAGGTCATTCTACACCGACGGTCCCCCTCGGTGTTGCTCATATATGCCGACTGTTGCGCTACGCCGACGGTCTGTTTCCAGCCATGGGCACCGTGCATGCTATGCCGAGGGCCCCGACATTTCCCCCTTGGCGTTGAAATCCCCCTCAGCATCGATGTTTGTTCCCGTAGTGAACCGACCTTTCCACCGACTAGGATCATGTGGCCATTGGGAAGGTGATCTTACAATTAATTTTATAGTACAATTTCCCTGGTGAAAAGAATACTTGGTAAATAAGTAAAAAAGAAGTAGACAATACCATTTTGGGTAGGGCGAGGCAGGGGCGTAGACAGGCCCAGGCCACCCTGGCCTTGGCCCGGGGCGTGAGTCCAAAATCTATGCTAATGTGTTGCTACAGTATAACACTGTAGAGTACTGTAGCCACGCTACTGGGGCGAGGGACCAAGCGGGTCCATGTTACTGAACTCTAGTCTTTTCTCTTTTGGCCATTGCCTTCAACATATCACATTTACATCATATAAAACGACTCTGATCATTATCCGCATACACGGTCTTACTCGTCCTTAATGGTGCACACACATGTACCTAACGCGGCAAGATTGGATAGATATAAATTCCTCTTTCGCACCTAAAGACGCAATTATTAGATCTGTAAGCATTTCTCTTACTCGTCATAGCATGCCACACAGGTCTCCCAGGTAGCCCATTATTCAAGCATTTCAACACCCACCCAGGGTTCACATCGTCTCCACCTCCGGAAGACTAGAGCGAAAATCCCCCATGGCGATGCGGCGCCCCAAGCCCGAGACGTCGCCACCGGCGCCGTCGTCTCCCTCCGACCAGAGAGACGCCGTCATCGAGGAGCTGCAGAGAGGCGCTGAGCTGGCGGAGTTTCTCCGGCAGCAGGTGGAGCTCATCCCGGAGCACGGCCGCCGCGACGCCGCGCTGTCCAACGTCAGCGACATCTCCACGGCCCTCGCGTCGTCGCTCTCGGTGCTCCAGTCCGAGAGAGAGCAGTACAGCTGCTCCTCCCAAGACGCCGGAGCGGTGGCCCATGCTGCCGGCGCCTTCGGTGGCGGGAGCGTCAGGTCAAGAAATGGCGCCGTCCCACGCACCAGGAAGGTGAAGCACCGGCGAGGCATCCATGGCGAGGAGCTTCCAATGTGAGTGTCTAACTAAAGAGACTGTGTGTTTGTCTACAGCAAGTGGTACTGTAGCATGCGTACATGTGGGGATCTGTGCTAGAGAAGAATTGGTGTTTGCAGATCTATGGTATATTTGGTTCTCAGAGAGGATGAACTAATCACTATCATTTCATTTCCCTAAAAAAATACTAATCACTCTCATCGCATTGTTACTCTAGTTAATCCTCTCCAGTTGCTTTAAGTTCTTGCTTCGCTTCTTAGCCTCTTTATCCAAGGGCACTAACAGAAGTGGAATTATCGGCTGGTCAATGCTGAACAGCTGAAATATCCACTAGATCCACCTTTCAATATGAAATAAAAAGTAGTTGCTAGATCTTATTTTATCCCAGTTCATTTGGTGAGGCCTGACGTAGTAGCCTATGCTTGTTTCTTTGCGTACCAGGATTTTATATTTTATGGTTAGCTAAGAAGTATATATGCAGTAAAAGGCTAAATTTAATTAATTCCCCTGGTCTTATTCAGCAACGAGATACTAACTGAGACGCCAGAAAATGATCGATTCCACTGGAGGAAATATGGCGAGAAGAAGATCCTTAATGCTGCTTTTCCAAGGTATGATTGTTGGATGGAGTTCCATCCCTGGCTCTTTCTCTATTAAGTTTACTTAGATTCTGTGCATTAATTATCTTACGGATATGTAGCACATACATTTCCTCATGTGTATTGAATAGAGAAAATTAAGCAATACCTTTATTTGTTAGTAGTGTAGCTTTATCTATTTGTCTCGCTTGTAGATTGTTACCCCTTTTTTTGCCTTTTTAGTGGGCTCTGTAATAATTTTGGCTATATGCATCTTTAGAAAGTTCTCATAGAAAATCAAAGTACTTAATGGTTACATATTAAAACGAAACCATCAAGTACTTCAATTCTGTATTTGGCATATGTGCGGCATGGATCATCACCTCTCACAACATTTAGTTGCTTCAAAAATTATGGTTGATATAGGCCCCATTTGGGGTACAAGTGTACAGCGCACATTAGTCTATTAGCTACCACCCCAAGCTTGCTTAATTTTTCTAGTAAGATTAAGACACACAATATTAGTCCCACAATTACCTAAGAAAGCCAGAGAAGCCAGTTAGTTGGGCTTCCAATCCCTGTCAATCAAAGCCGATCATCCACAAAATAATAGGGACAAATTAGATGGTGTATTCTTAACCGAAATGGTATACACAAATCATGCACTTGTATGTGCTAGCAATTGTTATAAGGGATAATATTTAATATTAAGATTAATATGCTTATTGTGTGTGGAGCATAAAACCATTTTCCTAGCTGCACACAAATCGACCATGCATGTTTACGCTCATCTATTTATATGGGTTTTGAAGCTTAAAAAGTTCCCATTTATCAGGGCATATGGTAGCTGGTTTATTGTGATGTGATCCAGCAAGAAACAATCCCTACCTTGTACTTTTAATCTATTTTTCTTAATGAATAGGTGGTGCATGCGGTTTTCTTTTAACAAATTGTGAGGTTTCTTAAAAACAAGATCAACATGAACACTGCTAGCTAATGGAAATGACCCACTTAGATTTTGTTTTGTTTTGAAAAAGGGCGTATCCCAGCCTGCATCAGTCATGAACACAGCCATGAATTGATTGCAAGGTTTTTATCCGTACACAAAGAAAATGTGTGAAAACAAAGGACACAAAATTAGGAGTCAGGCCCACTCGTGAACATACAAATCCATTTCAGGTAATTAAGGGTAAAAAATAGATGATGTAAATTCTAATTTTGATGGATCATAATATCAAATTTGAAGGGAAATCAATTCGAATTCTCACTCGCCTTGGAAGTAGCATCTCTTATATTCTAAACTAAGAAAACGTGCACTCCTTTACATTTCAGTAAGTTTTGTTATTTCCATGTACAAGTACATGAAATCTTGTTTTTACATGGCAGTTGATTGTGTGTTTTCTCAGTACAACTAAAATAAAATGTTTTCACCAGAAAATACTATATGCTTACGTTTGGTAAATCAACCTTTTGCAGGTTATACTATAGATGTGGATACAGTGACGAACACAAGTGCCCGGCAAAGAAATATGTGCAGCAGCAAAACAGCAGCGACCCTCCGTTGTACAAGGTCACCCTCATCGACGACCACACATGCCATACCTTGTTCCCAGCCGAAGCCAATCAACCACCCAGCAGCTCAAGCACAAGCAGTGCTAGCTCGCAGGTGCTCGACTTCACGAAGGCATCGCTCTCTCCATCTGTTGGCGTCCCGAGGTTGAAGGAAGAGGAAGACGTAGCAGGAAGTATGTCTGTGGCTGTTCCCAGCTACACATATGACGAGCTGTACTCTTCTTCCTCACTGCCGTTGCTGTCGCCGAAGGAGTGGGAGATGGAGATGGAGATCAAGTCACTCTTTCGTCGTCACTCCGGGGGTGCCTAGTTTGCTAGTGTGTGAAACTGAGTGTTCTAGCTTGCTAGATCAATTCGTTGCATCCAAACAGCTACCATGAACCTTAATAATGCCATGTGCATGATTGCGAGAGATTACTCTCCGGTGTTGTAATGTTAGTAGTACAACAGCACAAGTACTAGAGATACTTTTTGAGATGTATAACAGACTTGGGCTTAATTGCCTATGGAATGCAACAGTCCTGCAGCCATATGCTTAACTGTCTATCTTCACATGTACAACGCAATTAATTAACATCCTGCTTAACTGTCTATCTTCGCTTGTAAAACGTAGCTAATTAGCATCCATCTTGTGTTCATCCAGTCAGATTCACAAGAGACATATGTATTAGCAGTGGACTGTGTATTAGCTAGAAGCTGGCCCAGTTTATTCCGATGAAACACAAATCACAAATGCGTGAAAAGTGTTCTATCAGATCAGATTGTTATTTCTCAAAAAAAAAAACAGACTGTTATTTCATAAAATACTGTTTACAAAAAGTTGATAGAAACACAAAAAATATGTCTTCATAGATAGTGTGGGGTTGCAATGAACTTGATTTGAAAAAATGCAATAAAAACTGTCTATTGGCAAAGATGGCTTGGAAAGAGCATCAACTAGAGGCAGCCACGCTAATTAACATGTATATTGATTAATTAGCTGAAGAGGTGCTTATCCTCAAGTAATGCTGATGTCACAAACGCTGTCATGAGCATTGCGTGGTGACAATTAATGAATCTCCCACAAAGTTAAACAAAATGGAAGTGCCAATGATGCATGGTGCTTTACTTTCAGTCTTGCCAACATTTAGTCATAGATCATGTGCACACACTAGCCAGCCAGCTACGCCATAAGCTGATTTCACATCTGCAAGTTGTTGATAGTCCACTCAAAGCTGCATATAGACAACATTAAAAGTCGCTGCAAAATAACACGTTGAGTCTATCGCATCATGTACAAGAGATCCTGCTTGAGGTATGAAAATGTCTAATTATCTAGCTAGGCTGTCAAGCTTGTCACCGTTCATCAAGAAAAAAAAAGCAAGTTGATCATTCGACGATGATTTATACTCCCTCTGTTTGGAAAAGGATGTCACAAAAATAAACTATAAATAGACTATTTTTGTGACATCCTTTTCCGAACGGAGGGAGTAGATAATTAACAAAAAGAGGTGCGCATCTACCGTTTCAAATGTCAGAGGTCCTTCCGTTTTCTAAAAATAGTAACAAAAATATAATAAAACTCTTGATAAGAAAATTTTATATAAAGGTGTACTCTCAAGAAAAGAGAATTAGCATCAATTTTTTGCTAATGCCAAGTTGCCGGCTGTGCGTATAGCTTAATGGGGCTAGGTCAACTCATGTCCGGATGATGGGCAAGGTTAACTAGCTTAACTATATTTTCTGAATAAATGAATTAGCTTAACTAATAGTTCAATCAGTTGCATGAAATGGGCAGGATGAGTAGGTAGGCATTCCGAAAGAAACACAGCCGTGAGTGGCCAAGTCAGCGTACTGTAGCTGTGCCTTGGCTACACAACGTCAGCCAAGCTGCGCCCGTGCCACAGATATGTAGCTCATCTTGACGTCTTGTCTCTTCTAAAGTTCTTAGTTGACTAGTCAAGATTTCTTTTCAACTTTGTTTGATCTTAAAAGTTGTAAATCAAGTCACGGTAAGTACCTAAATTTTCATGCAGTTTTGTAGCAACCTTCTTTGGATGGCAGGGCTTTCCTGAAATTCCTTCAAGTCGCGTTGCTCCTCTACCACATCGTTTTAGACAAAGTTTTACCATAACAAGCATTCCCCTTTTCATTGCAAAGTCGTATAGAGAATTGATCCAATATGGATGGAATCATGAATAGTCATTGGTTTGTTTTGTGTATACTAATTAAAACTTGCTGTCTATGGAGCAATATGGATAAAGTAAAGTAAGTATTTATCGGGAAAGCCATCGCAAAGATCCAACTTATTTAAACTCATATTCTATCCTATGAATGAAACATAGTTCGAAAAAGACGACTAAACGGGTTTGGTTAAGACTCGTGTATTATTAAATTCCCATTCTCAACGGATGGATCGAGATTTATCAATTTTGAAGTGAGAAAAGAAGGATCAACTCTTCCCCAATAAATAAACTATCAACCTTAAAAACTTTTAATTAAGGATTACTAAGATGAAAACCATGCAAGCACGGTTCATTCAAGGAAAACCACATGAAACCCTGCCTACGAACAAGCCACTTAGCTACCATAGAGGCAAAGCATTGGCACAAAAAAATGCCTTAAAGAGAAAGCGAACCACACCTTCGCCCCCGAGAGAATTGAAGTCTGGGCACGGTAACTGGGCAAACCTGAGCCTCTCCGAAGTCCGAACACAAATGGAACAACGGAAAACACCTTGGCCAATGATGAACCCCAGATACTAAAAATGGAACCACTAGCCAGGCTGATCAGCCTCACGGCACAACATGTCAACCTCCACCGCGCGACGAGATCTCCAAGGCGCCGCCTCAAAGGAGGTATGACGTTGAGAGTTGTCGTCATCACCCAATCTATCACAACCATAAATTCACTTGGAGGACCATGGTTGTGAGAATGGGAGGAAAGCACCAAGGTTGCATAATGAGCCTGCAAGAACGGGCATCATTATTGTCATCTCTAACAAGAAGGCGGATCTAGATTTTCACCCGCAAGTATTAGGGTAGCCCCCCACCACAAATCAGGAGAGCTGGCGTTTACCAGAGGCCGACCAAACCCGGATTTAGTGGCCCAATACACGCACCTTGTGGTAAACTTGTCTAGCCGCCCACCTGCACCACATCTTTACACTCCACCAACAAACCTTCCACCACCAGATCTAGCCGGTGTCACGCCTAGCCTATGTCGACGAACTTCCACTCATCGAGCTAGATATAATCACGCCTCCGCACCATGACCGCATGCCTGCCACAAAAGTGCCTCGTGCGCGTGCAGCCATCGCCGCATCTAGGGACGGTTCTCTACTCGGGCTTGCCGGAGGCCCAAGGCCTTGAATTACAAGATTTTTAATAGAAATTTGTCCAACAAAATAAATATTGTGGAAATATTTGTTGTTTGCCTAGGCTTCTAAAACTTTGAAGGGCCGTCATTCGCCGCACCATTGTGCATCATGCTCGCACGCACCCCACCATTGAGAGACAAAGATGATATATCCACCGTCGCCTCCGCCTCGCAAATTTTGACTGGCGGCGACAAGAGGATGGGGTCGGCGGAAGGTGGTGGGGGGCGCTCTCCAACCGTGTGTCTTGAATTGAAGTAAATCATTTCCATGCAATTTGTATCTTTGGATCATGTACTAGTACTATATGGTTAATTGTGGCGTTGTGCAATGTGTAGGTGTGAACACCACGCTTGGTCCCTGCCAAGACCTCGTTAAATTAGCCAAGCAACGCGCCATCATACGCGGTACTACGTGATCGAAGCGCTCGTACGCATTCGAAACGGCACGTGGGTAAAATGAATTGATTTCGGATAGTCGTTGGCCTCACTCTTCCATCGAGCTCGAGCACCTTGGCATGTGCTCTGTGGTCGTCGCTAGCTGGCGACTAGAGTATTGTCCAGATTGAGATGGATCCGTCCGATCCGAGCTCGGCCACCAGTATAAATTGCACCACCTTTCCATCGGCACCTCCACGAGCAAAAAGCTTAGTACTGCATCAAAGATTCAAGAGGGTACCTACCTAGCTAGCTAGAGACAAGAACACAGAGCAAGTTCAGCCATAGAGATAGAGGAGAGGACATGGCAGCACTCGTCACCCCAGCTGCTTCCTTGGTGTCCAAGCTGATGGTGCAGGGCCGGCAGTCCGCCGCCGTCCTCGAGGCCCTGCTCCAGGACGCCTCGCCGCACGAGCACGCCGGGGTCCGGGAGCTCGCTGCGGAGATCCTTCGCTGCTGCGACCGCGCGCTCGCCGCGCTCCACGGCTGCGACGGCGACGGCGCCACGGTCGCCGGTGCCGGCGGACGGAAGCGCAAGTCGGGGCCCGGCGGCTCAGACGCGGAGATGAGGCCCAAAAGAAGGACGCGCGCGAGCGGCGGGGAGACGCCGGCCAAGAGAGTTGAGAAGAAGTGGACGTCGGAGGACGGGTTCATCTGGAGGAAGTACGGGCAGAAGGAGATCCTCAACAGCAAGTACCCGAGGCTCTACTTCAGATGCACTTACAGGGACGACAGCGGCTGCCCGGCGACCAGGCAGGTCCAGCAGTCGGAGGAAGACCCTTCGCTCTACGTCATCACCTACTTCGGCCACCACACCTGCTGCGCCGACGTCGCCGCCGCCGCAGCCTCCGAGGTCGATGACCTCGGGGAGACGCATCCGTTCGTCATCAACTTCGGCTCGGCCCCCGCGAGTGGCGGCTCGCGTCCGTGGCTCTCCTCCTCCTCGGACGATGGTAATGGCCAGAGCGAGACCTCACGCTCGTCTTCGCCGAACGGAGACGGGGAGCAGGAGCTCGGCCTCGGCTCCAAGGTGACCAAAATTGAGCCAGCGTCCTCAGAGTTGCAGCCGGCGGCGGAGCTGAGCTCGCCGGGCGACAGTTCTTGTTCCTCCCCTGCATGGGACCCTTTGGCCGCCTGCTCGGACTGGGATTGCTTCGACGTGACCTCGTTGGATTGCTTCAACGAATACTTCAATATAGATGACATTGCTATGTACCAATAGCACGGTTATTTTCCTCTGCCTGATACTAGTTCATAGCTGGGGCAGATGTAATTTTGTGACAGATGTGCTTCAATATTTTTTTATTGCTGCTGGTGATGAACGTGCGCATGAAAGCGGGTTTATGTATACTTTTGTGGCAATCAATTCACCTTAATCTTTCAGCTGCTTGGTATATTTTCTAGACCTTCAAATGCATGATTGGGCAAAAGTTGCGGTTGGCTTGGACTCCCACACACACCCCACTCATTTCAAGTTTATTTTGTGGCATAATATTACAAAAAATATTAGAAACATCATTACTGTAAGAAGACGAGGCTCAGGCTGAGCCAGTCGGTGATGAATGTTCCGCCAAGTCTAGAGAGGTTGTGTACGCCGTACGGTTCAGGGTCGGCTTCTCATTGGAAAAAACATGTGTTATGTTGGGTAACATGACAACTTACTATGTTGATAACTTTGGAGCACACTCAATAGAAGGACACTAAATTATGTCAATTCATCAAATTCTATAAATTATGTCAATTTTTTCGAGAGTTACCAGAGTGTTCCCACGCCAGATCGGATATACCCCTAGCAAATAAGGGCTTAAGTTTCACCCCTAGGTAGCTTCCAAGTCATAATAACACATTGGTATGTCTTGGTAGTTTGGGGAAAATAATAAAAATAAGATAAACAAGTCACAAAGCAACAAGTAAGAAAAAAATATGACTACATTTCAAACAGGATAAACATTTCACAATAAGATTGAAGTGGAAATTACTCAAAATAGTACCGACTAAGGCACTATTGATTTCAGAAAACTGAATACTTTCATCTCAACTTGTTAACAGTGGTATTTTTGCACAATCCACACGGTAGATCAAATAATTGAACTCTTATGGGATTAAGTTTCCTGAAAGGGCCGTCCGTATCCGCTGTGGTCAAACCTTCTGGCCTCAGAATAATAATCCAGATATGTGCTAGATCGTGCATGCCAAGTTGCGACTATTAAGCAGGATCGCTGCCCTGGAGTTTCGGGGCCAGCTTCACCGGTTGAAGCCTGCAGCCTTTGAGGGATTGTAGCTTACCTCAGTATGGGTAGTTGTGTGTATTATATGTACTTACCAATTCAAGGTGATTATGTTTTTTTTTAGAAAAGGAAATTTTATTAATCCCAGTCTCTGCAAGCTCTCCCTTTGCCGGGTGAGTGATCTCCGGGTGGTGTTGCTTGGTGTTGCCGATTACAAGGTGTCCCCGGTGGAATTGGGCCTAAGGAGTCTTGTTTCCGGCTCCGATGATGTGCCTTAATTCTAGTGTGTTGCGTGGTTTTCACTGGTTCCCGTAATTAACCGTGCATTGTATGGGTTTGGATCCGGTTTCCCCTTCTAAACTGGATCAATTTTTCTTCTAATAATGCAATGGCAGAGAATGGCAGAGCTCCTGGCGGTTACAGTCAAAAAATTAATCCCAGCCTCTGCATCGAGTGATGCACACAGCCGAACCCATGAGACGATATACACATGCATTGGGCATATGAAGATGATGAGCCTAGCTTCAACTTGACGGTGTATGTGAATGCTCGCATGAAGACAAAGCGGCGTACTGTTAACTATTAAGTACGATCTATGCTAGATCATGCATGCCAAATTGCCAAGTTGCCACTATTAAGTACGATCTCGCTGCCCTGGAGTTTCGGTCCAACTGCACCGGTTGAAGCCTGAATACAGACTTGGATAATTGCAGCTTACCTCACGATTGACAGTGATGTAGAGTATATTATGTGTACTTGCATATTCAAGGTGATTATGTTATTTTGGAAGACAGATAGAACTATGAATATGACTATACATCTATAAATGAATTTTTTTTCTCGTCAACACCCTCCGTCCAAGGTGATATTTACATTGGGCATATGACGATGAGGAGCCTAGCTTCAACATGATCGTGAACTCAGTGAATGCAAGCAACGTTAGGTAGGAGATCTTGGGAGGAGGGGTCAACTCCAACGGTCCAGCCTATGCGTTTATTTGTTGGTTACTGCTGGAGTTTTAAAGCTGAAGGAGTGCATGCACCCGTTATGATTATATACGTTTCATAATTTCAACAATTCAAGCAAAAATGTCATGTGTATATTCAAACATTATATATTGGCGCACAAAGTTTCGGGTGGGTGGGGGGGGGGGGAGATTTTTATAACCTATAGGTCCAAAAATGTTGAAAAATATTATTTTGGAGCACCGAAATTTCTCTATTTTATGCAGGCAACACAAAATGTCATCTTTTGACGAAACTTTGTGTGCCAATATAGAATGTCTGGGTGTACATCTGAAATTTTGGTTTAATTTTTTTGACATTTTAAAATACAATTTTCACATAGATGCACCTATGAGTCAAACCATATTTCCCAAAAATTTACTCTCTTTTCTAACGAAATGTGGCACAATTTAATAATCCACAGCGAGAACTTTAAGACAGGCCGCGCCGAAATGAAGTGGGATTTTTTCTGTTGAAACTGATGAAGTGGGTCTTGGATGGAGCCGGGCTCCCACAACACACCAGCTCCCAACCCCAGCTAGACCGGTGGGAAGTACAATCGCTGCCCTAGAGTTTCGGTCGACAGTGATGCATGTATAGAGCCTTGGATGATCGCAGCTTACCTCACTGTCGACAGTGGTGCATATGTATATTATGTGCACTTGCAAATTCAAGGTGACTATGTTATTGTGGAAGACATATATGACTACGAATATAACTATATACATCTATAAATGGTTATGTTCTCGTCAACACCCCCTCCGTGCAAACCCCCATGAGGTGAGATATACATTTTGCATATGAGCAGATAGTTGAAGCCTCCGTGCAAAGCCCCATGAGGTGGGATATACATTGAGCAAATTCAAGTTGACAGTGCATGTGAATGCTCGCGTGAAGGGGCAAGCAGCGTTAGCCGTTAGGTGAGGGTCTCGATCGGGGAGGAGAGAGGGGTCAACTACAGCGTGTGCGATATTTTTCAAGGTTGCTGCTGGAGTGTTAAAGCTGGAAGGAGTGATTGCATCTGCAAGTACGTACCTGAAACTAGTTTTCTACTCCGTATATATTTTGAAACGGTGTACCTGAAACTATTGGTGTGTACATTATCTAGCGTGAAGCTTTCACGAATCACGACGCGGCGTGCGAATGCGGTGGACAGATCATATCGTAGATACTTACATACATGCAAATTTAGAGAAAGTTGAGACATCCTTTCATGGACGGAAGGAGTATAAGTTTGAGGAAAACGCAGCCTTTTTTTGGTGCTTGGAAATGCAGAAGATTTTACTCTCTTTTCTAGCGAAATGCAGCACAATTTAGTAACTCTCCCCTCTCGTTCCCCTCTCTCGTGAACAGTAGAGAGAGGCGAATATTGCTTTCTCCTCCTCGCTCTCCGGCGATCCGCGGGTTCCCTCCGCCGGCCGCTCCGGCGGCGGGAGGGTGGGGGAACCCCGGATCTCTGTTGTGCCTTGTAGATAGGGTAGTTAGGGTTCCTGTTTTCGGCGGCGCCGTCGAGGTGGTGGGGGCGGGGTCGCGGAGGAATAATGGTGCAGACGTCTCTTCCCCATCTCGGCGAGGTCCTCTGTGGCGTCGTCGGTGGGCGTCTGGTGGTGGGTGCTTGCCGATCTACGGATCTGGCGGCTTTTGGTGCCCTGGCCGAGGTCGTGGCGGCGGAGGTGACGACCTCGGTTTGGTGTTTTGTCCCCTGTCTCCGGCTCTGCGTCGGTGTGGTGGGCTCCGGCCTCATCGTGGAGTGTCTGGGGGTGGTTCTGGAGCAGGTGCTGCTGGTGTGTGCCTCTGGCTCCTCTGGTCGGCCGTGGTGGCGAGGGGTGGAGCTGCAGTGGCGGCGTGCTTGCTTCTGGTGGTTCTGACGCTCCGTTTCTTCGTGGCTTCTCCGGCCGGCCGTGGAGGCGAGGGGAGGAGTCACCTGGAGGTGATGCTCCGGAGCAGAGGGGTTTGGTGCTCGGCTCTGGCGCTGGGAAGGGGGGCGCGGTGGTGGTGGTTCTGGCACGGCTTGGCCGTCCCGGCGGCAGGTGGTGCTGGAGCTGGACGTGGGGCAGCTTGGCCGTGCATGTTCATCGACAAGATCTCGTCGCTTGCGGCGAGTGGATCATGCGGCCTTCTTCAACGTTGGAGGTCCTCCCTCTTCCAGGCGGCAGGAGGTTTGGTCTCTTCTTCTCCGGCGTTCTTCGGCGAAGAGGAGCTCTGGTGGTTCAGCAGTTCTTCGCTGATGTAGTGCTTTCAGCTGAGTACTTCCTGTATGAATTTGCGTATGTTCTTTCTGTTTGTATCCTCTGATTTTACGCAGGTTTGTACTCCTCTCGTTCAAAAAAGAAAGAAATGCAGCACAATTTAGTTTGTTTTAGTCAATGCAGCACAATTTAGTAATCAGCGACATATGTGAGACATGCCGGGCCGAAATGAAATGAAGGGGGACTTGGGTGCATCCGCGCTCCCACTACACCTGACCACCTCTCAGGCCCAGCAGTAGGCTCGCCCTGTGCGCCTGGCAAGGCCCAGCTTGCCCGGTGGGAAGTGGAAATGAGCCTGGCAAGGCCCAGCTTGCCCGGTGGGAAGTGGAAATGAAGACCGCCACGATGCCACGAGGAATGGCGGCGGCAGAGGTTTAACCGTTTAAGGAAAACAACACATAGGTTAAACAACACACATCTAGGAAGCACAATTTAAATGGCGAGCAGCGGAAGTTAGAGCATGAACATGCCGGACTTTGACGGCGAGCGGTGGAGGTTAGACCATAAACACATCAGAGTTCATGACGGCTCGGAGTTTAGACACAGGTGAAAACGAATTTGAAGAACATATATCAAAACAATCTAAATACATACATATATACTATACAAGATCTACTCGTATATGTTTTGCGAACCAGAAAAGTTACAACACGAAAGTTGTGGGATACTCGTTAAAGGAAATTTCAAACAGGTCAACCCAGTGCGACGGATTTGACAAAGTTCGTCCAAAAAGGGCAAACATCGGTCTGAAATTCAAAAGTTATAGGCGACATAAACTCGAAACTAATCACATAAATGTAACCTACTCGTCAACGCGCACATATTTCGTTTACACATTATAATATGGAACAGTTGAAGAGATGTGAGAACATTATATGTGAAACAGTTTAAGCGAGGTGAGAGCGTAAAGTAACGTCACGGGCCAGCACCCAGCGGCCCTTGGCTGAGGTGCTCACAGCCAACCATACACACCTTTGGTGCCCAGATGCAGTTAAAAAAAATAAGGGACTGGTTCATGATAAAGGAAAAATCCAAAAATGGTCAGAGCATCAAAGAACTCATGAGGCTTCAGCCAATTCAGAGAAGAGCCCACTCCTGTCCCTTTAACAGATCTTATTCGCAGCAAGTCAAATACATGAATTGAGTACAAGTGAAGACCAGATGCAGGACAAGGGGAACAGGCACTATCCAAAGGAAAAGAACTGGACAAAGGGATCCCTGTGCCGGGATTGGTAACTCGGCACTAACAACTGCTTCTGCACACCCCTCAAGCTGAAGCTATTTCCATCACAAAGCTCAACCAAGCATAAACAGGGTGTATTGCATACCTAAAATGGCAGCCTATAAGTTTCGACTTCCAAGCTGTCCCAGTGCACACTTTAGAACTAAAGACTCGGGACTGTAGTATTTCATCATGAAAACCAATACGGGAAAAGGAATGATGTACATTTCCAAAATTATAGCGGAAGTATCCTTGACTCAGGAGTGTAGTATTCACATCATGTAATTTAACTAATGCTATGGTATTGCAGCCAAAAAAGTACAACTTGTACCACTAGTTTGTGTATCAGCTCAGAACGAAAGTAAACAAGCCTATGGTTTTCCAGGATAAGGGTCACCTTGTCAAGGACGCATCCTCTAAGTTTCAGGTTAAGTTGCCTCTTATCTTTTGCCTCAAACCATTGAGATGAACTTCTCATTTCACAACAAAGGATAATTTCTTCAACATATTGTTGTAGTTTAGTCATCCCAATCTACATCCAATTCAGAGAAGAGAAGAATACATCCCAAGATTCCTTTAACAGATCTTATCCACATGGCGCCACAATAACATGAATTGTGTACAAGAGAAGCCCAGATGCAGGACAAAGGGAACAAGCACTATCCAGAGGAAAAGAACTCGACAAAGCAATACCTGTGCTGGAACTGGTGACTCGACACTAACAACTACTTCTGCACACCCCTCAAGTTGAAGCTATTTCCATCACAAAGCTCTACCAAGCATGAACATGGTACATTACATACCTAAATGGCAGCCTATTAAGAGATTTCAACTTCCAAGCTGTCCCAATGGACACTACATTGTAAAAAATGAGTAACCGGACATATTACGCGTCATTGTTTAGAACTCAAAACTCAGGAGTGTACTATTCACCATGAAAACTATTACGGGAAAAGAATGATGTACCTCTCCAAAAAAATAGCGGAAGTGTGTTTGGTGATGCATCTAATGCTATGGATTACAGCCAAAAAAGTATAACTTGTACCACTAGTTTGTGTATCAGCTCAGAACAAAAGTAGTAGTGAAACACTGTTGTACAAACCGTATGAATAAAGACAAGCCTATGGTTTACCAGTATATGGGTCACCTTGTGAAACACCCATTCTCCAAGTTACAGGTTAAGTTGGATTTTGCCTTTTGCCTTAAGCCATTGAGATGGACTTATCTTCTCTCATTTCACAAGAAAGAATGATTTCTTCAACATTCGGCTGTGACTTAGTCATCCCAATCTACATCCCAACCATCTTTGCTTTTGGCTTGAGGTCTTAATGAAAGGCCATTTGCTGAGCCGCTTCCAGCAGATCCATTTTCTGAAGATTTCGCAGGTGCTTCTTCATCATCCCAGTCATCATCCCAGCCCTCATCCCAGCCATCTACTGTGCTTGTAGTGTTGTTTGCACCTGATGAGTCGGGAGCCTGAGATCCCATCTCAAGCTGCTGATATGGGACTCCTTCATCGCGCTTTCTCCCTGCGAACTTGCAACAAACACATATAGCCCCAACCAAGACAACTGTGAAAACAAAGAAGTAGGCTCCATAGATCGGCTTCAAGGTTGTTGCATAAACTGCGAGCTGCTGAAACTGTTGCTGCCAATCATAAACTGGATGCCCGATGCGCAAGACACAAGGCTCAGTCCCAACATTTAGTGTAATCACTCCACCATTTGGATTGCTATAGCTTATGTTCACCTGGTAATATGAATTGGCAATGAGTTTCAGCAAGGCCAAGCAAATAGAATAACAGCTAAAGTTGACTAAACTACCAGCATGCCAACAAGAAATACATATCGTAATGTTTACACAAATTAAAGTTGCATACCCTTTTAGATTCACCCTTGCTGAGACGTGGCAACGTCTGCTTAATAATTATATCTGATGTTGCTTTGACGTTAACGGTTATGGTATTCTGCCCTGTATTCTGGACTATAAAAAATTGTCCACTTGATGCTGCGAGAAGAAACAAACATGAAGCATTCTCAGACGCATGGAGTTGAAGCTCATACCAGGTACTCCATATTATGACTTATAACCATTTAAAACTGTCAGAGAAAACAAACATAATGCTTCTTCAGATTAAGTAAAGTGAAGGCCAAGCTAGATAGTCCATGCTACGATTTAGCTAGAAGAAATGCTTACAACTCACAAATCAAATTGTTTGTCAAATTACTTGCATGTTATTATCTGGAGATTCTTAATCTCTACACCAATATTGCAAAAGGTAACCAGTACGCCCTGAAGACACTGCCCACTAATGCAGTAACCACAGTACACAATTATATTAGTCCAAGCCCTCTGATTCTTTTATGCAGGATAAGTTCCTTGAAGCACAATGTACCACGTGTCTCACTATACCCCCAGAATGGACCGTAATTACATAATGATAACAAGGAAGGACACACTACTTAGTTTTCAACTGGAGAATGCACTAAGAAGATAAAAATGGTAAAACAAGCATAATGAATGCATTACACAGGACAAAACCATCTTGTTGACCTTGCTCCTCAACCTAAGATATCTGGTCTCAAGTTGCTTGAGATATTCTTGTTAGGCCTTGGCCTAAAGGTATGCCCACCCCATATATTTGTACTCACCGATTTCAAGGTAACAGCGTGCATGTTATGATATATTCCAATAGATTGCAGTGTCAAAATAGTCGCTTGTTCTAAATAAAAGCACATGAAATGAGTTTCAACAACTATCTACATTCTCAGTAATATTTGCAGAGATTCCTTTCTGGCTTTGCACTTGAAGGCCAGTATCCAGGTCAATCTTCCACACTACCTACGGCTGAAGCCAAAGCTCATATCCATATGAATGACTAAAACATCAATTTCGAAATTAAAGGAAACATTTATGCATCATCACCCTAGGTGACACAGATATTGAACCCTGGAAAAACTCTAGCATGGACATATGTATTGAGATAAATAACTCCAGTGACGTTAAGTTTAAAGATAACTAGAAACATTACCGGTCTTAGATATCTGAAGACAAGCATACAACTTCCCATCAATTGAACAACTATCTGCTGGATCGTTACACTTCTCCACCACCTCTTCTGATCCATCCGGGGGATTCTTCTTCCTGCCAGTCGATTCAGGAACTGGTGGAGGGGGACTCTCCTTTGGCACCGGCTGTCCTGAGACCTGCTGTTCACCTCCTTCCTGACCCTTTTTCTCTGGCACAGCTGATGGTGGCGGCGGAGAATCCTTTGGTGTTTGTGTCGTTTCCGGTGGTGGCGGTGTTTGTGTCGTTTTTGGCGGCGGCGGTGTTTTCTGGTGCTGTTTATCCGTCTCAGAATTCTGCACTACAGATGACTGCCCCGATCCTTTCGAAATGGAGCTCTTGTCAGATCCAGACGTACCCGCGGTAGGTGCTGGAGCTCCCTGAACAAATAAAAACAACAACAAAATCTATAGCTCGTCCTTTTCTCCGAACTACAGTAACCCATTCCACTAGATAATCCAAAACTAGCTAACTGAAACAACTGAAATCCTCACCCCGCTGGAGCGGGGCTTCTCGCCCTGCAAAACCCTAGCCTGCGCGGGGTCCGGGAACAGGGCGAAAGCGAGGAGGAGCACCGCAAGCGCGGCGAATCTGAAGGAGCCCATCGAATTCGGCGCGGCGCAGAGCGGAAGGCGTCAGCCGGTTCGTCGTCGAATCCGGCGGCGCGGGGGCGTCGCGGATCGCATCGGCAGGAGATCCGGTCGTCGGGATCTGGAGGGGATCGGATCACAGCGTGCTGACGGCTCCGAATCGATATCTCTTGTGGAGTTGGAGCGCTTCGATCGAGGCAGGCGCGGCGGATGTGGCCTGTGCGACGAAGAGAATTGGAGGAACAAAGAGTTGGAAGTATCGGAGCCTCGAAGAAGCGGCTTGGGCAGCCTCGCACTCGCGCCGAAGTGTTTTGGTCGCAGTTGACTCGAGACTTTTCGCGCTGGATTTGGTTCCGTTCTGGGAAAAATTTCTAAAGTTGTCCGTTGAAATTGCACTGAATTTTACTAGGAAAACGCTATTTAACAGCCGGCTCTACCTACAGCCGGTCGGTGACGCGCGCGTCGTTCCATTCATCCTGTCACGTATCGTTGTTGTTTTAGTCCCAATTCCATCGAACCATCGTCCCACCTAGGGCTGGGCGTTCGGTTAGACCGAACCGATCGGTTCGGTTCTCCGGGTTTCAAAGAATTTTGGTTATGAAAAAGTAAGGACCGATTGGTTATCTAGAAAAATGCTAACCGAGGAGTTCGGTACACTGACAATTCGGTTCGGTCTCGGTTAAGACCGAACTGATCGATAAATTAGGGAAATGAGTAAAGAACAAACACATTTCTGAAACTGATTCGGACACAAACATGATGTACCACGCAAGAAGTAAGATCCTGTGTAAAAATCAGTTTCCAAGAGAAGAACACGTGGGCTCATCAAGATATCTTATCGTCAAGAATCTCCAAATCACGGAAAAAAAAAGAAGATGCCATCTAGATGCAGGAAAAGGGAAGGCGTGAGATCTAGATGTAGGCCACCGCCGTAGGTGGAGAGAAGGACCGCGCCTTCAGGCCACCGCCGGCCTGGGTAGAGAGGGCCGTCGGCTGTAGGCCACCGGCCGCCGGGGTGAAAACGTCACTGAACGCCTCACCGCCGCTCGTCGGGGAGAAGGAACGACCTCCACAGGCCGCCGCCTCTCGTCGGGGTGAGAAAAGGAGAGGCGACACATAGTTGACTATGTTGGTAAATGTGGAACTGGATCACAGTCCAAATCCAAAACGTGATAGTCCAGTTGGTGTCCGCTCAAAATTAGTACAGTCCATATCCAATCCATGGTTAGCTTTGTATTATCCAAATCCGTCCAAGTCCAAGTTGTGACAACGTTGGACATCCAAAGTCCAATGGACAATGGAATGCTTGCGACGTATGGTAAAAAACGTACATATAACGTGTCAACATCCTTTTTTTTTAGATAAAGACGTGTCAACATCCTTAAATGCACCGTGCAAATCAATAGTCCTAGCAGCAGCATCGAGCGACCGCATCGCAGGAGCACCAGTTTAGCATGTCAGCACCATTAATTGCACGGCCGCACATCCAGCGTGACAGGCTCAACCACCTACACTAATCTCGCTCTGCCGTGCACGTCCTTGACCAGCTGCACACGTCCAAATGGACATTGGACTATCCAACTCTAAAGTCCATGTCCACGTTGTGCCATTGGACATACTATCCAGCCGAGGTCCACGTCCATTCAAGTCCAGCCCAGTTTAATCCAACTTATTTCAGGTCCAAAGCCCATGGATATTAGAGATCCAGTTCCATATTTATATGTTGGGGAATCGAGATTCGGGAGGGAGAAACGTGGAGGAAACGGGTGTGCGTACTGTAGAACAACTACACTCACGGGAGAGATGTTGGGCTGTGGGCTTCTAGGCTGGGTTACAGACGTTCGGCCATGTGCACATTTGTTCGGTTTTACAGGTTAATTCGGGTTAGCGAGCCAAATGACCGAACATTCATAAGTAAATTCGGTTATTAAAAAATGATGACCGAGATAGGGACCGAACATTTCGGTTTCGGTCTAGTCGGGTTCGGTCTAGGTTATATCGGTTCGGTAATTCGGTCATCGGTTTATATGCCCACCCTAGTCCCACCCACCCGCGTGCCTCCTCGTGGCCCATTCCACCCGGTTGATCCCAGGCTGTAGCTAGCTAGTTCCTATCGCATGCGCTCTCTCTCTTAGCTAGCTAGCACTCCTTCTTTTGATCTTTTCATAGCTAGCTAGCTAGCTGCTGCTCAGGTCACATGTGCACGCACCAAAATAGTTTGCCAGATCTCACTATTACTTAGCTAGCTATATGCCTCCTAAAAGTGCGACATGTGTTTGTATTTTTTATGTTATGCCTCCTAAATATGCACCATTTCTATTTCTTGGTAGCATGTCGAAAATTCAAACTGCTACATAACTTGATAGTGTTTGCACCGTCAGTGTTATTTTCTTGCATCACAAGGACAATAAATATGCACCATTACTATTTCTTGGTAGCATGTCTAAAATTCAAACTGCTACATAATTTGATAGTTTTTGCACCATTAGTGTTATTTTCTTGCATCACAAGGACAACAAATATGCACCATTACTATTTCTTGGTAGCATGTCGAAAATTCAAACTGCTACATAACTTGATAGTTTTTGCGCCATCAGTGTTATTTTCTTGCATCACAAGGACAACAAATATGCACCATTTCTATTTCTTGGTAGCATGTCGAAAATTCAAACTGCTACATAACTTGATAGTTTTTGCACCATCAGTGTTATTTTCTTGGATCACAAGGACAACAAATATGCACCATTTCTATATAAACAATCAGTGTAATTTCTGCTAGTATCAAAATTGCTACAAGCAATGTCATAACAATGTTACATTGGTTGACTGAATTTATTTTTAATTTTTACTTGCTGCATCGGTCTGTAACAACATGTTACATATTTCTGTGTACATTAGCTTGTGTTCGGAATAACAATGTGTCTTTGTAGTGTTGTGCTATATACGGACTAGGGCTTGCACCACATGTATGGCAGCAAGCCTACCTAGGCCTTACCTCACGTCCCTTCTAGTACGGAGTAAAAACAACAGCGTGCAGCTAGACAGTAGCACTGTAGTACTTGCGAGTCTCGCTCAGCTCCTCCCACGCATGCATGCGAGAAAAGTCGCACACGGATTGGGATGGATTGAAAGCGACGTCTCACGCGCAGGTCGCAATTTAGCTACCGCACAACGTGCATCGGACGGCTGTCGAGGTGACTGTAGGAACGCGTCGGTACACCCGACTGACACGTAGCGCGCGCCATTTTACTATATGTCAGAAAAGGAGAATCGTTTTTAGTGGTTTTGATATATTTATGTGTTTTTGATTATCTAGTGTCTAAGTCCATGTTTTGAGTTGACACATACTCAATTACTCATAATATCCATCCTGTCTGACAAAAACTCAAAACATGAGAACATGAGACTTGAGGCGCAAAGATGCGAAAAAAACACACTAACACGTAGACATAATGTTTTAACAGGATTTTATTACCTTTTTACTGTAGAAAAAGTGTAACTTTACTTTAAAGTGAAAACATATTGTAATCTCAAACGACTTAGATTTAGGTGGATTCGTAAATGTACAAAGAGGTAGATAACTGCACATACACGAACTTTACAATTGTGTGCATTTGAGTACATAAACATGCAAGCCATGCGCATCTGGCCAACGTGGCACGCAATATGGGTAAAACCGTGCATGCACTCCAAGCATGAGCGAAGTCGTAGACTGCGAGCGATGTAATTTTCATGTTTACAACCCCAAAGTATTACCATTCTTCACAAATCAGTTCTCATCCTTTCATTTTTTTTATGTACTCGAGGTGTTGCTTTGTGACGATGCCGGTGAAGCCAAACGACAAAGTCGGCGAATCGAAGCTCGTCGATCGTCACTTCAGCAAAGACGAGCCTCGGTATTGATCTATATGAAAATTTCGATGCACGTGAAACCAACCAAAATTCGGATGTAGATGAAATACACAATACACGAGATGCACATGTCAACATCACTCAAGACGACGCTTAAAAAGCATTAGATGGTGGGATGATGAACTTGTCAATTAGCTCGTATTTTGTTGTGGATTTTAAACTTGTCATATCATGCACCTATCGGGTCTATCTTGGTCGACTTTACCATACAAACTTGGCAAGTGGTTTATGTTTTGGCCACGGTGCGGATTGAACCGAGACGTGTTCTTATGTCAAAGACATATTTCTTATACTATTATAGATGATGTATGCGTCTTGTTTGTTATGTATTTGTTGGGACGCTTGCTTTTGTTGTCTCGGTTAAATTCTGAAATAGCTTAGACCAAGGTTTTGGTTACCGGTACAAAAAAATTCCCGAGGGTGGTCGGGATTTCCGGTTACCGCGGTTACCGGAAAATCCCGACCGGTTACCGGACGAATTTGAAATCCAAAATTCGAAAATTCAATTTTTTTGGTTCCCAGTTTAACCATTTACCGAAAGTTTTCGTTAAAATTCAAAATTTCGGGATTTTTCGTCCGGTATGACCATTTCCCGAGGTGCTCGGGATGTCCGGTTACCGACCGGTAACCGGATTTCCCGGCCGGTAACCAAAACCATGGCTTAGACTACCGTTTTTAAACGTTTTTGTTTATTAAAAAAGTGATTTTCCTATGAATTGTTTCTCAAATTCAAACATATATGGCATAATTCAGACATGACTTCATTGCAAGCCCATCTTATTTCGCCGTCGCCGAAGAACCGATCCAATGGATCGATGTCAAGCTAGGATTTGAGATAGGATTGGAGAATTTGGGCTAGGTATCTGACTGAGTCGTGGTGTTCCCGAGATAGACGGGAAGACTTTAATTTGATTTGTTTTTATCAACACAAGGAGTTATTTGCACAAAAATAGCCCTTTGAAATTCCGCCCTATTCTCGGGTGCACGGCGCGTGGACCTGTCTGGTGTGACACCTTGGCTAGATTTGTTCGGTGTGGATTAAAATGCTCCATCGATTTGGTCAATTTGACTTGCCAATGGTTTTCACAGTGTGCAATAATACGCATCCGTGCAGATTTCATATGATTAACTCAAATGCAAAATATGACTGTCTGACCAACTTACTGAAAACCCTCAAATTTGCAGCAATCTTTGCTGCAACTAAGGCGTCGGGTAGTCGTTCTCCACGCGACGAACCTATATCCTTTAATAGCAAAGAGAGATTGTGAAGAACTTGGTACAGAGTCTGTGATGCTGCACTTTAGTTAGGGATAAGAGCGAGCTCGGTTCACAATTGAGCGGATTGCTTGAGGCAGCCGTCTGCAACCGCAATTACGCTTTGCTAAAGCAATTGAATTTTGTCTGTTTGGGGCATATAAAGCAACAGATCAAGAATCTCGTACAAACCCATTTAGTATGGTGCAAGCACAGTGCAAAGCTCTGTTCCTTTGATGATGAGACGGCTTTGTTCCTTGCGTACAGCTCCTCGAAGCACACAGTAAACCAGAGCCACAGTGAACGGTTGTGCTGTGCTCTTCATCAGATGTAGGCGATAGACGGCAATGACCACGCATGCATGATACATGCGCGTCTGGTGCACGAGCCGTACAGAGCAAGCCCGACCGGCGGCGATCCTTGCCGTCGCTCCGACGCCAAACTCGCACAACCTTTCGTCCAGAATAATGGCGTAGCCCCGGGCATGGGAGGACCACACTGGCCAGTGCCTGGCTACTACATACAGGCGGCACGCCTAAATACAGTGGCAATGCCATTCGCTCGTACAAGCGGCGCGACAATACTATACTGCTACTGCCATGGAGACCTCCATAGAAGTCGTGGTCGGCGACGACGTCGGCGACGTCCTGGCGCGGTACAGCCTGGACGTGAGCGCCGGCTGCGGCGGGCGGCGCAGCACGCTGCTGGACGAGTACGAGCGGCTGGCGTTCGAGGCGCAGCTCAACAGCGCCATCCTGCGCCGGTGCTACTCCGAGCCGAGCCCGGCCAGGTTTGTCGTCCAGCCTGCCACGCCGGCGCCGGCTCGCGCGGGGGAGCGTGGGAGAGGGGCGTCGGGAGGAGCCGGCATCCGGCGGGAGGTCGTGGCGACTCCATGAGTTGGTGGCTACGTGGCTCCAGATGTTTAAGCCGATGTTCTGCTGGCTCTGGAGCGCGTGGGAGCGGCGGCGGCGGAAGGAGCAGGACGCGCCACGAGGTCCACCCGCGACGGTGCCACGGGTGCGACTGATGGACTACCTGTGTTAGTTTTTTTAGATAAAAGGCTCAAACAACCCAACTTTGAATTAACAAAGCCAGTACAGCAGATTACAGAGTACAAACGCACAGCTTACAAGTCTCACACACCCAACAAACAGAATAGGAAAAAACATCGCTTGAATCGTGGAGGCCATCGTCTTCCACCGCGGACGCCACCGGAGCGAGGCAAGACAATGCAGGAGGCACGAGCAACGGTAAAACGCAGACACATCGAATCCACAGGCCAAAGGTGCAGCCTTGCGGCCTCTGTCGTCGAAGAGGGACCCTTTCCCTCTCGCCCTGGCTCGAAGGGCGCCGCACCGTCGGCCGACAAAGAAGTTCACCCGATAACCCGCAAGAGCAGCAACCCAAGTGGCCAACGGAGAGAGTATAAGCGGCAGCCGCGCCGAAGCTCCAAACGAACGCCGCCATCAGCTTTCACACAGGAAGACGCAAGCTGCAGAACGGGAGCACACACTAGGAAGACCGGCAAGAAGGACCAAGCGGCGCCATTGCAGACCTCCAGCACCGCCACACGCCATCTCCGAGCAGCCACTCACCAACCACCTCCTCAATCCCCGAGCAGCGCCTCCAGGAAGGGGAGCGACATCGCAACGCCGCCGCCGCCCAAGCAGGGGATTAGGGTTTTCACCCAAGAACAGAGAGGTTAGGGATGGGAGAAGGGACCTCAACGAAACCTCCAGGGAGGGATCCGGCGCCAAGGCACCGCCGCCGTTGTGGCCACCGCCGGCCAAGGGTTTCCCCCCGGTCCCGAGCACCCCAGCACCTTCCACCGGCCAGATCTAGCGAGATCGGCCAAGGGGAGGGAGCAGCTGCAGAAGGAGATGTCGGTCTTCACAGATCTGACGCAGAGGGCGGCGGAGAGC
This sequence comes from Poa pratensis, assembly GCA_947311845.1. Lineage (NCBI taxonomy): Eukaryota > Viridiplantae > Streptophyta > Magnoliopsida > Poales > Poaceae > Poa > Poa pratensis. The sequence goes on along the minus strand of CAMZMU010000060.1, from coordinate 35,601,279 downwards.
CCCACGCGCCGCGCCACCCGCTCCCCGTCACCCCACCGTCCGCACGGCCAGGGTCACGGGCTAGCACTCACGGCCGCCGCTCGCCGCCGAGACGACGCCGCCATCTTGGTCCAGAGCCGCCGCCCCGGCGTCCTCCACCCCACGCGCCCAAAACAGCACCTCAGCTCCGCTCGCCAGGACGCCGTCAGGGACGCCCACCGTGCCCTCCGCCTTTGACGGGCAGGGCGCCGCCACCGCCGCCGGCAACGGCGGCGGTAGCGGCCAGGGGAGATCGAATCTGGGGGCTTTTTTCTAGGGTTTGGTGGGCCTCCGGAATCGCCCGAGCGGGAGCGACCCGGGAGGCAGGGGGTCCAATTTTTGATACGTCAATCACCCGTGTTAGTTCCACTTTCTTGTTTCTGAATGTGTGTGCGCGCGACTGCACGTACGTTTTGTTTGTTTGTCTGGTTTAGTGAGTTCCTTGTTTTATTTAATTAACTGATGGATGAACTTCATTTTCTACGGGCTTAATCCACTTTCTATTAGTTGCTCAAATGATCATACGAAGTCTGGATCGGCTCGCTCCGGTACTTATAATCGTCGCTAGGTGGTTTATGAATCTAGATGTAATGTATGTTACTGCTGGTGTTTTTTTATTTCGTCTTGACAATTAATGAATAGACCGAAAGTATTTCTGGCAAATAATAATAAGAAATTAACAATTATTGTTATTAGGAGGAAATGACAACGAGTTGAGCGCTAATAGGACATTTACTGTTGGCCTCAAACACTCACTACGGGTTAAAAACCTATTGTCATTGGGAATGGAGTTTTTTCTTAGAAAGTTTCAAGCCAAACATATTAAAGGCAAAACTAACCTACGAAGTCACAAGTTTTATCAAGCATAGCCCGATAATAAAACAAGCGTCGCTCATGAAAGCGGCACCTAGGGCCCACTGATCATGACGGTTCCCCCAATAGCTACTTCATCATCATCCTTACCCGTGAAGCACTCTCAACAACCTTTAGCATCAGTTGTTTGGTTCCACCCTCCAACATTACCTTCTTTGATCCGGCTTTCATCTTCTTACTATCATCAGCCCAATAAAATGTCCAATAAGCAAGTGAGAAATAAAGAACACATTGTGAAAATGATCACCATAGGAGACTTGGTCACATAAATTTTGAAAATACTAATGTTTCTAACAGTATGATGACCCAACAACCAACATATAAGATAAACATGTAAAACTTGTCACCAACGCGCGCACACGGGGGGGGGGGGGGGGGGGGGGGGTGATTTTTTAACCAAGAAAAGCATTGCTATAAAAATTTGGGTCAACAAGAAGTTTCGAGAATAGCACGAAGAGTCCAACAAAACCTTAATAGTGTCGCGGGTGAAGAACAAATGGCCAACATTTTTATATTGGTAGAAAACGCTTAGGAAATCTCATCCAATTCATTTTACTCATATTTTCTGTAGGGAGAACAACATTCCGGAAAAGCTGTCATTGAAATATCATGATTTTTATAGGAAGCTTAGAATAGCAAATCCATTTATTTTGAGCCCTATCAAATTTGTTTTCCAAATACAGAAAACATATTTCATAGAAAAATGTCTATTTTCAGAGTGACCAAACCACTCAATCAGAAACCTCACGAAGCGACCCATTCCCTGACTTGTCCTCAAGTACCTCAATTTAATTTGTTAAATGTATTTGATTAGCATACATAGTAGTAGTCCTTACCTTACTAACTCAGTTGTGCAATAGTGTTTGCTTACTAATCTTATAACTAGTTCTAACCTTAACTTTCATATAATTTATATAAAACTTTTACACTTTTTTAGCATGATATTGTCTCGATGAGTATGACGTTCTATTTATTATGTGGTATTTTTTAACCACATAAAACTGGAAAATGATAGTCGTAATTTTTTTCTATATAGTCGTAATTCATATAGTTGAATAACACATTAGAATTATGCTATATTTAAACTTTATTTTGGAGCATAGTTTCTTCCTCAATTAATTTCAAATAACAACATACTATATAGTGTATCCATATTTATGGTACAGATTTCTAAGGATATGGTCTAACAAATATGTTAAATATGGCTTAGTATACGATTAGATAAGCATATTTCTAGAAACTTCGAGAGTATAAATTAAACGTTGGTATGATTTTAAATTTCCTATTTCCGTGGTTAAATATGTCTCACAAGTGGGGTACGGTAAAACTAAGATGACAATGTGTGCATGATGCATGCATAGTATTCAAATAACATCACTAATAGTAATCCCCGATGAGTAAATAAATTAAATAGATTATTCTTGTTTTTGTGTAAATATGTTTTGATTATTTGTTCGTGAGCAATTCGCTCGGCTATACATGCGATCGTGCATGCTTCATTAATAAAGATTCATGCACAAAATACACTCTCTAAAATTGATTAGATTGGTTTCCAACGTAAGGTTGGATAAAGCGCAAGGAGTAGGCAAGGCGGTTGGCATTCGCCTAGTGCCTAGGTGGTGCTTAAGCGCCCTAGGTGTGGCCTAGGCGGTCATACAATTTTTACTATTAACTGTGTAATTGGGATATTATATGTATATAGCACTCAAAGAAAAAGTGTCATTTACACGTTTAGCCCCTCCGTCTGTGGTAGATGGTGCACCATCTACCATGAATCTTGGTTTTTTGTTGTTGTTTTAGTGGTAAATGCACACCATCTACCACGTATCCCAAAATAGTGGTCTACGAGTGTCCGGATGCTTGGTTGGGTGAGGGCTGGCACCAACAACCACGGTCTACACGAGTCTCAACCACCAAGAGTGGGAGGAGGGAAATTCCTCTTCAAAGAAGTGAGCTAAAGAAGGACTATTACTACCACCGAACCCAAGGCAAAGCGAAAGAAGGTAAACCGAACCACAACTACCTATGAGTTTAGAGTGACCAAGAGGACGAATAGGTTATTCTAATTATGACCATAGGAATATGGAAGAAGTAGCAAGATTCGAAGAAAAAAATTCGCTAACCTGTTGGCTTAGTGAATAGTTCTGTCTTCATTGAAGAAGATACATGTTCTCCACTTTCAAAGTCAATTCTATGCGCATACGAGTTTGACTCTGATCGATACACGCGCGGTCATCTGAAGTTGGTGGGTCCACGATGTTAGTGTAACCGAATACTCGCGATTGTTTGTATCTTCCTTTTTTTCATTTGCTCTGTTACTTTAATGTTACGTGATGCAGATATAACCGATGGTTCACCATGTCACCGTCTCCGAACGATTCTTTGATTATGCGCAACAATGGAATCCGGAATACAAGTGAGCACACATATCTTGACTGAAAAATCAGTTAACTTGCAATACTGAACTAAAAATTTCAGTTAACACGCAACACTGAACTGAACATTCAGTTGGCAGTACAATGCACACAAAGTTTAGAGTTTGATATTGCCATCTGTCAAACAAGGCCATCCACTCAATAAGCAACAAGAAATTCCAGGGGATCAGACACACATTCGGCTCTACCATCTGTACCGAAACAGGGGATCATACCCACACCAAAGTTACCAAGCCGGAAAGGAACTTAATCATAGGACGCGACTACCTTTAGAACAGTCTATAGTTAGCGCTAACTATAGAACACACAAAACGACAAATTAGCAAACGATCAGGTTTCGTTCGTGCAAACGATGCCGCGAGCACGTGGGCCGAACGTGAGAAAATACAGTATGTAAAAGCTACTAGAAGACAAAATTGCGTTACGTCAGCAAAATTAAATGCGAAAATCAAAAATTCAAAATGTTTTATAAACCAAACCGTTTATCCGATTTAAGTTCCGTTTTCATCGTTGGACTAGTCGCGACGAGATCTACGAAACAATATCCCATATTGATATGTTCTGACAATATTTTTTTCAGACCCAACAATTACCCACTAGTAAGACAAGAGTTACCCTGGCTATAAAATGTAAATTGCCCACCCTATGAACTTGATGTGTGGAGTCTCTTTTCATTCAATCAAAAATCAGAATATTTTTAGACCCAAAAGTTATCCATCTATAACATGTGAGTTATGCAGATTGTAGTATATAAATTACCCACCATATGAACGATATGCCTGGACTCTCTCTTGTATGCATGCGAAAAAAGACAAAGACTGCTAATGTCATTCGTATTAAATGCAAATCTCAAAGATTTAAAAAGTTTTGTAATTCAAAAATTTATCGAATTTAGGAGACGTTTCCACCGTTGGACTAGGCGAGGCGAGATCTGCGAAACCAAACCTCACTTTTGACAACTTTTATTCAGACCCAAAAGTTATCCAGATTGTAATATAAAGTTACTCACTATATCAACGATTAGTTTTAACTTGAAACTAGATCTCAAAGCTGGCTGTTCGTTTTGATTTTTTCGAGCTTAGAAGTTGCCACCAAGATTCAGAAATGAGTTAACCACGTTGTACCGTGGGCAAGTTGGGATAATTATATCACGAATGCATGGATCACTCTATCAGTACTAGTTTGGGTATTAAATCAATTTCGTGTGGATAACTATATTATCAATGCATGAGTAAATCCATCAGTACTAGGTAGGTAACTAAATCGATTTCGTGACGTTAACTATGTCATGAATGCATGGGTAAATCTATCAGTATGAGGTGTGTAGCTGTTACATAGACAGTAGGATAACTAAATCGATTTCGTGGGGACTATTACCTATAGAGTATTACCTGTTGAATAGGGTAACAATATTGATTTTGTGATGTTAACTATATCATGAATGCATGAATAACTCTCTCAGTACCAGGTGGGTAACTACATCGATTTTGTGAAGATAACTATATCATGAATGAGTGGGTAACTCCATCAGTATTAGGTGAGTAACTACATCGATTTCGTGAGGATACTACATCATGATGCATGGGTAAATCTATCAATACTAGGTGGGTAACTACATTGATTTCGTGGGGATAAATATATCATGAATGCATGGTAATGGGTGTGTAACTGTTGCATAGAGAGTAGGGTAACTAAAATCGATTTCGCGGGAATAAACGCATGGGTAACTCCATCAATACTGAGTGGGATAACTATTACCTAAAGAGTGGGGTAACTATATCAATTGAATGAGGATAACTATATCATGAATACATGGATAACTCCATCAATACTAGGTGGGTAACTACTATACACAAAATAGTGTAACTATATCGATTTGTGGGGATAACTATATCATGAACACATGGTTAACTGCATCATTACTATGTGGGTAAGGTACCGGTGATAACTATATCGTTAAACAGATGGGTAGCACTTCGAACAGTCGTATACTAGGTACTATATAGAAACTGGAGTTCTCTCCGGAAAATCCAAGCTTCTCCTATATTCCATTTCATAGATGAGAAAAATGATACATTTGTCCTCTTCGCTTTTTCAAAAGTCACCTCCGCCTTTCCCTGGGTAGGTCTATTAGCCCCACACCATACTCAGGATCTGGATTTCGGCCCGAAAAACCGAATTCCGGCCGAATTTCGGCAATTTCGCCTAGGACCGGTAAGATAATTTACCGGACGAAAACTTTTGTATTTTAGGAAATTTTGTTTTAAAAATTCAAATATTTGAAGTTTGGTCAAAATTTGCACGAAAATCCAGTTTTTTCTCCAATTTCTGTCAATTTTCTTTCTAAGATCTAAATTTAGGTTTCAACTTTTCATCCGAGATCTGACCGCAATTACCGAAATTAGCGAATTTCGGCCATTTCGTTCAGGACCGGAAAATTTCCCAAACCGAAATCCAAATCCTTGCACCATACTCGTGTACATCGGTTTATCGTCGGTTCAACAACTCCATTTAAATCATCGAACGTCGTCATTAATACCAGCAAAGTTGTAGCTCCCTCTTGCGTAGGGTCCGAGGAAAGATCCGACCGCTTTGAGTTTTTTCGTAGGGTCCGGGGAAAGATCCGACCGGTTTGAGTTTTTTTTGCAACAGTTTTATCGCTGTGCCAAGGCTCATCTTCTTGTTGCGGTTAATCAATTCACAACAAATATGTTTAGACGTTTATGCTACCACACAAAACCATTAGAATATAACAAAAAATAAGATGTACTCCTAGATATACAACCCTGTTTGCTAAGTACAAATTACGGAGGCGTACAAACGAAAGAAGTCCATATAACCCCCACAACTATTGGAGTTTGGACGGAGAACCCCCTCAACTAAAAACTGGCACACATAATCCCCACAAGTATATAAAACCGGGCAATTGACCCCCTAGCTCCTGATAAGCTGTTTTGCATGCTGGTTTTGCCACATGGCACGCTCTCATTTGCCCAGTTGGCAGTGGGTTGCTAAACAAAAAGTCAACAACTTTGGGCCAGTGCTCTCCTCCGTCTCGCGCTACCGGCCGCGTCAATTCTCGCCTCCAGACTGCTCCCGCAGCGCAGGACCTGCTTCCGCTTCGTCCTAGATTGTTCCCGCGGCGCTGGACCTGCCCTCTCCTCCTCGCGGCCGGCGTATTCCACAAGCGCCACACACTCTGCAGATAGGCCGCGAGCAGCCGAGCAGCTTGATCGAAACCTGCTAGCAAGCTTCGATCGATTAGCTTCGGTAAGACGCGCACCTGCAAACGCCAAGCTAGCTTCACGTATCCTAAATTCCTAATCCATCCAATCCAAGTAGGTTAAATACTGGATAATCCAAGAGGTCCAATTGGACCTACGATGGGGCTGCGGCCGCACATGCAACGATCATGCCCATGAAGGTAGACGTGACGTGGTGGATCAACTCGTGCTAGCTGCTACTTGTAATACTGGAAGCCCAAACCATCGATGAACGTCTGACGGGCAGAGGCGAGCGTCCACAGTGAGCGTCTGATGAGGAGAGGCGAGCGTCGACAATGAGTGGGATACTTCAGGCGCAACACTAGACGAGTTGCCGGCTGCCACGGCGTGCCATGGCGAGCTGTTGGCAAATGTGTGCGGACACAGAGCTACCGGTCAGAACGTGCCACGGCGAGCTGCTAGCGGATGCGTGCGGCACCGTCGCCAGATACGAAGCTGGATGTCAGCACGTGCCACGGCGAGCTGCCGCAACGGATCCGTGCAGCGACGGCGCCAGACGTGGAGCCGGCTGTCAAGCTGTGCAGCACAGCAGGCGACGGTACTCGCACCTCCAGCGCCTCAGTCATGGAGACGCCCTTTCTCCATCCGCTCCTGGCCCCTGATTAATACCGGCACATCGGCCAATATGAGCTACATGCCTACATCTGCTTTGTTCTCGTTCATTTTATCGAACAGGTTACGTGTGTGTGTGACCACCGTTTTCAGCGCAAAACCAGGACCATGTGGCAAAACCAGCATGCAAAACAGCTTATCAGGAGCTAGGGGGTCAATTGCCCGGTTTTACATACTTGTGGGGGTCATGTGTGCTAGTTTTTAGTTCAGGGGTGCTGCGTCCAAACTTCAATAGTTGTGGGGGTTATATGGACTTCTTTCGCGTACAAACATGCAACTGAGAAAGGGACGATAGCAATCAGCTCACATCCACACTCACGTCCCCGTACAGACTGATCCAATCGATGGATGTAAGAAGAAAAATGGAAGAACTACTAGTACATCGTCGGACTAGTTGCTAGCAGCAGAGCATCATCGCCGCCTCAGTCAGAACTCAGACCCCCCCTCCTCCCGGGATTGCATGAGGAGGTCGAGCGCGATGTCGACGACCCTCCACGCCCACGTATGCGTGATGGAAATGGCCGGGGAGCGGAGCTCACCGGAGCAGGGCGGCGGACGGCGTCGTTCCACGTCGAACTCGAGGTTGGACTTAAATGCATCCCGGGCTAAAATAGGGGTGCGTAAAATCATCGGGGGATAGAGGAGAAGCAGATGATGTGGCCCTCCGAGGGATAGGTTGGCATGAGATCGGAGATTGAAGACGCAGTATGACGGCCGGAGCTGGTCGGACATGAAATCGACAATGCGGTGATTCTTGGATGCGCCGCCGCCGGGTATGGAGCTTCACCGGTCAGATGCGCCGTTGCCGCTGAGATGAGGAGCCGTTCCCGCCTCCCGGCCAGATGCGCCGTTGCTGCCGGGATGAGGAGCCGCTCCCGGCGAGATGCGCTGTTGCCGCCTGTGCGAGGAGCCGCCGCTCCGCTCCCGGCAAGATGCGCCATTTAAGCCAGTGCGAAGAGCCGCTGCCCTCCAGATGCGCCTTTGCAGCAGCTCCCGGGCAGATAGGCTACTGCCACCATGGAGAGCCTGAAGTGCTGCTGCCGCCGGGTGAGGATGGGCTTTACGGGCCCATCCGGGTGAGGATGAGGATGGGCTTTACGGGCCCATCCGGACTCGGCCGGGCCCCACTAGGGCCTGGTGTGCCCCCGCTGCTCTGTCCGGTCGATGACTGCCTCTCGGCGGTGGAGGTGAGTACCTCCCGCGTGGCTGCGAGGCTGCTGTTTTCCGTCCCGACGATGTCGTGTGCTGTCGCCTTTCAGGTCACTTGCTAGTATCATGAAGCAACAGACGAGGACGACTCAAGATCGGGGTGGCGCTTGTTGGTGGTTGGCGATGTCGGGTGGTGGTGCTCCTTGCGCTAGGGTGTGCTTGTGGATAGGGGTCGGGAGAAATCCCTGTCAGCTAGTCTGACCATGATGTGGTGCCGCCGATGTGTGGCACTATGCCTTCCGGGAGGACGTCGTGGGAACCCCTTGCCCACTATACTCTGCGTGCCGGGGGAAACCCTAGGACCTCTGGTCCGGGTAGCAGCGCCGTGTCGACGGTGCTTCCCCTCCTAAAAGGGCTGCTTGGCACGGAGCGCTTCGGAGTGCCTGGATCGTGGTGGGACATAGACGGAGAGGGCGCACCGGTGGAGGGTCATCTTCATTTTGTCACTTTGCCTTAGGCTTCATTTCTTTTTTGGGCATGTCTCTGCTGTTGCCCCAGCATTCTCCCTTGCCCTTGCTTTCTATTTGGTTCGTTGTCTTGTATCGGTGTGGTTGCTATATTAATATAGCGGGGCGAAAGCCTATTTCTTCAGGAGCAGCGAAGGTGGATATGACAGAGGTCAACGACGAGGAAGAATTTAGACCTGGGAATCGAACGGCTCGCGTAATCGCCTTTCAATCGCACGGCGCACGTGCGCCCGCCGGGTAAGGACGACTTCCGACCGTTCTAAACGTAGATTTTCCCTAATCATAACATCTCCAAATTTCACAGCTTAAACTTCCGAATTTCATACTTAACACCACAAAGGATAAGGGGCAGAAGAAACTTCATTTGATATGTACGGTAAAGTCAGTAATTATAACGAGCTCCATTACTTTTTTTCTTTTGCTTGGAACGAGCTCCATTACTGTTGGATTGTCCTATCATTGTCCCTACTCCCTAGTCCCTACTCGCAACAGGATCTAATGCCTGTTCGAGCTAGACCGCCCAATCAACAAGACGCATACGTGATGATTTGGATAGGTAAAGAGCCACGTGTGTACTTGCTTTGGTGCCATGTGGAACAGGAAATCGCCTTTGCTTCTGCCGGTTGCTGCACCAACATCAGAAAGTCATGCAGTAGGCCATGGCGATTTTGCCCCGAAAGATCGTCGCGAGACTTCACCTCCTGAGATAGTAGTCGGCAAGCAGATTAGCCGGATGAAACTGACGGGGAACTTATTCGGCTCACCCTGCGTGCCATCCAAGTGGTTGAACTGAACCGTCAGTCGTCCTCGATCGATCCATCGCCGTCATCGGCCATACTTACGGTGCTCAGGCAGCTACTTCGTCCCCAGCTGCTCCGAGCGAGGTTGCTTGAATCGCGAGCGCGCCGGACGACGGCGACGGAGCTGGCGTCCGTGAAGCTAGACGTGGCGATCAGGGCGTTGGCGCGTCGACGGAGTAATCCCGGCGGTTCAACCGTCGACGCGATCGCCGTCGCGTGCGGGCTAAGTAAGGCACGCCGTTAGCACGCACGCACGCACGTCGGCCCCGGGAGCGCGTGGCTATGGTACCGGTGGTTGGCTCGTTCGCGGATCAGAACGCTTCCAGGTGTCGGCTGTCGACGTGCCGTGTCCAGGCACCGGGCAGCCAGCCGACAGCCGCGACGCCGACTGGCGGCGGAAACAGGGGCGACGGGAGCAGATTCAGCAAAACTGCAATACTCATAGTATGCCAGTACACTGTTTATTTTTTTGAGGGATAACGGCAGGTGTTCTGCCAATTCATTTAAGAAGATAGAAGGTAGTCCAGTTACACGCTAGAAAGGATCTAGCAAAACACAGAGAGAAAACAACAACATAAATAGCAGCATAAGCTGCCTATCTCCAAAGACAACTACTCACGAAAATGCGGCGGCTCCAACTCCAGATCTTCATGTCTCCTACCCCAGTATGATCCCACCAACAAGATGTCATCCCGGATGAAGTCAATGAGCTGAGTCTCAGTGGCCACCATCTGCTGCAAAACGTGGCGGCACCTTTCCTTCCAGACATGCCACACTCCAAATCCAAATATGGCCATCAAAAGTTCATCTTTAGTTAGTGAAGCTGCCATGAAACTCCACCACTCCACGGGCGTAGCCACATGCTCACACACAGGCCAAGCACCACAGCCCGAGGCACAAATCTCTAACATTTGTACTTGCATTGGGAACTCCTGGGATCACAGCACAAGCAGAAGATGCTCATGCAGCTGCGCGGGCAGCCCGCGCCGCAGTCGTTGGAGTAGCCTGGCTCCCGGCCGTCTTGGAGATCACGGATCTTGAAGGCCCTACTCTGTTGATCAGAGCCCTCACCGCCTCCGTCTCCAGCGCCGTCTTCGGATCCTTGAAGAGGGCCATGAAACGCTGCTGCAGCACCTCCTCTGAGGCATCCCCTTCCGCTTCGTCTTCCGCCGGCAGCCCCCATTTCTTGCGTAGGACACGACGCGCCCTCTCAACCGTGCTTAACCCCGCCATGGAAGTGACAGCCCGCCGATCGCTGGCTGGGCGAGTGGGCATCGGGGCGGGATTTCTGGGGCGGCGCCTGATTGGTGTGGCCGGCGTTGGAGGAGCAGCAGACAGCAGAGGAGCGGTGATGCGAGCGGTGATGGATTCTATGAAAGTTGGGGCCGAGGAAACCAACTCCCGCACCCCTTCATGTAGCAGCTGATCCGCCAACACAAAGGTCCCGGGTCCGGCGATGACTTCATGCCCCATCTCCCAATCAGCCTCAGCCTCTTCCTCAAAGTTGACATGCCGCCTCTCGCACGGCGCGTCGCCTTGTGAGAACGGCACCGCGGTGCGGCCCATACCCGGAGAAGACCACTCGTCTCGATCAGCCACGAGAGGAGAACACGTCGGGGCCGGACGCGAGACTCGCGCTGATGTCTCGCCGGGCAACTCGTGGTCAGCCGTTGAGAACTGCACAAGCACCTCCTGCACAAACGTCTCGCAGCCGCTGTCCTCTCTTCGCCCCAGCAGCAGCAACAAGTCGGGCCGCGCATTCTCCTCAGAGAGTGCACCGTCCACTCCTTCCTTGTAGCACCGCATACTGTTGAGCTCGACCGCCTCTGCCATAGAGTCGTCCAGCATGGTGACGAAGAACTCGTCCTCCTCCAGCCTTGCGGTCAGGTCTTGCTGCCCCATGAGCATGTCCCGGAAGGAACGAAGCGGGGACACCGGCGTGGCGGCACGCTTGCGAGGTGGAGCAGCCGGCGGCGGAGAGGCAGGGGGCTCGGAGCAGCTCCCAGAAAGGTGGCCTGGTCGATGGCACCGCCAGCAAACCCGGGGCTCCCTGCAGACGATGGCGAAATGGCGGTGGCTCAAGCAACGGAAACATCTGCCCCTCATCCTCTTGAGGAGGAGCGCACGCCGAGCCAGGCCGTCTCCAGCCCGCGCGCCTTCCCCCCTAGGCCGGCTGCCACGAGCTCCGCTCGCCTCCCGACGCCACCAGTGCGGCGGACGCACCGGCACCCAGCCATCTTGGCTCTGCGGCCCGCCATGCTCCGCCATTGAAGGCCCGACGAGTCTCCCTGTCGCCCTGCTGAGGCGCCTTGCCGCATCCGCATCCCGGAGGTCTGCAAACGGCCGTGGTTGACCCCTGGGAGGGGCGCCCGGAGGTGGGCGGGGAGGCTGGCCGCCCACAAAAACCGGCGCAGAGGGCCTGGCGGCGCTGGCCGCAGGAGGAGATGGAAGGAAGACGCCCTCGGCCTCCCCACGTCGCTGCGGCGGGACCAGGGCCGTCGATGAGGGTGTGCGAGGTGAGCGACCGCACAGGGCCCCCAAAATTTAGGGGCCCCCAAATCCTATATGTGTAGTTTGCATCACCATGAATCCTATATGCGAGGTGAGCGACGATACAATTCTTTTTATGGAACATGATATGGAAAAGGCAAAAAATCTGAAATTAATATTATCAGCGTTTGAGCAACTTTCCGTTCTAAAAATTAATTTTCATAAAAGTGAAGTGTTTTGTTTTGGCGACGCTCAATAGGAGGCTACCCAATATGCCGAATTATTCGGCTGTGGGCTTGGCCAGTTTCCAATTAACTATCTCGGCATCCCAATTCACTTTAGGAGGCTAACGATAGCTCAATGGAAGCATGTTGAGGAAAGACTACAAAAGAGGCTGAGTAGCTGGAAAGGAAAATTATTATCCTTAGGGGGGAGATGGGTGCTCATAAATTCAGTCCTAACTAATATGGTGCTGTATATGATATCTTTCTTTCAACTACCAAAGAGAGTCTTGCATCGATTGGATTACTTTCGATCCAGACTCTTTTGGCAAGGGGATAATGAAAAAAAGAAATACCGGCTGGCAAAATGGGACGTAGTGTGCCGCCCTAAGGACCATGGTGGTCTTGGGATTCATGACCTTCAGGTCAAGAATAGAGCTCTTCTTGGTAAGTGGCTGTTTAAGCTTCTGACGGAAGAGGGGGTGTGGCAAACCCTCCTTAGGAGAAAATACATAGGCTCAAGTACGTTATCACATGTTTCTTGGAAATCAGGTGATTCACATTTTTGGTCGGGCCTAATGGCGACGAAGAAATTCTTCTCTCTTTCTCCATTAAGGATGGGTCTGAGATAAGATTCTGGGAGGATACATGGTTGGGTACTACCCCACTCCGAGAACAATATCCAGCGTTATATGGTATAGTCCAAGGACGTCACAAGAGTGATACGCTTGCTCAATTATTCTTTGATAATCATCCAATAGTGACGTTCCGAAGAGATCTTGTTGGGCCCAGACTGGCATCTTGGCATGAGTGGGCCCAGACTGGCATCTTGGCATGAGTTGCTACAGCGACTCGCTACTGTCAATTTGACTCAAGGGACCGATGAGTTTCGGTGGAATTTACGCAATTGCGGTAAATTCTCTGTTAACTCCATGTATACAACACTCGTTCAGCCGGAAGTGCCAGTAGATAATAATAAGAAAATCTGGAAGATGAAAATTCCACTTAAAAACAAAGTTTTTGCGTGGTATCTTCGTCGAGGAGTAATTCTTACAGAAGACAACCTTGCGAAACGCAATTGGCATGTGAGTAAACAGTGTGTCTTCTGTCATAAAGACGAGACAATCAAACACCTATTCTTCGAGTGCAAATTCGCTAGTTCTATATGGTCCATCATCCAGATAGGTTCTACTATTTACCCTGTTAAAAGCATTGCTAATATTTTTGGCAATTGACTGAATGGAGTGGATAATAGTTTTAAACAACTTATTAGGGTGGCAGCGCTTGCCGTAATATGGTCGCTTTGGCTATGTAGAAATGACAAGGTTTTTAACGATAAAAATTGCTCTCTTATGCAGGTTATCTACAGGACTACTGCTACACTCCGTTCGTGGTCTCAGTTGCAACGTGTGGGGGCATCGAGACCTGTTTATGGAGGTGTGTACAAAACTGGAGAAAACGGCGAGAGACTTTTTATCCCTACATGGATGGCAGCATAATTTGCGGATCAGCCCTCCACCACCATAGGCGTTTTTACAATTTCTCATTTTGATATGTAATTCGCCTTTTTATTTTTTTCGTACTTCAGACTTGTTTCGGCTGTGTGCATCTTCGTTATGCAGAGGCTGGGTGTATTGCTTAAACCTTTTAAGTAATAAAAACTCCCTTTATTAAAAAAATGAATCTGAAGGTTGAACCGTTAGTGTCTCTGAACTCTGACAAAGATGAGAGAGGGGGGGGGGGGGGGAAGAATATGGATGGGCCACTCGCGAAGAGGTACGTGAGTTGTGTGGAAGCAATGGTGGCCCAGCAGCAACGCCGTTGTAGTTCGAGTTCGAGGCGTCCGAATCCTCATGGGCCGTACTTGCTGAGCTATTCTTTAACTACATCTTCTGCACATTAATTCTTCCACTGAATATTCACTCGTAGGCTAATGGATGCCGATTTCTTATTATCAATTGGACTAGCTTTTGCCTCCTGGACGTGAATGGCTTGTGCTGGCGATTGATAGATATGACATGTACATAGAATGCTAGAATCGTTTCCCTGAAAAAAAGAATGCTAGAAGCGTGAAGTTTTTCTTTTTTTTGCCAAGTAGTGTACATGTTGGCTGAAAAATAGTAGAGACGACGACAAAGAATCATTCAAAATATATAGAAAAATTCCAAAATTTCACTGTATAAAAGACCTAATGGTCCATAGCTCTTTGTCTCTCCTATGACAAAACAAAATTTTAGGGCCTCATTACGTATTTCTCACTGGGGCCTCAAAATCCTGGAGACGGCCCTGGGCGGGACGTAGCGGTCAGCGGGCCTGACCACAGGCGAGACCTCTCCGTCTTCAAGCTCTACTCCCTGCGAATCCGGCACAAATTCCAGATCGAAATCCAGATCGAAATCCTGGAGATCCACGCTCTCCACTTCATCCGCCGCGTCCGCCCAAGAGAACCCTGTAGAGGACTGCAAGACCAGTGAGGCCAGCTGGGAGGAGGCGTGGGCCTTTGGTGTGGTTGCTATAGCGGTGGTCGCGGCGGCCGGAGTGCCCGCCGCGGAGTTCGCCCCTACGGGGTCGGGAGCAGAGGGCATGTCCAGGTCGTACATAGTTGATACACTGTTTACATTTGAACCGTGGAATCTGTGTCGAGCAGTGCTCGATCATTCGACGCGGCCCTGACAGGGCACGGCAAGCATCGCCGGAAAAATTCCCGATGAGGGAGATGTCTTACAAGAGCTTGCTTGCGCGCAGCTCAGGACAGACTGTGCTACCTTGTTGTGCTTGTGCCGGTGCCGGCAGGCATGCTTCAACTCGTCCGGTTGGCCACCTCACACGATGACGACGGCGATCGTGTCTGTCGCCGCAGCCGCCCGGCCGCCGCCGGTTCCGCACTTCGGGGCCGCGCCCTCGATCACCGGGCACCGGCACGTGGGGCAGGAGCCGTGGGATACCAGCCATGCGTCGACGCACCGGACGTGGAACCCGTGGGCGCACCGCGGCAGCACGCGCACCTTCTCGCCGTCCACGAACTCGCCGAGGCAGATGGCGCACACGTCGTCGATCACTTCCCCGCAGCCGTACACCTCCACGGGGAGGCTCCTCAGCTCGCGCCTCTTGATGCCGCCGTCGCCGCGGCGTGCCGCACGCGCCGAAGCTGCGGCCGAGCCGGTGGCGGCCGCGGCGGCACCGCGCCCGCCGTACCGGAGCGCGCACCGCGCCAGCGAGTTGAGCCCGATGGCGAAGAGCAGCGCGAAGAAGAGCGCCGCGAGGATGATCACCACGTTGGTGTCGAACGCCGTGTCGCGACCCGCTGGCGCCGCCGGCGCGCCTCCCTGGGCATGGGCGTGGTCGTGGAAGCCCAGCCCCGCGGAGACAGCGCTCGACGCCGGCGCCTCAGAATCAGGACGACCCATGATGATGATCAAAGCTAATTCGAGATGTGTCCTCCACCAAGCTCGATCAGAGTTCGCTCTGCCGCCGATCGATCGATGCTTGGAGCTATTGGAACTCGATTGATGCCTGTGTTGTTATCCGTGTTTGTCTGTCACTCTCCGCTCTGTTCATGGAGCATATATAGATGGCGCGGTCGGAGTGCCCACCATTATTCTGGTGTTGTTGCAAAGGGAGCCCCCACCCCAAGTTGTGCACCCTGCGGCTACGCATCTGAAGAGTTGTTGCAGGGATAGGGACAATCGCGCGCGTAGATAAGCTGATAGTGCGGCCGCACATGTACGCCTTTTCGTGGCTTTGGAGGCGGAGATAGGATCTCCTTAACCGGAGAGAACCTTTCTATCTGGAATCTGGATAGCGAACTCGCCGTGCGCCGGCGAACAAAAGCTTTATAGCAACTCCAACGACGGACACATTTTGTGTTGGCTTTCGTCCGTTTGGGGTCTCGGACATCGTCCGGTGGTATGGCCTATGTCCGGTCTTTCCAACGCAGTGACCCATTTAATCCATCTTATCCGTTTTCCCCCTTTTATTTTTATCACTGCCATATTTCATCAAAATAAACTAGGAATCTATCTTCCAAAACAAACTTGCCATGCCGGCATACAAATATTGTACCCAAAAAATTGCACAATGCCACTTCCATGCCCCGGCCATAGTTCATGCAGAACACACAATTGACCATAGTTCATGCAGAACACACAATTGAGATGATCAATCATCTCACTTCATGAATCACTTCTACTTCTCAAACCAAGCCTTCTTCCTCCGGGTTAAGATGGCCAGGTCGGTCATCGTGATCTGGGACTACTCGGTGAGTAGAGCGTGCTCAACCTGTCTAGCCTTTGCCTTCACTTTAGTGGCTCTAGGGCATTCTCCTCATCGATCTCGAGCTTCCTCTTTTGTTATTTCGAAGAAGTTCTTCAAGTTCTCCTATCTCTCTTGATGCTTCCTCTCTTCCTTCTTCTCAATTGCATTGTCCTTTTGGGATATGAACCCCTTCAAGGTTTCTTGCAAAGCAATTGTTTGCACAGCACGCTTCGCATCTACCTTGATGTTGGTCCTCCCCCTAGGCCTTTTGTAACCTGGGGCCGCCTCATCCTCGACGGCCGGTTTGGTCCCGCCTCTTTTCATAGAGTCATTAGCTCCTTCCATGTTGGACAATCTTTAATGTCGCGCCAACAGTGGATCAAGGTAGATGCCCTGCCCCCATGTTGAACCTTGAAGGTTTTCAAAGGTTTAAACGCATATTTGAAAGATAAAACGAAGATGATCAAGATATATTAGTATGGAGAGAACAAGCAAAAGACAATGGCCGGAAATCAAACCATACCAAGTCCTTCACCCCAATTCCACTCACGGACTGACACTCAACATCTTCATAAGAGCCAACGAATTTGCTACGCTCCGGTCGGAAGAACTCCCGTCTCTTTTGAAGTGACAATTCGTTACGTACGGCCACTTTCAAATTTATGTGGCTCGAAACACCTTTGCTCATGGAAGTGGTCAAAGCATGCTGACGTTGTGTTCACCACCCATTGGGAACCCCAAAAGGAAGATGTGATGTAGTGGCGTTTGATTGAAGATTTTTCCCTCGATTACGAAACAAAGGTTTATCGAACCAGAAGGACTTGAAAGACTTCAACACGGTGTCAATCATGTCACGCTTCAACTACTTAACGTGGACCTACACACAACACAGACACTCAACTTTGCCCCAACGATTCAGGAAGTTTGTCAATCTTCCCGTCATGCTGAAAACAAAGAGATTAAACATATGGTGTGTAAATAATGATTAAAACAAAAAGGCAAACGAGCAAGTGATGATTAAAAGCAAAGGAAACAAATTGTAATCAATGTAAAAGAATGGACCGGGGTCATAGTTTCACTAGTGGTGTCTCTCCATAAAACAGTAATGTTGGGTAAACAAATTACAACTAGGCAATTGACAAATTGTGAGGGCATGACAATGCTATTATGAGAAGATAAAGTTCATTGTAATATTTAATTGAGCGTTACGTCAAAATACATAGACCGCTATCCAGCTGCATCTACGACTAATAATCCATTCGGGATCGCTATCTAGCCTATTACACAAAGGTATTAAGTTGTAAGTAACAGATAATTGTAATAAGATTCGTACATAATGTAAGCAATGTTTATAAACATAAAGAAATAAATGCCGCTGTTTTACCCATAATAGCAAGAGAACATCCTCGGTCTTAGTCATTTCTGTCATCTCGAGCCCAGACACACATGAGGCATGAACCTATTATCTAGCACCAAACTCTCTCTTGGAGATACATACAATCACTTGGCCAGAGTAACCACATGGATCGGAGAGCATGCAAGATCTTAAATAAAACATGGATATGATAACAAGTAGATGAACAATCTGATCATAATTTCACAATTCATTGGATCCAAGCAAACACAACATGTAACACTACAAAATAGTGATCTTGATCATGTTAGGCAGGTCACAAGATCTAAACATTGTAGCACAAGGAGAAGAGACAACCATCTAGCTACTGCTATGGACCCATAGTCTAATGATGAACTACTCAGGCCATGTACAATCACCAGTACAGAACGACACATCGGATACCCCTCTATGGTAACGACACGAGATAGGCGACGAAAAATCGTGTTTTCCGCGCGGCCGGTGCGTACAAACCTGACCTGGCCCGCGGCTGTCCCGTCAACATAGGTAACGGAGAAAGTATTAACTCCGTTACCCATATTATTGGCAACGGTTATAATTCTGGCTCCGTTTTCTATATGTGGTTCTATGGCAACGGAAACTTTTGTGTCCGTTTGCAATGTGGACATGTTCCATCTTCTTGGAATTCGAAGCGAGGCGAGTAAATGACATGGCGTAGTGGCACCGCCCACTACTGCTTAAAAACCCCAATCCCTGTTAGCTCAAGACGCCACAAAATCTGCTCTCTATCTCTCTCGCTCTCTCCCTGCTACTGATTAGCAAAGATGTCTCGCAGCAACGACACACAGGAGCACACTCTGTCGCCGCCGACAGTCCCCCCATCAGCATCGAGTCTGTTGAAGGACTGACGCCGGAGACGAGCGACGACGATGAGCTCATCAACTTCAATGATCCCACCTTGATGCTAGGCCCGCCGAAGGTTGATTCCGATGAGGAGTCAATTGAAGAGGAGAAGGAGGAGGAG
This sequence comes from Poa pratensis, assembly GCA_947311845.1. Taxonomy (NCBI): domain Eukaryota; kingdom Viridiplantae; phylum Streptophyta; class Magnoliopsida; order Poales; family Poaceae; genus Poa; species Poa pratensis. Next base: position 35,582,238 of record CAMZMU010000060.1, on the reverse strand, counting down.
GATGAGGAGGACGAGGCAGAGGCGTCGGTCCTGAAGAAGGGAACCCCGACGAAGGAGAAGAAAGCCGCCGCCGCCGCCACCGCCTCCGATATGCTGCCGCCGCCACCACCTCCGATGTCCCCCAACAAGCGAGGCCGTGAGAAGGAGGAGGATTGCACGGAAGCAGGGCGCAAGAAAAACAAGAAGTAGCTAGCTAGTAGTAGTTCTATAAGTTCTCCGTATGTAATTTACTTTATTATTATTAATATCTACTGCATATGTAATGTAGTAATCACTATATTAATATAAGTATCCTAATGGTTTTCTCCATATAGTAGAGATTAGGGAAAATATTATTCTAGAGAGTAGAAGAAATTCCAGAGAGTCGGCGCGTAGGCCCCTGTCCTCAGTGGAAGAAACACAAAGGAAACGGTTTTACTAAAGAACCGTTTCCTATGGTTTACCTATATTATGGGCGTACAGAGCAAAACCTAACACTCACTCTTTTCCTCACGGTTCCAGTATGCTATATCTGTTCGTGGTGGCTGCTCCGGGCATTGCGGCCATCGCTGGTGGCAGCTCCTGGCGTGCCGTGGCGGCGCCGTCTCCACCGAGACGACGGCTATCACCGACGTCGCTGTCACCCCCGAGACAGCGATGTCTCGCCATGTCCCTGAGACGGTGAGGTCATCGCCATCTCCCCCGACACGGCGAGGTCTTCGCCATCTCATCTCCCCTGACACGGCGAGGTCGTCGCCGCTTTCGCTTCCTCTGCCTCCACCTCTTCCGGATCTTCTAGATCGATCCAACGACGATGTGAAGAAGGTATCGGATCCAATCTTTGATGTAGCTAACTTGCCTATTGTGCACCTTTTAGAGCAGATCAGTTCACATCTAGTAGTTCGATCTAGATAATTTCTTGATGTAGTTAACTTGCCTATTGTGCACTTGCAACCGATCGTAGTTTAGCTAACTTGTTGATAGTAGTTCAGTTCACATCCGGTAGTTCTATCTAGATCATTTCTTGATGTAGTTAACTTGCCTATTGTGCACTTGCAACCGGTTGTAGTTTAACTAACTTGTTGATAGTAGTTCAGTTCACATCCAATAGTTCTATCTTAGCTATTGTGTACTTTTTGATATAGCTAACTTGCCTATTGTGCACCTGCTAACTTGTTCATGTTATGATGTAGTTAACTTGCCTACTATGCACTTGAAACCGGTTATAGTTTAGCTAACTTGTCTAGATCATGTGACTAAGTTATTACAAATTCGGTGACACTACATAAAAAGTCGGAGACACAGAAAAAACAACGAACATTACTCAAGACAGTCGTGTTTGTTGACTTTCCCATAATGGCCTCCAATTATATACACAGGTCAGTACACACTATATACTCCATATTATTGGGTTAAATTGTTCGTTCTAACTAGTAGTGTCAAAACTAACATAAATCCTTATTTAAATTTAGTGATATCAAGTTGTTCCCTTTCAAACCCCACCATACATATCCACCGTCGCTATTGTGATGTTTTGGTACACTGCATAAATTACTATTTTAAGTAATAGTGTTTTATACAGTGTCGCCGAAATGTCACATCGGTGACGTATTAGATTAGATATCGGTGACACCGCATAAAAAATCCAGAGCCGGTGGTGGCCTCCATGGAAAGCATGATCGCTGTCAGGCATCATATGAAGCTGCCGACATGGCAATATCTTGTTGACAAGCCGTGTGTTGGCTGCTCCGATTCATCAATAAGAGCCACCTCAAGACAAAGGTAAGATATCATTTCAGTTTTGCTTAAATTCATAGTGTTCTTATTTTAGCATATGTACTTAACAATTGTAACTCTATTTACTAATGTATAGGGTCCAAAATTTCAACATCCTTCTCTCAGGAAGCTGGGATAAGAAGAGATTGCTAGAGTGACACCTGCGTGGATTGTGGAAAAGGATGTAGGGAAGTCATTAATTCTTTCCGTCCTTTGACATGATAGGCTTAGTATAGATGAAATCTGTTATCGTTTTACCTCTTATGTTTGTCACATCTTGTGATGAAAATGTAAAGGTGAAATTGTGATGGAAATGTAAATGTTACATTGTGATATGAATGAAATATGTTACCGTTTTAGTATTTGTCCTGTGTGAGATCAAATATGGCGCGAAATATATATTGCAGACTAAATAAATAGAAAATACCACTTACGAAACATCTCAATGCAAACGGTTAAACCAAGATGTCCGTAACTGATCAGGTCAAACTACGGCAACGGAGATTAAAACCAACCGTTGCCAAAAATTGACCACATCGGTGACGGTTTTTCTTCTCCGTTGTCGATGAGGTCCTTCACATCAGCCACGGAGGAGGGGATACGGACCACTTCTCCATTTTCTATGGGGGTTTTGGCCCGTTTCCGATGTGTCGTTTTGTACTAGTTAATGGAGGGTGCTTAGAGAGGTGCTTACGAAAATAAACCAACGTTTTTCTTAAGCACCGGTGCTTATTTGTATAGGAAAGTGGCTAGTCACTAGTAGGAAAAGGCCTTTTAGTGGCGCACCAAAAAGCCTTTCTATGGCGCATGCCGGGTGCGCCACTAAATCCTCGCCACAAAAATATTATTTCTGTGGCGCACCCCACCATGCGCCACAAAAATTTCAAATTTCTATGGCGCACCTCACACCGTGCGCAACAGAAATATTTCTGTGGCGCACCCCACACCGTGCGCCACAAAATTATTTTTTGAATTTAAAAAAAAAGGGCTGGATCTAGATCTGGCCGCCGGAATTTTGCCGGAATTTTGTTGGACCTCGCCGGAGGCCGTGTTGCCCGTGGCCACGGCCGTAGGTGGCTTGGTCGTAGGTGGGAGCCGCGAGAGGTGGGTGGGTGGAGGATGGGGGTCGCCGGAGGTCGCCGGAGTGGAGGAGGAGGTCGCCGGAGTTGGAGAAGGATGTCACCGGAGGAGGTTGCCGAGGTGGAGGAGGAGGTCGTCGAAGGTCGCCGGGGGGGTCGCCAGAGGTCGCCGGGGTGGTGGAGGAGGTCGCCGGAGATGGAGGTGGAGGTGAAGGTGAAGGAGGAGGAGGAGAGAACAAGTGGAGGAGAGTAGAGTAGAGGAGAGGAAAGGAGAAGGAGGATGGAGGAGAAGTGGAGAGGAGAAGTGGAGGAGAAGGAGAAGGAGTGGAGAGGAGGATGGAGGAGAAGTGAAGAGGAGGATGAAGGAGAAGTGGAGAGGAAGTGGCGGAGTAGGAGAGAGGAGAGAAAGAGAGGGAGAGGAAGTGGAGGAGTATGAGAGTGGAGAGGAGGATTAAGGCTGCTGGCAGGATTCGAATTTTGAATCCCGCACAACAATTCTGTGGCGCACCTGCCACCGTGCGCCACAAAAAAAATTCCAATTTTTTTTATTTTTTGATTTTGTAGATAAAAATCTTCTGTTTGAAATAACTTTTTACTCTTTTGGAATTTGCCGATTCTGAGAAAAGTTCACCGGGTAAACCCGGGTGAAATCGAGCTCCTTTTTTCTCACAATTTTTTTGGTATATTAAACGTATTTTTTCGACATCGTATGCAAAAGTTATGGCCGGTCAAACTTTTTTTTCTGTTTTTTTGCAGAAAAGGTCAAAATTCATATTTCAAAATTTCTATACCAAGTAGACACTAAAATCTAACTACATGTGAAAGGATTTTATTTTTTGAAGATTTTATCATTTTCTTTTCTTGTTTGCAAAACTGAAAAGGCGATCCACGGGGGAGGGGGGGTAGGCATGCGGGAGAGGAAAAAAATTCTGCGGCGCACCCACCTCCATGCGCCACAGAAATGTCACTTTCTGTGGCGCATGGAGGTTGGTGCGGCAAAGAAAGTCATATTTTTGTGGCGCACCTGGGCATGTGCGCCACAGAAATGTGACTTTCTGTGGCGCACATGGGCAGGTGCGCCACATAAATTGTGATTTCTGTGGCGCACACTACCCATGCGCCACAGAAATGTGACTTTCTGTGGCACACGTGGTTTTCGTGCGCCACAAAATTGCAAAATTCTATGGCGCACGCAAAACAATGCGCCACAGAAATATTTTTTGTGGCGCATGGCTATTTGGTGCGCCACAAAATGTCATTCCATAGAAAGGCACTTCCCTACTAGTGAGTTAGACATCTGCCTAGTGTATATAAGAACCAGTGCTTAAATAAAAACCGGTTTAGTTTTGTAAGCACCTCTCTAAGCATCTTGCATTGTGCATGCCCCTCACACATCACTCCGGAGGCAGGCATGGTGATGAAGAAGGCCTCCGGTGATGATCTCTCCTCCGGCAGGGTGCCGGGAAGATCTTCAGAACCCTCCCAAATAGGGTTTCATGTTGACGGCGGCCTCGGGTCCGTATCGTGAAAATTGTTGAGCGCATTAGGGTTTTCCGGAGGAGAAGAATATATAGGTGAAGAGACAGCGCCATGGAAGTAGCAGGGGCCCCTGGCGGCCTTGCCCCCCCCCGTAGGCCGCGTCGGGATGTCGCCTGGGCCACCTGGTGCATGGGCCTCTACGGCTCTCGGTTGGTCTTTGTCTTCTCTTCGTGATAAAAATAATTTCCGTAAATTTTCAGGTCTTTTGGAGAGTATTTTCTTAATAACTTTTATGAAACAAAAAGACAGCAGAAACAGGAACTGGCATTGGGCATCTTGTTAATAGGTTAGTTCAAGAAAATGCCCTAAAATGATATAAACTATAATAAAACATGTAGCGATGGTATAAACAAGCATGGAAAAAATAAAATAAAATATAGATACATTTGAGACGTATCAACATCCCATGCTTAATTCATGCTTGTCCTCGAGTAGGTGAATGATTACAAAAATAGGTTTTGAAGTGACATGTTATCAACACAATCTTGATCAAATAATAATGTAAAGCATGTGAGCTGAGATCAAATCATTCAAAGCAAATGCCTATAATTGATATTAAGCAAACAATGAATAAACATGATAGCTAAACAAGTCAAAACCTTTCATGGATGATACTTTGGAGACATGAAACTGTACAAAGTTTATTAGAGATAATTTAAGTATCCAATGTCGAAGTATTTATCCTTCTATTCAAGCATCAAGCAATTTTTCACAACATAAAAAGAATCCAATCAAGTAATATAAACATGAATGTCATGAATTAGCTGTTTCGAAGTTTTACTCAACAGGTGAGCGAGAGCATTTGGTATTGGCATCAGGATGTTATGGCTAAAAGAACATTATGGGGGGGGGGGTTTGGAAGGTCAATGGAAGATAATCTCACAAAGCTAAAAGTGAACAAGAGATAAGTCTTATAATCAAAGCTATGCAAAGGGTAGTGATTGCCATGCAACGAATACACATAGAGCTATAAGTGTATGAAACCTCTCATGAAGGACGAGGCGGTGGTAATGGCTGAGAACCGTCTCCTCGTGCCGCTAGTTATGCCTCTTCCCATAGGTTGGAACATAATTCTGGGAGGCCTATCGTTCCTGCCGCTCCCCACAACTGACAAGGATTGGCGCGTCGTCATCAGCGCATGACGCCAGAGCAGATAGCGGACCCGTAGTACGACGATGGCTGCCCTTACTAGCAGTGAATCATCAAGGAAGAGCGCCAGATGACCATCGACTCTTGTGAGGGGTTGACGCTATCCACCTTTTCTAACCGCAGCGAGCAGTAGCCTTGGTGGCACAACAATCCTTGCACGACATACTATCGCTCTAGGATTCCAAGCCGCCGCCGCGTCGTCGTGCACCTCTTCACACAACTCGTGCGGGCCGACAACCCCGCACTCTGGCTCGCAAGACGGCTCCCCACCTCGCCTCGAAGGAGGTGCAACTCTCGATGTAGGCTATGTTTTCCTCATGCGTGCTGGCTCCCTCCTTCGTCACAACCCCGCCCTCGCTGCCACGGTTTGGCATCGCCATCTGATACTCGTAGCCTTCACGGAGGAGAAGCCCTTGCCGCTAATGGGATGATTTTTTTGCGAAAAGGACCATGGATCTATTAGCATCTGACATTAAAATGCACCTCAAAAGAAAAGGAAATTACAACGCGGTCCATGGGACCTTGAAAAGCAGAGAAAACATACGCAAGATGAGGCCTCGCCGCCGTCGCCGCACCACTAGGCCTGCGAAACCTTGTTTCATGCGGATGATTTCGTGGGAGGGAAGTCATCATATTTAGCTACTGCGTGCCAGCACAACTGCAGACCTGCAAATCGAGAGGATGATGAACAGCAGATGAAGTGTCCCTCCCAGCTAGAAAGGGAGGAAGATCGTGGCCTCGCCGCCACAGCATAACACCACTGCTAGAGAACTAGATATCCACAGATCCGTAGATCCAGGAGCACCAAAACCACTCGACCTGAAGGCCAGTGGGACGAACACGCGACACACCTGCCGTCGCCGGCCAGGGAGAGGAAGGATGGCAGAATTATTTCTCAAGGACGCCAACAACCTCCTCAAAATAGGCTTTCGCCCCGCTTTATAAATAAATCTCAATGGCCGAACAGATACACAGTAGATCAAAGATTAAAAAAAAACACGGAGAACCAAACTTGCCCCAAAGACACTGGGACGAGCACGAGGGGCGAGGCTCCACGACGACGCCCCACAGGGTAACGACGTATCACGTAGCTGACGTCGAGACCGGGATGGTCAAGGGTTTTCACTCGGAGCCCTAACGTGACGAAGGTAGCCACAACAGCGCCCCAAGAGGGAAACGATACTCGCAGGCATCGCCGTCATTGGTGCTGAAGCGCAGTGCTTTCGCTCGAAAAAACCTTCGCAAAACATCTGCACAATCAAATCGTCCACTAACCCCGAGTATGGTCTCCAATCCACGATCTGGGAGTTTCCGCCACCAACGGCAAGAACCCCCGCCGCACGCTCCTCGCCATGCACACAGCCAAAGAGTGAGGCCATCACCACCACCACATCGCTCTCCGTAGAGCCGCCGTGCAATCCACCTTCGAGGGTCGCCACCGAGGCGTCCGCGACCGCAAGCCGAGGGACCAACAAGCCGCGGGGTCAACGTGCCGGTAGAGTGAGGCCGGTGAGAAAGCCAGGCGTGCACAAGCAACATCAGCAACCGACAGGAGGAGACCGGCGTCCTCCACCGTCCGAGGCGGTCGCCGACCGGACGCCAACCACCTCACCAGATCGACACGAACGAGCCAGGAACGAGATTCCCACCCCCTGCCGCCGCCGAAGCGACGAGAGGAGGCAGGGATCTGCTCCTGCTCTGGCGAGAGGTGGGGAATCACCTCTGGTCGTCCTGATCGCCTCTCTCTCAGCAGGGGGTGGTTTCCAGCTCTATTCGATCGCCTCTGCCGATGGGTTGAAGTTAACTGATGAATCTATCAAGAAGGAGAAGCCCCACCTGTCGTGGTGGTGTCACGGCAGATGCCATAGGATGGCTTAAGTTGTGGGCTCGCTAGGACGTTGGGGGATCCGGGGAGGGTTTGCGCGCTCACGAAGCACGCATGGAGAACAACCAAGAACTCGCAAGAACAAACAAGAACAAGCAGAACCAAGAAGAAGCAAAGAACACCACGATGTACCCTGCTTCGGGGCCCTCTTGTGGAGGTAACACCCCTACTGCAGCACTAGCCTACTCTCTTTATATCTCAAGTGGTTACAAGTACAGAGTGCTCCTTGAGCTGTATGAAGAACAATGGTGGGAGCTCTAGAAGAGATGGAGCTTGGGGGGATAATGCCTTTCTCTTTTGCCGTTCTCTCCCCTTCGTCCTCTCTACTGGAGGATTTGGTAGCTTACTTATACACTAACCGAATTACCATTTTGCCCCTGGCTGGAAGTGATAATGGCATGGACAAGAGGAACAGGACAAGCCTCTGCCCCCTGTCAACCCAACGGCCGGACTGTCAGGCCCTAGCAGGCCTATCTTGCCACTTTGGGCAATGGCAGGTGTAGCCCACCGGGTCTCGGTCATATCCTCTTTCCCGAATTGGCCGGGTCAGCTCCTAGGTTGCTGCGCTCCCAGGAATCCCGTGACCTGACCTGGCCGTCAAGTCCCTAGCAGGCCTATCTTGCCACTTTGGGCAATGGCAGCCGTAGCCCCCCGGGTCTCGGTCGTATCCTCTTTCCCGAATTGGCCAAGTCAGCGCCTAGGGCCTTGCGACCCGGAAAACCTGCGACTTGACCCGGCTGTCTTCTCAGCCTCTGGCAGGAGACACCCGTGAACCTTTCTGACATTACTTGGCCCTTGTGCAATATCCGGATTACCTTATCCGGGTCCTTCCTGACCAACCCGGCTAACTTAACCGGTTTCCTTCCTCTGATTCGGTTAAGCTTTACCGGATCCTCTCTGGCATCTTCTCGCACTTTAGCTTGATCAAGTGCTAACCGACTCTCACGAGAGATCCGGCCCAAGTGACCCGGCTATATGTTGATCCGGCTAGCTCTTTGCAACACTTAACACCACATCTTTGCCCTACCCGGGGGCAGCCCCCCGACAGTAGTCCCCGAAGCTGGTGCGGTTCTACAGCCTCGGCTGAAGAGCCGTAGCAGGTTAAAAATAAACATCACTAACCGAATCTCATATCATATAATCTTGTCTCAGGATTTCCCGGGACACTTGGCAGTGAATCTCTGCGCAAAGCCCCATAATCCGGATCTCTGATCTGACATGCCACTGACAGCACCTCATCCGGATTCTCCGGGTACTTGAGTGCATTTGACCAAACGACCGCGTCTTCTCGTTTTCTCCGTTGACCGGCACACAGGATCCGTGCAACTGCTTCCAATTCTATGGCCCAACATGTGCTTGGAACACACGGCCACAGAGGTGGCCACAGAGTTCCAGGATGCAGTTACCGTGCGACGCTCCGAAAACCGTGCAGTAGTGCGCCCGTTACCGCTGGGCGCTATAAATATGGGCGCAGGGGGTTTCCTCTTCTTCTCCGCTCGTTCCCCACTCCGAAAACTTCCATCTGCGCCACCGCCGCCGCCGCAATCTCGCCCTCGTAACCTTGCCGCGCCGGAGACGTCCTCAACGCACCGGAGGAAAACGACCGGGGCCGCGCACCGTGCCCAGCGCCGCCGTTCCTTCATCGAGCTTCTTCCCCGTCGCGTCATCACCGTGAGTTTTCTTTTTCTCCGGTCATGGCGAACTCGAGGAGTTCATATGCCACGGGAAACTCGCATTTGTTTCTTGTAGATTTATCCGCATATTAGTCCGTCGCCCAGCCTCAGTGCATCTAGTAGATCTCCTGTCTAGATTTTGCACTACACTGCCCTAGTTTTGTTTGCCACCGTATGAGCAGTTCAACCATATTTTTACTCTTGATTTCCTTTCTTTTTTACTGCTGCAGTAGATCTTGTGTAACCCTAGACCTTTGCGGAAGGTGTTTGTGATTGCCACCCGAATCACCTTCTCTGCTGAATCCGGCTAGTTTCATCCGGGATAATATTAGCCGAATCACTCTAGATCTGGTTCGATTATACCATTATCCGATTCATTTTGACTCGGCCCTATCCGACCTCTTGCAGGATTGATCCGGATATGGCGAAGCTTCCTCCCGGCAGATGGGAGGGTTCTGATGTGACCAAGGACGATCTGGAATGGCTATTAAGCACCCGGCGTATAACCTCTCAAGTTATATGCCGCAAACCGGGGAAGGAACTCGTCCCGGTTCCCGAACCTGGTGAACGTGTGGTGTTTCTAGCGCATTTTGAGCGCGGATTCGGATTGCCGGCGAGTGATTTCTTCCGGGCTTTCCTGGATTTCTTTGGCCTACAGCCTCATCACCTCCCGGCTAATGCCTTCGTTTCTCTATCGGCTTTTAGCTCCTTTTGCGAGGGCTATCTCGGTGTCTGGCCGACCGTCGATATTTGGGCAAAGTATTTCCACCTCCGCAAACATACTATTCCAGGCACTAAGCCGAAGCTGATGACTGCTTGCGGTCCGGTTAGCATCACGCCAAGGCAGGGATCCATCTTTCCCCGTATCACTGGCCTAGACACTGTCAGAAGTGGCAAAGGTCTTTCCTTTATGTGAAGAGTGCAGAAGGCCATGACGCCCTTAATCTGCCCGAGTTCACGATCGAGCCACCCACAGCCGAATTGAACTTCGGATACAATCCGGCCGAGACTATTGTAGAACTTCAGACTGTACATGAAACTCTGGAGGACTTTGAAGAAGGGCCTGGCCTCGGATGATCTGCTCCGGACCTTCATCGGTCGCCGGGTCTGCCCTCTTCAAAGACGTGAACACAAGATATGCCACATGGGTGGTGTGCTAGATCCTACCCGGATCAGCAGGCATGACCTTAGCAAAGTCTCCATCAGGCGACGGGTAAACGCCATTGCCGCCACCGAGATGTCGGATAAATGGCGGTGGGGCGTAAAGCCGTTTTTCCGAGAGCGCCTTCCACCACAGGTTAGTTCGCCATTTTCCGAATCTAACCATATTTCGTCAAAATGGCATCGGCCTAATCCGGATTTGCCCCGACTTTTCTGTAGCTGTTTGATCGCCAACTTACCGAAGATGGAGACCTCTCCACCAAAGAATGGGGACCGGATCTCAGCCCGCCGCGCGAGGACGAAGAAGATCCGGATACGGATGATTATCTGCCTATCCCGCGCGCCAAGCCAGTCCGCAAGGGTAAGCAATCAACTATTCACAACATCTCCGACGAGGAAGATGATGATTGCAGGATCTTAGATCCCATCGACGCTATTCCGATTTCATGGTCACCACCTTGTGTTCCAGCCAAACAAGATGCTGAAGGGACATCTCGGAAACGCAGTGACGCGCCCGGATCTGATTCCCCTAAAGCCAAGAGAATAAAGAAGTCTGGCTCCAAGTTGAATCGCGTCAAGCCGATGCCTACCACCAAGGGGTAATACTGACTTAACTTCATTTGCTTTCTTCCTCTGTTAACCGAGTCATATCTATCCGAGTTAACTGTTTGCTTTGCTTTATGCAGTGATGTCCTCATCACCGCGCAGACTCATTCATCCATCTCTTCTCCCATTCCTCCGCTGGATACGGTCATGGAAACCCAGTCTCCTGATCGAACTGCCACCTCACCAATGCGTGTCACCACTGCCAATATTCCTCAGCCGACTCCCATTTCAAAGCCGGTTATTGACTTGGAGAGTGAGGAAACCTCGGCTCCAATCCGAGATTCAAGTTGGCCACGCCCTCTCAAGGAGCTGGAGAAGGAAAAGGCCAAGACATCGGCTACATCCTTGCCTAAGCCGGATCCTCGCCCTACTCCCGCAGCGCAAACCCTGCTGAATCAAGAGCAGCAGAAGAAGAAAAAGCAGAAGCAGCAACAGCAACAGCAAGTTTCCGAGAAGCAGCACAAGGAGCCACATCCGAAGCAGACTCCGGGTGCGTCACCGCAACCCAAGCCGACTCAAGGTGCCTCTGGCACACCTCCAACCACCTCGGATAAGCAGGTGGTTGCTAGCAAGAAGGTTTCTGCCGCCCCATCAGCGATTCGATTCGGCCAGTCCCTGTCGAATCCCCGCCCTCCGAGCAGCGATAAGCTCGAGTCCGCCAAGCAATTCATTGAAGCTTGGAATGATGCTGACCTCGCCAAAGATTTTTCTACTTCAGCGCCACATCCGGCTGGGCCTAGTCGGATGTTTCAATCATTACACTCTGTACAGACCTCGGTCACTGAAGCTAACCGGGTGTTTGAGGTAAATTTTTCCGAATCTTGCTTTTATTTCAACATGATCAAATAGTACTATACCCAGTCCCCGAGATTCGGGTCGAACGACTGATACTCCTCCGAGTAAGAAAGTCATTCGGCTTGAATCTCTAAAAAACTTATCATGAATGTTGCCGTAACCGAGGACACCGTGGGACTTCCAGTCCCCGAGTCTCTTTTCCAACTGATTCGGTTAATCTCGGGCCAGTCCCCGAGATTCTTTTGACGCCATTTGCCTGTTTTCTTTCAGGAAACCATGACCGCTCGCGGCAAGCTCTTTAAGCAGCTCGCCCATCAGCATCAGAAGCTCCAAACTTCCTTTGATGGGCTCTGTCTTGAAATGGACAAGAAAGAAGAAGAGCACAAGCGCGCTTTATCCGAGGAAAAATCAGAGGTGACTCGGCTCCAGCGAGAGCTTGACCGAGTTGAAAAAGTGAAGAACAAGGTTAAAGGAGAGCGGGATACGCTGAAGCGTGAAAAAGACACAATCCAGAAGGAGCGGGATACTTTCAAAGCCGGACTTGCGGAGCGGGCCAAACTGGACAAGCAAATTCAAACGAACATTGCCGAATCTGAAGCCGAAGTCAAAGCGGCTAAAGAAGAACTGAGTGCTCACAAAGCGGCCAGTGCGAAATGGCTTGCTGCACTTGCTAGCCTTAACGATGACATGGATCGTAAGTTCACCGAATCTCCTCTTTTCTTTCTGCTCTTAACCAATACATATGCTTGTGTTCCTTCTCGCTGAACTCAGTATTAGCTTATTTGTTTGTAGGAGAGTTTACTAGCATCCGGCTTCAAGCCGCCAAGGCTGTGAGAAACGCCCGAGCTGAGAGAGCTAAATTAACCGAGGCTCCCCTACCAGAGACATGGGACATCGAAGATCATATTACAGCACTTAAGGCTCGGATTGCTCCTTTGAAGGATTCCCATATTGGTCTGCTCAATGCAAGTCTCAAGGCTCACCGAATCTTGTTTCCTGAAGCGCGGCAAGTTGTGCCTGTGGAGGAGCTGATCCGAGACCTGGATCAAGCAATGACCCGGTTACAGCAGTGGAGGTCTTCGTCCGCCCGCGCTGGTGCTGACGCAGCTTTGCTATTCATCATGTCCTGGTATGAGCTAATTGATCTTGCCAAAGTGCGCTCATTTCGCGAGGGTTCTCCGTGGGCTACAGACCCTACCCGGATTAAGATCCGTGAAGAAGCCGCCAACTTCATGGCCGAATTTGCACGCACCAAGCATCTTGATCTGGAGGCTCCGGTCTACTCGGATGGAGAAGAAACTGAAGAAGAGGAATCGGACGACGCCTCCGCTGAAGAATACGCCGATTCTGAGGGCGAGTCTGATGATTCGGCTAACTCTGCCGAACACGCTCCTATCAAGATCCCAGCTTCTGACTCGGCTAAGAATACCGAAGCAACTCCGGCCCAGACTTCGGAGATACCAGCAACTGATTCGGCAGAGATTACTAAACAAGCTCCAGCTGATCCGGATACCTCCGAATCGCCCAGCCTTCAAGCTCTCCACGCAAGGTTACCCCTGAAGTTCCTCCATCTGAGCCATCCTTGCAACCGAGCCCCTGCAACCGAATCTACTCCAACCGAAGCTCCTGTAACCGAGGCTCGCGCGCCCGAGGTTCCTTCAACCAAAGCTCCTGCCACCGAACCTGCTACAACCGAGTCTGCTGCTTCCTGAAGTAACTTAGTGAAAAAACGTTAAATCCCCGGTATGCCGGGAGCAGATGTAATAGACTATTTTAAGTTCTTTCGAGACTACTTTAAATTTGCTTAACATGATCCGGACGAGGTTTATGTTGGATCATTTTAAACCGAGTCCCCGAGTCTGTTTTCTTGTTTACTATTTTTGCCGAATCTCTGCTCTTGTCTACCTTTTAGGTGTTTGACAGTCGAGTCACAAGATAGGAATCATAGCATACAATACTTGAAACATGCGAGTTGTGGTTTAGAATCATTCAACATAAACGAAAAATAAATAACAGGGGTTAGTAAACGACATGTGCCGAATCGGTTTTGGACCGAGTCCCCGAGTCCATTTTCATGTTTCCCACATTCCTCATCTCTGCTCTTGACTACCATTTTGGTGTTTGTCAGTCGAGTCACGAGATCAACAACACAACATACATTACTTGAATTTTGGGACGAGGTTCAAAGCAATTCGGCACACGAACGGTATGGACAAAACAGTAAAAAACACATGCATGAGTACGAACAGTCCCCGAGTCCAGACTCGGATTGCTGCAACTTCATTTATGATAAACTGAAATACATACATTGCGCCCTTAGGAGTAAAAGGGTCGAAGCAGAGCTACATTCCAAGGTCTCTTAGTTTCTTGTCCGGGTCTGTCCAGGCCATCCTTCCTTGGTTCCTGTGCATCTACAAGGTAGTACGAGTCATTGTGCATAGCCCTGCTCACAATGAAAGGTCCCTCCCATGGAGGTGACAACTTGTGTCGGCCTTTGCTGCGCTGCACCAGCCTTAGCACAAGATCACCCTCATGAAACACTCGAGGGCTGATCTTTCGACTATGATATCGTCGTAGATTCTGCTGGTATATTGCTGTCCGAGATAGAGCCAATTCTCTTGCTTCCTCTAGCAGATCCACTGCATCTTCCCGAGCCTCTTTTGCCTCGGTTTCAGTATACATTGCCACCCTTGGTGCATCATGTTCTATGTCTGTGGGTAGCACAGCTTCTGCCCCATAAACCAGAAAAAATGGCGTATAGCCAGTTGACCGATTCGGCGTGGTCCTTAGACCCCACAGTACTGATGGTATCTCGTCTATCCAGCATCCCGGAGTTTTCAGCAATGGTTCAATGAGACGAGCCTTGATGCCGGCCAACACCAGGGCATTTGATCTTTCCACTTGCCCATTAGACTCCGGATGTGCCACCGAGGCTATATCTAGCCGGATTCCCTTATTCATGCAGAACCGAGCAAACTCTCCGACAGCAAAGTTTGTGCCGTTATCCGAGATGATGCTATGAGGGTATCCGTATCTCAAAATAATTTCTTTCAGAAAGTCACAGCCGAACGACCATCTACTTCCGGATTGGTTTCACCTCTATCCACTTGGTGAACTTATCCACCATCACCAGCATATGTGTCATGTTGCCCCTAGCCGGCTTGAAATCTCCCACCATATCAAACACCACACAGCAAATGGCCAAGTGATAGGAATTGTTTCAGCGCGATGCGGGTAAGTGTGTCTGCTTGGCAAACCTTTGGCATCCTTCACATTTTCGGACTATGTCCTCTGCATCCGCGTGAGCAGTGGGCCAGTAAAATCCATGCCGGAATACTTAGCCACCAGGGCTCTTGTACTGCAATGATGTCCACATTCACCCTGATGTATCTCAAGGAGCATCTCCTTGCCCTCGGCTGGCTCCACACAACGCTGTAGCACCTCGGTTGCACTCCTCTTGTATAACTCCTTGTTGATGATGGTGTAAGCCTTGGACCTCCTCTGCACTCGCCTAGCTTCGGTTTCATCATTTGGCAAACTCCCCTCCGACATGAACTTCATGATTTCTTCAGCCCATTCCGGTACTGGATGCAAAGGGAATAAGTGCTCATCTACTTCCACTGGTTCGGCCGCCATTATTTCTTCTATCAGCTTCTGCCCATTCCCTAAGATTCGGTTATCACCACCTTCTTCTCTGCTCCTCTTTCCTAAGATCCGGTTAGCAGTCCCCGGGTCTCGCCATGCAGTCCCCGGGTCTTCCCCAATGTACTCGACATCAACATTCATAGGGACAGCCTCAGATTCTTGCTTTGGGATAAAAATTGACTCGGAATCAGGCGAAGGTTTGATTGAAGGGACCCTTAGGTGATTCAAGGATATCCCGGGTGGAATTGCATCCCTAGACGACCCGAGTTTTGACAGGACATCAGCAGCTTCGTTCTCCAACCGAGGTATGTGCTTGTACTCGCAGCCTTCAAAAAATCCTGAAATTTTCTGGACATGAAACCGATATAGTGCCATATTGGCATCAAGAGCATCCCAATTTCCAGAAGATTGCTGCACAACTAAATCCGAATCACCAAAACATTCTATTCGGCGGATGCCGATGTCCCTGGCCACATTAAGCCCATGGATCAGTGCCTCGTACTCGGCCACATTGTTTGATGCTGAGAAATGAATCTGCAACACATATCGCAATTGATCTTGCTTCGGTGACGTGAGTACCACCCCAGCACCTAATCCGATTTTGGTTTTGGAGCCATCAAAGTGCAACTTCCAGTAATTGTAATCCGGCTTGGGTGGCTCATACTGCATTTCGGCCCAGTCACAAAGGAAATCTGGTAAAGCCTGAGACTTGATAGCATCCCTTCTCTCATAATGCGGGGTGTAAGGAGATACTTCTATTGCCCACTTGGCAACCCGGCCAGTCGCATCTTTGCACCCAATGATTTCCGCGATTGGAGCTTCACATACCACGGTAATCGGGTGTTCTTGGAAATAATGTTTCAACTTTTTGGCCGCCAGGTATACCCCGTATGTCATCTTCTGGTAGTGGGGATAATTTTGCTTTGAGGTTGAGATCACCTCACTTAAATAGTACACCGGTCTCTGCACGGATTTACCCTCCTCTTCTCGTTCTACCACTATGACCACACTCACGACCCGGTTAGTGGCCGCAATGTAAAGTAGCATTGGCTCATTCGGCAAAGGTGACGCCAGAATTGGTGCAGTGGACAACATCTTTTTTAATTCGTTGAAAGCCGAATCTGCCTGCGGGGTCCACGTGAACCCGGTGCTCTTTTTCATCAATTGATACAAGGGCAAGGCTTTTTCTCCTAGCCGACTCACAAACCGACTTAACGAGGCTAAACACCCTGTGAATTTTTGTACATCTTTTAGACATCTAGGCAATTTCATTCTTTCTATGGCTCGGATTTTAGCCGGATTCACCTCAATACCTCGGCTTGATACAAGGAAACCGAGCAACTTTCCAGCCGGGACACCAAAGGTGCATTTATCCGGATTCAATTTCAACCGATATTTTCTCAAGTTCACAAATGTTTCCTCGAGATCCTCGAGGAGAGTGTGTTTTTCTTTAGTTTTGATGACGATATCATCGACATACACCTGCACATTCTTGCCCATTTGGGAGTGTAAGCATTTCTGCATACATCTCTGATAAGTTGCACCGGCATTTCTCAAACCGAAACACATGACACGATAGCAATACGCCCCGTACGGGGTAATAAAAGCAGTCTTTATTTGATCTTTAGGGTTCAGTGGTATCTGGTGAAAACCAGAGTACGCATCAATAAAAGACAACAACTCACACCCGCAGTAGAATCGATCACTTGATCAATCCGAGGTAAAGGAAATGGATCCTTCGGGCACGCCTTGTTTAGGTTGGTGAAATCGATGCACATGCGCCACACCTTGACCACCGCTGGTTCGTCCTTCTTCTTCTCTACCAGAACCGGATTGGATATCCAGTCTGGATGCAACACCTCCATAATGAATCCGGCTGCAAGCAACTTAGCCAGCTCATCCAGCACCACTTTTCTTCGATCATCTGAGAGACGCCGAGTCGGTTGCCTCACCGGTTTTACATCCGGCCTGACAAATAAAGAGTGCTCTGCCAACTCCCTCGGAACACCAGGCAGGTCCTTAGCCGACCATGCAAAGATATCCCGATTCTCACGGAGGAAGTGACAGAGCGCGCTTTCCTATTTCTCATCCAGCCCGGCACCAATGATGGCCATGCGCTCCGGGTTCTCCGGGTCAATGGGATCTTCTTTGTTCCTTGGGCATCTCAAATGTTGCACCTCCATCCGGATTGGTCATAGCCAGCACACCGAGCTGAGCTGACTTCGCCATTGCCACCACCTCATGCATCTTGCTCTTCTCAGCTTGGATCACCAATGATTCGGCTAAGGTGGAACCGATTGTGGCACACTGTATGGCTTTTGTAATCTCCCGCAACAGTGATAATACCATTCGGGCCTGGCATCTTTATCTTGAGGTAGGCCACATGGGTGGATATCATGAACTTGGCTAACGCAGGCCGGCCAAGTAGAGCATGGTATGGGCTCTCCAAATCTACCACCTCGAACTCGAGACTTTCAAGCCGGTGATTGTCCTTGGTACCAAACAGCACATCTACCCAGATCTTACCCATTGGGGAACAAGACACCCCGGGTACTATACCATGGAAGGTACAACTGCTCTGCTGCAACTGATTCGGCGAAATACCCAACTTGACCATTGTGTCCCGATACATGATGTTTATGGCACTGCCATTGTCAATCAAGACTCGGCTAAACCTCACGTTAAGCTTGGGTCCTACCAAAGTCGGATCCACCACTAGTGCATAGTTTCCTGGACTTGGCATAATTCTGGGGTTATCAGCCCTGCTCCACGTGATCTCCTGCTCGGACCAATTCAGGTATTTTGGGACTGCTGGTATGACTGCATTCACCTCCTTCGCCCTTCGCAGCTGACTTTTCTTGTCAGTTGGCTCGGTCACAAAAACCACATAACTTTGATGAGCCTCCTTGTACTCATTACCGGGGTATCCACCTTGCCGACTTGGACCAGCACCATTGTCATTGCCTCCCATGTTTACCAGGTTAACCGGCTTTGTGGCTGCCGGTCTCGGAGCTCCTGCGTTCACCGGGATTGTATTGGCTCCGGTTAAAGGCATATTCGGCCTGAAATTCGGTCTAGGAGCACCTCTCTGAGGTGGTCCTCTCTGACCCTCCGCCTGAATGCGATGATGCCAGCTACAATTCCGAGTTGAATGATTGGCCGGCTTGCGTGGGTCTGTTGTGTGATAACAGCAAGGCCCGTCCAATCTTGCCTCAAAGGTTAGAGGAGGACTCGATCCATCCCACACCTTCTTTGGCCAGGCACCTTGATTCGGCCTCCAAGCTGGACCCTCAGTCTTTTGTCTCTGACCATCTCCTGCTCCAGGATGATCCATATTCACTGCAGCCACCTGATCTGAACCGTATCTATAATCCGGATCTCTTCTTTTGTAACCGAATTCATGTCGGTCATTGGGCCTCAATGGTCCTACTCGGTTATTAACCGGTTGCCTCCTGCTTGTTCCCACTGCATCCAATGCGGGCTGTGTCGGATCACCTAGAGCGTACGTATCTGCTATCCGGATCGTTTCCGCCAGTGTCTTGGGCATATCCCTCTGGAGCTTCTGCCAGAGCGGGGTGCCATGTCGGCAACCCTGCGCAAACCAAGAAATCGCCTGCTCCTCCACGACACCTTCGCAAGAGTTGCGAATGTTGCTCCACCGAGTTAAGAATTCTCGGTCTGTTTCCCGTTCTTCCTGCTTGCACGCAGCCAGGAGCTGAGGTCGGTTAGGCCTCTTGTAGGTGCTGGAGAAATTACTGTAAAATGCCTCCTCCAAGTCCATCCAAGAGTTGATACTACCCGGCGGTAAGTTGTTCAGCCAAATCCGGGCTGGCCCTTCCAACATGTGCGGGAGATACCGGACCGCCCATCGGCGATTGCCCCCCGCAATGTGCACTGACGATACATAGTCTATTAGCCAATCTTGTGGCTTTGTGTTGCCATTATATGGCTTTGTGCTTCGGCCAAGCTGAAATAACGGCACACTCGGTTCGTTCATGATCCGAGGTCCAAAACATGGAGGACCCGGTGGGCCTTGCTCTTCTAGCTTCTCGGACTGGTAAATTCTATCCAACTTGAGACGCTGATCATTCGGATCTAATGCCCGAGGTCCCAGTCTTGATGCAAGTGCATTATCATACGTCTGGTATCCGGCTCGCGCCATAGCCGAATTTCCGTCATCATAGCGGTAACCCGCCTGGCCACCACCTTGCTGTTGCGCTCGCACAATCACTTGCTGCCCAGGAGGACGAGGTGGTTGACCTCGGCCAGCCGAATTGCCCCTTCCAGCTCCCGGGTAACCTCGTCCACCACTGTTTCTACTTTGGCCACCTCTTCCTTGAGCGGCTAGCTGCTTGCCGGCATACTCAGCATCATAGGTCTGCAGCTGCTTGCTCTTACCCGAGTTCACGCTCTGGGCCCGGTCAACTCCGACGTGCGGGGATGACGCCTGCCCCTTGGATCTCTGGCTAACAGCCTTAACCGACACTACTACCCGAGAAACACCTGCATCCGGATTGGCTTTCCGGTAAGCCTCATTCTGCCGGTTACACACATCTACTAGCTCATTGACTCTCTCTGCCTGCTTCCGCCAGGCGTCCCCGGTTAGTGTGCTCAACTCGGCTCGCGCTGCCGCTGCAGCCCTAAGATTCTTAGCCGGGGAGCTATACACCGGCTTGCCTGTGCCAGATCTATGACTAGTAGCCTTACTGGAGCTCGATCCTGCAGCTCTAGCTAACTCGTCATTGAGGTCCTTACCCCGGTTACGCAACTCGGCTTTTTTGCGCGAGCGATGCACTACAGGAGTAAAACCCTCGGTGATACCATTGGCAGCATTGTACTCTCTCATATCTCTATCAAAGGCTTGCCTAGACTCCACCACTAACCGGGCTTCTTTTTGCAACCTCAGGCGCTCTGCCTCTAGCTGAGCTACAGTGAGCTCTACATCTGCCCCAGGTGCCACTGGCCGAGATAGCTTCTCCAGGACATCTCTAAGGAGCCTCCCTACTTGACATGCCAAGCGGGCCAACCGGATCTGGTCTCTCCTTTGGGAACTTAGCTGTCCGAGTCGGCTTGCCAACCGGATCAACTGGCGTGGCCAGCTCCTCGGGCATGCTTTTGCTGGCATCTCCTTTGCCAGCTGCTGCACTTGGCCCGGTCATCATCACCTCCACGCTACTCCCGGGGCGAGCGCTACGCCGTCCGAGAGCTGCGCGGAAAGAGGGAGGATCCTCAGCCACGAGCACCTGCGCCGGGTACTCGCGGACAGGCTCGGTGGCGACGTAGGTGACGAAGCTGCCGAGCGTCATGAGGAAACCGTCTGCGGGGAAGGGCTTGTTGGCGAAGCACCCCGCGTTGTCGCTGATGAAGTTGAACTCGCCGATCTTGCAAACGAGCCCAGAGAGGACCCGCTCGCCGGAGCCAGCGACGGTGCCCGTCCGGAAGGAAACCCCAGCCAACGCCACTGCTGCCCCACGGTGGGCGCCAACTGTCGTGGTGGTGTCACGGCAGATGCCATAGGATGGCTTAAGTTGTGGGCTCGCTAGGACGTTGGGGGATCCGGGGAGGGTTTGCGCGCTCACGAAGCACGCATGGAGAACAACCAAGAACTCGCAAGAACAAACAAGAACAAGCAGAACCAAGAAGAAGCAAAGAACACCACGATGTACCCTGCTTCGGGGCCCTCTTGTGGAGGTAACACCCCTACTGCAGCACTAGCCTACTCTCTTTATATCTCAAGTGGTTACAAGTACAGAGTGCTCCTTGAGCTGTATGAAGAACAATGGTGGGAGCTCTAGAAGAGATGGAGCTTGGGGGGATAATGCCTTTCTCTTTTGCCGTTCTCTCCCTTCGTCCTCTCTACTGGAGGATTTGGTAGCTTACTTATACACTAACCGAATTACCATTTTGCCCCTGGCTGGAAGTGATAATGGCATGGACAAGAGGAACAGGACAAGCCTCTGCCCCCTGTCAACCCAACGGCCGGACTGTCAGGCCCTAGCAGGCCTATCTTGCCACTTTGGGCAATGGCAGGTGTAGCCCACCGGGTCTCGGTCATATCCTCTTTCCCGAATTGGCCGGGTCAGCTCCTAGGTTGCTGCGCTCCCAGGAATCCCGTGACCTGACCTGGCCGTCAAGTCCCTAGCAGGCCTATCTTGCCACTTTGGGCAATGGCAGCCGTAGCCCCCCGGGTCTCGGTCGTATCCTCTTTCCCGAATTGGCCAAGTCAGCGCCTAGGGCCTTGCGACCCGGAAAACCTGCGACTTGACCCGGCTGTCTTCTCAGCCTCTGGCAGGAGACACCCGTGAACCTTTCTGACATTACTTGGCCCTTGTGCAATATCCGGATTACCTTATCCGGGTCCTTCCTGACCAACCCGGCTAACTTAACCGGTTTCCTTCCTCTGATTCGGTTAAGCTTTACCGGATCCTCTCTGGCATCTTCTCGCACTTTAGCTTGATCAAGTGCTAACCGACTCTCACGAGAGATCCGGCCCAAGTGACCCGGCTATATGTTGATCCGGCTAGCTCTTTGCAACACTTAACACCACATCTTTGCCCTACCCGGGGGCAGCCCCCCGACACCACCCGTCGGCAAGCTTTGAGAGGTGCGTGCTGGTGTGTGTGACATTCCACCGCCTCCGTACCCCTAATTTTTTAGTTGAAAATAATAGATTAATCAGTTAAATCCGATCTTTTATAAATTATAGGGCGTTGAGCAGAATATTCTCTCGCGGCCACTCATGTGTGGGTGTACGTGGTGCGTGTCCCCACTGCGTGTTATAAAAACTAGAGCAAAATAAAACGGCATTGATCCTCTTGCTCCTAGGTAGAGACGATAATCTATCTCTCATGGTGAAAGCTCCACCCGCGTGTGCGTTAGTGGCGAGGCCGAGTGTGCTTCTACGTGGTTAGTGTCCCCATGCGTGAGCTTTGAAAAATAGAGCAAAGGCGCATGCTTTTTCTCCAACCGGGTAACCATGAACAAGGTTCTCCCCGCGTCCGTTGAGATGGAAAGATCTCCTACATGGCATCGTGTCCTTGGCCGACCTGGCAAGCTCTCGCTGGGATCTTTATCAAGTCGGCATCCTGTGGGGAGTTTATTAGCGTATCTCAGAGAGTGCTTAAGAGTCTGACAAGTCGCTAGTGCCTGCACGCTCTAAAGGAGACAGTGATACTAGCCAGTAACTTAGTACTCCTACTAGCACTAGTGCGGCACTGTTTTGTTTATGTGCAATTTGTTTGGTATCTTGCATCCAAGGTTTTGGAAGTATCGTAGGAAGTTGCAAGTTCCTTGCAAGTTGCAACGCTTTAGACGAGAGAATCGGAAGATACTAATCAGTTTCCTAAGCGATCAGGAACAGGGTGAGTTGTTTAGGCTATCGTCCCCGCAAAGTTGCACCAAGCAATGAAACCTCAGAGGGGAGAGAGAAAGTGCACTGAAGAAAATATATATGTTGCTCAGACCGTACTTTTTAATAGCGATTTACAGCAGCAGTTCAGGTATTGCACTACCAGAGCTAATATCTTCCTAGTCACACACATTTCATGAAAAGCAAATATCTTGTTTTGCAAATATCTTGCTCTTATCATAATGTTCTTCTTTTTTAAACGCTCCTGGAGACAAGGTTAATATCTACCTGTGCCAAATATCTTTGTCTTAACACTTGTTTTCAAACCATTCAGTACAAGAGTTGTGCGGAGTCGACATTCTCAGAAAGTTGGACACCTGCACTTGCAAATATCTACCTTTGTAAATATCTTACTTTGGGCAAATACTGGTATCTTAGAACAGAGTTATTTTGGGTGTCTTTCCAATAAAGATGCACCAGCGAATATGAGCCTTCTAACCTATCAAAATATCAATGGAACTTGCCCATGTTATCCAGTGAATGGAGGTACATGATATAGTTTTTTGTTTTGTTGAAAGAATGGCAAAAGATTTCGGAAATTCGCACTGGCACCCGGGAGCATATGCTCCCGGTATTTTCAAAAAAAATCAAAATTTGAAAACTTATCAAAAAAATCTGAAAACATCATGCACGTACCTGACCATGGTACGCACCACCGTGTATTTTTTCGCGTCGAAATGACATCGTATGCGCGCTGTACAAAAATGACAAATTTCTGACAGGAAAATGAATTTGTCATTTTTGTACAGCGCGCATACGATGTCATTTCGACGCGAAAAAATACACGGTGGTGCGTACCATGGTCATGTACGTGCATGATTTTTTTCAGATTTTTTTTGATAAGTTTTCAAATTTTGATTTTTTTTTTAAAAATACCGGGAGCATATGCTCCCGGGAGCCAAAACGGCGCTCTCAAAAGATTTGCCTTAATATATTGAATAAGAAGGAGTTTTAGGACAAAGGTCTTAAGGTTACAAACACACACAAATTACTCTCCCGGAAACAAAAGACCCAAATGTTTAGCACCCGCGAGGACCCAAGAGCGGGCTTCAATCTTGATCCGGTGAAAGATGATGGAGGGCAAGGCGCTAATGTTTTGGAAAACCCGTCGGTTCCGTTCATTCCAAATCTCCCAAGAGACCAACATGACAAGCGAGGCGGTGGCCTTTTTCCGACCGTAGTGGGCAATGAGAAGATGCTCCCACCACGAAGGCACATCGACGAAGGCGGCCCAATCCGACGGGGTGAAGTCTTCAAGCCGTGGCCACACTTTGACCATCCCCCAAATCCGCACGGTGTAGCGGCAAGTGAAGAGGAGGTGACGCTCTGTTTCATTTTCCCGACGGCAAAGAGGGCAAATTCTACCATTGGGCCATCCCCTTCGCTCCAAGTGATCCACCGTCCACACCCTATTTTGGATAATAAGCCACGAGAAGAACTTGTGCTTGGGAGGGGCCCAATTCTTCCACACGAGGGAGTCCATCTTTGAACGGATGGTGCCGGCGAACTGAGCCTTGTACGCCGAGGAGCAAGTGTAGGCACCCGAAGTGGTGAGCTTCCAAATGATCGAATCCGGGGTATCATCTGTGAGTTGAAGTAGAGAGGTGAAATGCCAAAGTTTCATGAACTCCTCAAGATGGTGGACGGAGAGGCCATCAGAAGTGTCAATTTGGAGGATCCAAGCGTCATCGGTGGTGGCTTTCCTAACGAACAACTTCTTTCTTTTGGAGAGGGCATAGATGGAAGGCGCGATGCACCTAGGGCTGGTTCCGTCCGCCCAAGGAGCGTCCCAAAAGGAAGCTTTATTGCCATCCCCAATTGTAACCTTGGTCAAAGCATAGCAGAGTTCCAAGTCGCCCTTGTTGCAAGGGGTTTCTGTACCAACCCATGGTCTTTCCGGTGCTGTCCATTCTAGCCAAGGCCAACAAAGCCTAAGCGCTCTAGCAAACTTGAGGTTGGACGGCACACCGCCAACCAATTAACTTTGCACTTGCCGCCGGAGACTTTGTCGGTTCCCTCCCAAAGGAAAGCCCTAATCAATTTTATGATGGCTTGTTTCTGGCGGGATAATGAGGGCAGTTAGCGGGTAGATTGCTTGAGAAGTGAGAACGGCTTTGACGAGAGCCTTGCGCACCGCAATGTTGAAGCATTTCCCCGACCAAGGCACAAGTTTGGCGGCAGTTTTGTCTTCTAGGTATTGGAGGTGAACGCGTTTGAGGCATTTGACCATGAGGGGGAGGCCAAGGTAGCGCATAGGGAAGGAGGTTGTAGTGGCCGGTAGGTCTTGGAGAACCGAAACAAGGTCCACCCGCTCGCACCGGATGGGGCACACCAAGCTCTTCGTGAAGCTTGTAGTAAGCCCGGTCACCTCTCCAAAGTTGGTAAGAATGTGAGCAAGAGTGGAGACGTCCTCTTTGAAGGGAGCCAAAAAATCGCCACGTCGTCGGCGTAAAGTGAGGTGCGGAACCGGGCACCCTTCCCATGGAGTTGATGTAGGAGACCATTATCGGTGGCCACTTGAAGGAGTCGTTGTAGCGGGTCAATGGCGATGTCAAAGAGTAGAGGGGAGAGGGGGTCCCCTTGACGGAGGCCACGCCTATGCTTTATGGGATCACACCTTGAGGAGGAGGAACAAAATAGCGCTGCAATCCAATCGCCAATGTCAGTTGTACCTACATGTATGTAGCAGACTCTGCATGGCCACAGTACACCACATCAGTGAGATATTTTTTGTTGTGAGACTGTGTCTTGTATAGTCAGTTGTATCTTGTTGGTATTTTGATGTTCTTTCGTAATCCCTGGCAGAATAATATGCTTTCTTCACCGAAATTCACTTTGCCACATGGCTCCTGCCGTCAGTTCAAACATTTCAAATTGTCAGAAAGAAAAAAAACTATCAAGCAAAAATTGGGCAGTGGCACCCCTCAAGCTTCAAAAGCATGGCAAAACCATGTATGATCATTGCAGCCTGGGCTCGAGCCCATTGTCCCGGGGTGGAAAGTATCTGTGGTAATGTTCATCCGTCCGTACCGTACAAAGCTTCCCAGTTCAGATGGCAATGGCCTCGAGCCCTTCATTGCGAGATTCGAAGTTAAGAAGGAACTATCGTGTGCGGCGACGTGATCAATGCACATTTTTAAATTTTAATTTTTTGTCAGATTTTATCATTTTTTAGCTCAGAATATAAAATATTTCGCACTTTGCGCGCTAGTAGAATACATCATTGACTACCATAATCTCTTTAGATTTTTTGAAACTTTGCTGTTTTCGTTTTTTCCAGAAAAAAAGGTCCGCATAGCCCAAGCTCAAAAACAAATATCTGGAAAATATATTCCTTTAGTATTCTTATTTATTCTTAACCGATTGATAATAGTGTTGTCTGACTTACCTTCCCATACAGATACACCATGCGTCCTAATATATGAGTCCCAAATGCCAATGATATGTATTTGGATTGTGAGATAGTTTGTGCATCAATGAAACTTTAGTGAGACAATTTCTTATATGTTATATTTTTTATTCAAATTTCCCTAGGCTTTTATTCCAAACACGAAACTACTTCCGACTGAACATGCTCAATCAGAAATTAGGGATCACTTTGAAAGAAGCGACAAAACTAGATAGAACTAAGCAGTGTTCAGTGCACACATGAATTTGAGCCTTTGTTTTTTTTTGTTAATCACGTTCAACCAATTTCTGAATATGTTCGTTATATTGGTTGGAGATGGTAAACTAAAAATCATGTGAACTATTTGGCAAGCAAGACTAGCAATACGACATGCGATAAATATGTGTTGAATTGTTTCATTGGAATCACAAAACTAACATTTCTTACACCTTTTTTAACAGTTTTGATTTGCGAGGCTATCTTTCGTTAATATGACATTATGTATAAGAACTACATGAAAATCTTAATTCGCATGGGTACTTTTATCATCCACGGATATTTCCAGAGAAATCTATAGTATGTCCATTCATAGCGTCTACATACATTTTTAAAAAAAGGAAAGCTCCAGCTGGAAGTGCCAGTCTCTCTAGAGAGGGTGATTGTCACCAACCATTGAACTAACTGTAACCAAACTGTAAGAATGGTTTCTTGGTTCTGGCCGCCTTTTCTTCCTCTATAGAAAATTCTGGATAACAAATTCACTTTGCCTCCCGAGCTCACATGCTTCTGTCCAATTAAAAAAATCGAAAAAACTGTAAAACATTTTAGAAAAATTCTGAAAAAAATTGGCGATGAAAATATACAAGTGTTTTACATGGGTGCAAAGTTTTGTGATGAAATGAAATTTGTGGCGCCCTGTGCAAAAAGACAAACCACTGACCAAAATGTGATTTACAAATATAGTTTTCAGAGCACTGTTTTTTTTTTTTGCACAGGGCACCACAAGTGGCATTTCACCACGAAACTTGTCATGTTTGTAGAACACTTGTATATGTCCATCACCAATTTATTTTAGAATTTTTAAAAATATTTTACTATTTGTTTCGAATTTTTATTTTGGCAAGAGCATTTGAGGTCAGGAGCCAAAACGCCATACTCATTCTGGATGCATTTTTTTCTGCTTCATACTTGTACGAAAGATTCTGGTCAGGCAATTTTCGTATGGTTCACGGATGCATGTTCTTTTGGTTTCTGAGAATAGTCAACCTTTTGCTTCAAGCGAATGCTTGAATCTTCATAGTCCATATGTCCGATTATTTGTTCACGAATATGCCAAAAGGGTTTTGCATCACAGAAATATGCATCAGATTTGCTTCCTGCTAGTACATGTTAATAAAAAGGTTACTATGTAATGGTGAAGAAATTTATTTCTCAGTACTGGAAAATTGATTCCTAATGCATGCAAATTTGCTCCTACACATGGCAAAAATTTAGGATGTTAAGTAGCGGTGGAGGTAATGGCCAAGAAATTTGTGGTCCTCGGTTCTTAATTGAGACGGTAAGGACTAATGAGTAGAAAATGAAAGATGGCTTCTGCAAATAAAAAATGACCGTGCTAAGAGGAATGATGAAAGCTCAGGGTTTAAAACGCAACAAAACATAGTTTTGGTTTTTCGGCAAGGTACTCATCGTGTAACAGCAGGAATGCCATATGCGAACACTCATAGTGCTGGCCGCTGATACCTTCTGAAAAGCATTGGACCAAGCTCCCTGGTTTGCATTCCTCCGCCGGCGTGAAGTACCTTTTGCAGTGCTAACAAGGTGCTACGGGAGCAAATGCAGAAAAACTATTTTACTCATAGTATATCGGCATGCAGTTCGGCACAATGTTTAATTTGCGCCGTGAAATCTGTACATGGGTCAATTGACCGAGCAGCTCTAGATCATTCGATCAGGCCGACAAGTATGACAAACATCGCCGGAAAATTCTCGAAGAGGGAGAGATCGATGAGATCGCGCTCAGTCAAAGCCTCAAAGGGCAGGACAAGCTAGTTGTGCTTGTACCAGCACCGGCAGTCATGCTCAACTCACACGATGACCACGGTGATCGTATCGGTCTCCGCGGGACGCTGGCTTCGGGCGCCGCCTGTTCCGCACTTCGCGGGCTTCCCCTCCATCACCGGGCACCGGCACGTGGGGCATGAGCCATGGAACACCAGCCATGCGTCGACGCACCGGACGTGGAACCCGTGGGCGCACCGCGGCAGCACGCGCACCTTCTCGCCGTCCACGAACTCGCCGAGGCAGATGGCGCACACGTCGTCGATCACCTCGCCGCAGCCGTACACCTCCACGGGGAGGCTCCTGAGGACGCGCCTCTTGATGCCGTCCCTTCCGCGCCGCGGTGTCGCGGCGGCGGCCGGTGCGGAGTCCCCGCGGCCTCCGCGGTACCGGAGCGCGCACCGCGCCAGCGAGTTGAGCCCGATGGCGAAGAGCAGCGCGAAGAAGAGCGCGGCGAGGATGATCACGACGTTCGTGTCGAACGCCGAGTCGCCACCCGCCAGCGCCGAGGCCGCGCCTCCGGGGTGGGCGTGGCCGTGGAAGCCCCGCCCCGCCGTAGCGACGCTCGACGCCGGCGCCTCAGAGTCAGGACGACCCATGATTCTTTGATTCAGAATTTCGATATCCGCTCAGCTTGATCGGAGTTCAAGCTATTCGATCGATGTCTCAAGCTTAGCTTGTCTGTCACTCTGCTCTGTTCGTGGAGTATATATAACAGGGCGCGGTCATGGCAGTCCGAGTGTGTGTACTTTGCAAAAGGGCGCTCCGTCCGGCCCCAAGTTGCACTTGCACACCCCAAAAAACTTGTATAAATAAATATCTAACAAGACAACTATTATTTATGTTTAGTATTAATGGTCTAATGGACCTAACTAGCGACACAGCGAGGCCTCGTTGCCGTGGCCTTGCATGGTTGCATCCAGCATGCAGGATGTGTACGAAAACTTTCTGTTTTTGTCGAAACCTGTTAAGTTGTTTCCTTTGTCATTTCCGTTTTACAGTATTCCATTTTTGTTTTGTTTCCACAAAATACCGTTTTCGTTTCTATTTTTTGCTCTTTATTTTCTTTTTCTAACGAAACAAACGGAAAGTTTTCTTATCGTTTTCAACCCTACCGCACATATAGCTCGGTCGAGCGGCCTCACGTGTCTGTGACCCTAGTTACCTAACTGCAGGTTCCAACCTCCGCGGCAACAAAAACTAGCCCCGCCGTACCGGGGGCCGTTACAGTTGCTGCTCGTAGTTAAATGAGCGCTAGTGGCATGAGCGAGCGTGTACGTGGTGCTTGCCCCCACCTTATCCTAGAAAAATACTACGGAAAGAGTGCACTTTTTTACGAGGAAAGAGTGTATACGTGCTGCCCGTCACCACCCTATCCACGAGAAAAGTAGGGCAAAAGCGCGCACTTTGTTTTCCACTAGAGAAACAGAAAAAAAATGAACGAAGGAAACACACCATTGTTCACTGAAAGTACCATGTTATGTTGGCAATGTTGGTTGTGATCCTTTTAAACCTGTCTAATGTTCATGGAAATTCATCTAAAGTACTAGGTGATGTCTAATGTTCCTAAGAACATGGATCAATGTCAAGTGCTGCATAGTTGAACTAAAATTCATGGAAATTTTCCAAAAGCTCTATAATTAACCCAAAATCGATGCAATAATTCCAGGAGATGGATAATTCAACTAAAATTAACGAAAAAAATTCTGAGCTCTATAATTCAATTAAAAATCACAAAAAATGATTCAGGACCTCGATAATTCAACTAAATATCATACACAAATTCTAGGAGTTGGATAATCCAGTTGAATTCATTAAAAAATCATAATTTAACTAAAAATCATATAAAATTAGAGTTAGATAATTCAAATAATTTTCATGGATGTGGGTAATAGAACTAAATTCATGGAAAAATTCCAGGAGCTGTATAATTCAACTTAAATTTATGTAAAAATCCGAGAGCTACATAATTCAGCTAGAATTCATACAAAAATTCTAGGATCTCGATATTGAACTAAAATAATAAGTAAAATTCACGAGCTCTATACGTCAACGTATATTCATGGTAAAAGTTTAGGATCTCTATAATTCAACTAAAAATCATGGAAATTTTTCATGAGCTAGTATTTCAACTAAAATTTTCTCACCTAGATAAATACATTTAAAATCATACAATAATACTCCTGGTACATTTAAATTCACGAGTACTAAAAAATATTTTTTTATTCAGTTACATAAAATGATATAGTATAATTAGTATATATACATACCAAAATAGCAACCATCACCTGGTGCTACTTGTGATGTATCTATCTTAATTGCATATTCTTATGACTCTTCTTCGGTGGGTGTAGCTGCGCTGCCATCACCATTGCCAAATAGCAAAAAGAATTAACCTCTGCCTCTTTTTTCACTTCCTCCAGTGTGACCATTTCTTACACCCTTGCTAGCATAACTTTGTTTCCAGTTGTCTCCATCCTAGTCCCCCTAGTAGCAACAGTATTAGCGAGAGTGGATGTTTGGAACCCTAGCTACAGGAGCCTTTTTTTGAAAATTTGAAATCGACATTTTTAAGTTTCCAAAAATCACGAACTAATTCCCAGATGTAGATATTGTCGAGATCTACAATCATGAAATTTTCAACTCCAAATTTGTTGTATTTTAGGCTGTACAAAAAGGACAGATCAGGGAAAATTTCAAAATTTCAAAATTATGTATTGTTCACCACCCAGATCCACCCGTTTGTCTTGTTTTTTGCAGCCCAAAATAAAAACTAATTTGATGTTGAAAATTTGCACGGTTGTAGATCTCGACAATATCCACATCCGGATTTTTTTTCGTGATTTTTCAAAACTTTAAAATATCGATTTCATTTTTTCAAAAAAAAAAGGTTCCATGTAGCCGGGGCTCCAAAATAGGTTTTCACAGTACTAGCCCTTGTTGTAGTTGTCCATCTTCTTCTTCCCCTTCCTCCAATACTTGCACTATCTACAGTTAATCCCCTTTCTAGCTCTTGCTCTCCCTTTTCCTACTCTTAGTATTGCCGTACCAGAGGAAGTAGCAGTAGTGACCCTTACACCTGGTATAGTGTCTATATGATGCAACAAAAGCGTCTATATGGTGCAACAAAAGTTAATTGCTTGGGAAAAGGTTCTGGATCATGATGTCCCTACAACAATTTTACTTAAGTAATTATATGGGAAATTAACTAAAGAAAATGGATTAAGAAATGAATTAAGTATTTACCTCATGATTTAGTGTATTTATCATCGAATCATTTAATTTAGATGGATAAGGTTGTGGATTCAAGATCAACATGGTCAATATGTCTGAATTAAAGTACAAGCCACCGAATTTGCTCTTGATGTTTGTTCCATCCAGGCATATTAGAGGCCTACACCATTGCACTAGTGCCGAGTATGTGGTTGTACACTGTGTAGGTCCCCAGACTACCGGAAATCACCACGTTGTCGAGTGCCCATGTGTTTGCCGCCACTCGGCAACTCATCGGCGAACAACCGAATCCTTATGACCTTCTTCAACTCTAGGATGTGATAAGTCGAGATCGAGGTGACAAACAAGTCCGCGATAAGTGCTCTTGGGAGTCATATTTTAGTTCTGAATTTACACTTTTAGCAATATACTTTTTAAATATTATTTGAAACTGTACATTCTAAATTTATCTATATTATTTTTATCTACTATATAGTTGTACGATTTTTCTCTTCTAAATAGCATCTCATTTTGCATTTTGCACTGGGGCCCTCAATTTCGGGAGACGGGTCGCCGAGTGCCTCCAAGTACTCACAGTACCAGCCGAATCCGGTACTGACACCGTGTTATAAAACTAGAGTAAAATTAAAGTGTTATACTTCTTTCTCCAAAGCAAAGACAGTAGTCTCTACGGTGAAAGCTCACTCGTGTGTGCCCTTTGTGGCGAGTGTGCATGTACGTAGTGCATGTCCCCACTTTGTGTAGTGTAATGGAAAATAGAGGAAAACCGCACCCAGCTGGATAGTAAAGATCTCTCCTACCTACATGGCACTGTGACTGGTGCCGACCTGGCAAGCTCCGTGTGGGTTCTTTATCGAGTCAGCATCCCTGTGGGAGTTTATTAGCGTACGCTTTTCTCCCGGAGAGTGCTTAAGGTGACAAGTCGATCGCTAGTGCCCATGATGATCTATTTTGTTCACGATCTCTCGTACCACGTGCCGACGATCGCCAGGTCGTTTCTCCCAATAGTAATCCACGACGGCAGAAGTAGCTCTCGCCCTTCAATTCCTGCAGATCTGCTTGCCACAATTAGTACTCTACTCACTCAGCATGTGATCGACGGCGACAACACGCTCTAAAGCAGACAGCGATAGTTTGTGCCACTTGTGCGGATCTATTTTGTTTATGTGCACTTTGTTTGGTATCTTGCGTCCAAGGTTTTGGATGGGAGTGCGCATGGAGTTTTCGTAGGTTGATTGGCCTCGTCAAGTTCCTGGCGCCTGCTTTAGCCGAGAGATTCGGAAGATACTAATCAGTTTTCTACACGATCAGGAGCAGAGTGAGTTGTTTAGGTTATCCGCCCCGTAAAGTTGCACCAAGCAATGAAACCTCAGAGGGAAGAGAGAAAGTGCAGCAAAGCAAATATGTTGCTAAGAGCATACTTTTTAATAGCGATTTAGAGCAGAGCAGTTCAGACATGCACTACTAGCTAATATCTTCCTAGTCACACAGATGCACCATCAAGCAAATATCCTCTTTTGCAAATATCTCGCTCTTAACATACTGTTCTTTTTTAGACGATCGAGAACTGAGTTAGCATCTTCCTGTACAAAAAATCTCGTGTAACACTCGCAAAAAAAAGTACTCCCTCCGTT
This sequence comes from Poa pratensis, assembly GCA_947311845.1. Lineage (NCBI taxonomy): Eukaryota > Viridiplantae > Streptophyta > Magnoliopsida > Poales > Poaceae > Poa > Poa pratensis. The sequence continues at coordinate 35,549,226 of CAMZMU010000060.1, read as the reverse complement.
CCGGAATATAAGACGTTGAACGATTTCACGTACAAACTTTGTCACGTACAAAATATTTCTGCGTTTCCTGTTCTGCCCTCACCCTCGGCCGCGCGATGCGTCCCTCTCCTCTCACCGACAGCCACCCCTCATCGCGTCCCTCTCTCGATCCTCTCACTCTCGCGTCGCCCTCTCCGTCTCCGTCTAGCTCCCCATAGCCGCCGTCTTCCTCTCGCTCCCCATCACTCCCCATCGCCGCCGGCATCTTCCTCACAGCCCCCCTCCACCGCCTTATTTTCCACCACACGGACTCTTCTCGCACCCCTAATCCTCCTCGTACCCCGCCTGCGCCAGAGAGTTTGAGGTCAAAGCTCAGTTTTTTTGCACCGGCGACGAGCTGTTGGGCATGGAGGCGCTGGATTTGCTTGCTCTGGAGCTGGATTTACAATCTGGAGAGGAGATATGGATGGGCGACGTAGCGGCGGATCTGGAGCGGTGCCGGAGCGGTGGAGCGGCGGTCAACGGAGCCGCGAATGCGCGTGAAGACGGCGTCGTCTTCCTCACGGCGCCCCCGTCGTGGTAGTGCCGGCCCTGCCCCGCCACGCCACGGTGCCACAGCTCTCCATGCCTCAGGTACTGCTTTCTCTCTCTCCCTCTTACCTGTCTCTTCTCCTTGCAAAATTACTCCAGGAAAAGAGAGCTTTTCTTGATCGATGGTAGCGCGCAGTAGCAATTTCTTGGAGTAGCAGTAGAAATTTCTTGACGGTACTGATCTTGGAGTAGCAGTAGCAGTAGCAAATTATTCCGTAGCAGCAGTAGATGTTGCTTGGAAACTTGCAGTCAAGTATTGCATGAAATTTGCTAGGAGTACTTTGCCTGTAATGTTGCAGAATTCTGCATGCTTGCTAGGAGTAAAGTTGTTGTTCTAATCATGTTCAGTAGTATTATTGTTCTGAACTGAACTTGAACTTGTAAATTTACTTGACTGCATTTTACCACTGAACTTGAACTTGTAAATTTATTTGACTGCATTTTACCATAAACGCTGGTTGTTTGTGGAGTATTGGTTGCAGTACATGCTTAATTATTGGTTGCAGTAATTTAATTTAATTTAATTTAATTTAATTTAATGCACACAAGAGGAACTCTGATGACATGGGATGGTAGTGGTGATTTTTGGTCCACTTTTCTGTCCAAGTGCTGCTACTTGATCCAGTTGCTTTTAAGTTTCAGTAATTTAGTGTTTGCTTGCAAGTTGTCATTGTTTGCATGCAAGTTTCAGTAGTACGGTGCTGGAAGTTTGATTTCATGCAGGAGTAGGATTTGTTCTCTGTATTTGTTGCTCTCTACTGCATGTGAACTTGGTAGGATTTGCTGCAGTAGGTTTGGAGTACTCTATTCCAGGAATTTGCATGAGTAGCACTCAGGTTTGCTTGCAGTAGTATTGTTTGATAGTAGCACTCAGATTGCAGATGAAGAAAAATACTCCTTGCCTAATTAAATTACTGCTTTCTTAATTAGGAGTAGGCTTTGAGTGTGGCCTGTAACTTGTACTGCTTGCCATGTCGTGCTGCTGCTGTAGCTGAGGTGCTGTTTCTGATTGAGTATTGCTATTGCTTGCAGGGTACCATGCCGTGTACTGCTGATGGACTTGGGCGAGGACGTGATGGCACCTGGGCGAGGACCTTTTGCGAGGTGCTGCTGATCTGGGCGAGAACCTGATGGCGCTGGCGAGAACCTGATGAGCGAGATCCCCTCGCTCGGCGAGATCTGCTGATGGCGCTGCTGCTAGCATTTGGGCCAGGAGATCTGGACGAGCGGATCTGGGCGAGGGCGGGGAGGAACTGCGCGAGGAGATCCGGGCGTGGGCGGGGAGGAACTGCGCGAGGAGATCTGGGCGTGGGCGAGGCGACGAGACCTGGGTGCCTCGGCGAGACAAGGAGGAAGACGATCTGTAAGGAGGGGGAGGGGTAGAAAGGACTTTTGTGGCTGTTTTCACCTGGTCGGAACGAAAGCTTAAACGTCTTATATTCCGGAACGGAGGGAGTACTTGTTTTTAAACGGTTCAGAAGAAGAGTGGTTCAGGCATCGAGTCCGCGCGCCTCCGTTCCTGTCCGTGGAGACCAAAAACACGGCCCAACGGGGCGACGCAAACGGAACGCGGTCCGTTTTTTGGTCCGCCGCGACCCATTCTTGGCCCAAATTTGGGCCACCGATGCGTCGGCCGCGGACGCGAGCGGAGCGCTTTTGTGTCCTGCCCTAGTCCGCCCCTGGCCCGCAAATCAGACCATTCCCACCCCAACCTCCTCCTCCTCTCTCGCCCCTCTCGCCGGCACCGCGCCGTCGCTCCCTCGATTTGGCACTGCAGGCCATTCCGGGGACGCCGTCTGCTGCTCCTCTTCCCCGCCGTCACCGGAGCAGCTTCCTCCCCGCGACGGCCGGTGAATCTTGCGGCCATCTCTCTCGCAGCGCCCGCGACACACACACCGCCCACAAGGTGTTCGGCCGTTCGCCCCGGCAAGAACTCAGGTACGAACTCGGCCATGGATAGCTCGGATGAGTGGTACTACAGGAACTACATCCTGTACAACCCGTCATCATCGGACGATTCCTCCGACGATGAGAGTGACGGCCTGGTTGCCACCCTCATCGTCAATGAGTACATAAAGAGGATGCGACCGGTGTTCCGATGGTCGTTGCCGGGCCGTTCTCCTGCTCTGGCCCGGAACCGGAGAGCTGGCTAAATCTAGCTGTATGGGGACTACTTTCGTCCCCATAAACCCACATATCCTCCCAAGGTTTTCCGGCGCCGTTTCCGGATGAGGCCGAAACAATTTGTATTATTTGCCGAACTATTTGGATTGTAATAACTATTTGGATTGTATTATTTGTATTGTAGTATTTGGATTGCTATATGTTTTGTTATAATGTATTATTTTGCTTGCAATGTGATCCATCAAAAACCCTGACCGAAAATGATCAAAATGATCAAAAACCCTGGCCGGGCGGACTCAATGCGTCGGCCCGTTGGGTCCAGTGGCCGGAAAGGGGCGGACATGGGCCGGACGCGCGTCCGTTTCCCGACGCAAACGGATAAAACGCGGACCAAACACGCGTCCGTTTGCGTCGCCTCGTTGGAGTTATCCTTCCAATAAAGCTGCACCGAGCAAATACCACCTTCTAACCTATCATTGTCAACAGCCAATGCTATGGATGCAGTGAGTGGAGGTGGAAGATATGGTTGTGCTGCAGATATGCGTGTGATGGATTTTGTGCATTGCCAGTGCATCACATCGGTGAAATATTTTTCTTATTAGACAGTGTATTGTATAGTCACCTGCTTCTTGTTGGTATTTTGATGTACCTTGGTAATAAGGCACAATAATATTCTTTCTTCATCACAAGAAAACCTACAAGGGGCATGGTGTATGACCATGTATGGCGGCCTAGGCTCCAGCGCAGGGTGAAAAGTACAGCCGGATCAGTAGAGTACAAAGCCTCGTCCAGGTGGTTGTGGCCTCCACCCTGCTTTGCTAGGCTTGACGAAAAGAAGCAATTATCTTACTTCCCCACACTCGCTTGTTTTTAAACGATTCAGAAGATAGTTGTTTGACTTATGTTTCCCATAAAGGTGCACCAAACATATATCGTCCTACTAACATATCATTGCCAATGGCGCCCCGAAGGAGGCAGTGGATATGCATCTGTCGACATGTCTGTGGCAGGTTTTGCATCGGTGAAATTTGTACTCCGTATGAGATAGTGACTTACATGTTCCTGTTTCAACGATATCCTTTTTCTTGGGCGCACGAAACGTTTCCCTTAGTCTCCTTCCACTACATCGCATTGAACATCATGTGAACCATTTAGCGTGTGTTTTGTTGCTGGACTAGAGTGTATGGGATGGAATGGCCTAGATTTTGTAGACGGGATGGTCCAGATTGGAGTGATCCTATATTCTGTTTGGTTCCGAGGATTTGAGGGAATGGATGAACTATGTTTAGCTAATAGTATGTAATACCATTAGCTTAAAAGGAATTAGCTTAATTAATACTAGAGAAATTGGGGATTTCGGCGTCGGAGGACAGGTACAGAGACCGGCGTGGGCACTGGCGTACGTGGGAGGCGGCCGGCCGGCGGGTGACCCTGCTTTGTACGGGGAAGCGGCCGGCGACCGTGCTCTGTACAGGGGAGCCGGCCGGCCGGCGGGCGCACGTAGAGCTGGACGTGCTTTGTACGGGGAAGCGGCCGGAGCAAGAAGTATAAAGTTGCCATGTCAATTTAAACTTGTGATGTCAAGTACATTGTATTTGTGTGAATTTCATTTTTTTTTGCATGATTTTTACCCGACATATAAGTAATTTTCCCAAATGTTGTGTAGTCATTTGACTACACAGCTGTAGTGTGGCTCCGCCGCTGGCGGCCGTGCTAGCTTTGGTGCTTTGCCGCCGCCCAGCTTGAGGAGAGCGCCGCCGTGTCCCAGTCGGGGCGAACGCCGCCGCCCAGCTCGAGGCGAGCTCCACCACGGCCAAGTCAGGGTGAGCACCGCCGCCGCCCAGCTCGAGCCTTGCTCCGGTGAGGCCAAGTTGGGGCGAGCGCTGCCGTCCAGATCGAGGCGAGCTGCACCGCTCCCACACGGTGTGGAGGTTGGACGGCCCAATCGAGGCGAGCCGAACACGAGGGGTTGCGGAGATTAGACTACCCATAATGGGAGTAACATAGATAGTAATATGCATGTCATCTAAGAAAAAATATGATGTGGCAGCTAATTAATGTGGAGAGAGACAAATAGAGTAACATAGGTAGTTACCGTAACATCACACACCGCAAGACAAAATGAGTCTATAACCTAATAAATGCTATCATGCATGACACCGCAAATAAGTTACTACCCACTATGGAGGTAGTAACATAGGATAGTAACATAAGTATGTTACCACTCAATGTTACTCCCCACTATGAGTAGTCTTAGCGATAGAAGAGAGGATTAGAAAACACGGACCAAACGCTTCGATCGATTTTGAGGAATCAATTGGGTCAGCATATTTAGGGTATATTCTCCTGCTGTGGATGGTTCCACCCTCCTATTTTACAACTAAACATATGCATAAATTCTTCAGTGTAGGTGACGTTCCCGTCGACAGCGAGACGACCGTGGTGACTTCGTCAATCTCAACACCTGATCCGCCGATTCAGTCTCTCGGAGGTGCTCATAGGGGTAAGGTGTGCGTGCGTGCGTTCATAGGGGTGAGTGTATGCGCGTGTATGTAAGCGTCTGCGTTGTACTGTGTTTAGCAAAAAAAACATCCCACCCCTCCCCTCACAATTCTTCCAACCAAACACACGCTAAAAGGATTGCAACCGGAACCATCCAAGCGGCACTCTTATAATTTACCCGACAAGTGACAAGTGAGAAGAGACTCCCTGAAAAATAGGCCCTTCTAAAATTGGTTTACACAACTCTCCAAAGTTTTTAAGCCTCTGAAGATGATGTGCAAAGTCGGACTAAATAAACTCAACCGCCTAAATCTAATTCTTCCGTATTTCTACATCTTTTATGATAGAAACTCTATTTGACACAAGTTCGAACAACAATTGGAATATCATGCTCAAGTTGCATGGTTCAAACAATCATTCAAATATCATGATACAAATTCATATTACCAAACGACATAGTTCAAATAACAATTCAAAGATCATGACACGAGTTCAATTTTAAAAATGAAGTAGTTCAACAAAGATAGCCACCTCTACGAGTACTTCATCTTCTTCTCTAAGCAAGATAGACACCTCTTGTACTCCTCTTGGGAGTACCAGAATATCATCCCGATATTGGCATCCTTTCCTTATAATGACCGTCACGATGAATCACTCGTAACTGGCATCATCATCCTAGATAAGCATGACTTTCTCCTCCTAGTCGACATCCTCCTCTTCTATCCCCTAATGGACATCTTCATCCTCATATAGATCCATGTATTTCATGGCTAAGGCTTAAGGGGACGTCGACATCTATTTTATGTGCCTTGGTGTCGGCTCGTGTCTCTCTCCAATAATGCGGAATGGCAGAGTCGAGCTCCTCCTGCTTCGCCTCCTCCGCTTCGACCTCACATTCCAGAAGCTTTCTTACTAGAAGCTCTAACATTTTGTAAAATAGGTGGCGAGCATCCCGGTCGGCGTAGATGGAGGTTATGGGGCCGTGGAGTGCAAGGCGTGGGACCCATGAGTGGAGCACGGCGGCACGGGGAATCGATCACAGCGGTTCGGGTGACGTGAAGTGGCTTAGGTTGGAATTTCGGTGGAATAACAAGTATATATCGTTGATGAATACTATAATCAAGGCTATTTCAATAACAAGTACATATCAAAAACATACTGTTAATTGATTGCTGAATGAACTCTAATTTGTAAGACATATTTGACAACAACAAAGTTGATCTTGTCAAGTGAGTTCGGCTTATACCGCCACCGATTTCTATATATATGCTTGGGTAATCACACGTTACACACCTCTAATAAGATATTTGTTAGGCCATATCCTTCCAATTCTCTACCAATATATTTAACAATATTACAAATACAGAAGTACATTGATATACTAATACACATATACACTACATATTTCATCAATCCTAAAAAAAATCAAGGAGGTGTGTGTTTCTTTTTTTCACATTTTATATGGTTCTTTATATTGTTCAGGGCAATATCTAAAAAAGGAAAAATATAATGCGAAACTCAGATATATTTGCAATGATATACACTTAACCTATATAACGAAAAGTAGAATAATATATTATGAGAAAGATTATTGTATGGTTAATAGTGCTAACTCATTAATTTACGACCTATATAGCTAAAAATATAATTTGGTAATAAATAATAAGTATAAAAGCTTAGTATAATTATATATAATTTAACTCGTATCGGGTCCAACATTCAGTTAGAATGACACCGTTTGAGGCTCAATGGCGGCGAAGTTGTCTCTGGCTTTCTCATGTCATTTGGACTATGTAGTAATCGTTTTGTCATTTTGACACTTCATCTAGGTGTCATAGGTCCCATTATTCAAATGCAACAAATGGTTCCTGATTTTGTTTAGAAAATTGCTGGAAATGTTTGATTTATTGCATCTCTGTTTGAGCTACTGCGATGAACACCTTCTTGTTTATCTCGTCCGCTGGTAGCAATCATCCACGTATACTACGCTTATTCAATTTTATGTAAACTTACAAAAATTGTATAAAAAATTATACTAGCTCCGTTTTGGTTGATTCAAATTTCTTATTTAGTCATTTTAAAATATGTACATTATGATGTGAATGTTGTTGAATAGGAGTATTTTTTTTGCGAAAAGGATCTTGGCATTAAAAGAAACACCAAACAGTACAAAACACCCCAAAAGAAACGAAAATTACAACTAGATCCTTGAGATGCCCTTTGTCTTCAACCTGCAGACCGTGTCGACGGCGCGTCGCCGCTGCCGCTCTCCTAGAGCCGGGCTGACGTTGTTGGGTGCGGACGGGAAGTCGCCGAACGGGTCAAAAAGACCACATCCGTCCCGGAGCCGAAGAAGAAGGATGAACCGCCGATGAAGCTCCATGACGATCCGGAGAACGCCACCGCCAGAAGAAAACCTTGAGAACAACACCACTCCCACGAGCTTCTCGACGTCGCCGCCGAGATAGAGCTGAAGCTGGGGAGACCTTATTGGACAAGACGACGCCGCCACCACCTGAGCGCCGCCCCACCAAACCTTAACCCTGAAACTAGGAGAACTGAGCCCTCCCGTCGACGGGGGCCGAGATCCACCCTGCCTCCATGGCCCGAAGGCCACAAAGGCGAGGCAGATAGCCGGCGGCGCGGACGGGAGGCGAACGAAAACGAATCGCCCGAGCGTCGCTGGGCGTCGCTTATTTATGCTATATAGTGAATAGTGTTTATTTACGCAAACTTTTAAATTCCATATCTTGAGCTCTAGGAAGCTCAAACATTAGTGAATAAACTTTCTAAACTCATATTTTCACTATCTTTACATGATTATGCCGTTTTGGTCATTGTTATATTCATGTGAAAAATGCATGTATGTAAGGGGTCAATTAAAAATAACCATTCTTACAATATTGCACTTGCTGGTGATGCACTCGAACTATTTGCTCAGTTTTATCATTTCATGTGTGTAATGAAATCATCATGATGGCATTTTGTTAAATCCCCTACGGAGAAGAAATCATTGATTGATGAGTGACTTATTTGCCTTCTGTTTACATATTTTTGTTCCTTCTTGCCATAGGTGATGAGGAGGGTGTGAATTGTGAGGACCACGATCCCAAGTACAAGCAGGGTTATATAGGCAAGCATCCCTTAGGTGTATCATCTGACAATTGCAGTTTTTACACCCTAAGGGCGTTTGTCTGCCACCGCGAAATGCTCTCACGTTGTTTTGCGGGCAGAGCACAACATAGCTCGCGCTGTCACCACCGTACTCATATCTTCTTTGCCCTGCACCGGTGCCATTGAGGTTAGGAGGCAGTGGCCGCGGGCTTCGCATATTTGTTTCCTATCCTGCTATCCACTGTCCTTTATTAGTAGTTTGCCTTATGCCTTGCCAGATGATGTAACTCAAAACACTATGCCGTGTTTCATAAAAAAGAACATAGAAATATAATTCTGGTTGAGATAATCAAACGATCAAAGTGGAATATATCCAACAATTATTCATAAGGGAGTATTCCTCCCGCGCATACAGTGCTGTCCATTACATGATAACTGATACAGTTAGAGTTAGACGATTATTCACCATCTAGTACTCATGGATTGCAACGTGTAGTGCTGCACCTGCAAGGTACGTAATGCATAACTGTTCGTGCGTTTCAGTACAACAACGTCCAGTGGACCTTCTGCTCCTCGAGTTCAGACTCCGGAGAGCACTCCTCAATTTATCCTGCACAAGACAGCCACGTTAAAAAGCTATCGAAAACTTACGAAAAACGAGTTCAGAACCAGTCTGGGTCTTTGGTGTCACTTACGAGTTGCAGTTGACGTTGGGGCTGATCTTGAAGGGCAGCTGCACGCCACACCTCCCGGGAAGCGCCGCGGCCCGGGGCGGCTGCCGCCACGTTCTTGAGGCAGGTGCAGGCGGCACGGCGGTCGGCCGTGGAGCTGGCCGTGGACACGAGGTTCTTGATCCCGCCGCAGCACGCCTGCGGCACCGCCCCGCCCGACTGCACGTACCCGAGGCACGGCATCAGCGTGTTGTACACTGTCGAGCACGACAGCGCGGCGCCAGCGCCACCGCGGCCATCAGCGCCGCCACGACGAGCAGCGCCGGCGCCACCGCGCGGCCACCCCTGTTCCCGGCAGAAGCCATCTGTCTATTCCAAACTCTCGAACAGTGTGGCTAGATCGGCGACCAGCTAACCTAGTAGATCGACGAGTGATCTCAGACAGATGACTGAGGCGAGCAGGTAGAGCACGTATATATATGCAGCTAGGGAGGTGGCGAGGTAGGGTAGTGGTTGGAATAATGGCCTAGAGAGGCGCATCGTCCAGGAAACCTGCGACTGCATGACAATTGTGTTTGCTCTCGCCAAGTGTCGTCAGTGCAGATCAACGTGCAGAATGGAAGTCTCGACACGCATGCAGTGTCATACACATCAGCCGGAGGTTTTCAGACTGTGCCGTGCAGTGCAAGCAGGGGAAGAAAGGAAGAAACATGCCGTGAACACTCGATCGTGAACGCAACCGATGAGACGGGGAAGCGATGGGTGTGCGGTCGCGTCGCTGGGTGATCTGGAATTCTTGATGATTCGGTGGCCGCTGCCGAACTGAAGCACTGGTTTTTCTGTACAGAGATGCACATGTGAGTATGCGAGCGCGCGCGGTCTATTTTCTTAGTCAAATATTTTTCCAAGACTGTCGTGTGGTCGAGCTTAGCCGGTAGACCGAAGTGTGACTAGTTAATTCGGCACCGAATGCCAGTGAATGATGGAAATCACACACAATCTGCATCTGCGTCTGTGGAATTATTTGGGCTTATGTGCTAAGTTTTCTTTTTGAACAATATGCTATGCTAAATGAGATCAACACCAGCAGTTCAGCACATGACCAACAGGCAATAGGATACAAGAGAAGCTGAAATGGCCAGTCGTTGCGGCCAAATGGGCTGAATGATCCTAGTTGCGCAGCTTTCACCTAGGACTCGCAGAAGCCGCAAATGGCCTTCTGCGCGCAGGTTTTTGAAGAAGGTGGGCCGGTCCATTTACATGATTTCCTTTTTCCTTATGTTTTCTTTTTTATTTTATGGTTTATCTTTTTTTTTCGATATGTTTTTATTATATATTTTCTGCATGATTCTCCGCGTTTTTTTACCATTTTCTGTTTTCCTTGTGTGAACGTTGTGACAAAGAATTTCATGTCCTATAAAAAAGTGTGCATGGTTAAAAAATTGTGTACGCTATTCTGTGTTCGATAAAAATGCTCAAGTCTTTCGGAAAAAAACATTTACATAGTTCAAAACTATATTTTCACGAGATTCAATGTTTTTGGCTGATTTAAGAATATTTTCATGAGGATTAAAAAAGTATGCTTACTAGTTCTCAAAATACATATTCGTAGATTCGAAAGGGTTCAAAAATATACAACACTTTAAACAATTCATGGCTTCAATATAATGTTCATGCGATCTGAAATAAGGTTCATCTTGTTTGCACACAAAAATCATATCTTTGGAAAGAAAATGTGCATGTTTCTCGGAAAGGGAATTAAAACAAATGATTTTTGAGAAAAAAGTTTAAGACAAACAAAAACATGAAGAATGAATTAATAATAAAAATATTGTGGAAAGCGAAATAATTTTGGAAAATATGGAAATGGAGCAAAAAAAAAGGAAAAACTTTGTGAAAAATGAAAAGAGTAAAGTTGAATTACCGGGTGGGCCCGCTTCACTCAAAGTAATAACTAGTACATTACTGGTTGTAGCCTACCACGTGGGTGGAGTATATACATCGCATATAGGTGTGTTCATTCAAGAATGATATGTACGACAACAGATTTGTTAAGAACAGGCAATAGAAACACATTAATCCATGTTGCTAGCCTGGCTTAGAGTCTTGAGAGTTTGCATCTTCGTTTAGAGATGTTACATAATACTATCCTCTATTAGCCAATAGGTTGTCCATCCCTCAGGGATCTCCGATCATAAATGTTGGATTACCACCAGGTGTAGTACCCATGGGTCTCATACCGATCTCCCTCGAAGCACTAACTATCGCAATTTGTGATAGTCTCTATATACAGAGATTTGTCAGGTTTTTATATATTATAATATACATGGTTTCTCAATTTTCTAACATATTTCAAGCATCTCTTCCATGTCATGGGACTTCACATTATCCTTAGAATTGTTCACCTTGATAATAAATGTTTGGTTGTTGCAATTCATAAGAATAGCCAGCGTTGGTTTTTCAACCAATGAATGTCCATCAAAAGCTTATGCAGCCACTTTGTCTCACTAGTTTTTGTCGTATCTAAATCAATAACTTCAGCTTTCATGATTGACCTCGTCAATAGGGTTTTGTTTGCAAGAACTCAAAGATTAAATACATATCCACTTGTGGAGTAGAGCTTATCAACATATGATATCCAGTTCGGGTCATTATATCCTTTAGGCACAATATTTGTAATGAATAATTAATTTCAGAACTCATTGTACAGTTATTTTCTCGTTGCAATCACTTAGTCAGTTAGTGAGACTCTATTATATAAGGTGGTCGCACTCTTACTCAACTAAAACGTGGGACTAAATTTTGCACCTCCATCTCTTCCACACACATGGGTCTTTGAGATTTCTAATGAAAAAATTGAAATATATTGGGCAAAGGGGAGCAATGTTTTGACTCCCGAGTGCACATGAACCCTTCTATTTTAAACTCATTTTGAAATGTCAAAAAAAATCCGATAAAAGATTTGCACCTACATATTTACCTCTTTTGTGTCCAAAATTTGTTTCACGAAAATACCAAATTTTTATTAGTCTATGTAAAAGAAGACAAAACTTGGTCATAAATTAAGGTTTTCAAGAGATCTTTTTGTCTTTTCTGCACAAGTGACAAAAAATGTCGGTTTCTCACGAAATGGTACATGCACACTGAGAATGTGCAGATGTATGCTCGGTTTTTTTTATTTTTTTTTACATTTAAATTTTTTTTTTGTAAAGGGGGCATATGCACCCGGGAGAGTCAAAGTGAATTTCTTTGTGCCAAGCCCATATACTTCCATTTTGATAAAATGTTTTAGCAAAACATTCTAGGGATCGGTCACGGTGAGTAGAGATTACTGGCTCCTGAGTACCGGTGCTCCCTCTTCTTTAAAAAAATCCAAAAAAATATTTAAATTTTCGAAAAATCTGAAAAAAAATCCTTCATGTTCTCAAGGATTATGCATTGTAATTTTACATGCTTTTAGTATACACCATTGAGAGCATGCAGGATTTTTTCTGGTATTTTTGAAACTTTTAAATATAATTTTTGATTTTTTTAAAATTAGAGGGAGCACTGGTGCTTGGGTGAAAAAAAAAGACTTTTCGTCGGTCACTTGCCAAGTTTAGTTTCATTGTCCTCCTACTCTAGCCTACAATATGTGGAGGGCGTCGACTTAATTAGTTGGACATCTTAAGGAACCCATGTTACCAGATAACTGAAAGGCAGCGAAAGCTATGCTAGAAAACAATACCAGAAGACAGCCCGGGATTGAAGGCCTCACATGCACGTGCCTTTCATCACGATGCGAGAAAAGATCCGAGTCGGATAACGCAGAAAAAAGCTTCGCACAACACGGCGTCTTTTGGGCGATCGATGCGGCATTGCCTCGTCCACGTCCACATCAGCCACCGTCAGATGTTCACGGCCATCATAATACTCCCCTGTATACAGCATGGTGGTATCACATTCCCTGTATGAAATTTATATGTTTTGTGCGTGCAATCCAGCTTGTCATAAAGATATGATGATCAATCGAATTTTAGAAGATACAGTACGCAACATTCGGAAGCCTCAGAAATTTAGCATCGGTAGCATGATAGCACCGGTCCACCAAAACAATATATTGGAGCATTGTTGCTTCCTGTACAAGTATCTCAGGTATATATGTCGATCGATCCGCATGCAGGAAAAAAAAACTGTAATGTATCATGGAGAAGCAAAGAATTCTTGGCAACCACGAACCGTTCATGCGTGCAGCTCCGGAAAGCTTATCCAACAGTGCCCTTTTACACCTGTGTAACGAATCAATCAACTCATGATCATGTGTTTGATGATACTCCTGCGTTACATACGCATGAGGGGAGATGAGCACATGATTAATTCAGGATTCCCTCTCGAAACAGGTAGGACATTTCACCCTCACTAACCACTCCTCCATAATTTTTCTAATTATCTGATCACCTGAATCCCCTGTTAGGCCCCTAATTTTCTGCTAGCATGGCCCATGATCTGTTGCATCTGCTAGTATAGGCTCTGTGTAGTCTCTGGTACATGGATGAATCAGGGGCTGAGTTTATAGGCTGTGTATAATGTTCTAGTTTTGCAAATTCGACTCCTCTAGGTGTTGGTATTGGGGACAGTTGTCTGTTGCTGAGGTTTTTATAAATTCCATTGAATTATTGTTCATACAGAGATTAGGCTGGTATTAATATTCATGTTGCTTTGATACAGAGAGGGATATGAGCATCTCTAGTGAGGACATTGGCTCATTTTCCACTGATGAACATTTGGGCTATGCTGTGGATGGACCCATGTTTATCAGGAGAGGTGATCATTATGAAAAAACTTGTTTATCCCATCTACCTACTGTTATGTAGTAGTGTAGTACATTTCCTAATGTTTAGATTTGATTTTGTTACATATAGGACCTCGTCATCCGGGAACTCGCGGCTTTGACAAGCATATGGTATATGCAAGTGATATGTGGCTGAGGTCATATGAAGTGGAGCAGTTGATAGAGCTGGTTGACTGTGTTGCGGCATCACCCATCAAATTTTATGTTTACAGGATGTCGGAATCATCTGTAATGAAAACAGGAAGCAAGATGGTGAGATGCTATTTACTTAAACATGAAACAGTACATTTATTGTTGCAATCTTTCTATTTACTACCTAAATACCATGATTGCTATATAATTGTTACAATCTTTATATTTGGACAGGAGTTTGGAGCTAAGTACACTAAAGCCTACCTGGAACCCTATCTTGCAAAGCCCTTGAAGGTCCTTGTTGAATGCAGCCCGAGCCGTACACCATTTGAAGTGAAGATGAAGATGGGACTTACTAGGCCGAACGCAAAAATAGCAACCGGATGGGCAAAAGCTATGGCTGCGTTCAACTTGAAGGAGGGGGACATAGTAGTCTTCAGCTTCACGCCATGTTCGGGCAAGCGCTATGGGCTTCATCTTGAGTTGATCACATTGTTGTCCTGTACTAGTTGGTCAAGTAGTAATGTCCTTAACTATTTGGTCCAGTAGTTGAATATGAACTAAGTTTCTAGTAGTAATGTAATGGTTATCTGTCGGCGACAAGGAGTTGGTTGAAGCTACTGCTCTGCAGTTTTTGTTCTCTGGGCATCTTGCTCTGTTTCCAGGTGGTGGATGGATGGTTTGGTTGATGCTTTTGGGGTTTAGATGTCTGTGTTGGTGGTGCCTGCCTGATGGCAGTGTGGTTTATCTGTAAAACTGGGTGTAAGACCCCAGTTTAATATTCGATTTGAGCTTTTTATATAAAAGTTAGGCTGTTCTATGTCAGGTTATGAAATTGTTATGCCCAGATTGTGTATGTCAGGTTGCTATATTTTCTGTAATTGAATTGATTCTATGTCAGGTTGCTGTCACTTTCTCTTACTGATATGGAAGAAGCCCAGGTTTTCATTTTTTTTTGAAAGACACAAAGTAGTTATATATAAAAGAGTTAGACACGACACACTAACATGATCCTAGAAATACCCCAATGGCAAGCCTTGTTCCTCTACTACATAGAGGTCCTGGGTTCGAATCCCGGGCCACACCTTTTTTCCTAGCATTTTTGCAAAACAACGCTAGTCTGTTTGCCAAGCGTCCTCATATGCCGATCGTACCTCAAACCGCCGTCAAGGACCCGTCAGACTCCGTCGGTTACTGCCGAGTGGTGAGGTTTATGTCGAGCGTTATGCTCGGCATACATAACATTTATGCCGAGTGTTCCTGTATGCCGAGCGTCTTCCCGAGAAAACCCTCGGCATATGGTCAGTTTGCCGAGCGTGACCTTTTGCCGAGCAGTTCCAGAGTGTCGTCGGCATATGCCACTACTAGGAAATAGTCTATCAGTGGCGCACCTATTTTAGCTTTCTGTGGCGCATGGTGGGTGCGCCACAGAAAGCTCGCCACTAAATTATAATTTTGTGGCGCATCCTGGCGTGCGCCACAGAAAGACCAAGTTTTTGTGGCGCACCCACCACCGTGCGCCACAGAATTATTTCAGTGGCACATCACCTAGACGTGCGCCACAAAAATCGGTGCGCCATAGACTAAAAAAAACATGCGCCACAGAATACTTCTACAGGTATTCGCGATTTGTTGCTGCCCGCTGTACAAATATAAGTATATATACAGGATTTATACAGATATAATAGAAACAATAATATATTTGACACGGTATATGAAAACTGAGAGTGTGTGGTGTTGGAGAGAAAATAATGGAGAAAAAGAGATGTATTGGGAGAGGAGGAGAGTATATATGGAGGCTCCCCAAACACTCACCAATTATTTATCAAACAAATTAGGTTTAACTACAAAAAAATGAAGAAAAGTATGGGCAAAATGGGATGAGAGGGAGGAGGAATACGAGCTGGGTGGAGGAGGAAGAAGAAGTAAATGGGTGGTAGGTAGGGGCTGCCAACTTTTTGTCAATCTGGAAAGGGTTTTCTGTGGCGCATGGAGCCACATGCGCCACAGAAATGGCGCTTTTTGTGGCGCATGGGACCAGATGCGTCACAGAATGTTGATTTCTGTGACGCATCTGGTCCCATGCGCCACAAGAAGTGCACCTAGCCAATCATTGGGGCAGGGCCCACCATATTTCTGTGACACATGGAACTAGATGCGACACAGAAATGTTGATTTCTGTGGCGCATTCAGTCACATGCGCCACAGAAAAGGCACCGGAGTATCGAATCCAAATGTTGATGGTAGGGTCCACCATATTTCTGTGGCGCATGCGTCTAAATGCGCCACAGAAAGGACGTATTCGCATGGTCAAATGATGCGCCACAGAAAGTGGTAGAAATCTGTGGCGCACCGCTGCCCATGCGCCACTGAATAATTTCTGTGGCGCATTGCGGTAAAGGTGCGCCACAAAAAGGGTATCCACCTATAGCCTATTTTCTAGTAGTGTGCTATTGTATGCCGAGCGTGCCGCTCGGCAGTTCTGGCGTTTGCTGTAGTGACATCAGCCACCGTCAGATGTTCACGGCCATCATAATACTCCCCTGTATACAGCATGGTGGTATCACATTCCCTGTATGAAATTTATATGTTTTGTGCGTGCAATCCAGCTTGTCCGAAAGATATATGATGCTCAATCGAATTTTAGAAGATACAGTACGCAACATTCGGAAGCCTCATAAATTTAGCATCGGTAGCCTGATAGCACCGGTCCACCAAACAATATATTGAAGCATTGTTGCTTCCTGTACAAGTATCTCAGGTATATGTCGATCCACATGCAGGAAAATAACTATAATGAGAAAAAGAATGATCAAGCAAAGAATATTCTTGGCAATCACGAACCGTTCGAGCATGCAGCTCTGGAAAGCTTATCCAACAGTACCCTTACACACGAGTAACGAATCAACGCATGATCATGTCTGATATATGATACTCCTGCGTTACATACGCTGGAGGGAGATGAGCACATGATTAATTCAGGATTCCCTCTCGAGACAGGCAGTGCATTTCACCCTGGCTAGTCACACGATCCTCCACTATTTTTTACAGGAATCTCAATCCGTTTTGGAGGGACCTGCGAGCCCCCATCAGGGCAAGATCCTGCGATCAATTTCATGTGTCTGCCCACATGCATGGCTCCTGCATTGCTCCCACAGCCACTGCCTACAGAGCCACAAGAGTGTCACCGTCGTGATCTTCACGTACAACAGCGCCGCTGCTGCGCCACACCGATCTGTTCCTCCACATGGCCTGTAAACTGGATTAGTTTTCTATCCTCTATCCTGAAATTTTGCTGCTCCAACTTATACTTCCACCTGCGTATCAGTGTATGGAGAAACTGAGGATAAGATGTTACTAGCTTCTCGTGGACCTGCATTTCACTACAGAGGACGGGGCAAGGAAGGAGCACCACAACTCAGCATGGCGCAACTGGTCGGAGCGCGACGGGTCCATGTCCATCCATCCACCAAGCTAGAGGGAGCTTGGTAGTGACAGGAGATTAGCCGCAACTGCCGGGCGGCGGCCATGTGCGACTAACATGGCATGGGGCCGGCCGGCGGCGAGTGCGTGCTCGTCTGGGGAACTGTTGCATTCCTGAAACTGGAGGCAGGGCAGGACAGGGCAGGACAGGGCAGTGCAGCTAGCCTGCTTGCTCGACACCGGTGCGGCGGTGCCATGTTAGCTTTGGAAAGCATCGGCCAGGCTAAGATCAAACGGTCTGCATAAAATTATATTGATGCGAAATTTAAGAAACATTATCTTACATGCATGCATATATATGTCGGACAGCATCCTTGTCTGAAAGATGTTTGATTTTTATACTGCATACACTGCATGCTCCGGTCTCGGTCTCACCTACACAGTCATCCCATGTTACATGTCCCATTCACGTGAGCGGCTCAGCATGTGCGCCCTTCTCCTACCTCAGGAGCCCACAGGAAGGTTTTGCCTGTTCAAACCTTAGTTAATTAATATGATCAACCTTAAAGCGTGCGCTAATCATTGGGGCACCGGGCACTAATGCGCTAACTTGCTAATTGCTTGTTCTAGACTTGTTCTAGTCTGCTTGATGATACCCTCCGTGTGGGTTGGACGGACCGGTGGAGTGTCCTCTCACGCGCGGGTCATGCATGGAATGGCCGATTTGGGTTGTGCCCCGACAAATCCATGCTTTCCTTTTTTTTTTTTGAGATTTTTTGGCGAAACACTGCATGCACGTGCACAAACTCAACCCTATAAACGCACGCACGCACACCCTATCCCTATGAACACCTCCGAAAGACTGAGCCGGCGGTCGGGTCTTAAGATTGACGAAGTCACCACAGGCGCCTCGCTGTCGACGGGAACGTCGCCTTCCACTGAAGATTAATTCCGCCTAAATGAGAAACACCAATGTCAAATGTAGGATTTGAACTCTGGTGGGCTGGGGGTACAACCACCCTCCTAACCATCCTGCCACAAGCAACGGCCGGACTCGACGGCCTCGACGGCGCTCATGTCGCCGTTCAGATAGCTCTAGACACCGTCGGGGAGGAAGAGATGGAGGAGATTCTCGCGACGCCGTCAGATCGTCGACCTCGGCGCTCGGAAGAGGAACTTGTCCAAGAGTTTTGGGAGGACGCCGGCTTTCCGTCGCCGTCGAGCAGATATTGGGAGCGCGAGTCACCGGCTAACCCAGGTGAGGTTTTCGAGTCTTCTGTGTGCAGGTCGCCGACACCATCGATGGAGACGGTGGTGGAGCCGCCGGCGAGGCGTCCCTGCCGTCGTGGAGCGGTGTCTTCCGCAGTTGGACTCCGGATTGGGCGCTCGCCGCCTCGGATGGGGCCGTGGCGGGGACCGCTGCCTCCTCGCCGCTTCTCGCCGGCGCCGGTGCTGGGCATGTTCATCGACAAGGTGCTGAAGGAGTGGCCGTCGCCGGAGAGGGTGGACGCGGCCACAGCGGCGGATCATGCGGCCGATCCGAGCCTTGCGGCGAGCTCGGTCAACACGGCTGTCGGGGGAATACTTTCTGGATTAACCCGCGGCCCAGTGCGATTTAACTTACTCGCACGGATGAAGGCCCACTTGGGAACAAGCCCAATATTGAACCGCCATAAGGAGAAAGATCTAGAAGACAACTCCCGGAGGACGTGAAGACCAAGTAGTCTCCGAGTAGGCCTCTGTGGACGTATTCCTTATGGGGAAGATTCCTTTTGTAACCTAGCGAGCCTCTGTGTATATAAAGAGGACTCGCAGGACTTAGGGCAGATTAAGCTATCAAGCCCCAAAACCCTAGCTTATACGGCGAGTACCAGATCGGATCGCCTCCATTGTAACACCTCGATTATCAAATCAATACCAATCTAGGGTAGGCAGGAAGTAGGTCTTTTACCTCACATTAAGGGGGCCGAACCTGGGTAAATCTGTGTTGATCTTTGTTCCTGCGATCCCAAGCTCGGAGATGCTTGACTCGCGTAATCTCACACCTACGAAGTCATCTATGACACCTGACGTGACAAACCCACGACAGTTGGCGCCCACCGTGGGGCCTGCGGTCAAAAGCGTCACGTTCCGCGCAGGATCCATGAAGGGAGCTGAAGATCTCGTTGTTGGCCGTATCATCACGGTCAATGGCACACCCCTCATCGACGATTCAAGCTGGGGGCCGGAAGCAGATTACTTGGAGACCGGCCACGTCATCCCCTTTGGATCCATCAACGTCTTCGTCGGCTTCATTGGCGGCGAGTCAGAGGATCCATCGCAGCATGGCGACTCAGAAGAAGGAGTCGCGGTAACAGTGCACCAAGAAGAAGGATCTATCAACCACGAGTCGCTGCCTCTCGAAGACGAAGAAGGCCAATCCATTGAGTATGTCCTTGAGGAAAGGCTATGCGGAGGCCCTGTGGACAGTGGCTCGCCCTCTGTAGAAGATCGGCACGTGGAAGGGGTCTACAGGACCACAGAAGCCGACGAAGGGCTGGGCATGCCACCAGGCAGCTTAGCCCCCACACCGCCGGAAGCAGCAGAACAAGCCGCGCTAGATGCATCAGGAGTCGCGGCATCCGCTGTGATCACGCCAGGAGTCGCGGCCTCAGGAGTCGCAAACAGAGAAACTCCACCTGGAGTCGCGCCTGCGGAATCAGGGGCAAGGGTAACCCCCAGCGCAGCGGTCACGCCGCCACCGGGAAGCGTGTTGTTTACACCAATATCTGCGGTTAACGCGGCTGCTAGAGTAACAGAATTGGAGGCTACCAGGATCGGGCTGTATGATGAGGTCCAGAGAATCGCAGATGAGAGAGTCAGGCTGGCGCGTGAGGAACAGCGCCTCCAACAAGAACAACTGCGACTCATCGAGGAAACCAATCCTCTGCAAGGAATACATGCCACCTTGCCGCATAGACGTCACGCGAGTCGTCTACAGCCAGGAACAGTGAACCCTATGGAGCTGTTCCAATCACCCACCATTGAACCAGCAATTGCGGCACCATCTGCCATGGTTATGCGATCAGTGGCCCCGTTAGCCGCGCCCGAGGTTCAAGCAATCGCGGTACCATCAATCGTGCCAGCGGTTCCACCTTTCGCAGCACCAAGAGTAGCAGAGATACCTGGATCAAGTGCCATAGTACCGGCTAACAACAGGGCCATGATGCCCCCGCCACTGACGCAGCCAACCTTTGTGCAGCAGTCGCCACAGCAGCCTCAAGGTTCCACACGCCGCAAGGACATTATGTTAGCCCGGTGGAGAATCTCTTTGCAGCCACAAACATCTTGGCCAGATTAGCGCCAGCAGGAAACACGCCAATGGACAGAGAGGCACGGCGCGCCATTGAGATGCTGAGCACAGCAGTGATACAGCAGGCGAATATGTCCGAACACGCAGGACGGCTGCACTCCACCCCTTACAATAGCAGAGCAACGGCGGAGAGAAGCATCCACGCGGAGTCGCCACACGTTGCGACCTCAAGCTCGGCTAGGCGACAAAGGGAAGATCAGCCTGCGGCTCAAGATCAACCTCAGCAAGTTCAACCTATAGAGATTGTGCAGCCGCGCCCGGCGGCCAACCCAATAGGAAGGCCAGCTTCGTCCAACCTATCGTCGCGACTCAAAGGCCCAGTCTGTTTCAACGAAAGAATCAGGTCTGAACCGTTTCCTGCAGATTTTAAAGGACCTCGCAAGGTCGCCAACTACAACGCCAGCATGGACCCTGTTACTTGGCTCAACAATTACGAGATGGGCATGAGCATCCTAAACGCATCCGAAGAGATCTGCGCACGTTACCTAAACATGATGTTAGAGGGCGCAGCCCACATATGGCTACAAAATTTGCCACCAAATTCAATAAACTCTTGGGATGAGATGAAGGAAGCTTTTATCAAGAATTTCCAAGGGACATGCAAGCGACTCTGCAGCATAGAGGACCTAGAGCGTTGTGTACAGAAGGAAGGCGAGTCAAGTCGCCACTGGATGAGAAGGGTCGCAGAGATCATACATTCCTCAGACAATATACCACCCAGTTCAGCAGTCCTTGTCATGGAGAAAAATTGCAAATTTGAGCCGCTAGTCCACAAACTAGGTCGCATGAAGGATAAAGTCAAGAGCCTAAGTGAGGTAATGGCGGCGGCCAACAAGTATGCTAGCTCGGATAAAACCAGGGACGCATCTGATGGGGAGGAAGAGGAAAGCACTGGCAAAGGAAAAAAGGCCAGTAGCAAGCCTCAACAACAGCAAGCTAGCAATGCCAATACGAGTTATAACAAGCGCAAAAACGAAGAAGGAAACTCAGGGTTAGTCGCAAATACGAATACTCGTTACAAACAAAGCAGCAGCAGAGGAAGGAATTTTCACCCAGTCAATTTGGAAGAGGTTTTCAACCGCCCCTGCGACATCCATATAGGAAAAGATGGGAAACCACCCAACCACACGAAGGCACAGTGTTATCATTACAAAAAGTGGAAGGATGGACAGCCACTCAACACAAACTTCAATCATCAAAACAACGAGGAAGGTAAAAATGGCGGAGGCAACAACAGCAACAACGCCGTCCCAAATCCGCAGCCAGATCAGCCACAGTTCCCAAAACAGTTGGGTCAGTATCATACCATTGTGGTGAATACTTCAAGGAGGGAACAAAAACTGCGACGACGCAATCAGGCTGTTAATGCCATAGTACCAGCCGTCCCACAATGGCTAAAGTGGTCCGAACAACCAGTAATTTGGAGCCGCGAGGATCACCCAGGAGAAATAAATGAAGAGGGAAAACTCGCGCTGGTGGTTGCCCCTCAAGTCGCAGGATACAAGTTGAGCAAAGTACTCATGGATGGAGGCAGCAGTATCAACATATTATATTATGAAACCTTCAAAAGAATGAACCTTCAAGAAAAGCAGCTACACCCATCAAGAACAACATTTCATGGTGTCGTGCCAGGCATATCAGCCCAGCCATTGGGGCGAGTTAACTTGGAGGTCGCCTTTGGGACACAAAGCAACTTCAGGAGCGAGTACATTTGGTTCGAGGTTGTAGATTTCCAGAGCCCATATCATGCGCTGTTTGGCAGAGAAGCATTCGCAAAGTTTATGGCTAGGCCGTGCTATGTGTACCTAAAGCTCAAAATACCAGGCCCTAGAGGTGTCATCACCATCAATGGCGACAAAAGAATAGCTCAAGAATGTGAAGAAGGCGACAAGGCCATAGCCAGAGCAGCTTGCATTGCAGAGAGCGCGACCATGCGCGAGTCGCAGGAGAATTTTGATGACATCGTGAAGGCCAAGAGGCACCTGCCTGACTTGCGACTTCAGATTACAGCCGCAAGGGAGGCAAGGAAGTCAAAGGCTACGAGCCATTGCCAATAAGGACACATCCCAGGCATCGCGAGTTGCCATCAGCAGTCGCAGCAAAATTATTAAGAGTTTACATCATCAAGCAAGCCACTCAGGGCTAAAAAAGCTTCAATTCTGATCGCCACCTAGGCGCGATCGACCCCATTCTGGTCGCCACTTAGGCGCGACCGACCCAATGCAACAATTCTGATCGCCACCTAGGCGCGATCGACCCAATTCTGGTCGCCACTCAGGCGCGACCGACCCATGTATCATCTCTGGTTGCCACCTAGGCGCAACCGACCCAATTCTGGTCGCCACTCAGGCGCGACCGACCCATGTAACATCTCTGGTTGCCACCTAGGCGCAACCGACCCAATTCTGGTCGCCACTCAGGCGCGACCGACCCATGTAACATCTCTGATCGCCACCTAGGCGCGATCGACCCAATTCTGGTTGCCACCTAGGCGCAACCGACCCAAGCATCACTTCTGGTCGCCACCTAGGCGCGACCGACCCTATGTATCATATAATGATTCTGAAATAAAGCATCTCAAACTACCAATTGAGTTGTGAGTCTTTTATTTTTTAATCATTGGTCCCTTGGGGGTGCGGCAGCTTTTTAGCGCGGCCTATTCCTTGGGATCGCCAAACAAGTGGCATTTATCGTGATTATACTCAACCTCTCTTGGATGCGACTTGCACAATGCGGCCAAAGTACTGGGGGTGTGGCGTCAATCGAGTTTGATTGCCTATCATGGCCGCTCTCGACCCTGAACACGCACTTTTTACCTGGGAAATACTGAGCCGCGCAAGGGCCTAAGTGAGGAAAAACCGAGACAAATCATAAGGACCAGCCTATTGGTCGAAACATGTACTGCCAAGAGTACTTAAGCAAACCATAAAATTGTCTTATGACACATAAACTCTAACAATTATTACAGACCGCTAAGGGCCAAGGCCATCAAACCATTGTTTTCTCTTCTTCACTTGTGCGCAGCTTTTGGCCGGTGGGAAGGAGGAACAGGCGGCTTACCAAGCTTGCCAGAAGGAGCAGTCGCAGGCTCGCTGGAGGGCTCTTCAGTCGCGGGCTTGGGGGCTGCAGAGCTGGATACGCCTGGAGAGGGGTTCTTGTCCTGCGGAATCACCGCGCTGGACGACGGAGCGGGTAACTTCTCCCATCTGCTTCCATCTGCGTTATACTTGCCCATATAGGTCGCAAGATCAATCCCCTCCACCAGTTCAGTCGCATGGCCGCGCATATCCTTCCAAGTTGTCGCATATTCTGAGGCCGTCAGTTCGGTGCCATCCACCTTCTTCGAGGGCCTACCTTTTGCAACCTTGGCAGCATCAAAAGAAGGATAGTACGTCTTGGCCAAAGCAAGAACATGAGCCGCGCCGGTGCGAGCTGAGGACTCTTTCCAGTCCAAAAAGAACTGAGGCGCCCTAAGCAGTCTTTTCAGCAGCCCTTCAGAATCACCAGGGACTGGCTTGGTCGGCAGCAGGCACTTAGACAGTGATTTCAAGGCGTCACAAGTTCTTCGCGAAAAATCGCGGATATACTCCAGCTGCTCCTGAGTACTGCCGCGCTGATCCTTGGCATCTTCACCTACATCAAGGCATGTCTCCGTCAGCTCTACAACACACAGGCAAAGATAATAGAGAAAAAAGATGCAGTTACAAGTCGCAATACATACCAGTTAATTCTTGAGTCATGATGCACACTTTGGCGTGGACGAGGTTATGGGCATCAGAAACTTTCTTCAATTTTTCTCAAGTTCGCCAATGGAAACGGCCTTCAGCCTTGCGTCCTCATTGACATCAGCAATGGCGTCTTTCTGAGCGCTGACTTGGAGCTCCAGCTGCTGGACCCTCTCATGGAATTTCTCTTCAACAGCTTTAAGTCGCAGCTCGGTATTTTTGGCTTGCTCAGAAAACTTGAAGCTTTCATCAGATAGCTCGCCCATCCTGGTTTCCCTCTTCTTTAGCTCAGCGTCACGCTGGCCAAGGAGCTCGCGTAGCCTCTCCAGCTCAGAGGGAGTATCCCCCAGCTGCTTTTCCAAGGCAATTTTGGCAGCTGTTATGGAGCTTAGTTCCTCCTATGAAGGGAACGTCAGTCAGTAAGTATATGTCAAACAGCTAAAAGAGAAGCATCAAGTCTCCCTTTACAGTCAAAGAAGAAACTTGATCCTTGGGGGCTAGAGACAGATAACTGGAGATAGAAGTTTACCTTATAAGCCGCAGACAGGTCAGATAGTGCCTTGCGGAGCTCCATGGCTTGCTTGTCATTTGAGGCAATGATAGCCTCTGACAGTTTCTCAGCGCGGCTTGTGGAGGAGGAAGAAGCAACCTCAGCATGTGGAATGGCGGCCGCAGATTGTCCGCCGCTGGCGACTCAACCACTGGCGTATCAGCATCCTTGGCCATTACATCTATGGAGGAGGGGTTGACCCTCTCCACGTCCTGGATCATAAGGGGATCCGTTCTATCCTCCAGAGCCACCTCTTGGGTGGCTGTGTCAACAACAGGAACCGTGGCCAGGTCATCAGTGGTGGCCACGCCCTCTACCATGGCGGTATGAGCCACAGGTGATAAATGCGGCTCAACCGCGGTTCCAGGCTCAGTCGCGGGTTCAGCCGCACTTCTGTAAAAAGCAAGGGCATTATGAGAAGAAGAAGAACATAAGCCAGAATAAAAGTATTGAAAGCACAGGGAAAAGTTACTAACTCTGGAGCCATCTTCACAAAGGCCATAAGTTCACCACTTGATGGTGAGGACAGGCCTTGGGTCCCAGAATCTGCGAGTAAAAGTTTTACGTGTCAGTAGAGGAAAAAGAATAAGCATTCAAGATGACAAGACAGCAGAAATTACCAGAGTGGGGACCCATGTCTTCTTCAGCAGAGGCGGTAGCTTTGAAAGCACGCCTGGCAACAAAGGAGATCGCGCCCGTAACAGGTTTGCGACGCTTCGTGGCCTCGGGGTTTTCCAGAGCATCAACCTCTGGTTCTTCACGAGATAGCCTCTTGGAGGCTCTACGGGGAGTTGGTTCAGCCGCGGCAACAGAACTCGCGGCTGGCGCTGGGCTCACGTCCTCGTCCAGTTCGGTCTCTTCATCATCTGAGGCCGCAGAGGCAACAGAAGGGATATCAGCAGTCTCGCTGCCCTCTAGAGTGGGCAGCAACTTCTTTCGTGCGGCACGCTTGGGAGCAGCAGTGCCGGCGACAGTCGCAGGCAGCGACCAGTAGTTCTCGTCAGCCTGGATGAGAGAAATATAAGTTGCAGTGTAAAGAAAAGGAATGCGACTCAACTATGAAGGTGAAAAGACAGAGAAGAGGAGTTACCTCAAAAGGCTTGTTGTTAACACTGAAAGGGGCAAGCCCCACCTTATCGAAGGAGATGTCCTTCTCCTCAGTCACGCGGGTGACAAATTCCACCCAATCCTCAGGCCTCCAGTCCGAAGCTTTGATACGATCAACATCAGCAGAGGTGCCTGTGCACTCAAGGAAAGATCGCTGTCGTGACTCACAGGCTGAATGCGCCATTTGGTCCAGCAAGAGAGAAGATCAAGGCCAGTAAGACCGTGACCTATTAAGGCGCGGACTTTGATCAGCGACTCATTGATGAAGGACATGGACGAGTCGCGGGGTTTTGATTTCAGTGCCTCGGTAGGCACGAAGAGGGTGTTAGACCAGGAGGGAAGGCGAGTTTCGCCCTCCGGTGAAGTATCTTGGCAATAAAAGAAAGATTTTTGCCAAGCCCTGGGTCGATTCGCTAGGGCTAGCTTGGGAAGGCAAGAATTCCTATGGCGCTGAAGAGAGATGGCGCCGACCTGAACGTAGGCGCCACCCTTGGAGACAAGTTGGCTGTTGCAGGTGAACGAGGCCAGCCACAGATCGATGTTGGGGGCTATGCCAAGATAATCCTCGCACAGCACGTGAAAATTGCTCACCTGGAGCATTGAGTTGGGCCCGATGTCGTGAAGACGGAGGCCTAGGCGTTGCAGCAAATTGCGGAAGAAGGGAGAACCTGGCGGCGTGAATCCACGCTCCACGTGCTCCACGAACATCACCAGCTCGTTGGGCTTGGGGCGCGGCTCGATTTCATCGCCTGGTGCCCGCCAGACGCCGTCCCCCTTCGGCGGCAAGAAGCCAGCCTCGGCCAGATCCGCAAGAGTTTCCTCTGTTACCCAGGATCCTTCCCAGTTGCAGGAGATCTGGCGCCTATTGTCAGATGGCTTCGCCTTGGGCGCCATTGCGAGGGAGAGATTGAATTGGGGAACTAGGCTTGGGTCGAGGAAGAAGACGGCGCGGCTAGGGATGAGAAGATTGCAGGGACAAATGGATAATGACCTAGGTGGCCGCAGCTTATAACTGAAGGGGCCCGCAACTAACGGCATTATCTGTGCTCGCAACCAACGGCACAATTTGCGCCCGCAAAAAGAGTAACGGTCCGCAATTAAAGGAAACAGAATATTTCCAGAAGAAGAGATGAGTCGCACAGATGAGTCACAGCTCTGAATCGCATGAGTCAGGAGATTGGTCAGAACGTTTACAGTGCGGCTCAGAGACCATTTCAAGAGGCCAGAAGATTCTCACCGTAAAGTCCTAACCAATCTTGGGGGCTAATGTCGGGGGAATACTTTCTGGATTAACCCGCGGCCCAGTGCGATTTAACTTACTCGCACGGATGAAGGCCCACTTGGGAACAAGCCCAATATTGAACCGCCATAAGGAGAAAGATCTAGAAGACAACTCCCGGAGGACGTGAAGACCAAGTAGTCTCCGAGTAGGCCTCTGTGGATGTATTCCTTATGGGGAAGATTCCTTTTGTAACCTAGCGAGCCTCTGTGTATATAAAGAGGACTCGCAGGACTTAGAGCGGGTTAAGCTATCAAGCCCCAAACCCTAGCTCATACGGCGAGTACCAGATCGGATCGCCTCCATTGTAACACCTCGATTATCATATCAATACCAATCTAGGGTAGGCAGGAAGTAGGTCTTTTACCTCACATTGAGGGGGCCGAACCTGGGTAAATCTGTGTTGATCTTTGTTCCTGCGATCCCAAGCTCGGAGATGCTTGACTCGCGTAATCCCACACCTACGAAGTCATCTATGACACCTGACGTGACAAACCCACGACAACGGCGGGATTTCAAAATTCGAATCTCCGCCAGTTGGGGCCCACGTGTCAGGCTGGAGCTAGACCTAATCCGACCCGTCCATCGCAATGGGCACATCTCAGCCATCCGCGCCGCCCGTGCCCTAACTCTTCAGCGGTTCGCCTCCGCCCGCTTCGCCGTCATCGCCATCCTTGCGCTCCCGAGCTTGTCGCTGTCTCATCGCCGCCTGCCGCCACTTCGCCGTCTTCATCGTCCCCTGCAGCGCCGCCGCCGCGCCGACAACAGAGCCGCCTCGACGCATGGCCGCCCCGCAACGCCCCCAGGCCAGAGGAGATGTCCGAGCTCGACCTCCCGCTCCTGCTCCGATGCACCCGGCGCCGCAACCCCAAGCGTCGCAGCGGCAAGGCGCCATGGCCGGCCAGCTGCAGGCCGGGGCGTACCAGCCCATGGACGGAGGGACGGTCCCTGCCGCGGCCGGCCCTTTTCGGCCGCCGGCCACTCCGCCGCCGTACATGCCTCTCCATAATCCGTCTCGGCAGCCGGGGTTCCCGGCGTACATGCCACACCCGGTGCAGTACCAGTTTCCGCCGTTGGCGCCGATGCCCCCCCATGTTCCTGCCTCCGCAGCAGCAGTTTGCCCCTCCGATGGCGCAGCCGGCGGGGCAGGGGCCGCGACCCAAGAGGAAGAAGAAGAAGGTGCCCCTGCAGCCTCCGGTGCAGCCCCAGTTCTCGACGTTTCAGCCTCCGGTGATGCAACAACCACAGCCCCCCTTGGCGATGCAACAGTTCGCGACACCGCCGGGTCCTTTGCAGGGGCAGCTTGTCACCGCGCCTATGCCCACCGCGGCCTCCTCTGCTGTTTGCTCTATGGCGGAGAGTGCACCGGCTGTGGTAACGGCGCCCAAGCCCAAGGGAAGTGGTAAAAAGAAAGTTACTAAGTGCTGGAAGTGTGCGGTTGATACTCATACAACCAAAGGGTGTCCGGTGAAGCACTATTGCCTTGTCTGTGATAACGGGGATCATCCAACTATCAGGTGCCCAACACTGAATTTGCCAAGACCCTCAGCTTTTACTTCTGGTTATGGTACAGAGGAGACGATCTTTACGTAGTTACCTGATAGCGTGTACAAGCCCCACTTGATTCCATCGAGCTCCCCCATGGCACTGGTGAAGATTGCGGGGGATTCTGTGCCTACGACTGCTGTGCAGAGTTTGTTCTCCAGGATGTGCCCCGCGAGCTCGTCGTGGACATGGGAGGCGTTTGCCCATGGTTCTAATGCTTTTCTTATTGGTCTTCCTTCGGTCGGGGATCTTCAGCGGATGGATGGGATGCAGATGGGCGTTCCTTCCTTTGCAGCCACAGCCACTGTGTCGATCTGGAAGCAACATGATTACCTGCCTTTAAGGGCGCTCGAGCAGGTGTGGGTGCACGTTCAGGGGGTGCCATGCCCTCTCAAACACTTTCTGGGTATATGGGCTATTGGCTCTCTCATTGGGATGACCCTGGATAATGATCTTGTCACACTCAGGAGCCAGGGGATTGTGCGTATTCTGGTCGGGATGCCATGTTCCAAGCCGCTTGATAAGCAGATTGACCCGATGGGACCTTATATTGGTACAGCTTGTGTGGTCAAGTTGAAGGAGTATGTGTTCATTTTCCGTCGCGAGGCTGCGGATTTTGTGCCTGATCCTGAGTTTGTCCCGTATTTCTGGCGAGGCGAGGGTGATGATGCTGACGATGAGAGTGGGGGTCTGGAGGAGGGCGTAGAGGGCCCAATGGATACTTCTGGTTTGAATGCGTCTCAAACTTCTAGCATGGAAGTGGACGCTAACCAATCCTCCGGAGCTACAGTCAATGGAAAGCATGTGGCTTACACTATTCCGACAAAGACCATGGTTTTAACTCCCTACAATCCTAACCCGCAGACTCCCCGTGGAATTGAGATTGTTTCTCGGATCCGTCGGGAGTCGCCTGAGCTGCTGCGGGAATCCACTGATCAGCACGGTTCCTATGGTGGTGCTGCCTCGCCGGGTCTTCAAACAGCTGACGCTGCTGTGCTGGCCGACCTCCATGGGCCGGCGGAGCTGCCTGCTGTTGCCTGCGCGGAGGTTCAGCGCTCTGACGCTGTTGGGCCTCCGGCCCATGGCGCGCTGGAGGAGCACTGGGCGCCCGAGCTGGGCTTGACCGCATCGGCCCTTGGCGCGACCGAGCCGGCCTCTGGTGACTCTGCTGGGCTGGCTGCTGGGCTGGCTGCCGAGCTGGCATTCCAGGTGGAGGCAGGCCTTTGCTGGGCTAGGCACTACGGCCCAGATGGCCGAGACGGCTAGGATGGGCCTGGGGGAGGCGTCTTCGTCACCTGTGCCTCCCCTGGGAACTTCGGTCTTCAGCGCCAGTGGGATGGGGCGGGTCTCCACGCCGACTTTGACCCTCCCCGTCTCGTACTTCACCGACACCTGAGGAGGGTATGGTTGGGTCGGCTGCTATGCCAACTATGACGACCCATGCCATTTCACCTCGTACCCCTCCTTCTACTGCGGCGGGTTTGGCCGAGGAGTTCACTCCACTCCGCCATAGTGGGAGGTTCGGGGTGGACGCGGATGGGGCTTCCGCGACAGATGAGGATTCGTTGAAGAGGGCCATGCGTCGCAAGGCGGCACTCAACTTGGACTCCATCAGTACGGAATTTAAATCAAAGTCCTTTCTTTGGTTTTCACCGCTTTCAATTCAGTCTAAACTCAATAGAGTAGGTTTTAATCTCGGTAGTAGTAAGAGTATGGTCGAGATGTCAACTAATGTCTTGAGGCATATGGAAGTTGACCATCTAACGGTTATTCCTAAAGCTTCGACGGTGTTGACAGCCACCTATTCGGATGATGAAGAAGCATTTACCTCTTCGGAGGGTCACCTTCTTTCTCATCTGATTGGTGAAGTGTCGGGGGAGGGTTTGGATGACGACGGGTTAAGCTCATTGTATGAGTTAAAGGCGACCTGTCGGAAATCTAAATCTACCTCCAACAAGTACCGGAAATGGGCCAAGTTATCCAAATCGCCCATTGTTTCCCAATGAATGGCATGTTTGCAAATAGCAGAGGTCTTGGTGACTTGGCTAAACATTTGCACTTTGCTGGTTGTATTCGGGATCATAACTTGGATTTTTTAGCTATTTCTGAGACGGGTAGACGTGAGTTCTCGCAATCTCTATTGAACCGTATTTCGGGCGGTATAGAGTTTGACTGGTACTCGCATCCCCCTCATGGTCGCTCTGGAGGCATTTTACTAGGCATCAGGACTGATACCATGGAAGTGTTGGATGTTACGGATGGCGATTTTCATATTAAAATGCACATCCGTAATAAATCTGATAATTTCATTTGAAGTCTTGTTGCTGTGTATAGGCCGGCTCAAGGTGGCTAAGACCTCTTTTCTCTATGACATGGTTAACCTGGCAAAAGATAACCCTGATCCTCTTATCATTGGTGGGGATTTCAATTTGCTACGTTTTCCATTTGAGAAAAGTAAGGGTCGGTTCGACAACCGTTGACCTCTTTTGTTCAATGCGGTCATTGACAGCTTGAACTTACGAGAGATTACGATGGTGGGGAGACAATTTACTTGGGCTAACTCTCTCCCTGAACCCACATACGAGAAACTAGACCATGTCTTGATGGATACTGATTGGGAATCTAGGTTCCCATTGGTGTCGGTTCGGGCTCTAGAACGTATTGAGGGGTTGTCGGATCATGCTCCCATTCTTTTGACCACTGGAATGCCTAGACCACAGTGTAAACCACGGTTCAAATTCGAGCTTGGATGGTTGCACCGCGAGGGTTTCCATGAGATGGTTAAAAGAATTTGGGAAAGACCAGTAGTGGGTGACTCGCCTATCCAGCGGTGGAACAATAAGATACGTGCTCTACACACTCACCTTGTTGGTTGGGCTCGTCATACGACAGGGTTACTTAAAAAAGAAAAGATACGTCTTTACTCGATAATTGATGCTCTAGAAGCATTAGCAGAAGTTCGGTTACTATCCGAGCAAGAGATTGAGCTAAAGAGCCAATCCAATGCACAGATAGCGAAACTACTGCGCGAGGATGAGTTAAAATGGTATCAACGTTCTAAAGCCCAATTCATCCTAGAAGGAGACTCGAATACTCGCTATTTCCATAGCATTGCCAATGGCAGGCACGGGAAAAAGCGTATTCATTCTTTAGTCCAGGATGAAGGAACGATTGAGGGCCATGAACAACTAAAGACGTATATTACAAATTACTATAAAGGCATGTTCGGTACCCCAGAGAAAGGCAACTTCACTTTGGATGAGTCTAGAACAGAGGATATTCCCCAGGTTTCAGCTGAGGAAAATAGTCTACTCACTAAACTCTACTCAGAGGAAGAAGTGAGAAAGACGGTTTTCCAAATGAAACATAATACAGCTCCTGGACCTGATGGCTTCCCGGCTGAGTTCTATCAGAACTTTTGGGATGTTATCAAGGCTGATTTGCTTCAACTGTTCGCCTGTCTGCACAATGGACAACTAGAGTTGTTTCGTCTCAATTTTGATGAGATTATTTTATTACCTAAAGTTAACGAGGCGGAAAGGATCCAACAATTTAGACCTATATGCCTACTTAACGTTAGCTTTAAAATATTCACCAAAGTAGCGACGATTCGACTGAACAGTGTGGCAGATCATGTGGTTCGTCCGTCTCAGACGACTTTTATGCAAGACCGCAACATCCTAGATGGAGTCGCGGTCCTACATGAAACAGTGCACGAACTACATAGGAAAAAGTTGAATGGGGTAATACTTAAAATTGATTTTGAGAAAGCCTATGACAAAGTCAAGTGGTCTTTCCTTCAACAGACCCTCAAAATGAAAGGTTTCTCTACTGAGTGGTGCGCGCTGATTAATAGCTTTGTTTCGGGAGGAAGTGTAGCCATTAAAGTCAATGACGACACTGGCAAATACTTTTAAACGAAAAAAGGCCTCAGACAGGGTGACCCGTTATCGCCAATACTATTTAATATAGTGGCTGATATGTTGGCTATCCTGATCGAACGCGCTAAAGTCGAGGGCCAAATTGAAGGGGTGATTCCACATCTTGTTGATGGTGGCCTATCGATCCTCCAATACGCTGATGATACAATTCTTTTCATGGAACATGACAATCGAAAAAGCTCGTAACATAAAGTTGATTTTGTCAGCCTTTGAGCAACTTTCGGGTCTTAAGATAAATTTCCATAAAAGTGAATTGTTTTGTTTTGGCGACGCTCAAGAAAATGCCGCCTTGTATGCGGAGCTTTTTGGCTGTGAGCAAGGACAATTTCCTATCAATTATTTGGGTATTCCGATTCACTATCGGAGACTTACAAATGCCGAGTGGAAAAAGGTGGAGGAAAGACTTCAATTACGTTTAAATAGCTAGAAAGGCAAACTCTTATCCCTGGGTGGAAGACTGGTTCTCATAAACTCAGTACTAATGAATATGGTACTGTACATGATATCATTCTTCCAGTTACCTAAAGGAGTCTTAAAAAAATTGGATTATTTCCGATCTAGATTCTTTTGGCAAGGGGACTGTGAGAAGAAAAAATATCGACTGACTAAGTGGAGTGTGGTTTGCTGCCCTAAAAACCAAGGAGGGCTCGGAGTTCATGACCTTGAGGTCAAGAATAGAGCCTTGCTAGGTAAGTTGCTTTTTAAACTTCTGTCAGAGGATGGAGTTTGGCAAACCCTCCTTAGGAAAAAGTATGTGGGAGATCAAGCTGTTTCTCAGATTCTTTGGAAACCTGGCGATTCACACTTCTGGGCAGGCCTCATGTCTACAAAGAAGTTCTTTTTCCCACATGGAACTTTCTCAATTAGGGATGGATCGGAAATTCGCTTCTGAGAGGATAAATGGCTAGGCCAATCCACCCTCAAAGAACAATATCCGGCTCTGTATTCTATTGTACGAAACAAAAGCGACACGCTCGCAAAGGTGTTAGGTTCTTACCCACCAGATGTTTCGTTCAGAAGAAGTTTACTTAGAACAAGACAAGCATCCTGGAATGCTTTGCGCATCCGATTGGATTCAATCCAACTATCGGAAGGTCCAGATAAATTCCAATGGAATCTCACGATGAATGGTAAATTCTCGGTTGATTCTATGTATAGAGCAATAATTCTATCCGAAGTTCCGGTCGATAGTAGGAATAATAACAAAATTTGGAAGATGAAGATACCGCTAAAAACTAAAGTGTTTGCGTGGTATCTTCGTCGAGGAGTAATTTTTACAAAAGACAACCTTGCCAAACGCAATTGGCACGGAAGTAAAAAGTGCGTCTTCTGTCACCATGACGAGACTATTACTCACTTATTCTTCCAATGCGAGTTCGCTAGGTCTATATGGTCAGCCATCCAGATAGGTTCTACCTTACATCCACCAATATCTGTTGCAAATATTTTTGGCAACTGGTTAAATGGTGTGGATCCTAGGTTTAAACTCTTCAGTAGGGTGGGCGCGATTGCTGTTATTTGGTCGCTATGGCTATGTAGAAATGACAAGATTTTTAACGATAAAAATGCTTCTGTTATGCAGGTTATTTATCGGTGTACGGTTACGCTACGAGTATGGTCGGCCCTGCAGCGTGTGGAGCACCAGGATTTATTTATGGAGGTGGCATCGAGGCTGGAGGCTGCGGTCAGGGAGTTATACTCCCGACATGGTTGGCAACATAGACTCCGGATCGATCTACCATCATGTTAGGCGGATTTACAATTTCTCATTATGATATGTAATTTGCCTTTTTATTTTTTTCATGCCAAATTGAGTGTTGGAGGACTTGTGGCTGTGTGCATCTTAGCTATGCAGAGGCCGAGTGTAATGCTTAAAACTCTTAAGTAATAAAATCCCTTTATCTAAAAAAAAGCAAGTTCTCATCCATGCTTTCCTTTTTGTATCCGATGATGGTCCAGTGTACTCTTCAGCAATACCAGATAACTAAGCCGATATATTAACAGTAGGCTTGGTAGAGTGAGAGGAACCAGGGTTGCACACAACTCGAGCCTCAACCGTCAGTAATCCTCTCTCCGGGCTTATGTCTAAAACAAGACTTTTTTTTTGCATTTTTCATTAATTAAGAAGAAGTTTTATTAATCATGAAGAAGTTTTAGAGAGTATTACAATCCGACCTTCCTCCCGCAACATTATATTACACAAAGTTTTAGCCACGCACGACACCACATTGGCGGCTCCTCTTTAATCTTATCAATGAGCACGGGAGTGGTATAAGACTTGTTTTGGAAAAAGTGTTTGTTTCTTTCCATCCGAATTTTTAAAGAGACTAACATCGCAAGGGAGGCCAAAGATTTTTTCGAGTCTCCCTTCTTGTGAATCATCTGAATCCACCAATCCTTCACGGTAGGGATTACATGCCAATCAACTGGAGAAAGGTCGTGCAACCCAAGCCAAATCTTCAAACAGTACCAAATTCTCATGGAAAGCCAACATTGGAAAAGGAGGTGTGTAGACGTTTCTTGCACTTAGTTGCAAAGTTTGAAAATGCCACAATTTTCAATCCACTTCGTTTAGGCCTATCCGTCGTCCACACCCGGTTTTGAAGAATCAACCAAACAAAGATTTTACACTTCTGAGGCTCCTATGGTTTCCAAATCAAGGTAGGCATCATCGATGTGGTATTTCCTAATAATTGCATTTTGTGGGCCGACGTCGACGAATAGCTCCCATTCTTTATGAATTTCCAAACGATTGTGCCCGGAGAGTCGGGGTCAATGTGGACATCCAAAAGCTTCTAAAGATGAACGACTTGAGTGTTGATTTGCGACACCGTAAATAGTTTTTCAAAGCTTTCCGGACCATGCATTTCCTTTTCTTCGCGATGTCAAAGATCAATGGGGCTATATCCTTAGGCCTAATTCCTTGTAGCCAAGATGAATCCCATAACACTTTCTCCCCAATTTCCCGTAGTGGCCCTTGTAGCCACCGAAAAGAGATCACGATCCCTTCTAATGGGGAATGTAGTCCTCAAGCTAGCTCCCCACCGTGACCATTCATCCAATTAACAAAATATGCACCATATTTCTGGACTAGCGTACTTACTTCATCCCAAGTAGTCAAGTTGGCCAAACCCGACAATCGCTTGCACCATTAGAACCTCATCATGAGTAGATTAACACAAGCCGATGAGGTTGTTGGTGGGGTGTGCTTGGCTTTGCGGACGAGGCAGAATGGTTAGCGTGGGACATGTGAATTTTGATTTGACTTAGATTTGCTCGTGTGCCAGGTCACACCAGTCCTTGTTAATTTTCCCATATTCAACACACATTTAAGGATCTGCGGTGTTGGATGTTTTATGGTGTTCCATGACACGAGATCAGGAGGCTGATGCACCGGTTTTGTGTCTACATTTCATTTGCAACGCAAAATTTATACCAAGTTTTGTGATATATCGTGTTTGATATGATATTGTGTATTTGGTCACATTGTGATAGATATGTTTAAATATGACAATGCTCTATGTTATGAATGAAACTACTCACTGAATGCAATTGCTGATGTCGATTTGTTCTTTTCTCGTGAATATATGTAATTGATTTGTGAAAGAAACATGTTTTCAATAAAAAAAACATGCTCACTGGAATCGTTTCTAAACCAAAAACATATTACAGGTCAGATCCAACCACATAGTTATCCAGAGTAATCCATTGCCGATGAGGTCGAGCTGTCGAGCTCTCCCATGAGGTCACATCGAAAAGGGCATATAATCATCACGGATGAGCCTTCCACACGTGTGACAGACTCATGACAATGGATCCTTCGCCGTTGGCAATGAGGGTTTTGACCCCTTCTGGTGCTCCTATGATTTCCGGCTACCATTGTATTTAAATAAACCATTGTAAAATAATAATATGAGCAATACAACTATTTTAATGAACTTGACCCATATCAAGTTAAAATAGATCCTTCCCACAAATTTATACGTAACATTTTTACCTTCTTGTAACTAAACTTGGAACTAAACTAATGTCATTTTGTAATATATATCTATTCGCCATACTATGTTAAATAGTAATTTTCATGTATACTAGCAGAATTTGCATCCGCACGAATATATTAACGTACCATTTTCCATTCACTCACACATTTATCAATGAAACACACATCTTCTTGTGCTGAAAAGAAACTCCTTTTTTTAATTAAAAAAGTAGTTTTGCTATCGGTTTCACTCTTAAGAAAATAAAATTTAGCACATCAGTCGGCATATTAGTTATGCCATCATACTGCAACCTATTCTATATTATGTTGTGCTTAAGTACCTACAAAAGAAGATACAATGTTCGAGAGTATATGAATTTAAAAACTAACTTGATAGTGGTTTTTAGAGTGTAAGCCCATTATGTTACATTGTAATTGAATAGATAATTCGAGAGTACACGAGGTGTCAACAAATAGTTTGTCCTAAATCATCTCTCTTTTCGTCATCACTAGTTGATGGTGGTCATATACTGGTTGTCTGTTTTGTGTACTAGTTGCCAAGGACACACTGTTTTGTATAATTCACAATGTTGCTCGTTCGAATTATACGTAAAACAATGTCAAGAAACTAGCATAAGACAAATAAAATCTTTGTACCCAATCCAAACGACACGAGGCTTGTTGAGTGGAAAGGGGAGGATTTCATGAGATTATGAGAAATAGCCGGAGTTGCTTAACTTTTTGCAAGCATGATTTGGATAAATTAATGACAAGGGAAAACTAGAAGATTTAGAAGACATGTGACGGGGTGGCACATAAATGTTGATGGTTCTTATAGTTATAGGAAAGATAGGAGGAGATAGATGCTGGCCAAACTAGATTTGTTAGATAAGAACGCTGAGACAATTATGTTATCTTTTGCTGCAAAAAAATTCAGGTTAACATGGAAAAAAGGATTGGAAAAGTTCTTACAAGATCAAGAAACCTCAGGTTGACATGCAAAAAATATAATTTTATTTCAAATTTTGCAATACAAGGAACTGATATTTTGGGAGATAACAATTTGAATGAGCATATACTTCTGATTTCTGCAAAACGTTGTTTTGAAATTCAGAGAGATCAAGCTTGAGGCTAGATGGTATATATAGAAGGCAACCAGTTACATGAGGAATAGAGTGAGATGCTGAGAAATGAACTTAAGATTGGAAATATTAGAGGAGTGGTTTTTTATCCAGAACGTGAACCAAATTTCACGCGCACGCGTATCCAGCAGGGAAGAGGCACCCATGCGGCGCGGGCGCCGCTCGGCACCAAACAAGACAGGATCCTTCCTCCTGTCCTGGCACGAGTGGCGATCCATGGACAAACACATCTCCTCGCCGAGCCGCCCATCGGTCAGGTCCAAGAAGTTAAGACACACTGCGTGATGCATGCTCTGCCTCATTTCCGGCGGGCCCGATCGAGTCAAGTCGTAGCGTGATCGATTCATGTGAATATATGTAATTGATTGTGAAAGAACTATGCATTTAATTGAAAATTGCGGTTTCTAAACCGAAAACATATTGTCAATACAACCAAGACACACGGTTATCCAGAGTAATCCATTACCGATGAGGTCCCATTGGAGGTACTGAGCTCCCGCTTTAGGTCATATCAGAAATGGGTATATAACTGTTACATATGAGCCCTTCACATGAGCGAAAGACTCATGGCAATGGCCGCCTTCTCCTTTGTTGATGAGGGCTTTGACCTCTTCCACCGCTCGCTCTATTCTCTGAATAGCATTGTATTTCAATAAACCAGTCTAAAAGTAAAAACTTCTTTACTTCATAAAAACAAATCTTTCCACAAAATAAATGCCATTTTTATTTATAAATATATTCATATACAATATCAAATTGTAGATTTCGATTATAACCGGGTCTATAGCACTTGGTGATCTGATCAGTAAAGGAGGACTACATGATGGAGGGGTACGCCATCCCACTGGCCTTATTCTTTCCCTCCATATTCGAGTGAATATGCCAGATAGCATGGCCAATCCAACTTTTTTATGGACCTAGGCCCCGACCAAGTTAAAATAGACCATTCTAACAAATTTATATTAAACATTTTTACTTTGTTGTAGCTAACCTTGGAACTAATTAAACTAATATCATTTTGTATAGATACATCTATTCGACATATACTATCTTAAATAGTAATTTTCGCGTGTAATAGCTGAATCTTAAACCGCACGAGTATATATTAACGTACCATTTTCCATTCACTATAACTTTTATAAATAAAACACCCAACTTTTTGTGTTGACGAGAGACATTTTTTGTTGAAAATGTAGTTTTGTAACGAGTTTCACTCTTAAAAGAACAAGAATTATCAAATAAGTCGACAAATTAGTTATGACATAAGGCAGTAACCTATTCTTTATTATGTTGTGCTTAAGTACTTACATAAGAAGATACAATGTTTGAGAGTATAGGAATCTATAAATTAACGTGATAGTGGTTTATAGAGTGTAAGCCCACTGAATAGAAAATTTGAGAGTATAGTGTGGTGTCAACAAATAGTTTACCCTAAATCATTAATATTTTTCATCATCACTAGTTGATGGTGGTCATATATTGGATGTCTGTGTACTTGGTACCAAGGACACATTGTTTTGTAAAATGCACGATGTTCTCGTTTGATATACGTAAAACAATTTGTATATACATAAACTTTGTAACCTGTCCAAAAGATATGAGGCTTGTTGAGTGGAAGTGTTAAGTGTAGAATTCAGCTGTCATGTTTCAGTTAGTATAGGACTTGGTCCTCTCCACTTTGTACACCACGACGGCACGACCTGTGTGCACGTCTGCTACTGTAACCGCTGCTAGCAGAGCACTACATTCGTGCTAAGTCTGAAGTTCATCGCATATTTGTTCTCTTTCAGCACTATGTTTCTACCCATTTTTCCAGCCCCATCAAATTCGTTCAGTGCGACAATGGCACAAAATTTACTAACAACCAGAACCGTGATCTTTTCCTTGCTCACGGCATTGTCCTGCGGTTATCCTACCCGTACACATCACCATAAAATGGAAAGGCTGAACGTGCGCTTCGCACTACGAACAATGTTATCCGCACTCTTCTCATTCAAGCATCAATGCCCTTAGTTTAATTTATTGGGTCGAACCCCTCGCACTGCCACATTCCTAATCAACCTCCGCCCATATAAACCAAACCTCTCCTCTACTCCCTATTCCACCCTTCATCAGTCACCTCCACCCTTTGCCTCTCTCAGGGTTTTTTGGTTGCCTCTGTGATACGTCTCAAACGTATCTATAATTTTTGATGTTCCATGCTGTTATTATATCAATTGCTACATGTTTTGGTTACACTTTATATCATTTTTATGCATTTTCTGGGACTAACCTATTAACAAGATGCCACAGTGCCAGTTCCCTGTTTTCTGCTATTTTTGGTTTCAGAAGATCTATTAAGGAAATATTCTCGGAATTGGACGAAACAAAAGACATCGTCAATAATATCACGAGGAGATCACGGAGTCCAAAGGGGAGTCAGAGCAGATCCACCAGGGGGCCACGCCACACTAGGGCGCGGCCCAGGGTGGGCCCGCGCCCCCCTATGGCGTGGTGGGCCCCCTCGGCCACCGACGCCGCCTCTTCGCCTATATATTCTCCGCGACGCGAAAACCCTATGACGGTCGATCATATTCCACGAAAAGTTCCGTCGCGGCCGTCATCGTCAATCTCAGATCGGAGGAGTTCTGAAGCTCTTCCCGGCACCCTGCCGGAGGGGAGATCATCACCGGAGGGCTCTACATCACCATGCCTGCCTCCGGAGTGATGCGTGAGTAGTCCACCCCTGGACTACGGGTCCATAGCAGTAGCTGGATGGTTGTCTCTCTACCTTGTGCCTCCATGTTTAGATCTTGTGAGCTGCCTAACATGATCAAGATCATCTTATTGTAATGCTAGATGTTGAGTTTGCTGGGATCCGATGAATATTGATACCATGTTTATTCAAGTTGTTTATCTATGTGCTCTTGATCTTGCATGCTCTCCGTTGCTAGTAGATGCTTTGGCCAAGTAGATGCTTGTGACTCCAAGAGGGGGTATTTATGCTCGATAGTGGATTCAGTCTCTAGATATCTGGATCAGTGACAGAAAGGTCTAAGATGGTAGATGTGCTGTTGCTACTAGGGATAAAACATTGGTGCAGTGTCCAAGGGCACTTGTATTGATTACATTACACACTTTACTTCATACAATAATCTGTTGTTAGCAACTTAATACTGAATGGGATGCGGATGCTGCCTTGAAGGTGGATTATTTAGGCATAGATGCTGTTGGAATAACGGTCTATGTACTTTGTTGTAATGCCCAACTAGATTTCATAGTAGACATCTTTGCATGTATTGCATTGTTATGCCCTCTCTATTTGTCAATTGTCCAGCTGTAATTTGTTTACCCAACATGCTAGTTATCTGTTCCGAGAGAGACACCACTAGTGAACTGTGGACCCTGGTCCAATTTCCTCATACTGTTTACACAACCTGCTGCAATCATCTGTTTCCTGTTACTTGCTATTTTTCCTGCTGTTTTCCACACCATACGTTTAACTCTTTGTTTCTGCAAGACCGGAGAGATTGACAACCTCTCTGTTTCGTGTTGGGCAAAGTTCTGGTTTGTGTCTGTGCAGATTCCACGTTGGTGTAAGCTCCCTAGCGCCAGGGGGAGTCAACATCAACAACCTTCCGATAGATCATCAAGTCCTACTGGATTGATAACCTTGGATAGATTATTCAAGAGAAAACTTCTGATGTCTACATCATAACCTTCCTCTTGGGGTTCACCAACATGTAGCCATCACTCTGCTACCCCAACCTAGCTGCCCCTTCCCCTCACAAGCTAGCCCCTCGCTCTGCACCGTGCGTCTTACTCGGTTATCCAGATGACCGTCGTGGGTATAGGTGCTTAGATTTGGCAACCGGCCGTGTCATATCTCACGCCATGTCACATTTGACGAAACTTCTTTTCCTTTGGCCAATTGTGCTTCTCCTCGATCGCTTCCGCACATGCCTACTCAACCTTCTCACCCTACTCCGACCTTCATCTCCACTCCTATCACTTCACCTCCCTCTTCACTAGCTTCCAACACAACTCCGCTGCCAACATCACCCATTACCACTCCTTACTCTCCATCATCCATCCCCTCCATTGACTGCACCTCCACCACCTCTGCACCTGTCACACCACCGTTGTCCATGTTCCTCAAAACCCACACACCATGACTACTCGAGCCAAGCGTGGTTTCGGCCTTCCAGCTCGCCGCCTCAACCTTCTTGCTACTACTCCCTCCATCTCTCCCATTCCCAAGACCTACCGCTTTGCTCTTCATGACCCCAATTGGACCGCTGCTATGCGCTCCGAATTTGAGGCTTTTCTTCACAATGACACATGGGACCTTGTTCCCCGTCCTGCTCACTGTAATGTTGTTTTCGGCAAGTGGATTTTTAGACACAATTTCCCCGCCAATGGCTCACTTGCCCGATACAAAGCACGTTGGGTGTGTCGAGGCTACTCCCAGCAACCAGGGATCGACTATGATGAGACGTTTTACCCTGTTGTGAAGCCCAGTACAATCCACACTGTTCTCTCTATGGTTGTTTCCTCCTCATGGCCTATGAACCAGTTAGACGTTAAGAATTTACTTTCCTCCATGGCTCTTTGTCTGAAACTGTCTACTGTCTGAAACCTCAAGGTTTTGAGAACCCATCCTTTCCAAATCATGTTTGCCATCTCAAGAAGTCCCTTTACGGTCTTAATCAGGCCCCTAGAGCATGGCTCTCTCGTTTTGCCAACTTTATTCAGTCCACTAGATTTACTGCTTCCAAGTCTGATAGCTCACTTTTCATATTTCACTCCTCTACGGACACTGCTTGTCTCCTCCTCTATGTAGACGATATTATCCTCACTGAATCCTCCCCTGCTTTTCTCCATTCCATCATTGATTCTCTTCGGTCTGAATTTGCCATGACTTAACTTGGTGATCTACATCATTTCCTTGGGATCTCTGTTACTCGATCTCCCTCTGGCATGTTTCTCTCCCAGCAGCAGTATGTCATCGAACTCATTGATCGGGCGGGCATGATAGAGTGTAACACTGCTCGTACCCCCATTGCCTCTAGATAGAGGAGGAGACAAGACTCCACTGGTCCGTGTCTTTCTGATCCCTCCTTTTATCGTAGCATTGCCGGTGCTCTTGAGCATGCCACCCTAACCAGACCTGACATCTCCTACACTGTACAACAAGCTTGTCTATACATGCATGATCCGAGAGAACCTCATCTGAACCTTGTCAAGAGAATCATCCGATACCTCAAAGCAACCTCCCACCTTGGCCTCCAACTAAACACCTCCTCTCTACTCGGATGCTGACTGGGCCAGGTGCCCGGAAACTTGGCGTTCTACTTCTGACTTTTGTGTTTTTCTAGGTGATAATTTGATCTCATGGTCTTCCAAGCGACAACACTCTATCTCCGGGTCGTCAGCTGAAGCGGAATATCGGTTTGTTGCACATGTTGTGGCAGAGATGGTGTGGCTCAAACAATTGCTGACTGAACTTCATCGACCAATCGCAAAGGCCACTGTCATCTATTGTGACAACATCTCTGCACTTTATCACGCTGCCAATCCTATGCAACACAGACGGACAAAGCACAAAGAGATCGATCTACATTTTGTTCGTGAACGAGTCTAGATCAAGGTGGTGAAAGTTCTCCATGTACCAACCAGCTCCCAGTTTGCAGACATATTTACCAAAGGTCTACCTACTGCTATCTTCCAGGATTTTCGCTCCAGCCTCAGCGTCTCCGTTGCTGACGCTAACACTGCGGGGGGCTGTTAAGTGTAGAATTCAGCTGTCATGTTTCAGTTAGTACAGGACTTGGTCCTCTCCACTTTGTACACCACGACGACACGACCTGTGTGCACGTCTGCTACTGTAACTGCTGCTCGCAGAGCTATATGTACTCCTCGTACTGAATCAATACAAATTGTGACTTCAGTTTATGCTAAATCAATTGTTCAACAGGAAGGGGAGGATTTCATGAGATTGCGAGAAACAATAGAACTTTTTGCAAGCATGATTTGGATAGATAGCAAGAGAAAATATAATACTTAGAAGACATGTGACAGGGTGGAAGGTCCTTATAGTTATAGGAAAGAGAGGAGAGATTTGGTGGCCAATCCAGATTTGTTAGATAAGAGACAATAATGTTAACATTTGCTAGAAAAAACTTAGGTTGACATGGAAACAAGATTGAAAAAGTTATTACAAGATCCAGAAATCAAATGGATAAAAAAATACACCGTTGTTTGGAAACTCAGATAGATCAAGCTTGAGGTTAGATGGCAATGAAGGCGACCAGCTAGCTAGACGTGGAATAGACTATAGAGTGAGATGCTGACAAAGAGATTATAAAACTTGAAGAAAAAAATAGAGGAGTGGTGTTTGATCCAAAACGTGCACCAAATTTCTTGACCGATCGATGCACTTGCTAGTTGCTAGTACACCCGCAGGCGTTACACCCTGATCATCAGTAGGTTATCATCACTCGCGTATCCAGCAGGGGAGAGGCACCCCATGCCGCTCCGGCGCCAATACAGCAATCTATACAGCAACGGCTACGAGGCACCAATTCGGATTTCGCGATTTGGGATCGGAAAATATGCCCAGCCTGACATAGAAGGCAACCAGCTGATGATAAATACAGTGAGATACTGACAAACAAATCTGAACTTGAAAAAAAATTAAAGGAGTTGTGTTTGATCCAAAACGTGCACCAAATATCTTGACCGATCGATTCACTTGCTCCATCCCAAGTCAAGTTGAGCAAACCCCACAGCCACTTGCACACCGTTAGACGCTGATCATGAGTGGATTATCATCACGCGCGTATCCAGCATTGTACGGGCACCCCATGCCGCGCCCGGCGACACCGAACACGACCGGATCCTTCCTCCTGTCCTCACACGCACGGCGATCGATCCATGGACGCCCTTCAGTCAGGTCCACGAAGTTAAGACACACTGCGTGATT
Organism: Poa pratensis; assembly: GCA_947311845.1. NCBI lineage: Eukaryota > Viridiplantae > Streptophyta > Magnoliopsida > Poales > Poaceae > Poa > Poa pratensis. Next base: position 35,504,275 of record CAMZMU010000060.1, on the reverse strand, counting down.
CATGCATGCTCTGCCTCTTCCCCGCCGGGCCCGAGTCAAGTCCTCCTAGCTAAGCAGCCGGTGAGAGCAGCCATGTGGGGAGTTGGGCGCTCGCACCAGCAGCACCACACAGCGGTTGGTGCCCGTTACGTACGCGCGCGCCGACGGAGGACACTCGCATGTGCACCTGATTTGTACGTATTAACTGCCGCGCTCGCGTCGCGCCTCCGTGGCCATGGTCACCCCCGCACGTCGGACCCGCCCGCCCGGCCTTCAATTTTCTTTCTTTTCTCTCACCGAATCAGCATGGAGATAATGAACATGATAAAATGTTACTGTTGCACGGCGGCACGGCCCCGAGTTTGCAATCCAACCGCCACCGGCACCGAGTTCTAGCCTCGGCTATAAATACCTCGGGCTAGGAGGACCAACCTCCTCACCGCCAACCAGCCACTTCGATCGAGTCACCTTTCACAAGCTTCAGATACTACCATCCCTCGGAGGCAAGCTAGCTTGCTGGTACAAGGAAGCTTTCAGCTAGCAATGGCGGTTGCCCGTGCTCTCTTCTTGCTCTTCTCCTCCTTCTGCTTCCTCGCGCGGCGCGCCGCGGCCGGCGGCTACGGCGGGTGGCAGAGCGCCCACGCCACCTTCTACGGCGGCGGCGACGCTTCCGGCACCATGGGTAAGCCAGACACTCACCTCTGAACTAAGAATGTAATGCGTCGTTCACTTAAACGCCTGTCAAACAAACACTAACGGCGCAATTTGGATATGTACGCAGGCGGGGCGTGCGGGTACGGAAACCTGTACAGCAACGGCTACGGCACCAACACGGCGGCGCTCAGTACGGCGCTCTTCAACGACGGCGCGGCGTGCGGCTCCTGCTACGAGCTCAAGTGCGACGGCGCCGCCGGGTCCTGCCACCCCGGCTCCATCATGGTCACCGCCACCAACTTCTGCCCGCCAAACTACGGCCTGCCCAGCGACGACGGCGGCTGGTGCAACCCGCCACGTCCCCACTTCGACATGGCCGAGCCGGCCTTCCTCGACATCGCGCAGTACCGCGCCGGCATCGTGCCCGTCGCCTACAGGAGGTGAGAACTGATCCAGAGTTGGTTCGATCGGTCCATAAGTTTAGGTGGGCCACGCTGCAGATTTGCTATACGGTGCACGCCGATACTACACAGTATACACTACTGGAGTATACAGTACACGCATGTGCCGTGCCTTTTAATGTCACAACCTCACTGCCATCGTATTGCTCTATTACTCCGAGACTGAGGCGTTGCATGTGCATCAGGGTCCCGTGCGTGAAGAAGGGCGGCATCCGGTTCACCATCAACGGCCACTCCTACTTCAACCTGGTGCTGGTCACCAACGTCGCCGGCGCCGGCGACGCGCAGTCCGTCGCCATCAAGGGCACGCGCACGGGGTGGCAGGCCATGTCCCGCAACTGGGGACAGAACTGGCAGAGCAACACCTACCTGGACGGCCAGTGCCTCTCATTCAGGGTCACCTCCAGCGACGGCCGCACCGTCACCAGCAACGCCGCCGCGCCCGCCGGATGGCAGTTCGGCCAGACATTCGAGGGCGCACAGTTCTAGACTTCTTCTTCTTCCTCGCAAGCAAGCACTGGAGATGAGAAGAAACCACAGTATACACTACTGCATTAATTCGCTTGGTAGAGAAAGAAAGGCCGGCCAGCCTCTTCGTTATTATAGTGAAGAAAGAGGTTAATCCCGGGCTAGCTATGCTGAGGCTGCTAATAAGCACCCGCTTAGACGTTTCCTTGTCAAGTCTTAAGTTTATTAAAGACTTGAACAACTATCGATCAAGTACTTACTCAAGTACTGAAGTAACTACCGTAGTGTGTTGTCACTCCTTGATGAAGAGAGAAAAGAGAGAGTTAATTATTGCATTAGCTAGCTAGCCTATTACTACTTTGTTGTACTGGATGACAGCCTTTGTGATGAAATTGAAAATCGCAAGGCCATATTTATGGATCGATCGATGTTCTAGCCAGCTACTATAGCTTACATAGAAGAATTATGGACCTCTGCTGTTTGCTGGGCTGTAAAAAACCGTATCTTGTTCATCTAGAAAGAAAAAAACGTATCTTCTTCTTGTCACATGGGTGCGAGACGTTTGTGGGGCATTCATGTCCTGCCTTTTCTGGAGACCAGAGCCACGAGCAATGCCCCCAAGAGGCTCTCCCCCCTCTTCTCTCCCCCGAGGCGGCGGCGCTGCGCCGCCCCCGGGGAGTCCCATCCCCAGTACCCTCAGCCCTCCCCCACATCTCCACCCTCTACCGCCGCCGCCGCTGAGGACGCCGCTGGACTAAACCCATGTGGTGAGGCGGCGGCGGCGGCGGCGCTGTCCTCGGCCGACGGAAACGCAAGGGGCGGCGGCGCCCGTCCTCTTCCCCTCCAACGGTGGTGCGCAGCGGAGATTTGGCGGCCAAGGGATCTCCGGCGGTCATCCTCCGCGGAAGACTTGGACCGTGGCTGCGGTGAGATCCAATCTGGACTCTAGGGTTTGGATCGAGATCCATGGCGACCACGTCTAGTCAACTTCGGCAACGGCAAGAGGAGGTACCCTGGGACATCTTCGCGGCATGTGGACGTCCGGGTCTTTTTTGGCCCGGGCATGGTGGTGGTGGCTACCTTCTCCACCGAAGGTGGTCGGCCAGGCTGGCGGCGAGTTCAGAGGCGCGGCTGCCGGTGAAAGCTGGCCTTTTGGCGGGCGATGGCGATGTCTCGACGTCGTTACCTTGGTGAAGGCATCGTCCTAGCAGTCCACGTCTTCTCGCTTGCAATGCTCCGGGGGAAACCCTAAGATCTACGGATCGGACGATGGCGGCGCTGTGGTGTCGTGTTCCCTCTTGGGGGCATCGTCTGTGGAGCGGCGCCGGATGTCGATGTCGGTGAGTCTCGGCGGCGTGGCGCTGCGGGGTCTCGATTTCGGGTTGATGGACTCGCGCATGGTGGCGCTGTCTGGCATCGTGGCGATGCCGACGGCAGACCGGTTTTGCAAGGTCATGGTGTTGATCCTTTCTGAAGATGGGTTCGTGGAAGACGGCGGCAGCGACTAAAGCGTGCATAGGTGTGCGTTGAGTGTTTAGCTGAAGGTTTTAGATGATGTGCGTTGGTGATTAGTCACCCCCATCATAGTGGTAGCGACCCTGTTGTCGAGAGGTTGACTTCAGTTTGTTTTTCAATACTGTACTCTGTAAATCTGATTGGAATTAATAAGTGCGAATGGCTGTGTGCATCACTCGATGCAGAGGCCGGGGACTCGCACCCTCCTTTTCTATAAAAAAACGAGCAATGCCGGCTAGCTGCCGTGTGTTCTGGTTTCGTGTATATTTGATAAGCTTGTGATGCGCTGTTCGATTATCCATTTGTTCTCTGTCCGATTCACGAATTCATGCAGCTTTGCTTGCCTCCACACGCTTAAGCCGATCGATATGGCCGATGGGCAGAGGATCTCGATCTCGTTTTGAAACGGTTCCATGCATATGCAAGCTCCCGAAATGAATCCACAATTGAGCGGGCAAACCGCATCGATCCAAAGCCTAGCTCGTCCTGAACTGAAGATGGTGTGCTGGCTCTACCTAGAGTTAGTTATGGCGCGATCGAGGACGCAAGAACGTCACTCCTCCCATTGTGGTATCGCGTACTACGTCTCTAATTTTTCCACAGTTAGAATCATTGCTGTAGCACTCAACTGCTTGGCGTTCCTTTGCTAGACTTGGAATGATCGCGAGTAAAATCGCGGGCGTTTGCTTCCCTCCCTGTCTCCGAGATACGACGGCAACGGTTGAGTGCTTTTGGCGCCGTGGTTGTCGTCGGTTTCTTGTCAGTTTCGCTGCGTCGACATCCTGCGACGGCGACGCGACAGTGCGCGCGGCGGGAGGTGTCGATCGGGGACGCCGCGGCGTCGGAATGGGCCGGCAGCGCCTCGTGCCCTCGTCAGCTCGATCGCCGCTTCCTCGGCTTGGGTAAAACTTTGGTTCACTAGTATGTATACACGTGCAATGCACGTACGTTTTATAATTATACAACGATTTTTTTCGAGTAACTTTATACAACGATTTTGGCTTAAGGCATGGAGTGTCTTGCGAAATAATAAAGCAAATATGAACATTCTGGATGTGCGAATCCTCGTAAGGGCAATACTCATTTATTAGTGATAAAGAGAGGAATTAGAGTATAGTAAACAAAACATTAATCTATGTAAAAAAACCAATGGGACCCGCACTAATTTAATTTCTTTTCGCCTTTCCCTTGGGAAGGCCCCTGTGCACTTGCTTCAGCTCAAATGGTACGTGGCCATGAGGCTGGTATGAATCTTAATTTTTTTTGCCGGAAGGAAGACCCGATGGTTCCAGAACCCGGTGGAGACAACTAAGGTTACTGTTCACTGCGAATCCCTCTACCCTAAGCCGTTAGATCTACGGTGCCAACGGTTCAGATTGATACTATGTGTCTAGTTCAAGATTGGTACACTATATAGGAGTATAGATTCAGAGTTCAGATTGGAGGGATCAGATTGGAGGGATCAGTGGCGGAGCCAGCGGGTGTGGGCACACCCAGACCTGCCGTGAAAAAGTTAGCATCTATTGAGCTGTTGCTAGCTCATGACGCATCATTCAGTTAAAAATACAAATCCTGATTAAAAGAAAAAGAAAGTGGAGAGAGATGCTCTATTGAGCTGTTGCCATCACCTCGCTCCCAGAGACACGCACGTGCTCTGCTCCCGATTCCTCTTTGCTCCTGAATCCCCGATTCACACCCTCTTCAACACAGCGGCCGGCGGCGGGAGAGAAAATCCAGAAGGAAGCCATGGGGGCGAGGCGGTGGAGGCAAGCAGAGGAGCCCGCGGCGGCGCTGAGAACTCCGAGCGGCCGCGGCGTCGAGCACGAAGGCGAGCGGCGCCGGACGCCGGGACGGCGGCATCCACATTCCACGCCGCACGCTCTAGGATTCAACTGCGGCCGGCAATATGAGGGCTGGGATTCAGGCATACAGCAGCCGAGCAGCAGCAAGAACGCCCGCGGACGGCCTAGCCTAGGTTAGCATCAGACTATCAGCCGAACCCACCCCGCCCCGCCGTCCGCCGAGACGTCGACTGTTCCAGGAGTCGGGCGACCAGCCGAGCAGCCGAACCGAGCAGCAGCACACCGATTCCGCAGGTAGTTCCCAGTTCCCAGCTATTTTCCCCTGTTTCATACTGCAATAGGCCTTCTGTTTCGATTTTAGTCAGCTATTTTTCTGTCAATCCAAGACATCCACATTAGGCTATGTTTGTTCTGTCAATACACTAGTTTAATAGTTTTAATCTATTTTGTTGTTATTTTTGTTGTAGATTTGATAAACATGAAAAGAGACAGTGGCCATATTGCAGCGCTTTTCGGCAAATATGAAGCAAAGAAATTTGCTTCTTCTGAATCACCGTCAGTTGTGATTGATTTGCAAGCAGAAGGCACTCCAAGAAGTGGACTTTTGTTACCTTCAAACATAGCTGGTGAGTTATAATATTGTGAGACTTCGACTTATTTACATTGTTCTTTCTGTACAATTGTGGATTACATGCGTTGTCAAAAAAAAATTCGCCGGTAGCACACCCTTTGATAATTTCCTAGCTCCGCCACTGGGAGGGATGCGTGTCATTTTCAGTTGTTTCGCTGCTGCTTTTTGCCATCGGATACTCGGAGAAACTAGCCCCGATCACCTGGAGAGCCTGATCGTTGTGCAGTTCGATCGGTAGTTCGACCCTCGCCCTAGGTACGGTAGTTTTTTTTTTCTTTCAAAACTCTGTAGTTTTCCTTTGAGCGAGATAACTCATAAATGGGCTCGTGTGTTCGTACATCGTTACTAGGACAGATCAATTTGAAAAAAAAAGTTGGACACAAATTTTCAAAAACAAAATCAGTTGGAGACTTGGGCCTCAAGAGCAGATTGATTGGGCTTCGGTAATCTGTTCATTGCTGCGAACCAATACAACAAACCTATATGCCGCCCACTGCAGAGGGAGAGACTCGAGCAGCCTGAAGGATCACGCGAATGGGCCAGCCCAATTGTGGTACATGTTTTGTCTTTGTCTTTTTTCCTTTTTTTTCTCTTTCCCTCAACGGTTTTTTTGCCCTCACTAACATTTTAACAAGTGATTGTAATCCTGTCAGTTGATTAATCATATTTTTTCTTTTAAATTTACTATTTTATCTGTTATTTATTTATTTTTCGTTTTCAATTACTTTTTTGTTTTTTCAAAGTTTTCATGATTTCTGAAAATGTTCAGCTTCTGAAAAAAGTGTTCGAGTATTTGATCAAAAAATCATGTGTTTGAAAAAAATGTTAATTTTTTTGGAAAAAAGTTCCATATACTGGAAAAATTCGATCCATATTAAAATAAGTGTTTTTTAGTTAAAAAAATGTTCATGTGGTTTCAAGAAAAATGTTCACGGAAATGCTCTAATGTAGGCAAATATTTTTTCAGCATATTTTTTTTTGCATTATTAATAAAGCATATATAAAATAAGTAGATAACGTCCTATAATTTTTGAGCTATTAAAAAAGTAAAATGTAAATCATCACCTCCTCCCATTATGGGCGGCGGGGGAAGCTTCTGTCGTTAAATCCGGTTAACAGGAGCTCCGGGGACATAACAAGATATGTAAATGGGAGAGAAGCATTTTGACTCCTAGGTCCATATGCACCATTTATTTAAAATTTTTTAATGTATTTTCGAATATCATTTTTTTAATAATGAGTGAATTCCACTTTTTACCCCACAGTTGTGCATTTGTGACACTTATTACCTCATTTAGTGGAACAAAATCGAAAATCTACCATATATAAACTTTTGAACATGGTTTTACCCCATTTTAACATTCTACATGTTTCTTTAGGATTGACTGACATGTTATGCCTATGTGATGTATCAAAATATGCTAAGATCGGAGGGATTTATCGACCATAATGTCCAGCTCCGATCTTCACCATGTGTCAGTTCCTCGTCGTTTATCTAGTATTTTCGAGCCTTAGTTATCACCTCGGACCTTTCGCAATGGAGATGCATCACAGAAAGAGGGTACAATGTTTTTACAACGGGTAATATAGCCCATTTTTATTAGATGTGCTAATTAGTGTCACAAATGCATAAATCTGGGGTAAAAGTTGGAATTCACTGCGTGCGTGTGTACACCTCCACACATCCTACAGGCGCTCAAACTCGTTATACCAAAAAACCGACATTTTTTATGGCATGTGTATGAACCTGATTAATGTTGTGCTCTGCACTAAAGTTGAGAGAGACAGAGAGTCCGTGGTAAACCAATGCTGCTACCCGAACATCTTGACCATACAACCAATGTGAAGTCCTCGCTAGCTAATCCACTCCGATTACGAACAATGTAGAGTGATGAACAGTTCGCACCTGCCGATTCTGCCGTCACGAAGCGAGACACGTCAGTCAGGACTCAGGATTACGATTGTGCCAAGTTGTAGGCTGCTTGAACCCTACTACGACGAATCTTGGACTTGGTTGCACCACGAACCACTAGTAGATACATGCTTCCAGTCCTGCACCTACGACGCCGAGGCATCGTCGTCTCCCTAACTGCAGCCTGCACACAGTCATCAGCAGTCGCCTCCTGTAGGCAATCCGGCCTGTACTGTGGCGGCCAAGACAAAGCGGCAGCTCCCGGCGGTCACTTCAGTCCGCATCGCCGCTGGCTGGATCGCACGTTCGCTTCCAGCTTCAGTGAACACCAGTATCTTAGCAAGCTACCTAGAGGCTTCAGAACGTCGGTACATGCATGGTAAGCCGTCGGCGCGCGGCGGCGTCGTGGCCGCGATGAACGCGGCGTTTCTCTCGAGGGCTTTAGCTGACCAGAATCGGTCGGGACCATGGACCGGTGGTCTAGTGCTGGACCAGCCACACGGCGAGGGGCCAAGCCGCGCCGCCGGGTAGGTAGCCACCACCCAGCAGCAACAAGCTAGGATCTGATGCAATATCACAAGGCCGGATACGTGCGCGCGCTGTGCTGCCTGCTAATCATTTGGGCCATCTTTGTTCCATCAGGTCTTTGTTTTGTTCACCCACTTTATTTGTATTTTCTCGTGCCAAGCTACAAGCAAGGAATCGGTGCATGTGCAAGAGCGTGCGTGTGTTTCCCAAGGAAGCAAGCAAGCATCTGCTGTATATATAATCTCGTGCGCCTGTTCTTCTGCTTCCATCAACTTTGCTTCTCCAGTTTCTGCTCCCCGGGACGTCTCTGAAAAACTTGGTTACGGCCGGCCGTCAGGCCCGAGCAGCACTGCACTTCAAAAGACATCCGGAAAGCGATGTCAACCTCGCGATGCAAATACCAGTACAACTTGCAGTTCCTTCCTGCCATATATGGTGCGCGACGAGAACTCTTCCGTGAACTAGTGGTAGCCGTGCATATGCGCATAAGGGACAGGTCCCGGGTTCGAGTCATCACTTCTATCTTAATGATAAAGCTGTGGTGGAGTCCCCTCCGGTCTTGTTGTTTATATATGGTGCGCGACGGACCAGCCGTGCAAAGCGATTGACGGAATACTATTCGCCAGTCATCAGCTCGGCCTGCCGGCGAAAAGCGGCAAACGGAAACATCCCATCCATGCAGTTAGCCAAGTGGGAAACCTTGCAAAGAGGTGACAGATTTTGACGGCCGGAGGTACCGGAACGGCCAGATGATACACCACTTTCTGCACCTCCGCCGTGTTCTGGTCCGAAGCTGCAATCCGGGAGACATACTATGTGCACGTACATGCATGCGGTGTTGACATGGGAGGACACGGCCACATCGTGACAAAGCTAGCTAGCGCAATGTATGTAGGCTTGCCATGTGAATGATGTACTCCCTCTGTCAATGAAAAGATGTCTAGACTTCGTCTAAATTTGTATTTATCTACACACTAAAACATAAAACATGTCAAGATACATGTAAAGTTGGACAAAGTTGAGACATCATTTTATAAACAGAGAGGGTATAACGATTTGGCAAATATACGTGAGTACGACGTACTTGAGCAGGTACTAGGGGAAGTGCCCGTGCGTTGCACCGGGAAGAAAAAAAACAATGCCGTAAAAAGCAACTACTTTAATGAATATTTTTCATACCCTAGAGTATTTAACTCCAAATCAGTTTTTGTTAACGTGACGAAGAATTTCTCATTTAAATTCACCTAGATTTTCTGGTGTAACATAAGACAAAATTTACTAAATCAAGTGTGAAATTCGTCGATGACCTAGATTAGAAATTAGAGTATACCTGCTACCGGACTTCTTATACGAAGGTCGTTCTTATTGGGTCCAAGTGTTGCAAACTTTTGCCGATCGCCGTCTTCAAAGGTGCACAATCTCTATGATTGTGAAAAGAAGCCACGACATGCAGATACTCTCTTCTTTACATATCTTATACCTATTGAATCTATCGAAGTATTGGAGTCTGGTAACTGAAGCAGTTAAAAAGCTTAGTACCAAGGTAGTGTTGGCCTCACTTAGCTTGTCTTTTGCCGAGAAAAAACAGAAACAAATAAGGGATGTTTAATTAGACATCCACGAAATAAAAGATGCTAAAGAAATCTATACAGTAAATTAAAAATATATACACAAAGTGAGTAGCATCTGAAAGGCTCCCTACCACTTGAAGGGTAAAAAAATTGCTACATGCTCGTGCCTGCCTCCTTGGTCCTTGCCGTTTCCCCGAACAGTAGAAGCACGAGAAGTTTTAAGGATGAGAAAACCGATCAGGTTTCACCCTTTCTTATGGATAGCACAATGCCCGCGCATTGCTGCGGAAAAGGAAAAGAAATTGCAGACTTAAAGTGTAAACACTCATCAATAACATACTTTTTGAAGAAATAACGATTTTCAGACAAAAAGCTAAACTTCTCGTACAGCATTGAAGTGGGCAACTTTTATTATTTATACAACGAATTATCAATTTTCCACATGTGTAATTTCTCAAATATGATACAATCAACATATCTATTTTTTGTGTAGAAGGAATAAATACACTATCGGTACCAGTGGAAAATGAGAAATTGCAAGGACACCCGAGGTTGAATAAAAATTCAGAAGCAGCCTCACCTGTATTCAGTACAAGAAAAAAGCGACAGCTGTAGAAGCCCAAGCAGTAAACCGGCGTGCGACCAACGACCTCGTATGTGTCCTTGACAGCCAACCAGTACTGCAGCCAACGAGCTCTAGAACACGAGGAGAAATCGGGCCTACAAAGCAAACGATTCTATTACTCAGCGGTGATAATACAAATATTGATACATATCCAACTATCCATCCATGACCTATCCCTTCTTTACGGCAACTGCATGTTCCTGATAGCCGATAATGTCCCCAAAAGACAAAGAGAAAAAGAAGTATCCATACCTGGGGATTCAGCAGATCTGGTGTTTGTGTGTTCCTGTGACATAATCGCATGCAAGAGAAATTCAACCCCATCTCAGTATTTTATTTTTTGACATTAGCTAACTCACTCTTCGCTGGCTAGCAAGTACAGAGCGTACAAAGCTGTGACTCGAGTACAATACTGCACTTCATCACCATAGTCGAAAACCATCTGAACTTCAGCATATCAATTTCTCTTGGATTCCACAGGCCACACAACGAAAGATATAGCAGCAGACCATAAACTAAGAGAAAAACGAGGTATCAAATAACTATCTACACTGCAGAAAGCAAGCAGCACTGCATGATGCCGTGGCCTCATTTGAAGAAGTTCAGAGCAGTCAGCGGTGCGTCTTAATGTTCAGACACAGTGGACATGGGAGTCGTCCAGCTCGATGACCATATCGAGGATGACCATGCGAAGCACAAGCAGGCCCGCACAGCGCGCGTGAGTCGGTGGGAGCGTCGATTGAGCAGGATTTGAGAGGCAGCACAGCGGTGGTCTGCAGCGCGCGAAGGGGCACTTGCCTGCTGCCACCGGTCACGTCCGTCGTTTCTGCCGATAAGCTCCGGGATCTTGCCAAAAGAATTGACCTCCTCCTCCATGTTCTATATTCTCGTCCGCCAAGACCAAGGAAGTTAGAGCGGGCAGCGCCATCGCCATCGAAGAAAGTCCTCGGCATCGCGGCCCGTGCGCCCTCTCAGATCTCACTAAGCTATTTTGTGGAATTAGGTAGATGAGGTCTGGGATTACCCAGATTAGGACGGCTCCGTTCGGATCTGACCGGAACGGGGGAGTGAACCTCGCCGGCAGCGGGAAGGATCTGTGAGCTCGCGGGCCCCTACCCGGTGGCAGTCGCGCTAGGGAGGACGGTGACCGCTGGTGGAGGAGGAGGCAGGGGGAGGGGATTCGTTGGCTTTTCCTGAAAATAGAAAAAACGGTTCGGTGGCATTGGACCGTAATATGGATTTTGGTGGGAGGGTAAAATCGGTAAAAAAATGACGTACCACAAGAAACCTTAATGCTTTTATTATTAGGTATAGATATTACTCTGTGCGGTCGAGATGTGTGAAGACTGTGACCCTATCTTGTTATGAGCAAAAAGAAACCATGACCAAATTTAGTTGAATCTCTGAACCCTTTTTTAACAGCGGCAAACAGCATAGTAATCTTCAAGGGATACCCTAGTACTACCAGATACTATCCGTCCGAAAAAGTATGTCCCTAAAATGGACGTACTTAGCGACTTTGCAAATCGCTGTTCATACCGGCTATAGGGATCCGGCATGATCGGACGGTGCGAAGGTGCGGAGCGGGACAAATTGGACGACCAGAAAGCTCAAATCGCTAAGGTGCGCCTAAGGTCTCTCACCGTTTCTATCTTTAGATCTGACATCTATGTGGAATGTCTAAGAAGTTAAGACAAATTGGACGGCCAGGAAGCACAAATCGCTAAGGTGTGCCTCAGGTCTCTCACCGTTTCTATCTTTAGATCTGACATCTATGTGGAATGTCTAATAAGTCAAGACAAATTGGACGGCCAGAAAGCACAAATCGCTAAGGTGCGCCTCAGGTCTCTCACCGTTTCTATCTTTAAATCTGACATCTATGTGGAATGTCTAAGAAGTCAAGAAATAAAGGATAAGATCGAAGTAGAATATGCAATAAGAAAAAAATCAGCATTTGAAGAGATCAGTCTCCATGAGACGCTCTGCATAACATTTGGTCACTGTCGGAAAATGAGATATACAGTCGCTTATTAAAGGGCATACCCGAGGAGAGGCTGATCACAGTCGGCTATCAAACCACCATCGGTTATTACTGTATTAGCCGACGGGTTGTCTGGTATTAGATTTCACCGTCAAATATGGGGATTTCTAGTAGTGCAAGGACAAAACTATGCATGTTGTCTATATTTTTTATGTTTGGGAAATTAATGAGTCATTAATTAATTATTAACCGAACGAGTTAATTACCTAGCCGTTTTCGATTCCTTTAAATCGTGGGGTTGTTACCGACTCGGACGTGGGGCTGCGTCCATTTCTCACCCGACCCGCAGTATATAAAAATGTATAGGCAAACCTAGCCACCTACGCAACACATTGTTCCTCTTCGTCATTCTAGTTCCAGAACATTGAGCCGCCGTCTTCCAAGTCATGTCCATCCCTTTTTCCGTGTCTTCTAAGTCTTCTCCAAACCTAGCCCCTGTTTCTGTTTGCATTAGCGCCAGATTTGATTTTAGCGTGCAACTGTGTATTTTGTTGGTGTGTTCCTGCACGCAATGTGATTATTATCTCCTATTTTTTTGTTTAGTTTTAATGCTCTGCGTGTATTGCGGAACAGAATCGATACATGGGAGCAGGATACGGACAGGGCTGTCATTCTTTCTTTTTTTGCGAAAAGCGGGAGCTAGGGGGTGCTAGTGGCAAAGCTGCTAGATGACCTCCACGAGTCCAGGTCACACCGATGGCCGCATGTCTGCGGCACAGGCAAGCCTTGTCCACATTTTATATGCTCTCGTTCGTCTCATTTTGCGACCTTCAAATACCTACCAGGCATGCATGCACTGAGAAGTCGGTGTCCACTTCGGCACATGGCCGTCCGACAATAAGCAATGCAATGCTGAAGGTTGAGAGCAGGAGGGGCCAGTCCAACCAAAGTTTGGGCTCATTCCAGATATTTATAATAAACTTTTTTACTTATTTTTAGCATTTATGATATGAATGAGTATAATTTTATTTTTATTTGGAATTGTTAACAACATAAAAAATTCTTAAATGTTAGTTGTAGCATTTATTTTATATAGTCCTAACGCGTATAGTTGAAGAATACATTTTCATTGTATGCTAGATTTTCATTATAGTTTGTACTATAGTTTTCTTCATCAATTAATTTTCAGCAATGTATAAGTATATAGTATATACATATTTACGGTAGAGATATATTTAAAACAGATGGTCTAATAAAAATCTTAATAGATGGTCATTGTGTATGATTAGTTAAGTATATTTATAGCAACTTCTAGAGTATAAATTGAACGTCGCCATGATTTTTTACTCGTATTTTTTATGGTCAAATTCATGTATGACACCGTGGAATTAAAGTTGTACTCTCGGCAATGTTGAGAGAGGGTCCGTGGCAAACCAGTGATGCTACCCTGAACATCTTGACAATCAAGCAAAGTTAAGTTTTCGATAATTCGAAATCCGAAACTATGAGAACCTGATTGTGGTAGGATGCATGGTTAGAAGGGTGGTTGTACCTCCAGCCTATCAGAGTTCAAATATTTGACACTGGTGTTTCTCATTTAGCCGGAATATTCTTTAGTGGGAGGCGACGTTCCCGTCGGCAGCGAGGCGTCTGTGTTTACTTCGTAAATCTCAAGACTCGACCCGCCGGCTCAGTCTCTCGTAGGTGCTCATAAGGTAGGTACGAGACTACGTTCATAGGGGTGAGTGTGTGCACGTGTATGTGAGCGTCTGTGTTTGTACGTATTGTGTTTCGCAAAAAAATCTGAAACTATGAACAGTCGCACCTGCCAATTCTGCCGTCACAGCGCAAGACACACCAGGGAGGAATACGATCGTGCCAATTTGTAGGTAAGGATGAATCCAACAGGGCGACCCAAACGGACGCGCGTTTGGCTCTCGTTTTGTCCGTTTGGGTCGGCAAACGGACGCGTCCGGCCTAGGTCCGCCCCTTTCTGGCCACTGCATCCAACGGGCCGATGCATTGAGTCCGCTCGGCCAGGGTTTTGATTTTTTTTCCCCGGCTAGGGTTTTGACAACATAAAATCAATCACACCATACAAACAATACAATTCAAATAGTCCAGCAAATATTTATTACAAAACCAAATAATTCAGCAAATATTTATTACAATCCAAATAGTTCAGCAAATAATACAATTGTTCCACTCATAGTTTTACAAACCAAATAAATAGGAAATCAGTAGTTCATCAAATGGAACTACTGGATTCCGTAGTGCTGCCAGAGATTGTGGCGCCCTGACCCGATTGTTATACAGTGATGCTGCGTGTCACCGGTTAAGCGATACAAGCGGAGGTTACGGGTTTACCAATCCCCGGCCAAAACCTTTGGCAGGCGTTGCTGGGTACACCTCACTCCAGACAACGCAACACCCCGATTGATGCCTTAACACGGGCGCAACCCTCAAGGCATAATAGTAAGATCAAGACTTGTGGAACAACTGGCACATCACAGACTCTACGACACAAAAATCATATAGTTCAACTCTTATACAGAGAAAGATAGCAAATGACAACCAGAGGTCACAGACCCAACATTACAACATGCGGAAGCGAAGTGTGTTGTTCTAAACAACAAAACCAACATATGGCCTAAGAGGCCTGCAAATAAACATCCAGCGCCAGCTGTTCCGGGATGTCCCAAGCTGCCACCTGGGAACCCCAGACTACTCGTCGACGTCCACAAAGAACCCACCTTCGAAGTCGGTGAAGTCCTCCTCTGAAACAAAAGCAAAGACGTTGAGTTCGACGAACTCGCAAGATTAAGAGCTAATATATGCTCGATGATTAGCTGTCAAGGTTTTATGGCTCTTTTGCATAAAGCTGATTTTATTTATGAAAAACATAACTCAAAGGCATCGACTATTAGAACATTTTCAAAGAGGGGTAAGAAGTAACTCTTTTCTCTTGAGATCACTTTCTCAACAACAACCACCATCACATCATTGTACCTGTTCATCATAGGCACCTCCCCGAATCACCCTCGAGGAAGTCAACCTTACATTCGTGAAATTGGTACCTCTAGTACCCAGTTTTTAATCATTCCGTTTAAGTTATTCTATGATCATCGTCCATTCCCAAGTCGTCCTTAACCGTGGACACGGCTTTTCGAAAAGATTTATCCCTGCAGGGGTGTACAAAGTGGAAGTCACCGGAGTCCCGAGGGGCCCCAGTTCCTTCGCCACGCGTACCGTCCGGCCCATTACCTGCGCATTAGCTCTCTTCCTTGGAAAGCCGGCTGGGTGGGAGCGGTGTCGACTTCTCCCTCGTTAAGGACTCTCCAGGATCATCAGTGAGGACGGAGCAGCAGCTCCAACTAACTGCCCCGTGGCCACTCATTTTCCTAACGCCATCAGCCTCATCACAGTTCACCACCATCATCACGCACGCGCAAATGGAAGCCCGAACTAGAGGACCCTGGCCAGCCCCGCTCGAGTTATTTAGTCTATGAGGGTTCCTGCACTGCGAATGCATAGGCCTCACGCATGGTTGCACGCTCAGTCTTGGTTCAGGATGTACAGAACTCGCACCTAGGCGGCGAGAACGAGACAACCCACCACATCCCATGTGGCCTCTCATCCCCACCTTTAAGCATTTTATTATCCATCACCACATTTCTCCACCATCATCATCGCGGTCACAAGTCAACACCTGTTTCCAGCATGTACCACCATAGTACAACTAGGCATTTCACTAAGCATGGCTAAGCACTTGCATAGCCTAGTAAATATTCCATGGCCAACAATACAAACCTATGGTAATAGGAAGGTAAAGCAGGTATTGGCAACAGGATTCTAATGCAACTAGTAGGATACTCTAATCCAGGCAAAAGACATTTAGAACCGCATGCAATATTATAGTGGAGAAAATAATTGCGGAAAATAGGATAAGATATGCTCAGAGGGGGGAATTACGCTTGCCTTGATCAACGTGGTAGTACGGATCCTCGGGGTATTGGGGAGTAACCCCGGCTGCTTGATCTAGCGGAGCATAAACATGGAAACAACAATCAATTACCACACATGCTCACAATGCGATGCACAAACACATGAGGGCATGTCATGTTTATGCAAAGGTGGCATCATTTAGTTAGCTAGCAATATTAAATGGAGAGCCAAATAATTAGCGCAATTATTTGGAAGCAACCCCATATTTAGCTTAATGACCACATTGTTCATCCATTTACACATTACCAAGAAGTGGCTCAAATATGCATGAACATGGCATGAATAGATATGTTTTGTTTTCCCGATCATTTTGGTACCTCATTGGTAATTTTCCGAGTACCGATGGAATTAGTGGATTAAATCATTAATCGAATTTAAATCTTTTAACCAATTTCTGAATAACATCAAGAAATATTTGTGATCATGAGTTTAGGTTCACATGGTTTGATGGCATTTGAAACACTGATCATTTTGGTATGAGGAACACCTTTTTCGGATGCCCCGATTAGAAGTTATTAATTTTATAAATCCTCTTTTAATTATTTACTTTTAATTAATTTAACTCCAATGATAAAATACTTTATTTCCTCGACTCGAGAGGGGGAGCGGAGCTAGTAGGAATCATCGAGTCGATGTCCCTACGTTGCGAGGGAGGAGCGGGGAGACATACGCTATCGGAGGGAAACAGAAAAAGAAACCCTAAAAAAACAGTACTCCCAGCCTCCAGCCCGGCCTGGGCCGGTTTTTGGGCCGGCCTGCTAGCAGAGGCCACCGGCTGTCTGCCCGGTCTGGGCCGGCAGTGAGGCCGGCCTTATTCCAGAGCCCGCCGGCTCTCAGCCCGGCACGGGCCGGTTAAAAGGCCGGGTGCGCAACAGAGGTGGACGGCCTCGAGGCCGGTCCTGGCCGTTTCCACGACCGGGGCGTGCGAGGAAGGACGACGATGAACGCCGGTGTACGGGCAGCGACGGTGGAGCACGGAGCAGTGCGAGAGGGGAGAGGGGAAGGTGCGCAACGGCACGGGGATCTCACCGTGAGCGGGTGGAGGTGGTCGTGGTGGCCGGAAACGGTGTGGCGGCGGCGTATCTGGGCGGCGGAGCTCCGGATGGTGGCGGCGACGAACTCGAGCGGCGGTGGCGATTCGCGGCGACTCCGATCGATTCCTTTGGCGTGTAGGTGGAGCGGACCACGGCGGACCTTCTGGTGGTGCTGGATTCGCCCGGGGAAACGTCAAGCGGCGGCGACGAACTCGTCCATGGTGCGGCGATGTCGGAGATGAACTCGAGCGGCACGGTCGATTCACGGGTCCTCAGCTCGATTCCTTGGGCCGAGTTGAAGCAGGCGACGCGGCGGAGATGGTGGGGGTCACCGATTTGCTTGGGAGCTTCTCAGGCAGCGGCGATAGGCGGCGGTGAGCTCGGCACCTTGGCGGCTATGGCGGCTCGCAGGGAGAGAAAGGTGGGGCACGGGGGGAGAAGCAGGGGTGGGGAAATGGGGTGAGCAGCACGTGGTGGTGGTCTCCGAGCAGTGGAGGGCAGAGAGGGGGCCAGGGGCGAGGCGCACGGCACGGTGCGGCGGGAGCAGCGCGCGCGGGCGGTCGCTACAGGAAGGAGAAAGATTAAGTTTTTACAAACAAGTCCCTGGCAGTTTTAAAATCATCACGAACGAGTCCTTTCCTGTTCTGGAATTAATTCCAGCAGATGAATTTGATTTTAAAGAGCAGCTTCAACACTTCCAAAAATTATGCAAATTTTTGGGGAGTCTCTTTATAATAATATGAAGCTCCCCTAATTTTTCCAGAATATTTGAAACTCATTTGTTAGGAAAATAAAATAAGAAGAGCTCACAGACAAATTTTGAGTTCCCTCCATTTATTTTATTTTTACCAATCAAAATAGTTTGTCGAAAAAAAATATCTTTGGAACTTTTGGAACTTCCTTGACAATATAAGATGTCGAGGTAATTTTGTTTTGCAAGTTTAAGTGCCTCACATTGTTGTGAAAGTGGTTAAAACAAGTTTGGCATTTGTTTTAAGGTGGTGCCAAACCAAGTGTTTTATGGGTTTAGCAATTTAATAATGGATGCCATGATGCAATGCAACACAAAAGCGAAAATTTTACTCGGGTTTTTAGGTTTTCAACTTTGGGCTGTTACAACTCTACCCTCCTTACAGGAATCTCGTCCCGAGATTCTTAGAGTAGGAAAGAGGAAGAAGGGTCACAAGGTACTGCACGATCTTGTCACTTCATGAGGCTTTTTTTTTCTTGAAGAGGTTGATCATAGGCATCATGGAGATCTTCATCGGCTACACTTCAAGGTCACCATCAAAGTACACCATAGGGAAGAAGGAAAACTCACCGAAAGGATGGATCTTAGGGAAGACACAACGACCGAGTACCTCCTAGTAGAAATTCTAGGATGAAACTTCGAGCATCCCTTGAATTGACAGTTAGGAGACACTTGCGGGTAACGGGAGATTGATAAGGAGTTTCCAAAGTGGAGACAACTGTTTCTCAAAAGGGCGAGAATATGAACTTTGCACAAGGCCTTAAGTTTCTGAAGATGAAGGTTAAGCAGGATTCCAGCAGATGAAGAGGCAACTTGTACCAACAGCTTGAGTAGAACTTTCCTCGTGGAGGAGTATTTCTAACCGAGGGAAGGATCACGAAGATGGACCGAGAGAACTTTACAAATTCCGGGAACATTAGTATCGGGAGAACTCCTTGATATTCTAGACATCGGAGTCGAGATTCTTGAGGATCACCAACCATCATTTCCGATAGTGATTCAGATCTGGTTAGGTGTAGAGATACCTCAAACTCGACAGAAAAGAATAGGAAGTCTTTACAGAGGATAACAACGGATTACATATGCTAGAATCCCCAACAGCTAGACGAAAATGTCTAACTCCAAAGGAGGAACGAGATTGTGGAACGCATGTATTTGCAACTGTCCGAAGACAACCTGCACCTACATGAATTACTTGCAATGAGACACCGATGAGCCCTTGTTGGGGAACATCAAAGAAGACAAAAGGATTTCTTGGAATCCTTCTCCTTCTGGAACAGTTCCACTAATGGCTTGGAGGCATAGGAGCAATTTCTCAAGGAAGGGAGGTAACAACGTACCATACCAAGAATATTTGCACATACAGGATTGAGTTGGGATGATTCCGAGGAGACAGGACAATTTACTCAGATCCACGGCGACAGCTTTCGGCAATTTCAAGCGAACCAGAGAAAGTCATTTCTAACTCGAGAACGCATGCCTTGGGACGACACAAGTTAGTGCTAACAAGTTTACAATGCTACGCCCACTATTCCATATAAATCTCCGCAAACATGGAGGAAAATAAGAGGTAGTTGACGGGCTCAACAACCAACTTATCTAGATACTCCAAGATGGTCGACTCATATGTCACATGAACGGGCATAAGCATTGCTCAGATTAACACATTCGGGTAGGTCGGTCGGAGTTTGATTTGACGATAGCCCAATTCAAATCAAAAGATTTGGAGGGTAGCATATCCAGAGAGGAGTTACCACCTGGTTTCAACATGAACAGGCTAGGCATCCCATGGAGGAGGAACTATATCAGATAGAGCTTTGATCTTTCAACTCTCCAAGTTGTTTAAGCTCAACTGAATAATTCAGGACATCCAACACGATTTTCTTGGAGAAGGGAGTTGTTTAGAGAACCAGCTTACTCATAAGCTCAATTCTTCTTGGAGAGAAGAGAGTTGTCCGTGATGTTGAGCTTGCACAGGCGACAACCTGGCGATACTTCTGGAAAGACCTACAGAATATCACGATCCCCATACAGGATATCACGATCCGCCGGTATGTCGTGAGTTCGAGAGAGGATCATGCCGTTCGGGGCACAAGGAGGTGGTTTTGGGAGCTTCAGTGTGAACCTAGCTCTTTGACCGAGGGAGTGCATCAAAGCCAACGGACTTGGTAGCACTGTCAAACTCAGCTTATTGATCGGCTAACCAATCATGCTAAGGAGGATAAAGAGGGTCAGTGGATTTCAGCGCAGTAAGAACTGCTGAGAATATCCGATAGCCACATCATTGCTTACGTCTTAACATTCTGGAGTAACAAGTCACTCGGAGAACGAAGAGTAACAAAGTGTGAGAGCATCACTTCATCAAGAGGATCATGATACTTCGCACAATACCCTGATATCAAAGAGTGTGACACTCTAGGGTGGAGCAGGACAAAAGCTAAACAAAGCCCTTATTCTGCAGATTACATTATTTTGACCTGGTCCGAGAGGTGGACGAGGCACTGGAGTTTGTTTCTCCTAACAGGACAAAGTGGAAGTCTTGACGGACCAAGAGAGTGGCTGGCATCGGAACATACCAACGCACGATAGAACTTTACTGTCAACAGACAGACAAAGGTAGAAAAGCGGATCAGAGTAAGAACAAGCTTAGGAGAAACCGAAGATGTTGGAGATGCACCGGTTATTACTCAATTGTGATAACCATGCTCTAAAGGAGATGCAGCAGAGCCACGAACATAGTTGGGAGACTTGCTAGGAGAATCTTGTCATAACCCTGATGGTTCCAAGACAGAACCTAAAACAAGGCTAAGGGAGAGAGGAAGTTACATAGCCAGCTGAGGTGCGGTAATTTAAGGTTCAACCATTTACCACATAGACCACGGAAAAGACTTGGGTTGAAGATCAGCATCATGTGCTACTAGCGAGAGTTAAGAAATCACAACTTAACACACTCTAGTTGGCACAATCCGGGACCTTATGTTCAAGTCCTTGGGTTAAAACCCGAAGAAAGGAGCAAAGATTAGACTAGGTACGGATAACAGGGTTCAAACTTCTGAGCTGACATCGGATTGTAGCGCGGCGGGAGCAACGTGACACATAACACTAAAGGTCGAACCCAACCCCGTTTCTAATCATTTTGAAGTAACAGACGAGGAGTAAAACCTTTAAACTCAACTCGAGGTAAGATTGCTCCGAGATTAGAGGGTAACCAGATAAGGAGTAAAAAGAATCCTAAGATGGTTTTCACAACTCATTTTTAGGTTCAAAATATTTTCACAATCACTAGACTCAACATCGACCGTAGAAAGGGTTTCCTACAGGCAGTACTGCTCTGATACCAACTTGTGGCGCCCTGACCCGACTGTTATACAGTGATGTTGCGTGTCACCGGTTAAGCGATACAAGCGGAGGTTACGGGTTTACCAATCCCCGGCCAAAACCTTTGGCAGGCGTTGCTGGGTACACCTCACTCCAGACAACGCAACACCCCGATTGATGCCTTAACACGGCGCAACCCTCAAGGCATAATAGTAAGATCAAGACTTGTGGAACAACTGGCACATCACAGACTCTACGACACAAAAATCATATAGTTCAACTCTTATACAGAGAAAGATAGCAAATGACAACCAGAGGTCACAGACCCAACATTACAACATGCGGAAGCGAAGTGTGTTGTTCTAAACAACAAGAACCAACATATGGCCTAAGAGGCCTGCAAATAAACATCCAGCGCCAGCTGTTCCGGGATGTCCCAAGCTGCCACCTGGGAACCCCAGACTACTCGTCGACGTCCACAAAGAACCCACCTTCGAAGTCGGTGAAGTCCTCCTCTGAAACAAAAGCAAAGACGTTGAGTTCGACGAACTCGCAAGATTAAGAGCTAATATATGCTCGATGATTAGCTGTCAAGGTTTTATGGCTCTTTTGCATAAAGCTGATTTTATTTATGAAAAACATAACTCAAAGGCATCGACTATTAGAACATTTTCAAAGAGGGGTAAGAAGTAACTCTTTTCTCTTGAGATCACTTTCTCAACAACAACCACCATCACATCATTGTACCTGTTCATCATAGGCACCTCCCCGAATCACCCTCGAGGAAGTCAACCTTACATTCGTGAAATTGGTACCTCTAGTACCCAGTTTTTAATCATTCCGTTTAAGTTATTCTATGATCATCGTCCATTCCCAAGTCGTCCTAACCGTGGACACGGCTTTTCGAAAAGATTTATCCCTGCAGGGGTGTACAAAGTGAAGTCCCCGGAGTCCCGAGGGGCCCCAGTTCCTTCGCCACGCGTACCGTCCGGCCCATTACCTGCGCATTAGCTCTCTTCCTTGGAAAGCCGCTGGGTGGGAGCGGTGTCGACTTCTCCCTCGTTAAGGACTCTCCAGGATCATCAGTGAGGACGGAGCAGCAGCTCCAACTAACTGCCCCGTGGCCACTCATTTTCCTAACGCCATCAGCCTCATCACAGTTCACCACCATCATCACGCACGCGCAAATGGAAGCCCGAACTAGAGGACCCTGGCCAGCCCCGCTCGAGTTATTTAGTCTATGAGGGTTCCTGCACTGCGAATGCATAGACCTCACGCATGGTTGCACGCTCAGTCTTGGTTCAGGATGTACAGAACTCGCACCTAGGCGGCGAGAACGAGACAACCCACCACATCCCATGTGGCCTCTCATCCCCACCTTTAAGCATTTTATTATCCATCACCACATTTCTCCACCATCATCATCGCGGTCACAAGTCAACACCTGTTTCCAGCATGTACCACCATAGTACAACTAGGCATTTCACTAAGCATGGCTAAGCACTTGCATAGCCTAGTAAATATTCCATGGCCAACAATACAAACCTATGGTAATAGGAAGGTAAAGCAGGTATTGGCAACAGGATTCTAATGCAACTAGTAGGATACTCTAATCCAGGCAAAAGACATTTAGAACCGCATGCAATATTATAGTGGAGAAAATAATTGCGGAAAATAGGATAAGATATGCTCAGAGGGGGGAATTACGCTTGCCTTGATCAACGTGGTAGTACGGATCCTCGGGGTATTGGGGAGTAACCCCGGCTGCTTGATCTAGCGGAGCATAAACATGGAAACAACAATCAATTACCACACATGCTCACAATGCGATGCACAAACACATGAGGGCATGTCATGTTTATGCAAAGGTGGCATCATTTAGTTAGCTAGCAATATTAAATGGAGAGCCAAATAATTAGCGCAATTATTTGGAAGCAACCCCATATTTAGCTTAATGACCACATTGTTCATCCATTTACACATTACCAAGAAGTGGCTCAAATATGCATGAACATGGCATGAATAGATATGTTTTGTTTCCCCGATCATTTTGGTACCTCATTGGTAATTTTCCGAGTACCGATGGAATTAGTGGATTAAATCATTAATCGAATTTAAATCTTTTAACCAATTTCTGAATAACATCAAGAAATATTTGTGATCATGAGTTTAGGTTCACATGGTTTGATGGCATTTGAAACACTGATCATTTTGGTATGAGGAACACCTTTTTCGGATGCCCCGATTAGAAGTTATTAATTTTATAAATCCTCCTTTTAATTAATTTAACTCCAACGATAAAATACTTTATTTCCTCGACTCGAGAGGGGGAGCGGAGCTAGTAGGAATCATCGAGTCGATGTCCCTACGTTGCGAGGGAGGAGCGGGGAGACATACGCTATCGGAGGGAAACAGAAAAAGAAACCCTAAAAAAAAACAGTACTCCCAGCCTCCAGCCCGGCCTGGGCCGGTTTGTGGGCCGGCCTGCTAGCAGAGGCCACCGGCTGTCTGCCCGGTCTGGGCCGGCAGTGAGGCCGGCCTTATTCAAGAGCCCGCCGGCTCTCAGCCCGGCACGGGCCAGTTAAAAGGCCGGGCGCGCAACAGAGGTGGACGGCCTCGAGGCCGGTCCTGGTCGTTTCCACGACCGGGGCGTGCGAGGAAGGACGAAGATGAACGCCGGTGTACGGGCGGCGACGGTGGAGCACGGAGCAGTGCGAGAGGGGAGAGGGGAAGGTGCGCAACGGCACGGGGATCTCACCGTGAGCGGGTGGAGGTGGTCGTGGTGGCCGGAAACGGTGTGGCGGCGGCGTATCTGGGCGGCGGAGCTCCGGATGGTGGCGGCGACGAACTCGAGCGGCGGTGGCGATTCGCGGCGACTCCGATCGATTCCTTTGGCGTGTAGGTGGAGCGGACCACGGCGGACCTTCTGGTGGTGCTGGATTCGCCCGGGGAAACGTCAAGCGGCGGCGACGAACTCGTCCATGGCGCGGCGGTGTCGGAGATGAACTCGAGCGGCACGGTCGATTCACGGGTCCTCAGCTCGATTCCTTGGGCCGAGTTGAAGCAAGCGACGCGGCGGAGATGGTGGAGGTCACCGATTTGCTTGGGAGCTTCTCAGGCAGCGGCGACAGGCGGCGGTGAGCTCGGCACCTTGGCGGCTATGGCGGCTCGCAGGGAGAGAAAGGTGGGGCACGGGGGGAGAAGCAGGGGTGGGGAAATGGGGTGAGCAGCACGTGGTGGTGGTCTCCGAGCAGTGGAGGGCAGAGAGGGGGCCAGGGGCGAGGCGCACGGCACAGTGCGGCGGGAGCAGCGCGCGCGGGCGGTCGCTACAGGAAGGAGAAAGATGAAGTTTTTACAAACAAGTCCCTGGCAGTTTTAAAATCATCACGAACGAGTCCTTTCCTGTTCTGGAATTAATTCCAGCAGATGAATTTGATTTTAAAGAGCAGCTTCAACACTTCCAAAAATTATGCAAATTTTTGGGGAGTCTCTTTATAATAATATGAAGCTCCCCTAATTTTTCCAGAATATTTGAAACTCATTTGTTAGGAAAATAAAATAAGAAGAGCTCACAGACAAATTTTGAGTTCCCTCCATTTATTTTATTTTTACCAATCAAAATAGTTTGTCGAAAAAAAATATCTTTGGAACTTTTGGAACTTCCTTGACAATATAAGATGTCGAGGTAATTTTGTTTTGCAAGTTTAAGTGCCTCACATTGTTGTGAAAGTGGTTAAAACAAGTTTGGCATTTGTTTTAAGGTGGTGCCAAACCAAGTGTTTTATGGGTTTAGCAATTTAATAATGGATGTCATGATGCAATGCAACACAAAAGCGAAAATTTTACTCGGGTTTTTAGGTTTTCAACTTTGGGCTGTTACAGAGATGCTCCACCAAATCATTTTGGAGCTGAAGATGGGCCACCTTCTCACGAACGTCACGGTGGAAGTCTAGGAACTGAGCATATGTGGACGGTCCCTCGGGCTGAACCAACTCACCCTGAAACTGTCATGCCTGATCATGCATACCCTCATCACGTTCATCCTCCACAATCATGTTGTACATGATCACACAATCTGTTATCACCTCCCACATGGTGACCTTGTCCCATGTTCTAGCACGGTGTCGAACAATAGCACATCGAGACTGGAGGGCACCGAATGCACGCTCCACATCCTTTCTAGCACTTTCTTGTTCCTTGACAAACTTCTTCTTCTTGTCATCATTTGGATTGAAGATGGTCTTCACGAATGTAGTCCATGTAGGGTAAATGCCATCAGCAAAATAGTATGGCTTCTTGTACTCCCGGCCATTGATCTCAAATGTCACCTCGGGTGCTAGACCATTGGAGAGTCTGTTGAACTCCGGAGACCGCTGAAGCACATTGATGTCATTGTGCGAGCCGACCATGCCAAAGAACGAGTGTCAAATCCACAAATCTTGTGATGCCACGGCCTCGAGTACGACCGTGCACGCCCCAACATGGCCCTTGTACTGCCCCTGCCAAGCAAATGGGCAGTTCCTCCACTCCCAGTGCATACAATTTATATTCCCAGTCATCCCAGGGAAGCCTCTGGCCTCGTTGATGGACAAGAGCCGGGTCATGTCCGCAGCATTGGGTTCCCTCAGGTACTCCGGCCGAACACCTACACCACGGCTCTGCAAAACTTATACATTGCTTCTAGGCACGTGTACTCCCTCGTCCGCACTTACTCGTCAACAAGATCACCGACAACTCCATATGCAACCGTGCGAATTGCGGCGGTGCATTTTCTGATACGACGAGAAGCCGAAGATACCACACACATCTCTTTTGCTTATGAAGTAATCATCAAAATGCATCACCCCCAACCGGATACGATTGAACAATGATCTCCTCATCTGGAAACGGCGCCGGAAAATCTTGGGAGGATACGTGGGTTTCACCGGACGAAAATAGTCCCCATAGAGCTGGAGATGGCCAGCTGACCTGTTCCAGTCCAAGGCAGAAGAACGGTCCGACAACGACCCTCGGAACACCGGCCGCATCCTCTCTATGTACTCAATGACGATGAGGGTGGCAACCAGGCCGTCACTCTCATCGTCGGAGGAATCGGCCGATGATGACTAGTACATTATGTAGTTCTTGTAGTACCACTCATCAGAGCTATCCATGGTCGAGTTCGTACCTGAGTTCTTGCCAGGGCAAAAGGCCGAACACCTTGTCAGCGGCGTTGGTGTCGCGGGGCTACGAGAGAGGTGGCCGCAAGATTCACCGGCTGTGGCGGGGCGGAAGCAGCTCCGGTGATGACGGGGAAGAGGAACAGCTGACGGCGTCCCCGGAATGGTCTGTAGTGCCAAATCGAGGGAGCGACGGGCCGACGGCGGGGTGACGGCGGGAGGGGCGAGGGAGGAGGAGGAGATTGGGGTGGGGAATGGTCTGATACACTGGCCAGGGGCGGACTTGGGAGGACAAAAGAGCGCTCCGCGCGCATCACGCAAACCTGGCTCAAATTTGGGCCACGAATGGGTCGCGGTGGACGGAAAAATAGGACCTCGGTCCATTTATGTCGCCCGGTTGGGCCGTGATTTTGTCTCCAACAGATAGGAACGGACACGTGCGAACTCGATTCGTCGCCACGTTGGAGTCATCCTAACTCTGCTACAACCCTACCACGAATCTTGGACTTGGTTGCCACGAACGACGAGTAAAATACATGCTTCAAGTCCTCCACCTACGACGCCGAGGCATTGCCGTCTCTCAACTGCAGCCTGCACACAGTCATCAGCAGTCGCCGCCTGTAGGCAATCCCGGTTCGCGCCGTCCTGCACTGTGGCGGCCAAGACAAAGCGGCAGCTCCCGGCGGTCACGTCAGTCCGCATCGCTGCTGGCTGGACCGCATGGCCGCGGCCGCGGAACACGCCGGATTCAGTAAACACCAGTATACCTAGAGTCTTCAGGACGTCGGAACAATGTACCCGGCGGGTGGTGAAGCGTCGGCGGCCGGCGTCGTGTGGCCCGATGAACGCGGCGTCTCTGTTGAGCGTTTCAGCTCACCTGAATCGGTCGGGACCATGAACCAGTGGGCTAGTTGGTGGTGGACCAGCCACACAGCCGAGTGGGTAGCCAGCACCCAGCAGCATGAAGCAAGCTAGGATCTGATGCCGATATCACACGGCCGGATACGGCTGCTCGATCGTATCCCCACCCCTCGTGTGCTGTGCTGCTAATCATCATCAGGACCATGCATCTTTGTTCTACTATAAGCTCTTTGTTTTGTTCACCCACTTTATTTTTGTTCTCTCGTGCTAACAATAAGCAAGGAATCGGTGCATTTTCAACAGCTTGTGTTTGCCAAGGAAGCAAATTAGTACCATCTGCTGTAAAATCTCGTGCGCCCTCTTTCTTTTGGACGATGGCAAAAGATTTGCCCGATTAATTTACTGAAAACCGGGGGTAAACCGGGGTAACCCGCTGAGCGGCACACACACAAAAAAAAAAAGCCACAACCGCAAAGAGAGACTCGTCGAGAAAGTACATAGGTGTCATCGTCATCACTTCTCCCCAAGAACGCGTCACCGCGATCTCTATTCCCCGAGAGATGACTCCGACTTCGCCGCAGACGACAACCGACCCAGACCATACCGCAGTGGTCGAGCGAAGCAACATGAAGATCTATGCCAATCACCCAGCCACCTGCGACAAAGACAACGCATCTCTGATTCTGAAGGAGAGCTACGACGGAGAGCTATGCAAGGTTGGCGCCAAGGAAGGTCGACGAACATATCACCTGTCATCGTTACCACACGGATCTCGCAGCAGCAGCTCCGACTTCACAGCGACAAAGAACCCCAGACAAACCCAAGGACACGCCAGAGAAGAACCGACCCCAACCATTGCCGCAACCCCAACATCACTCACCCCACTGTCGTTGCCTGTTCTTGTGCTTCCATCAACTTTGCTTCTCCACTTTCTGCTCCTTGAGACGTTGGCGTGACGTCTCTGAAGAACTTGGTTACGGCCGTCAGAGCGCCGAGCAGCACTGCACTTCAAAAGACATCCCGAAAGTGATGTCAACTTCGCGGTGTAAATACCAGCACAACTTGCATGCATGCATGCACGACGTACCAACCGTGCAAAGCGATTGACAGAACACTATTCGGTGGTCATGAGCGATCGAGACACTGCGGCTTGCCTCAGTTGCCTGCGAAGCGGCAAAGGGAAACATCTTATCCATGCAGCCAAGTGGAAGCCCAAGAGGTGACAGATTTTGACGGCCTGCGGTACTCTTGGAACGGCCAGATGTTGCAGCACTTTCTGCATCTCTGCCGTGTTCTGGTCCGAATTTAAGCTGCAATCCGGGAGACATACGGAGCTTCGATCAACAGTAACCTGCACTGTTCTGTGTCCACTCTTCAGGCCATTTCACCGCTCTGTGCAGCAGGTACATGTATGCGTGTTGACTTGGGAGGACACGGCCACTGACCACACCGGGACAAAGCTGGAGCGATGTGTGTATGCGGCGGTAGTGCCATGCGAATGATGTATGGCGATTTGGCAAATATACGTTGAGTACGACGTACCTGACCTGAGCATGTATGCTAACTAATCGGTGCGATCGAGCTGTGTGGTGGTGTCGAGACTGCGTCCCTATCTTGTTAGCGGCAAGAAGAAACCATGGCAAGATTCAGTTGGATCTCCGAACCCCCATTTTAACAGCGGCAAACGGCTAGCATCGTTATCTTCAGGCGATACCCTAGTACCAAATATGAGGGGCCGTTGCTCTTACTGATCTACAGGCAATCATGCATTCCACAAGTCCCTACTACTGTTGCGTTTCTATGCATCGGCCGACAGCATTTGCCAGTGGGTCAGCAACCGCTGGGGCTTCCAAAACTGGCCTCCATCGATCGATCACTCTCTGCTCACCTCTCACCTTGGCGTGTCGACAATCCTCGTACCATTTCAGGGGCATCATCCCATGTTTCCTGCGACGCAAAACAAGAAGCTTTCCCTGTGATCCTCCGGCGCCAGCCATGGGTACCTGCCAGGTGTCTCTCGCTCAGAGCAATCAAACGGTCTTCACTCTTTACACGGGCGGTGATGAGGTGTAGTACAACTCCGAGAGACCTAGCCTGTCCGATCCTGTTCGGTGAGTTCAGTTGAGCTACTGCACTTTCATGGATCGATCCCTCGATCATCTCTGCATGCCGTCTGGTCTCTGTGTGCTACCGAGTCCTTTCAGTCGCCCCGGCCTCTACGTCTTCATACCATGCATGATCCCATTTAAACCACATGGATTTATGTCATGTCACAAGAGGGTGGAAAAATTGTGGGCTTTGTAATCTTTACAACCAAGTGCAAGAAACGGCCGCCAACTAACATCCTTCTCAAGTGTCCCTTCACCACTAGGATTTGGTCATCTTTAAGGCCTTCACGACATGCATGGCCTCGGAGATTGGCACAATTTCCACACCGTCAGTGGCGATTTTACCATACCTCCGCCTAGGGCACGTGCCCGGGCTTTGCTCCGGCGCCTCAAGCAGCTCCGGCCATGTCCTACGGCGGCAGGGTGGCTCAAATCACGATCTGAGGTGAAGAAGACAGGTTATTTGGGCCAAATTCGCTTCCTGGACCTTGTCTTTTGTCCTCTCTTGGACTGTCCCTTTAATGGGCCACGCCCTCCACCTTCCCTCACGCATGGGCTTGGGCCAAGTGCCCAGGCTTTGAACTTGGCTAGCTCCGCCACTGCACACCGTCAAGTATTGGAGGACCGAATGTCCGAATCTATTCATAAGAGAGAGGCCCCTATCGAAAGGCGATGGCCTCTCTGACAATGCTTGTCGCTCAGAAGGTTTGGGAAGAGAGAAATGCTCGCGTCTTACGAAATCGATCTTCGACCGCTACCATGCTTCTCGCTAAAATAAAAAAAGAGGCGGTGCTAAAATTTTAAACATTTGTGGGACACATCATTAGCAACATGCATGATAGTTTTCAGATTTTTGTGAAACTTAAAAAAAATATGATTTTTGCTTCTTTTTTTTAATCAGAGGGAGCACAGGAGCACTGGAGCTCGGGAGCAAAAGGTGTTTTCCGAGTTTATGCCCCTACTTTCACAAATTTTACACTAGTTTTATAAATTTGCATTGATCACTTTATTTGGATCCATGCCATTTTTTCATTTTTTGTGTAGCTCAGAATACGAAGTATTTCAAGTATTTTTTGCACAACAGCATTGAGAACACCCAAAAATTTACTACAATTGTTAAAAGTTCGTAAACAAAATTTCAAATTAAAAAAAATTAAGGGAGCACTAGAGCTCGGAGTCAGAAATTAAATCACTACTCAAGAGGTATTGCAAAAACTCTCTACTATTGTAAACATGCTTACGTACGATGTAGTTGGGTCGTCTTGAATTAATTTACTGCATGCTACTCAAATTCATGCCAGTAAGACAGTAACCGTTACTAATACCGTCGTTTTATGTAGGAGTATTAAAGTTCACAAGAGTGACGCTCAAGAAATTATTGCAGCATCACATCATCATCACGCCACGAAGCATCCAGGCAAAGAAGAACCACACGAGCAAGAAAAGAACCAACCCGACTTGCATTTTATTTTATCGATTTATTAATTTCTTTGAGACATCTTTTTTTTTTCGAAGCATGCATGCAAGAGAGCTGAACATTTCTGTGGAAATCTCTTATTGCTACAATTAACAAACAAAAAACGGCCGAATAGCTAATTAATCTAGTAAGCTTATGCGGCGGCAATGGCTGGATTCACCATGCAGAACGGAGCTAGCATGCCCTGCCTCTTTCATGGCTTGGCGCTGGCGCGCGAGGCTCTTCCAAATCTGCTCGAACACCTCGATGATGAGGTCATGATGCTCGGTGTGGTTGAGGGTGAGGTAGCAGGCAAGGAGGTCCTCAAGGTCGGCGGCGTCGCGGATGCCCTTCGCGCTGATCATGTCCTTCATGGACTCGCAGAAGTCCTTCCGCGGGTCCCTCGACAACTTCACCACCGCATAGCTGTCCGTGATCACGGGCGACGTCGAATTCCTCGCCGGCGGCTTCCCTCTCCTGGCGGTGGCGGCCAGCCGCGGGCTGTTCGCGCGCGTCTTGAGGCGGCGCCGCCCCGATGACGACGACGCGGAAGAACGCCTCGGCTTGCTGACGCTGCTCTTATCCGAGGCAGTGCTCGCTCTCGCGGTCATGTCGCCGAGGCCGACGTGTCTGCCCTCCGTCTCGTTCGTGTCAGGCTGCCGCCTCGCCGCCCTGGACGCGATTGACCGGAGCCTTCTCTCGGGCGTTTCCTCATCCTGGACAGTCACGCCCGCGAGGTCGACGTGACTGCCATCCGGCTCATTGGGCTCAGGATGCCGCCTCGCCGGCCTGGTCACGATTGGCCGGAGCCTTCTTTCGGGCGCGTCCTCGTCCTGGAGGTCGATGATGATTTCTTTCTCCGACGCGATCACCTTGACGTTGAGGCCGTCATCTGGCGGGCCGGTCACCGTTGGCCTCCGTGGCTCTTCCCCGCCGCCACTCGGGATGCACATGTCACGACGGCGCCAAGAATCATCGGCCGCGCCCACCACGGCCTCCTTCCCGTGGACGGGCACCGGCGCTGACACGTGCCCGACCCTGTTCCGCCTCCTGGAGCTCCTCGTCGGCGACTCCGCGTCCCTGGCCCTCGGCGGCGGCGGGACCTCCCTGTCCCTGGTGCTGTAATAGTACGACGCCCTGCGAGGGAGTGGGGAACGGGTGGACACCTTCGTCGGCGTTACCGGCTGCTCGACGACCTCCGCCGGCTGCTGCCGGACATCGACCTCCCTGTCCGAGGAAGGCTGCTTGACGACCTCCCTGTTCCACCGAGCCGACGACCCCCAATTCCGCGACGGCTGCTGGACGACCTCCCTGTAGCACCGCCACCGAGCCGAGGACGACCGATGGTGGTGCATCCCGGCGCCGCCGCGCCCGTGCGCTCCCATGTCGCGGAGCTTGTAGAACCAGGCGTTGGGTATCATGTCGGAGAGCCGGAACTTGCGGCGCTGGGCCATGCGGCCGGCCTCGCCGCCGGCACGATCGCTCGCTCTGTTTCGGTCTGTACGATCGACAGTACGAGGAGGAGAAGTGGAGCAGGGAAGTGTCTTGGGACCGGCGAGGGAAAAAAATATAGTTGAGCACGACCACGGTGACTTGGGAGTGTTGGGACCGGAGACGAAGGTTAAGTAGGTGCAGAGTGACGACGGCGGCCGGGTGGCCGAGCGTGTGACGTGAGGTGCTCCGCTTGTCTCTTCTCTTCTCCGTGGAGTGTGGGCACCGACATGCTTGGTTCACTGCACACCTGGCTTCGCCATGGATTTATGAACAGTAAATTAGTGTGATTAATACGTATATAGGGAGCTTTTGGTACCTACGGTGGAGAGCATTTGGCGGCGCTGCACCTTTCCGTTCCTTACCTTGGGCAGTTCCTTCTCCTCACCTTTTTCTTCTGTCCTCTGCTGGCCTCTCATCAAGCTCACCACGAGATTTTTGGCCGGTTAAATTAATTAAAATTGAAAACTTTGTCGAGGCAAAAGAGTGATTCCTACTGCCGATTTTGAATTATTTTTCTTCAGAAAAGACTATTCCTCGGCCTCTGCATCGATTGACGCATACAACCATGACGCCAATTTTCAATTTGAAAGCTTTGACTAAAAAGATCAAAGTTGAATTTACATACTAAAAAATAAATTTGAAACCACGGGGATCTTCTAAATAAGGTATTCGAAACAAAACAATTATGCAACTCACCACGGTGGTGAAGAGTGGTGACACCAGAATGGGATGGAGAACTAATAGCAAAGGCGAAACCGGGTGTGGGGTCACACATGGTAGAGGACATAGAGTGGGGGATGAAATATATGGAGCTTGTCACGAGGGAGGGTCCTGCTAGCACCGAGAAAGAACGGAGAGTGGAAAGATGGAGCGAGAAACTAGAAGTGAAATGGGGCCACCGATAGCTTATATAGGGCGTGGTGGGGGCGGGGGGAGGGGGAGTTCCTCGTCGATAAGAGGTTCAGTGTAAGTAAATGCAGTGGCATATAAGTCAGAGTGGTTTTGTCGATTGATGTAGTGGCAACAATTTTTTCCATAATTAAAAGATAGAAGAAAGAGAGCCCCTCCCCTCCTCTAAAAAGGTGATAATTTAAATTTAGCATAATTATAGAAACACACCTTTTGATCTCAGTTTCCCTTACAATATACTAGGTAACTTTGCGCGGCGATGCCGCGCGTGTGTGAGTAAAATTCAAATTTGAAAATGTGGGCATTTAAATTTTTAGTATGTTTGGAAATTAATGAAATAGAAATAAAGTGTACGGCTAAAAGGTTGTCTAGATGTGGAAAGTTGTTCAAATTGGGAAGTTGTGTAAATTTGATTTGAAGGCATTTAAATTTCTGAAATATGCAAATCTATACGTAGCGGGTGCGTGGTATAATTCAAATTTGGGAATGTACATATTGGAAAATCATGTTGGTTTTAAAATTATTGAAATTTAAAAAAAAGGTTATGGTTTAATATTGGTTAGATTTGGATTTTTTGTAATTTATAAAACGGTGAGAGTTGAAATTCCTTTAAATTTTGAAAATATTTAAATTTATAATTCTATCACATGACATAAGTAGTGAGTTCTTTTTTTTTTGGTGATATTTTTGATATATTTTTTTCCGGTGGATAGTTTTGAAGTTATCTGAAATTTGTATTAACACATGTAAACAATCTATTAATTTCCGTTTTTTTTTGCGGGGGAAAAAATGCTGATAGCTTGGGCCCACGCTGACGTCGCGATGACGTTAGCAGTGGTCAGGGCTGGCGCCGCCACGGCGGCGTGAAGCACTGCGAGGCTGCGCCACCGCGATATGGGCGCGTTGGTGGGCTCGCCGGAGACGCTCGAGCGCGGGGTAGCCGGAAGCGGCGGCGCCGCTGGCTTTAGTTCGCCGGAGCGTCGCCGGCGCCCCGCGAACGCGGCGGACGGACTTCACGACGGCAGCATCGATTCGGGTGCACACGCGACGTTCCAGCAAGCGGCTCTCGACGAGTAGGGAGAAGCGACAACGACGGAGTCCGTGGTATGCTTGGACTCGAAGGGGAGACCGGAGCGGCCGCATCGAGCGCGGCGGCCGGCGGCGAACTCCGGCTCTCGTGGGGAAAGAGAAGGAGAGTGGGGGCTCTGCGGGTTTTTTCAGCGGGGTCCTTGGGTTTTTATTAAATTACGTTTAGGTCCCTCGCCTCGAGAAAGTGGTGGTTGTGGGAAATTTCTGGGCTTGCGTGTCTTTTTTTGCAAAATCGCCACGGGGAGCGCACGGGGCGTCAGATCGGCAGTGGACGGCCTGGACCACGGTACTGTAGAACACTGTAGGGGAACAGTGTTAGCTACACTGCAACAATACCGCGGATCGCTCTCAGGCCGGCGTTTAAATCGTCGAATGTTTTTGCGAATGTAGATCACAAATTAAGGAGCTACAGTGAACAAAATTCGAAACCGATCACGGGAATGAAACCTGTTCATGGATGCGCATATTATTTCATGTATGCATTTTTTTTGGAAAAGCGGGTTTATTTTTTGCAAAAAATAATAATAATAAAACTGCTACAGTACCGCAACAACTGTACCGGCACAGTAGCGCGCGGTACTGTTCCAGCTACAGTGCCAGGACGCGTTGGCTCGCTGTGAGGGCCTGATTTCTTTTGTCCTTAATATATATAGTAATATACATAACATAATAAATAAATGATATATGGAATTATTCTTCAAGAAAATCAACACATATGGCAATTCCCAATATAAATATTATGAAAATTGTAGTAAATCAAACTTTTGATGACTTGACTAACCCATGTGCAAAAGACCAATTTTTTTGAATCGGTGGAATATCTTCTTTGAAATGAAAAACATAACCTTCTAAAGTTTATCACTCAAGTTTGTGTCCAACAAAAGCATTCCAACATGCCCCTAAAAAAGAGCATTCCAACAGCCTTTGATGAATATGAGATTTTCTTAAGTCCATGTCATGGGACTCGGGTACTCTCATGGAAGACAAAGGAGGTCTACCAGGTGTAGGGCGGCCCAGCATGATGACTCGACACTGACTGAAGCTCGGGGATTCTCATCATTGTGGAGTAAGACAAGTCAAAATATTTATGTCAAAATCCCCGTATAAAATATCTAGTCTTTTTTTATCTTATGTGAACCGAGTCGACTCCCTTGGAACCACCCGGCCAAGTATACAACGCGGGTTAGGAGCCTATCGAGCGTTACCTTCAACATCATTTTCAACCTCATATCACCCACCATGACGTAATCGAAACCCCTTTCAGGATTGCATTTGAGCACCGGAGGAACTCGCAAAATAAAATTAGAAAAATAGAGAAATACAAATCAAGAGTAGGCCTTTTACCATACAATTGTTTAATATGCCTGAATCGGTATAAATAGTGTCTCCGAGTGTTGCCACCAAGTTCTGCTAGGAGCATCAGCCCATCTAATTATTGTCAGTAAAATATATGTCAAAATCATTTTGAAGGTGTATATGTGCAAGTCACGCAAGGTGCTCAGCCGTTTCAAATCAAAAGATATGAGAGAACCAAATACAGCTCAAAATAAGCAAACAGTTTGACTATCAGGGTCCTTGAAGTTTGATCAAATTTGTCATATTTCTCTGTCTCCATATTTTCTCTCTGAGTACACAGAAGTATCCAGATCCAGACACGGTTGAGTGACGCTGTTACGGAGATGGACGGGCCAAAAAAAACAACGATGATGCACGTAAGAACACAATGTGTTTCGTTTGATTCGTCTTCAATCGTTTGTCCTTTTGTGTCATCGGTGCTCTGCTTTGTAGAAAGCACATTGTCTTCGACCTGGTTGCTTCGTTAAACTCTTCTGTTTTTTTGTTGCACGCCAGACAAAAACACCAACAGAAAAACGTAAACTGTTTGTCAAGAGAGACGCATGAATGCAAAAGCGCCTTTCGTGAAGACGTTTTCTCAAGTACCTTTTTTTTTGCAAAGTGTGAACGAAAGCTTCAGCTTCCTTGTTTGTAGATGCAGGCCGGGTTGCTATAGATGGAATCACTTGGATGTTTTCCAGAAGTTGTTGAAGTACTTATGGAGGAAGCTATAAGTAAGTAACATGATCAATTTTTCATGGATGGAATAACTTAAATTTTTTCTAAAGCTTCTATGGTAATATGAAAACTCTGGGTTATCATGTAACAATTTGTTTTACAGAGATACATCAAGTTTAGATAACTATTTTCACGTATACATATTCACATTCGATGTGTTTACAAAGTCGTTTCACGGAAAACCAACATTTTATTGGCCTGTGTAAAAAGACAAAAGACTTTGTGAGCACATAGGCTATTAAGATCTATATGTGAACATTTTTTTACAATTTTTTGACATTTCTAAATACGTTTAAAATGTATAATTAAAGGGTGCATATGCACCGGAGCCAAAACGCCTCTCTCGTCCATCATAGGCTATGCATAACCTTTGATCACTAGTCCACTATGGACCTATAAACTGAGAGTTAACCATGTACCACTACCGGTCATATATATGCCCACGCTTTCGTTTATTTTCAAGTCATGTTTCCTATATAAGCACCCAATAAGACAGAGGCTATTAAATCATCAAGTGAATACGAACAAATGGAGACACATAGCACCAGGA
Organism: Poa pratensis; assembly: GCA_947311845.1. Classification (NCBI taxonomy): domain Eukaryota; kingdom Viridiplantae; phylum Streptophyta; class Magnoliopsida; order Poales; family Poaceae; genus Poa; species Poa pratensis. The sequence goes on along the minus strand of CAMZMU010000060.1, from coordinate 35,467,341 downwards.
GCCCTAGCACTGTCATCGGCCTTCCAGAAGCCTCGTATTGGCCTGAATGTAGAGTCCAGGTGCCTTGGGAGGCCAAAGCCGTCTTCCAACGATAACAACCTGGATGTCCATCCTGAAGTATGAGTAGGTTGTATTCCATGGAAGACCAAACATATTTAAAAGACTTTGTCATGTCTCAATTTTGATTGTAACATTAGATTATCACACACGACCTATTAATATTATGTTGAAATCACCAATCCTCATCCAAGTGTGTTATAATGCGCGGCGATTTGTGCCCTTCCATTAGTGAATATTGAGAGTTCAGAAAACCAAGGCCAAGAAAAGAAATAAAATTAAAACGACCATAAGCCAGAAAAATGCTAGTTGCTAAGTAATAACTTGCCTAGACTCTTGGCCCCGGCTAATAATAGTTCTTGATTCTCTCAAAGACGATCGTGGGAGGAGTTGACACAGGACGGAAAACTCTCTCATTTGTCTCGTTCCACATGGCCCAGAAAACAAGCATGAGAGAGAGATGCCAACACCTTGTGATGTCCAATGAAGGTATGCCTGGGCATTTCTCGGGCCGGGCCGGGCCAGGCCTAAAAAATCCCACGGCAGAAAACCCCAGGCATGAGCCCGGCCCAACTGTCGTGCCGCAGAAATCAGGCCCAAGCCCGGCCCGAGCCTGACTAGGCCCGATCCTTGCAAAATTCACGTTTTTGTTAAGCCGAGCCCAGCCCGACCTATCTACCGGGTCCAAAATTCAGGCTCGAGCCCGGCCCTATATTTTCGGGCCAGGCTGTGTCGGGCCGTCCGGGCCGGCTGCGCATGGCCAGGTATAAGCGAAGGAGAGTCTGCCACGGTGGACCATATGCGTGCATCACAAAATGGTGTGATTTCTCGGGTCGGGTTGTGTCGGGCCATCCGGGCCGGGCTGCCCATGGCCAGGTATAAGCGAAGGCGAGTCTGCCACGATGGACCATATGAGTGCATCACAAAATGGTGTGATAGGTCAAAATGGATACATCTAGGGACACGAGCCCTAGCTAATCCGGGTGCATGAGAAGATGAGCTACCACAATGGCCTGCCGATTCTTGCAGTCGCGAATAAAGAGAACAAAGTTCACAATTTGTCCAACCTTGCCCCAACCTATCCATAGTGCACATCTTATTTAGAAATACTAAGTCATGCAAGAATTTGCGCTTGGTAGGCGCACATGACTTTGATACGATGTTTTGCATCGGGAGGAGATCGCTCCCATGCAAGAATTATGCTTTATTGGCCGAAGATGCTGAAAACGCGCCCGAGGAGTGCATATCTAGTGATCTCACTTCTCATACCATGATCCCATTTTTTAAAATTCAAGTTCCAAAAAATCCGAAAAAAATTGTGGATGTTTACGATTCCTAAAATTTCCAGAGCCAAATTCTAATATAGGCATAGAAACAAAAAAGGCAAATCCGACATGAATAGTGTCACAGAAGACAAACGCACAAAATGACAGTATTCATAGAGCAATTTGTCTTTTTTGTTTCTTCGTGCGTATTTCTAATTTGGTTCTGAAAATTTTAGGGAATGTAAACACACTTTTTTTTTTGAGAAAAACAGTACAGACGCAGACGCTCACAAACACGCACGTACAGACATCCCTATGAACGCACGCACACAAATCCTACCCCTATGAGCACCTCCGAGAGACTGGTCCGGCAGATCTTGAGGTTGACGAAGTCACCACGGGCGCCTCGCTGTTGACGGGCACGTCACCTACCACTGAAAGCATAGCGCCGGTTAAATCCTGAAAAATGCAGGAAAATGCGAGCACCCATGCCAAGTCTGGGACTTGAACCTGGGTGGGCCGGTTCCACCACAAGGAACCAAACCAGCTGAGCTAGGAACACCCACCATTTTTTTCTGAAATATTTTGACACTGTAAAATTGTATTGTGAAGAGTGGTATCATGATAGCATTTAAGCAATGGGATCACTGGATAGTTTGCCCGCGCCCGAGACGGTAACCGTACAAGAGATGGAGCTCTCGCCTGCATTTTGTATGTTCTCGACCGTCTCGTTTTGCGGCCTTCAGATACCTAACCATGCATATACGCTTGCCCTGAGAAGTCGGCGTCCACGTCGGCTCACCGCCGTCCGGAATAAGCGACGCCATGATCATGATTAGGCCGAGCCACACATGGTTTCTTCCCATGAGCACGCGGCCGATCGATCCGGTGTGATATCTGGCGGAGGCCGACGTTTACAGATGCGCCAGTTTAGGATCATGATAAGGATCATGCATGATGCATGTAACCATCCGTGCGGCCGGCGGGCATGCTGCAGCTAGCTGCCCGCCGCCGGCGCCGGACGTGAACTGAAGCCGGGCCGTCGGGCTGGTAGGTTAAGCGTCACATCAGTCGTCAGTGTGAGTGTGGCAAGAGCGGTGTGTTTGACGATGAGTTGTGCCTGTGCGTCTGGTCTGGTTTGGCCATCTACTCCTACGTCCTACTCCTACGCTCTCTTCGTTTGATCGATCGGGTATGCGCTGCGGATCTTATCGAGATGATCCGATCAAAAGCAACACGCACAAAGTATTAAAGCAGAGCGCCAGATATGGGTCCATACAATCGCCTCGACATGCCATCCGGTTCATGATCCGTCAACAGTGCCTATGTATCGGTAGCGCTTTCGAGTCTACACGAATGGTTCTAAAGGCTAAACACGCATGCCTCTACCCATGCATGTTAGGTTTCGAGTGGACGCCTACTTAGATAGATCAGTATAGATGATCACCATACCAGACTATCTTAAGAGCATCCTCAACCAGCCCCCAACTGTACGTGGACACGACTGGACGTGTCCACGGACAGTGACCGGACAGTCCCTATTTCATTTTGCAACGGACAGTGTTCTCCAATCATAATCCTTAAATTAATTTTCTCAGATACATGCACTACATGTAGATTAGTTTTTTTTCATTTTGCAAAATCTATCTAGTGCACAAAGATAAACCATACATAGCAATTATAATTATAACTAAAATAATTATAGCTCTCAATGCATAATGAAGATGCATCTTTTTCTCGATGGCATATTTCTTTATCTTCTTCATCTTCATCCGAGTTGCATCCGTCATGCTTTTGTAATCATCAACAACGTCGGTGAGATGTATCTTCTTTTCTTCCAAGCTCATCTTCTCTTCTTTTATTTTTTTTCCTTCTTCAATCTTCTTTATTTTCTCCTCCAAATTCCGGTTTGTATCTTGAACTTACTCGAACTTTTCTTCGATCTTCTTTCTTTCCTCAATTGTGAAGTTCAAATCCTCCTCAAATCATCCAATATGAGCATCTTGCCTCAGAGGTTCAACTCGGATATCACACCCCGGACATTACAATTACATGCTTTTGAATACTACAATTCAACAAAATGCAACTCAAATCCACTCTCATTGCACAATTTGGGGTAAACTAAAAATGTGAGCAAAACCTAGGACATGGCGAGGAGGAGTCGATGAGGTGCCCAACCGTATAGAGGGAAGGAGCTTGCCGAGTCCTCATTGGTGTCCCAGGAAACCATGGTGTGCGGAGACCGGCGTGCACTCGGTGAGCTTGGGTTTGGGCGAACTTACAGATCAGGTTGCCGGGCGTGCGGAGAAGCCATTCAAGATCGACGGCTGGCTACGGATGCGGCAAAAATGCGGCCAAATACGGCGAAATGTGTCCGCCACGGGATCTGTTACGGCCGAAATCTGGTCGGGGAAGGTTCGCGCGAGAGTGCAGATGACGACGGGGGTGCGGGCGATCGACAATGAGGGGCGGTGGCGGCGGAGCTAGGCAAAGGGGGCAGTGGTAGAGAAGGTGACGGCGAAGCGTGAAAAATATCTACTGTGGATCGAGGGTTCGGTCCGATTTTGGGTGAAATCGGTGGGTCCGCGTTAAGAGGTCTGACGTGGCAGACATCCGGTTGAGAGGGCTGGCTTTGGAGTTTATTAGACAACCCGACGTTTGTGCTGAGTTGGGAGGGGGAGGGGGTTAGGTGCTGGTTTTCGGCCCAAAACCAGTCCGGGCTGACGTATAGGGCGGGTTTGGGTGCCCATTGAAGATGCTCTTAACATTTTCAACCAGATATGTATCCAGCTAATCAGCGGCAGGCAGGACAGCATCCCTAGGTCTAGAACAAATGCTCAATAAAAAATGATTTTAATAAAATAAATCACACGTACTCCTACCTGACGAGACTGTATAATACAATGGCATGTAAACGTGCAACGCTCATATATAAAAAAGGGTGGGCTCCCTATTAGGCTACGCAATCATTTGAATGATGCTCGGTGACAACGACATGTGGCCGCAAAGCTCCCTCCAAGCTTTGCTTTGTAACTTTCCTCACACTTGGCATCGAGCGCTTTATATATATATGAGTGGTTGGGTTGCTCCATTGCACCATTTCCAAATTTGTGTCACAACAGTTGCATGCAGCTAGGTGATGAGGGGCAACTGTAAAAGATTCTTAATCTTTTGTTATCTGTCTCTGCCTACCTAATGCCTAGCATGTCTGTTGTTAAGTGCAACTTTCTTTTCTCCACGCCATGTGTAGAGATTTCATTTGCTCATGCACATCCTGTGTGATGTTGTTATGTTGACATTTTCATTCTAAAAATGGAGCGGCAGCGTCGAGTCCCTCTGGATCGGATAGCTCGATAACTCGTACTACTTGCGTTTCTGGTGTGCGTGTCCGATAGAAAGAGATCAGGCTAGCTGTGGTTGCTAGCGGATCTCATCGCTGCTGTCGGATGCTCGATCGTGCGCATGCAGTTGCTTCAGGAGGGCATTTTAGCTGGGCTCGTACGTATTTATATCGTAGCAAATTAAGTAAAGGAATATTTTGTAACCAATGTGGGTTTTGCTCCACTAGGAAACACACATATTTTCTGTGAGACATTGTATATTTGGTCTTGATCTGCCCCAGGTATCCAGCATTAAGGCCGAATCAGCAAGCAGGGGTCAATGTCCAATCTCAGTTCTTGTTTGCTCCTGTCCAGCTGTCCCTATGAGAACTTGTCTCTAGATGAAGGCAGATGCCCTGTGATTTAATCAAACTATACGTTAGGAAACGTGCATGTGTTATAGTATCTATCAAGAAGATTGTAAAATATGGTTAACTAGTTGCAATGCATCAGAAAAAGTAGAACATCATTAAAACACTGTGTTGAAATATAAATATATTGTCTAACTCTTTCCATCGGTTCGGACTATTGATTGAGTTGGTTGGTTCGTCAATTCAATATGGTATCAGATCCTACTCACACGGTATTAAAGAAAAATATTACGCGGCCTACAACGAACCCACCACAATAACTAAAATAGCCTAAACGTGAGGGAGAGTGTCGAAATATAAATATTGTTAACCCTTTCAATCAATTTGTACTTTTGATTGAATTCGTGGTGCATCAATTTACTGATAAATGCATGTTACAGACTTATAGTGTCTATGACATAGGATGGTAAAATAAAAATGTCTTTAATTAATCTGCTGGGAAATAAGGGTAAGGTGGGCCTCTTGCAAACCTAACCCGTTCGACGCAGAAGAATCCTCCCATTCCACCCACAAATATTACGAACTATTTCCTTTCCTAATCTCCCACTAATTGCACCCCCCCCCCCCCCCCCCCCCCCACACACACACACACACACAAAATAAATCCATTGTGGGCGCCCTCTCTCTCCAAACAGGTATTGCTACCTCACCCTTTAACATTAATCATGTATGTATTTGAGTTCTTTCTGCATTATTTGTTTCTTGCCACGAAAGGAAAGAGCTCTGTCATGCAATATAGAGGGAAGGGGAGAATAAAGTTATGTACATGCTGACCAAAGTCAAAATCAAAGAGGTGAAAGTCGAAACACCATACGAAAAGAGACCGCTCCCTCAAGAGGGTGCACAATGGGAGAAGGAAGACCGAGAAAAAAGGTCCAAAGTAAGTGTCAAGTTGTCGACACCAGTGAGAAAGAAGCATATGGGAGGCAATAGCGTCATCCATGAGCGAAGCCATGACAATACTACAACGACTTGGAAGATGTTTTTGTTGCGCTCCTTCCAAATGTTCCGGAACACCCCAATTGAAACCACGCCTTCTATCTCTGTCAATCGCCCTCGAGGCGCAGATCCAACCAGAACGAATAACAGTAAAATAGGATAGCTTAACAATCCATAGAATGTTGAGATTATAGTAATTGAGGACGTTCTCCTAAACTCGATAGGCGGAAGTAATCAGGGCGCAAGATAGTTCTAGTCTATCTGCAAAGGGATATGTGGGAACGACATGGATGACTTATAATCTTTATAGTTTTAGGGATGCATTATGTCTAGTTAAACATGAATTGAGGTGTGTATGGTTGGTTTATGGGAAAGCAATTTGGGGTCGTGGGTTAGTGGCGGAGCTATGTAGAGTTCAGGGGGGCACCCCCCCCCCCCCCCCCCCCCCCAACCAGCCCAAGAAAATTATGCCTAAAAAAGTAGTACATTTTGGCCTTTTTGTCTCCAAAATCAGAGATGTTTGGCCTTTTTGCCCCCCCCCCCCCCTACCCCAATACTGGCCCAATATTCCTCTGAAGCCCATCTGCCCCCCCAGCCAGTCGGCCCAAGCTCCGTCACTGATGGGTTATATGTTCTACAAAAGCAAATGTGGTACTATGTCATAGGAATATTGCAAGTCCTTCGCATACTAGTTGTTAGATTGAGCTGATTGAGTCATTTGAATACATCTATTCAAAAGTCAAACAAAGCCAAAAGCACATAAGTAGATTCCTTTTGGTTTATAAGCTAAAACTTAAAAGCCAAATACCAAAACTTGTTTGGCAAGAGTAAAGCACATAAATAGATGTTGTTTGGCTTATAAGCTAAAACCTAAATACCAAAAACCAAAACATGTTTGCTTCGGCTCTTATAGCCTATATCAACCAAAAGCCACCGTCGACCAATTACATTCAGTGTTTCAATGCTTTCCTATTACTTTTTTTCATACAAACCTGAAAGGAAAAATTAGATTTTTTTTGAGACAAGAAAGCAAAAAAAAGATATAGATTTTTTACGATGGGTCTGAGTTCTGGGCCACAATCCAATCCAGGCGCTAGAAGGTTTTCACCGGCACGCTTTTTCCCACACGGCCAGCCCCATGGGCCTTGAAGTATACGATCGTAAAAGAAGAGCAGTTTGGGCCTTTGTCCAGTCTAGGACGTTCGACTGCGAACGAACAATCCTTTGTCTTTGTCTCAAAAAGAAAAAAGACTGCGAACAATCCTCCTTTACGACGTCATGTAGGACTCGGATCAAGAAAACTCTAAACCGATCAGGGTTCTAAAAGCTTCAAAAACATAACTGCGGCACATGATAAATTTCGAAAGTGGTTCAAGAAAGCAAAGCACAAGGCAAGTTGTTGTTTCGAAGCAATTAATTAAATCGATCTTGCTTGTGGTCGCCGTGGCTACGAGCTAGCGAGATCCAACAATGGCGCCTCTGGAGTTTCTCATCCTCTTGGGATTGTATTCGACCTTCCTCATGCAGTGCTTCTTCTTCTGTCGTCTCATCTACATCATCGTCGTCGCAGCATGGAAGAAGTGAGGGAGAGGTCCCTCCTCGTCGCTCCCGTGGGCGACGGGAGGGAAACCCTAGCCGCCACCTCTCCCAGCCCTCTCACGCCTTCTCCCTCTCCTCGCCGTCGCCGGATGGCGCCGACGGCCGAAGGCCGCGCGCTGGCGGCGGCGAGGCCTTCTCTCCCCCTCGCGTGGTGACGGCGGCGCGGGCCGTGGTGGCTGTGGAGGGCGGCGTGCTTGACGAGGGGCGCGGCGGCGCGGTCGATTCCTCGACGGCGTGGTGGCTTCGTGAGGTCCTCGCGTGTCCATGGTGGCGGCCGCGGCAGCTCTCGGGTGGCGGCGGTTGCTGGCTGCGGACGGCGCGGGCTCAAGCCTTCAATCGACGACGCGGCTCGGCTGGGCGTCAGCGACGACGGCGGAGGTCAGCGGCAGGGCTAAGGGCGACGGCGGCCACTGGCGGCGCGGGCCGGATCTGGGCCCGATCTGGATCTGGGCTTGGCGGGCTTCGGCCGTTCGTGCGTGTGGTGGCAACTTCTGGCGGCGCTGGTAGTCTGGGAGGTGGCCGTGGCGTCTCCTCCGATTGTCGTCCTGCGCTGCTGAAGGCCAGACGAGGCCAGGCGGGCCTATGTTCGGCTGCCACCACGAGCTGGTTTGGCTTGAGACGGCGTGGTGATGCCATATCCGTGCTCGTCGCCCCCGGCTCGGTCCCAGTATCTCACGCTCGACTCACTGGGCTAGCGGTAGTTGTGATTGTCCCTTGCTGGTAAGAGTCTGGATGCCGGGGCGGCGGCTCTGGATGGTGGTCTGCGCGGCCGGCTCTCCGGCGAGCGGCGTTGCAGTAGTGATGGCCTATCTCCTTGGCCGTGAGGGCGGTGATGAGTGGGTGGCGGGAATCCTGGTGTTGGCGGTGTTTCGGCAGTGGCAGCTCCCAGATCGTGCTCTGGAGGTCTGATTTGGTAGCGGCATGCAGATCATGGTACAATGGTGTGGTGGAGGTGATTTCGGGCGAAAGCCTAGCGCTTTGGCGCCAGCGACGGCGATACCTGCGGGGCGTGTCCCTCTTGAGGGCGTCACTGTGGTCATCTTCCTAGCGCCAGAGCTCCAGGTGAAAACCCTTGACCGTTTCGGTCTCGGGGACGGCGGCGCTCTGCGTCGTGACCCTCTTGGGGGCGTCGTCATGGAGCTCGTGTACTTGGTGTCGTGGCAAGTCTTTATCGGCAGGCAAGCTCGGATCCTGACTCGAAGCTTCTTCGGCCCTGGCGTGGGGCGGTTCCGGCGACCCTCTTTCCTCTACACGTGCCTTTGTTGTCACCGTGCTCGTCCCTCGCTGTCGGCTGGCAGGATCGGCGCTCCACGGCCCGGAGCGAGAGAACAGGCGGTTCTCTCCGGCGATAACTTGGTGTGCATGGTGCAGCGAGGTGCGATGCTTTCCTGAAGAGGCACGTTGGTGACCACCTTGTCGGTGGCTTAGGGTTTCTTGGCAGGGTGTGTCTACTCCTGTTTTATTTTCTATCTTTGGTCTGTCTTGTAAGAAGGTTTCCTCATCACTTTGTATCGGTTTGGCCGTGTGGCTTTATTTATAAAGCGGGGCGAAAGCCTGTTTCGTGGTCGCAGCATGGAGAAAAATAAACGTCCACTAGAGAAGAATAAACGTCCACCACGAAAGTGCCGAAGACTCCTCCTCCTCCCCAGACGAAGGCTGCTACACCGATGCTGGTTCCCAACAAGACGGCGACGGCAACTGTTACGACGAGGAACAGGGCGTCCTCAGCGAGGGAGACAGCGACGGCATGAGTAGCGGTGGCGCCGACAGATGCTGCATATGCCTGGAGCAGATGCCCGACGCTGCCGGCGCCCCTATGTGGCGGAGGCTATGGCTGAAGCAGACGAGGCAGGAAGACGGCAAGACGTGCCGGCGGCTGCAGGGATGCGGCCACGTCTTCCACGCCGGCTGCATCGACGAGTGGCTGAAGTGTAGCCGCGCCTGCCCGTCTTGCCGGACGCTGGTCCCGCTGACGCCGGCAGAGTTTTCAGCACGGGCACGAGCACTGTTGCTTACCGATCATCCTGGTGTCATAGTTCGTATTGTTTTCTTTTGTAGCCTTTTGAACACTGCTTTGGGTTATTTTGTAGATGCTACTCCCTCCGTTCCAAATTAGATGTCTTCCATTTGTCCACATGCGGATGTATCTATACTTGTAACATGTCTAGATACATCCGCATGTGGATAAATGGAAGACATCTACAGTAATTTGGAACGGAGGGAGTACTACACCACATGCGGATGTATCTATACTTGTAACATGTCTAGATACATCCGCATGTGGACAAATGGAAGACATCTACAGTAATTTGGAACGGAGGGAGTACTACACATATATAACACTATATATGTGCCGGCGGTGAAGGAAGCAATGGCCTTATCTGATGTACAATGTAGTTCTGGAGTTATCTGATCTGACGATGTACCTGGAATGGTTCTTCATGGATAATTGTAGTTGATCACCTTTAGACTTTAGTAGTAGCCAGAAAACATCCTCTCTTTTGCAAGAAAATGGTTTCAACTATTTTCTCTTTCATTGTAGACAGTTCTTCATGTATAATTGTAGTTGATCACCTTTATCCTTTATTCTTATAATTTTTCCTTAATATGAATCATATCAGACATGCTTTCAACTATTTTTTTTTCAAAGTCAAATTACCTTAGGTTTGATCAAACTTCATAAAAGGGGGTGGTTATTTTTAGTCAACCCAAATTTAATATAGCGAGGTGACATCATGGACCAATCCAATGGCCAGGTGTATTTTTCTCGGTTGTAGACGATTTCGCAACTCATAACTAGAACGAATCACGAACTAATCCGGTGGTGCAGCGTATTTTCTTCGGTTACAAATCTTGTTGCACCTCATGGCTAGCACGAAGCGGGATGTAATCCAACGCACCCGGAATCGACCGAGAATTAGCTTTTCCTGGTCGACTGAGAATTAGGGAAAACGATATAAAAATGTGGCAGTCTATTGGCATGAAATTAATATATTACTTATTCATGTTTAGCAATTTTAATTTGGTGTTATTAATGTAGATACACATCGCCCGCGGCGCCACGGTGGCCGGCGGTGAGTGGGAGGCAGGCCCGGGTTCTTCTAGCTCATGTCCGATGTAGCCAGGAGGGCGACGAATTGAGGCGGCCAGCCGGGCTAGGCCCGAGTTCTTCTAGCTCCTGTCCGATGTGGCCGGGCGGGCGGCGATTTGAGGCGGCCAGGACCTCCGATCCGTGGTTCCACACCCTGCGGGTGGTGTCGTCCTTGAAATTTTTTCGAGCCGATCTGCTCTGGGGCTGGTGCGCCATAGCAGTCTCTTTCATCACCAATTCACCATGCTGGAATTCCTGCAGTTGGTCCGGCTTGGCTGTCGGCATCTCCTCTTGCATTAGCTAGCCTCGCTGGACGCTGGATGATGTGCTGGTAGGAGTGTAGGACATGGGGCTGCAGCATGCGCCGGCTAGATTTGATGGGGTACATCACGTTCTACTCCAAGCTACAGTTCTCGAGCTGAACCATGTCGGCAGCCTCTCTTCCTCTGCTCAGCTTGATGGTGCTATGCGTGGTGCACTTGTATGCTTTGGGCTGATGACTACAGTGTGCAAAAGTCAAGCCTTCAGAGAACTCAGTCCTCAGGGGTAATTCATATATATTCAGAGAGAGGGCAGGTGCTCAGCTCATAGGGATTCAGAGAGAGAAAAATCGGTCCGCCTGTAGAACTTAGGCAGTTCAACAGCGAGGCTTTCCTGTCCTATTATTCTAATAAATACAGTGTTCATTTTAATTATTTTAGGTTAAATTGTTTGAGGTTGCTCCAAGCTGCACTTTTATTTTCTTACTCCGAGATTATTTTGGTTGTGGATGTTGGATGAGATAAAATTATGGATTCGATCGGGAATATGCGTGATACATTTGACAAGGGAAAGGGGTTTTATGCACGATGGTTTCATAATTTGGATACCCATTATGTATACGAAGAAGATTACAAAGTGGTCACTTTTTGTTTTAATTTTTTGAGGACTGTTGTATAACGAGACATGTAAGAGAACTGAAATCAGAGAGAAAGGTAACATACTTTTAAAACAATGATAGAACAAAATAAAAGTTTATTTCAAACATAAGATATTTGATTTAGTTTAATCCCGTTGCAGCGCACGGGCAATTTTCTAGTGTAGATACATTTTGTATGCGTATATATTTCAAGGTCAGTAGTGTAAAGAGAACCAAACAGATGCTACTTTGCTTGCTTTTATTAATAAAATCAGGATGTTGTGCAGGTGTGTGACGAATAATATTAACTCCCTTACAGATGTAATCGGATAGTCTTAGTTCCCATATCTCATTCTTGTGGTCTAATGACATGAATTTGAATCTCCAACTGATAGCAGACATGCCAATGAAGCTCTAAGCGAGGCAAAAGATTTATAATCTTCATTAATTGAGAAGAGAGTTTTTAGAGTTTGAAGTTGAATGCCTAAAACACGCCCTAGGACTTGCACACGATACTACTCTTCCAAAATTACATAACTCAAAATCTTCGCCCGGGCCCTCCCCAAACGTTATCCTCCTCTTTAATCTTCACAATGATGACACTGGGAGGGGTGATGGAAGGCCCTAGCGTTTCTTTCATTTCAAATTGTCCAAGCGATGAGCATTGTAAGAGATGACATCGCCTTGTAAGCACGCCACTTGGCGGAGACTAATTTTGGCCAACATTTTTTGACATAACTTGGGGGACATGAATGTTTGTTTTAATAACAGGGTCCTTTTCGCAAAAAAGAAAAAAGAAGACCCGACCAAATACGTGTGGTGACACAACATTGGAAGAGGAGATTACATGATCACCACGAAAACTGGAGTAACATGTCCGATCAAATTGACTTGGTCCGAATCAGCTTATTAGAGAAAACTGATTTAAGTTACCCATGCATGAATTTTCTTGTAGAGACTGGGAGTACTTAATATCAGCTTGATATCAATATGTTGTCATTTATCGACAGAGTGCACTCCTCTTCCGTTTTCAATATGCATGCACTTTTTTTTGTTGCGAAACACAATACAACGCAGACACTCACATACACGCGCGCACACTCACCTCTATGAACACACGCACACACCCTTACCCTATGAGCACCTCTGATAGACTGAGCCGGCGGGTCGAGTCTTGAGATCGCGCGCACACTCACCTCTATAACCATCTTTCAACCGGAACAAGTTTCCTATAGGAGCGCTTTCCACGTTATGGATGTACAGTTCTTTCGAAGCGATTTCGACTCGATCAAGAGAACTCTAAACAGGTTAGGGTTTTGAAAACTTCAAGAACGTAACAGCGGCACACGATCAATATCAAATTTCGAAAGCTTTAAAAGACGCAGCACAATTCGTTCTTTTGATCGAAGCAAGCAAATTGATCTTCCTTTTTGGAAACTTACACATATGATCTTTTACTATGTAACAATTTAGGGTTCATATTGACCCAAGTTCAGAAATCTTCTCAAAGTCAAAATTGATGTCCGATCATGTTAACCGGTTCCCTTCTTCTTCAGTTAGTCAATCTCTGGTAAAACAACGCAGCTGTCAATGGTCTTGAGTTACCGATCGAGCTCTGGCGAAGAGGAGCGTAGGTTGTCCTTGTCGGCAGGATGCAGGTGCTACGAAGCACTGACGGAGCTATAGGTAAGTCGGGGGGGGCCACCGCTCCCCCAGATTTTGGAGAATCAGTGAAGAAAAAAAAATTAGGAACTTGAATGAATGGAAATCAAGTATGCAAGTATTCTGTTTTGCCCCCCCCCCCCCCCCCCCCCCCGAGCCATTATCTCCAAGCTCCGCCACTGCTACGAAGCACGCCAACCATGCAGATTAATCAGGAAAGATACGTCCAAGTTGCGGGCATGAATTGCTTCGTATAATACCCAGTACAGCCTTGACTTTCCATGAGCTCCTTTTTCTACTTGTATTTGTATACGGTAGTATTGTATACCCGGCTACAGATTTGTATACTTGTTTGTCATTTCAGGGGAAGCAAGGTGCGGACTGGTTCGGAGAGGAAAGAGAGGCGTTCTTGTAAGACATTTGTCATTCTTTGGCTCTCTTTCTTTCCTCTAATTTAATATATGCAGTGCTCCTGCATGGTTCAAAAAAAAAAAAAGAGGCGTGGCGGAGAGAGTATTATGGATGTTCGCAGTACCTCTCTCCGAAACACCTATGACGATGACGCAGCATTTTTTCCAACGCAGTGAAATACTAGTCAATTTCACCCATGTGTGCAAGCCGCAACAACGTCTTGGAATGCATCTTTCTTGCTTCCTGGCAAGGAGAAAAAAGAAATGAACCAAGCAAAATGTCAATGCCGAATAATCATATTCCGGTGTATATATCATTCTAGCAATCTAGAGTAGAACAGCACGGATGATGCGGACCGGCTGGCAGCGGCCAAAGCGGCGGCCTTTGTGCTCAAAAGCCGGCGAAGGCTAGCTGGAAATGCCCACTCCTCGCCGCTCATGGAGCATTTCCAGCCGCGCGACATATTCGTCGTCGGGTACTTTTCTTCCTCTTTGAACGGACGGCTGGGAAAGGCTGGCGACTTTGATCCCTGGCGCCGGCGGCACCGCGACAGCCATCCCCTGCTCCTAGTTGCACCATCAATTGCCTATCATTGCAAGACGTGTTCCGTTCGTTCTTTCTACTAGTAGATGAGATGTTGTGATGCTGGCTGTTCAACAGAAGGAATCACCAAGAATGAGCACAAATATTTTGTATTTCCTTTGTTTTATCAAGTATACAATGTTTGACAACTAAAAGAAAGAAACAATCAATGTTGTGTATGCACAGTTGATCAAATTACTCTGTGTCTGAGTCCCAAGGACTAAAGAATCGTGGCAGCCTAGAACTACAAGCCAATAAACAAATTTTGTACAAGAATTTCCCACTTCTTTTTGGGATTTTTTTAGCTGTTCCTACGGATCAATGGAAAACGAATTCACGATGCCACCACTCGGCGGTGAGACGGTGGAGGTGGCCGTGGGGCAATCCGCGGCGCGTCCGCGTTGGCGGCCGCCCAGCGTCGGCACGCCCTGCCGAGCGACGCCGCCTTCCGCCGCGCGCGCTCGGAGCCCGAGCCCATCAGCTCCCAGATCGCCCACTCCACCCCGGAGACCGCCAGCACCTGCGTCACCGCGGCGGCTCCCGCGCGCCGGCACAGCAGCACCAGCCGCCGCCGCGCACTCCCTCGACCACTCCGTGCCGCCGCGCCGCATCTCCGCCACGAGCCTGCCACGGCGCCGTCGATCTTGACGATCGCCTCGGCGCCGCCGCGCTTGGCCAGCGACGCCAGCACCGCGGTCGCGGTCTCCTCCTCACCGATCGCCGACAATGCCGCCTCCGCGGCGCCAGCTCCCACGAGCTTGCCGATGTTCTCCCTCTCGGCGGACAGGCACAGAGCGCGGCCAGCGCGTCCTTGGTGCTCGAGGGGCCCGTGCGCACCAGGTCCACGACCTTCTCGACGACGCGCGGGTTCCGGCCGAGCCGGCGGCGGTACGAGTGGACGGCCGACAGGCTGAGCACGGTGGCCGCGGCGTTCTCCTTCGCGCGCCAGGTCGCGCCGGAGCCCATCACTTGGCAGAGCGCCGCCACGGCGCCCTCCGCGTGCATGATGCGCTTCTTGTTGGCCTCGAGGATGGAGAGGTTGAGCAGCGCCGTGACGGCGTTCCTGCAGCGCGGCGTCCTCGGAGTTGAGCATCGGCACCAGGAGCGGCACGGCGCCGGCCTCCCCGATGAACGCGCGGCTGGCGTTGCCGGACTTGGCGAGCTGCCGGATCTCGTGCACCACGCGGTTGTCGGAGCCAGGCGAGAACGAGGCCGAGAGCTTCTTCACCAGAAACGACGCGGTCATGCGCGCGGCCTCAACGGCGGCCTTGTTCGAGGCCACCGGTGGCGCCGGCTCGGGCTTGCCAGGCTCGCTGCCTTCCATGGGGACGCCGTTCTCCCGGCACCACCGCGAGATCAAGTTCTTGAGCGCCTTGTTGGGCACGAGCTCCAGATTGGTCAGTACCTGGCCGGTCTTGGGGCACGTCGACTTGCCGGCCCCGAACCACCGCGTGATGGACTCGCGGTCGTACGTCTGGCCACTGGAGGACACGACCGGGTCGCGCATCAGGTCGAGGGATATCGGGCAGCGGAAGTCCGGCGGCGGCGCGGGAGGCTCTGCGGCATCGTCGTCGTCAAGATCCACCAGCTGCTTGGAGTCGATAACGGCCGCGGCGTGGCGGCGCTGAAGAGGACGCACTTGGCGTACCGAAGGAGCCCACGAGGGCGATCATGGCCGACGTCCACCGCTCCGCCAGGCGCTCGCCGATCTCCCGCTCCAAGATCTCGATCTCCTCGCTGCAGCCGGCCGGGTCGTTGATGGCCACCTCCTCGAGGATACCCTCCAGCCGCTCCCGCTCCGGCACGATCTCCCGCTCGACCTCCTGGATGAGCGCCAGCACGCTGGCCTTGAGCACCCGCTCCGCCGCGGCATCCGACGCGGGACGCCGGCACTGGCGCGACGCGAGGGATAGAAGGTCGGCCACGTCGTCGGCGAGGCCGAGCTCGGCGACGGGGAGGATGTCGAGGAGCGTGGCGAGGTCGTGCTGCAGCTCGCGCACCCGCGCGGCGACCTCGTCGGACTGCAGCAGCAGGCGCATGCGGCTCGCGCGGCGCAGTCGGCCACGAGGGCCTTGAAGCGCTGCAGCACGAGGAGGACCTCGCGGAGGCACAGCGAGGCCGACCGCGGCAGGGCGACGCCCCCTAGCAGGTCGTCGAAGACGGCGACGAGGAGCTTCGCGCGCCTGGAGACGGACGCGAAGACCGCCCTGAGGAACGGCGCCGGCGGCTCGGCGGTGGCCAGGTCCCGCGCCAGGCGGTGCAGGGACCGGAGGATGTCGTCGTCGGTCGCCGACGAGGAGTACGACGAAGAAGGCTTAGAAGATGAAGCGGCAGCGGGCGCCGCCGCGTTTCTTGGATTGGCCATTGCGGCAGTGGGAAGGCAACGGATGCGTTAAGGGTCGTTGAACTGGAAGATATGATTAATTGATTGAGGAGAGATGGAGAGGATGGGTTAGGTATATATACGAGCGAGACGTGCTGGCGCGTTGGGCTGGGATTTGGGGTTGAGAACCTGGACGGAATCCTCCGGACTTTCGTGGACCGTGATGCCATGCTTACCCGAGATGAGCTTTGTTTATTCTTTCCTCTTCTCCTAAACTGCTCTTATTTTTTACGTAGGTGAGAATGTTTGAAGGAGGATGTGGTGAACTGTCGACGTTGGATCGGAGGTCATGGACGGGCGAGATGGATTGGTAGGGGTTGGCTTGAATGAATCGATGACTCGGCTCGGGTTCTGGCAGTTGAGTTGAAGCGGCTGGTCCGGTTGGTTTGATCTGATCGCTTCCGTGATCTCTGCATCTGCAAGCCCGGAAATTTTCTAAGGATGTGCGTGATCGCAGCTGCAGGCTGCACAGTGACACGGTCATTGCGTCCTCTTCCCTTTGATTGCATCCGTGTCACGACCATTTCCATCTCTAAATTTTGTAAAGGCTAGTTGGCACTCCGTGTGTATTTAAAATGGGACGATGATTGTTTAGAGCTGATGGCTGTGTTAGACGACTCGGTGAATGCATATTGAATTGCGTTCTTCATTGGTTATACTTTCGTTTTTCTAAACACTCTAGAAGCAGAGATAGGGAGACATTCTCTCCAAATGTGAGTTGATTGGATCAGACTCTTTGTTTGGAATGCTCTATTAGAGTGGATAGCGCTGATCCAACTGTTGAATGGGCCCGACAAATTTCGAGGAAATCTACATTAGACAGATCAATTCTTAGTAGACTCGCCGTTGTCAAATAAGAATTCCCAGTTGATAATACATAATAAGAAAAGAATTAGAATGAAGATACCACAAAAGCTAAAATCTTCGCATCGTATTTGCAGAGTGGAATCATCCTTAACGAAAACAATCTTGTTAAATGCAACTAGCATGCGATACTAAGGGGGTGTTTGTTTGTGCGGAAAAATCTGTTGTGAAGGGAAAGCTACTTTTCTGAGTTTCACTGTTTCGTGATTTGGCTGACTATCTAGCTGTGTGCTGAGGAATTGTCTGAAATACTCTCAGAGTTTCGAGAACATATGTATTTACTGATTGAAGTGTATAAGCGTACATGTCACTATGAAATATCAGGAATACACAACAAATAATTGATAAGATATAGATTTGTTCAAAATACATATTTGTACCATTACACAAATAAGATATCGTCCATAATAAATATAGATTTATCCAAACTACATGTCAATGACGTTAGACATAATAACTTAGCTAGTATGTTTAGACGACTCGGTGAATGCATATTCAATTGTGTTCTTCATTGATTACTTTCCTTTTTCTCCACACTCTAGAAGCAGATATAAATACATTGTGACTATGGAGAGATTCTCTCCAAATGTGAGTTTAATTGGATCAGACTCTTTGTTTGGAATGCTCTATTAGAGTGGTTACCGCTGATCCAACTGTTGCATGGGCCCGACAAATTTGGACGAAATCTACGTGAGACTCGTTAATTCTCGGTAGACTTGCGCTTGCCAAATAAGAATTCCTAGTCGATAATAATAAGAAAAAAATTAAAATGAAGATACCACTAAAACTAAAATCTTCACATGGTATCTGCGAAGAGGGTACCAAAAATAACCTTGTTCAACGTAACTGGTATGGGATACTAGGTGTGTTCTGCCATGGGATACTAAGTGCTTAGCGTAATATGGTCCCTGTGAGAGTGTAGAAATGGCAAGGTGTTTAATGATAAAAACTATTCTCTTACGCGGGTCATCCACCGTGCACTAATTTATTTCGTTCATGGTCGTTTCTACAAAGTGGGGTTGGCATGGGCACATTCTTCTCTGTTGCACTATGCAACTCCCATCTAGTGCCACACTTGGCTGTACATCGTACCCAAATTGGGCATCTTCTTTTGGCGAGTCAGTTGGCTCACGAAGTTCTCTCGACACGCACGCTCTCAGTCTCAGCGTCACATCTCCGAATTTTGAACGAAAAGCATTACCGGATGACGACAAACAGGAATTAATGGTGTGAGCACATAAACATACGTCAAAATCGGATAGTAGGAGTAGTAACCACGCATGATACTTGCCCTATGTTAGAAAGTGGCAAGTCGCGAGCAACAGAAGAAGGGAACGTCCAACGTACGGGCATTTACATTCACGTCAGGGACAGCTGGAATTAACGGCCGCCAGCGCCGGATTTTTTTTTCGAACACGCAAAAGGCTTGCGTGTCCAATGGCATAGAAGAAAGAAAGCGGATCAAGTTACAAAGGTTCCGGCGTCGCGTGACGCGGTTACAGTCCGTGGCGAGGCATGGGCGTGTCTGTCACACGGAAAGGAGAAAACAGCGCCCAAAAAACAGCTATGAAACTATCTCCAAATGTCTGACAGCCCTACAGCGCCCGAGATCTTCCAGAGGTCGATCTCACCTGCGATCCTACGGCAGATGGACGGAACAGTCTCCGCGGCGCGCTGGAAGACGCGGGCATTACGCTCTTTCCACATCCATACTGTCAGCAAGACAAAGGAATCGAAGCCCTTCCGCTGCAGTTTCGGCACGCGGCATCGCGCGTCAGGCCACCACTCGATCAACTTGGCATCCGCAGCTGGAACGAGGGCAATCAGGTTGCAGCGCCTGAGAAGATTGTGCCAGACCTCGCGTGCGTAGACACAGCCTGCCGCGATGTGATCAGCCGTCTCCGGTTCTTGGTCGCACAACGTACATGTGGTGTGCGAGTTTATGCCGTGCCGCCTCATCCGATCCGCTGTCCAGAGCCGGCGTTGCAAGGCCAGCCACATGTGGACCTTGCACTTCCCCGGAGCCCAGGTCTTCCAAATTGTTTTGCCGCAAGGGAATAACTCCAGTGCTGCCCATCG
The DNA here is from genome assembly GCA_947311845.1 of Poa pratensis. NCBI lineage: Eukaryota > Viridiplantae > Streptophyta > Magnoliopsida > Poales > Poaceae > Poa > Poa pratensis. The sequence continues at coordinate 35,447,760 of CAMZMU010000060.1, read as the reverse complement.
CCTACGGCGGACAGCGAGCGCTGGATGATCTCCGGCGAAAACACGCGACCTGCCGTACGATACGAGCTGCAGCGGTCAATAAAACAGTATTTCACGGGGCCGGCAATAAAGTAACGCACCGCCTCCCAAAAGGGTGGGACAGGTCACCGGCTGGCTGGCTGGCTGGCCGGTCGTGCAAACAAGCACGCCATAAACGTTAGTTAATCCAAGTTCCAGGCGCAACACCGCGCGTCCTAGTAGAAAAATCATGATTAATTAGATAGTGTTTGACTTGACTCGATCCCGACGCAAGGCTTCGCGGGAATATGCCACGTGGAAGCAGCGGCATCTTTTGACCGCGTTTACAATTCGTGAAGGCCGGCGCGGTAGCCTCCAGCTAATCCCAGGAGCAATCCAGCGAGATACGTACGTTCGTTCGTTCGCGTGGACGGCCGCCGGCCCGCGGGAGACTGAGCTAGACGAGCCACGTAGGCGCCCGCGCGTGCGTGTCACGTAGGTCCACGGTGGAAACCACGACCTCGCCCAGAGGCGCCCAAGGTTTGCCGCCGCGGCGCCGTAAAGTAATCCTCAGCCGACAGCAGCAGCATAGGTCACGGCTGCGCGCGGCTTCTTTTCTTCCTTCGACGGGAAGCTGGTGGCGGCGGCTGGCTGGATGCATCTCGTTGATTTACGTGTGATGATGGATGACGAGTCGTGTATGTATGTCGGCCGTGAGTGACTACGGTCGCCGCGGGGTGACGTAGACGGACGGGGGGCGTACGTGTGTGGTGGTGAGCCGTGGAGAAGATCGGGAGAAGCTCAGAAGCGCGCCTGAGCGTGGCCCAAGCAGTGGTGGGTAGAGGGTCCCTGTAGAAAGGTCACCTGCTGCTGGCTGCGTACGCGACACGTGGTAAACGGTGAAACTAGCGAAATCCAAATTTGTCACGTCTCCGTCGAAGTACACGCGCGTACGAAGTCTCCTCGTGTGGCCGCGCGTGGCCGTTCCGAGCGAGCGCCAGGCTACGCGCCTGATGTACGCGCACGTACAGGACCTCCTCGTGGCCTACTCCCTGCACTTGATCCATCGTTGGCTCGTTGCTTGTTCGAGTGTTTCCTCAGCGATGTAAAAACTATTTTTTTGCAAGGGTGTACAAAACTATTAGCACACGCAACGATGTAATACAAAGTACATTAAATACGGTGTACAAAACTACACATAAGATGGTGTACAAATTACACAGAATTGAAAGTACAGACCACATTATCATGTACATCCACGCTGGTACTGGATGTACACGATGCTACTGGTACAGACACATGTTGTACAACTACGTAAACACAGTTTGTACAACTAATAAGTTGTACAACTAAAAGAGACACATGTTGTACAACTATACAGACACAAGTTGTACAACTAGACAGACACAGCTTGTACAGACACATGTTGTATAATTAGACAGATATAGATTGTACAGACACAGGTTGTAATACTATATAGACACTTGTCATCACGCCACGGTCCGCTGGGTTCCCTTCGCAAAGGGAACCCTTTTTCTAGTGATTTCCAAGCGTGGTCGATCAGGGTGCAGTTGGGAGTGGGCTACCCACGGCACCCACTACTCAAGCCCACGTAATATCGTACGTGGAGACCCACGGGTAAGAAGGAAAATTTGGTGGGATTCGTGGGACTGCGTACGTTTCCCACTCGAGCCCATGTATCCGTCCCCATATCGAATCCACCTCCTTCCCTACATATTGCTTCCCAGTCCCAGGTCGCAAGGTCGTGATGACAGGTCGAGGAGCGAGCACAGAGCAACCGCTAGAGTGTCGGCGGCCGAACACAGCCATGGCAACCGCTCCTCCTCTTGATCTGGCGGATGGAGCTCCTCCCTCCACCCTGACGTGGTTTGGAACACGACATATGCCACGGGGTGGCTAAGATAGGGGTGGGAGCAGCGTACTGCAGCGCGGGTATCCGCAGGGGTTGCGCCGGGGCGCTGAGACGGGAAGTATCCACGTTCGGAGCCCTCCCGGTGGAGGTAACACTCCTACTCTTGCCGGATCTCTCTACTATCAGTGAACAAAGTACATGGTTGCTCCTCGAGCTGTTCGCATAGCTCATAGCTCTCGCTCTCTCTTGCTTGCGGGAGTGGGGAAGAAGAAGATGGTTTCGGATTCCTCGATCCCCTCTACTCGAGCACCCAGACAGGCTTATATAGGTCCGGCTATCTGGTTTACAGGCGGGGCCGGCTGCCCGTACATTCGGCCGACGTGGTCTACAGGGTTTTCCAATCATGACGTCGCCGGTGCACAGTGTCTTCGTCCGGCTGGACCAATGGGGCGTCGCTGACTCCTCGTGGAGTCCCATCGATGTCCCCGACGGTGCAGACGACGTCAGGCCGGCTCTTGCTTTAGCCCATGCCTGGGCTGCATGGAGGGCTAGCCGGCAATGGCGCTGCCGCCTGCACTGTTCGGCGGACGCTTCTCGTGACGTCCCATCGGCGTACTGGGCGGCGCCCCTTGTCTTCTTCTCCGTGTCGCAAGCGATTGGCAGCCGGCCACATGGCTGCGGGCTTCCCGGATCCGGCTGCCTCGGTTGACCGTAGTCGTATAAGGCGGCGTCCTTGTCGTCGCATGCTTGTCTTCGAGAATCGTGATGATGACGAGTGCGCAGTGTCTCTTTCGCCCAAGTCGCCTCGGAGCGCACGGCGAGCCAGGCGGGGGCCGGCTGCCCTCGGGGCAGGCGGACTCGGCCGAGCCGGGTAGCCGGAGGCGGTCGAGCTGGAGAATTGTAGTACTTGACTTTGCGTTTTCACGGGATCTTCTGTGGGTCTTTAGGCACCCGGGTTTTATCCCCGTGACACTAGCCCCCGAACACGTTGGAGCGATGCTACCACCTGCGGTGAGAATGGCTTCTGCGTGTTCATCGAAGAGGCCTTGTTTGCACTGATCCGGCTGGGAGCGCGAATCGCCGAAAGATCCGTTAGCCGGTTGCGGGTGATGACGTAGGCAATGATGCTGGCACGTCCCATCCGCCTGTGGGGCGGTTGCCCGGCAGTCGAGGCGACGCCTCGGCTTCGCCGTGGGATCTTCTGTGGCGATGGAGTTCATGCGGGATCTTTTGTGACGAAACCGTCGCCCACGATCTTGCGGTCGTGCACCACGCGACGCGATTTGCGGAGGCAGTTACGGGACGCGGAGCGGCGCCGCCTGCGGCTATAAATAGGGGGTGAGGCTTCAAGGAGAAGGGTTCGCATCCTTTCGTTCCTTCGCTTCTAATTTCACGAGAGCTCCGCCGCCGCCACCGCGCGCCACTTCTTCTTCTCCTTCCCCAGCGGGCCGATTTCTTCGCTGCTGCGGGGAGAGCGCGGACGCCAGGGCCACGGCTCATCGCCAGTCGAAGCCGACGACGCGGGGAACTCCCTCCGACGCGCTGGAGCCCGAGATGGGCGACGGCAACGAGGGCGGCGGTGATTGGCGCGGCTCGCACATCACCATGGATGACATCGATGGCCTCCGCGCGCGCGGGCTCCTGTCGACGGAGGAGCGCGTGGGCGTGCGGCTGGCCGCGGACGGCGAGGTGACTCCGGTCGCGCACGCCGGCGAGGTGGTGGTCTTCAAGGACCACTTCGACCGCGGGCTCGCGCTGCCGGTGAGCACGTTTCTTCAGAGCTTCCTCCAGACGTTCGGTCTGCAGCTCCACCATCTCAGGGCTAATTCCGTAGCCTCGCTGAGTTACTTCACCACCATTTGCGAGGGGTGGCTCGGTACCTGGCCGACAAGGAGGAAGCCGGCTTCGTCGACTGCGGGGCCGCGGTCGTCTACCGCCGGCCGCAGACGAAGTTGAAGGCCTTCAAGAAGCCGGATACGGTGAAGGAGTGGCAGCGGTCATACTTTTACGTCCGCAACCTGAAGGCGGGGCAGGACCACATCCGGCTGCCGGTGTACTCCCCGGCTGCCCCCGCTAGGGACAACTAGGGCTTGAAGGTGCTCGGTGATGGCTACGTGTTGGTGAACCCCAAGAGGAAGGTTATGATGTAGACAGCAGGAGTTTTCCCTTGAGAAATCTACCCAAGGTTATCAATCCAGTAGGACTTGATGATCTATCGGAAGGTTGTTGATGTTGACTCCCCCTGGCGCTAGGGAGCTTGCACCAACGTGGAATCTGCACAGACACAAACCAGAACTTTGCCCAACACGAAACAGAGAGGTTGTCAATCTCTTCGGTCTTGCAGAAACAAAGAGTTAAACGTATGGTGTGGAAAACAGCAGGAAAAATAGCAAGTAACAGGAAACAGATGATTGCAGCAGGTTGTGTAAACAGTATGAGGAAATTGGATCAGGGTCCACAGTTCACTAGTGGTGTCTCTCTCAGAACAGATAACTAACATGTTGGGTAAACAAATTACAGCTGGGCAATTGACAAATAGAGATGGCATAACAATGCAATACATGCCAAGATGTCTACTATGAAATCTAGTTGGGCATTACAAAAAAGTACATAGACCGTTATTCCAACAGCATCTATGCCTAAATAATCCACCTTCAAGGCAGCATCCGCATCCCATTCAGTATTAAGTTGCTAACAACAGATTATTGCATGAAGTAAAGTGTGTAATGTAATCAATACAAGTGTCCTTGGACACTGCAACAATGTTTTATCCCTAGTAGCAACATCACATCTACCATCTTAGACCTTTCTGTCACTGATCCAGATATCTAGAGACTGAACCCACTATCTAGCATAAATACCCACTCTTGGAGTCACAAGCATATACTTGGCCAAAACATCTACTAGCAACGGAGAGCATGCAAGATCAAGAGCACATAGATAAACAACTTGAATAAACATGGTATCAATATTCATCGGATCCCAGCAAACACAACATCTAGCATTACAATAAGATGATCTTGATCATGTTAGGCAACTCACAAGATCTACACATGGAGGCACAAGGTAGAGAGACAACCATCTAGCTACTGCTATGGACCCGTAGTCCAGGGGTGGACTACTCACGCATCACTCCGGAGGCAGGCATGGTGATGTAGAGCCCTCCGGTGATGATCTCCCCTCCGGCAGGGTGCCGGGAAGAGCTTCAGAACTCCTCCGATCTGAGATTGACGATGACGGCCGCGACGGAACTTTTCGTGGAATATGATCGACCGTCATAGGGTTTTCACGTCGCGGAGAATATATAGGCGAAGAGGCGGCGTCGGTGGCCGAGGGGGGCCACCACGCCATAGGGGGGCGCGGTCCCACCCTGGGCCGCGCCCTAGTGTGGCGTGGCCCCCTGGTGGGTCTGCTCCGAATCCCCTTTGGACTCCGTGATCTCCTCGTGATATTATTGACGATGTCTTTTGTTTCGTCCAATTCCGAGAATATTTCCTTAATAGATTTTCTGAAACAAAAAACAGCAAAAAACAGGGAACTGGTACTGTGGCGTCTTGTTAATAGGTTAGTCCCAAAAAATGCATAAAAATGATATAAAGTGTAACCAAAACATGTAGCAATTGATATAATAACAGCATGGAACATCAAAAATTATAGATACGTTTGAGACATATCACTCGGCGACCAGGCGGAGGTCGAGAAGATGCTCAACCGGATCGAGGAGCTCTTCACGAAGGAGGGACTGACCACCCGGGACCCAACCCTCTGCTGGCTGTACAACCGGGTGGCGCCACTGCAAGAAAGGTCTCACAAGATCTGTTTTCTGAGCGGGCGCCTCGACCCCACCCGGCTGACCTGGAAGAGGTGGAAGCCGGTGGCTCTGAACGGCTGGCTCTGGCACGTCGCCTAGGAGCAGAGGGTGGAGGAGAACTGGAAGTACGGCATGGCGCCGTACAATCGTCGGAAGCGGGCTCCCAAGGTAAGTTACCTCGCTGATACTTGTATCTTCTCTTCTATACCTGGGCCGGCTACTCACCGAGCCGGTCACACAGCTCTTCAAGATCCAGCTGGCGGAGGACGGGCCCGACGGTCCCCAATTTTGGCCGAACGTTGAGCTGGAGCCAGTTGTGGCCGAGGGGGAGCAGTCGGAGGGCGAGGTGGCGGTCGACGAGGCCGCAGCCGGAGGCGTCGAGGGCGAGGGCAGAGGCGCCAGGGGGGACCAGGCGGCGGAGGACGACGTCGAGGATGACGAGGCGCGCGACGCGCCAGTCGACCAGGCGCCGGCTCGAGACGACGAGGTGGGCAACGCGCCGCCGGCTGCTCGGGGTAAGCCGGTCGCGTCTAGCTCGAAACTTGGTCAAGCCAAAAAAACGTGGTGGTCATTGAACTCTCGGAAACTGAGAGCATTGAGAGTGCAGAGACTGCGGGATCAATCTCGGCTCCTCGCCCGAAGACGACGAAGCCGGCAGCTCCAACCGGCTTGGAGGAAGAAGACGACGACGAGGAGACGGTGGTGAAGAAGCGGCCGAAGAGGACCGCGTCGAACGTGCGTGCGTAAGTATGCTTGTACTCTGCTTCTTTCTCGATAAACTTGTTCTTGCAGTTGAAACTCGCTCTCTGCAGAGCGCCAATGTCGCTGGCCATCAGCAGCGTCGCGCAGGCGGCCGTCGCACCGACTGCGCCCGCGGGGGCGGACGCCCGAATGGTGGAGGAATAGGTGGAGGCCGGCGGAGGGGGGCAGGGCGAGCAGCCCCCCGCGCCGGGTGCGGGGTCCGAGCCGGTGGGACCCCAGGTCGACGAGTTGGTTCCACCGGGTGGCGGAGGCGGAGACGAGGGCACTGTGTCGGGGGCCGCCGCGGCTGGAGCGGCGGTCGTCCAGCAGGTGGTGAAGAAGAGCGGCATGGTGGCCTCCACGAGGAGGGCCGAGACGCTGGCGAGGAAGCGGTCGGCGTTGCCGGCTGGGTAGAAAGCCAAGGGGACAGCACCGGCTGTGGCCCCTGCTTCGGAGCGGCAGCTGGTGCCGGCTGCGCCCTCCATCACCGCCAACGCCGGAGGGTTCCGAACGCCGGCGAACCCGCTCGAATTCGCCTTGGAGCTTTGGCAGGGGATGAAAGACCAGCTCGAGGGCTTTGACCGCTTCTTGGAGTTGCTTCAGGTACACTATCTTGCTTTGCTCTTTTGGACTGCCAACGGCCGGCTGCGGCAGCCGGCACGAGCCCTTAGCCTGACTTTTGCTTAGCGACCCCAGGAGGAGTCCAATCGGAAGGTCCTGCAGCTGCAGAAGGACCTCGAGGCTTCCAAGAGTGAGTGTTCATCCGACTGCAACTCCCCTATGCGGAGCCGTTTTGGGAGAACTGACGCCTTTCTTCTTTCCTTCGGAGAACGCGACGCGGAACTACGCGCTAAGCTAGACTCCCTCCAGTTCAGCGAGCTGGCGGAAGAGGTGGAGTGCCTCAAGAAGCGGGACGAGGAGCGGGGAGCGGAGATGGCCTGGCTGGTCGAGGCCAAGAAAACGGTAGAGGAGGCGGCGGCCGATGCGCGGAAGAACTTCGAGGAGTTGGAGCAGGGCTACAACAAGCAGCGCACCGCCGACCAGCAGGAGATCAAGCGGCTGAAGGAGGAGGTCACCCGGCTGACGTCGGATGAGGACTCGGCGCACAAGGAGCTGCTGCGAGTCGACAAAGCCGTCCGGAGTAAGTCTCGTGATAACGTTTGCGTCTTTCTGCCTTGGTTTCTCTGTCGTGACGTCTCGATCCGGCCGCAGGCTACTATCCGTCAGTGACCACAGAGGCGGCGAGGACCCAGCTGGATCTCCTTGGGTTGGAGCCGACGGATGCTGCGATTGCCGGCTGCAAGACTTCAGTGGGGGACCGGGCGGCGCAACTCGGGACCGACGCCATCGCCCTGTCCTATGCGGTCAGGAAGCTCTGCAGGTACGTCTGGCCGGGCAAGGGAATTCCGATAACCTTGGCCGAACTGGCTCGCCATTTCGCGTTGGCGCCGACTGTGGTGGAAGAGCTACAGGAATCGACCGCGCGCGCCGGGGCCCTCTGGACGGTGTCGCTGCTGAAGTCCTGGTATCCGGATGCCGATCTGGAGCTGCTCAAGGAGGGCTTCCGGGACGACGACTCCTACGACGCGCTTAAGGTGCACCCCGACCTCCGCGACGCCGCCTACACCATTGCCGACTTCGTCGACTTCTCGGAGTTCATCCCTAATCGGCCGGCTGCTCGTCCGGCTGACGATGAGGAGGCGGGGGTGGATGACGGCAAGGACGTCGCGGCGAAGGACAAGGGGAAGACCATCGAGGAAGCTGGCGCCTCCGAGACCGACCCCGCCAAAACCGCCGACGTGGCCAGCAGCTCGAAAGCCGCCGAGTGAAGACCTCGGAATGCCGGGTGGAAACTTGTATCTCTTAGCTTGTTGTGAACTTGTTTTATTCGTCCCCGGGATGCCGGGCGTACTTGTTTAAGAACTTCTGGTACCCGGTTTGTGGATTGCGCGGAGCTTCGTCTCCCTTTTATCTCGTTTCTTGCTCGAAACTTTTCCTTGGCTGCTCTTTGTCTTTGAATTTCTTTGCGTTTTACCGAGGGCGAGCGAGCCTATTCACCCTCACTAGCCCCTGAGATTTGGCCCGACTAGGGTAGCCAGTCGAGTCGAATCTGAAACGGGTATCTTTGACTATTTATCCGGATAGCCAGTTGACTATTTGTCCGGACGTCCACCACTCCGCCAGGCGCTCGCCGATCTCCCCCTCCAAGATCTCGATCTCCTCGCTGCAGCCGGCCGGGTCGTTGATGGCCACCTCCTCGAGGATACCCTCCAGCCGCTCCCGCTCCGGCACGATCTCCCGCTCCACCTCCTGGATGAGCGCCAGCACGCTGGCCTTGAGCACCTCCTGCTCCGCCGCGGCCCCCGGCGCGGGGCGCCGGCACTGGCGCGACGCGAGGGATAGAAGGTCGGCCACGTCGTCGGCAAGGCCGAGCTCGGCTACGGGGAGGATGTCGAGGAGCGTGGCGAGGTCGTGCTGCAGCTCCCGCACCCGCGCGGCGACCTCGTCGGACTGCAGCAGCAGGCGCATGCGGCTGCGCGCGGCGCAGTCGGCCACGAGGGCCTTGAACCGCTGCAGCACGAGGAGCACCTCGCGGAGGCACAGCGACGCCGACCGCGGCAGGGCGACGCCCCCTAGCAGGTCGTCGAATACGGCGACGAGGAGCTTGGCGCGCCTGGACACGGACGCGAAGACCGCCCGGCGGAACGGCGCCGGCGGCTCGGCGGCGGCCAGGTCCCGCGCCAGGCGGTGCAGGGACCGGAGGATCTCGTCGTCGCTCGCCGACGAGGAGTACGACGAAGAATTCGAAGAAGAAGCGGCAGCGGGCGCCGCCGCGTTTCTTGCGTTGGCCATTGCGGCAGTGGGAAGGCAGCGGATGCGTGGAAGGGTCGTTGAACTGGAAGATATGATTAATGGATTGAGTCGGAATGGAGAAGATCGGTGGGTATATATACGATCGAGCGAGACGTGTTGGCGCGTTGAGCTGGTTGAGAACCTGGACGGAATCCTCCGGACTTTCGTGGACCGTGATGCCATGCTTGCCCGGCTCACATCATCAGCTTTGTTAACTATTCTTTCTTTCTTCTTCTAATCCGCTCCTATTATTTTTAGGTGAGAATGTTTGAAGGAGGATGTGGTGAACTGTCGACGTTGGATCGGAAGTCACGGACGGGTGAGATGGATTGGTAGGGGTTGGCTTGAATGAATCGATGACGACTCGGCTCGGGTTCGGGCAGCTGAGTTGAAGCGGCAGGTTGGTTTGATCTGATCGCTTCCGTGATCATCTGCAGGCCCGGTTTATTATGGGTTGGAAATTTTCTAGGCCGAGTGATTAGCCTGCACAGTGACGCGGTCCGTGCTGCCGTGCATCTTCTCCCTTTGATTGCATCCGTGGCACGACTATTTCTATCTTATAAATTTTAAAAAAGGCTAGTTGCACTTCTTGGGCATTTAAATTTAAAAGGGGACAATAACGGTTTGGAGCTGAAGGCTTTTATGTTAGACGACTCGGTGAATGCATATTGAATTGCGTTCTTCATTGGTTACCTTCGTTTTTCTAAACACTCTAGAAGGCAGAGATAAATACACATTGCGGCAACTGAAGATCGTTACTAGTATCTCTCGTTGCAAAAAGAGCAATGCTATACGTAAGACATTTGTTGTACGATTTCTATACGACGGGCAGCTGGTAGTAATCGGATGACTTCCTTGTCCCAGCAGCAAAAGGAATTAAACAATCAAAATCAGCCACGTCTGAGTCGTACGCATATCGGACGTAAAACGTCAGACGTGAGGCACTTCCGTTGCAAAAAACACTACGAGGTCGTTCGGTTCATGGAATTCATTTGTGATTCCATATCCAACCTACTCTCTCCGTTTTAAATTAGATGACTTTCATTTGTCCACATGTACATGTATCTAGACATGTTACAAGTATATATACATCCACTTTTAGACAAATAGAAGTCATCTAATTTAGAACGGAGTGAGTATTTGACAGTTATAGAATTGGACTTGTTATGCCAATTTTCTATTCGTAACCGAACGACCTCGTAGACAAGGTGATGTTTTGCGGCAAGCGAAGACTGATCTATTTCCCCACACACAGACACAGGTGCTAGTTCGTTTTGGAAGGTACTGGCGTTGGCGCATTTTTCCCTGTTACACCATGTAACTCCATCTAGTGCTAGTGCTCACACTTGGCTTGTGTAGACTAAGACTAACAGCATACCCAAATTAGGCATCTTGTTTCGGCGAGTCAGCATGGTCACGAAGTTGACGTTCAACTGAACAGAAGCATCGATCTCGAGTCTTGACGCACGCTCGCCTTCCAATATCGGAAAAGCATTATCGGATGGCCAGCAAGAATGGTGTGGGCACACAAATTAACATACGCGAAATCGGATAGTATTTTTTTTGACACATCCAACAACCACGTATATTCACCGATCATCCACATACACAGTACATAGATCGAAAGCAAAGGAAGAACAACAATACGAGGAGGAGGAGCCAGAACCAGCTCCGAGATCAACACCACCACCGGCGACGAAGAAGAAGACCAGCAGCCGCCAACTTACCACTGCCTGGGAGCAAGTTTTCCCTTGAAAGACACCGCCTTGACTATCCGCCGCGCCGCGGCGAAACTTCGGACGATGAACGACCGTGGCGGACGCCCCTCTGGCCCACCAACGCCTCTTTGCCTCAGCTGCCTCCGGATCCGTCGCAGGAAGAAGAAGGAGAGCACGGACCACCCTGGGATCTGGCCGCCAGATCCGCCGTCCCGGATCTGACGAGAAACTGCGGCGCTCGAGCACCATGCCGGGCCTCGAGCACCACCAAGTCGAGCGCGACGACGACGAGCTCCGGAGAGCACCACCGCCAGAGAAGGCCCCGCCGACACCAAACCAACCGCCGCCAGCTCCACCTCCTCCGAGAAGCCGCCGGCGAGAGCCCCACCCTACCCTACCATATGTACAGGCCGGAGACGGGATCCCCCACCCTCCCGCCGCCGAAGCGGCCGGCGGAGGAGGGGAATCCCACGCCTCGGCGGCGCAGACGCGGTGGATCGGCGGGAGGTGTCCAAAAATCGCCTGTCTCTCCTGTAGACGGGGAGGAGAGGACTCCCGTGCTTATCTGTATTTTGCGAAATCGGATAGTAGCAACCATGCCACCATGGTGCTTGTCCCATACTAGAAAGAAGAAGGCAACGGCGAACGTACGTACGTACGTACGGGCACATTCACGTCGGAAATACGTAGCTTGCTGGCCCGGCTTGGCCATCGCCGCGCCGGATTCGGCACAGTACCGCGACTAGCCACGACGACCCTGCATCCCATCGATCGCGCACGGCGGACAGTCTGGATGGATCTCCGGCGAAAATAAACGACCGACCTGCAGCGGTCAATAATATATATTTCACGGAACCGGCAATAAAGTAACGCACGTACTGTACGTCTCCCAAAAGGGTGGGGAATTTTGACAAGTCACCCGCAATTAACAAGCACGCCATAAACGTTCGAAGTTCCAGACGGGACACAGACAGCCCCAGAGTAGTAAAAAAAATCATGCTTAATTAATTAGATCGTGTTTGACTTGATCCGATACGATCCCGACGCAAAGCTCGGCGAGAAGGGGCCATGTGGCGTCCTTGACAGCCGGCGCGCGAGAGGTAACCGTCCTCCAGGCTCCAACTAATCCCGGGAGCAATCCAGCGAGATACGTTGGCGTGGACGGCCGCCGGCACTCGATCGGAAGACTGAGCTAGACAAGGACGTGGAAGCCACGACGCCCGCCAGCCCAGAGGCGCCGACAGCAGCATACGTCACGGCTGCGGCTTCTTTTCTTCCTTCCACGGGAAGGTGGCGGCGGCTCAGCGGCTGGATGCATCTCGTTGTTTTTACGTGGAGTAAAATGCATACTAGGTAAATTGACGCGGCGACACGCTACGTTCTTCAGGTTAATGATTTGCTAAAATTTATTGGCAACATACTGTTGAAAAATGCCGGCGTAAATTAGTGTTTGTGTGCATTTGGAAGATTGAATTAATAAACGAAATCTGGCTTTAGAAGAAATACATGATCACAAAGTTGTACCGTTGTGGACGGAATTAAGTTTTGAAGATAATATTACCATGCCAACAGCACCTTTCAAGTGAGTCGTAGAAAAATATTTGTAGATCCCTAGAAGAACAAACATTGAATCTCCCAAGTTTCAAAAATGTCAAAGGCATAAGATAACATTTGAACTTACTAAATAATTGGATCTACGCTAAAATATATCAAAATTCTCACAACAAATACATGCAACACAAATGAACATTTCAATATGCTAAAAAAAATTCTCTAAAGTATATAAAAATAATCTAAATGTATTTCCCATAATTACTTTTGAGCCAAATTTGATAAATGTTCGCATATTACTTTCTCCCTAATTACAGATTTAAAATAAATATTTGCAGGAAAATACAAACATATTTAAACATGAATATACAAACATATTTAAACATCCTATGATTTGATGCTCTTTATTTTCTAGTTTAATGAACTGCATGTGTAATCTACATTGCAATTGATGTTGTCTCTATTTGGTATTAATCAAATATTTTTTGTACTTTATTATGATCCATCAGTTAATTTTTCTTGGCATGGATATGTCTAGATTAAAATGAATATATGTGCGTTAAAATAAGACGTCCATAACGTACATATCCAATATTTGTTGCATACATTGTCCAATATATTCACGCAAATGACGTAATGCACGAAATTCTAGAGATTGTGTTAATAACCGCATTTTAAGCAATTCATCTTATATTTTCCGGATGCCCAACACATATGTTCACCTTGATTTACCTGACCTTATGCCTTTGACAATTTTAAAACGTGGGATAATAGCTAGCATTTGTTTTCTTGACCATTTGGATATGTTATGCATATTGTTTTGATGGATAGATTCATTTTTTTTCTTTTGCATACTTTTTATTGTTTGGAAATTTAAATAAACGTGGTTAAATTTTGTTAAACATGGATGAAATTGATATAAATAGACAGATTATATTTTTTGCAAAATTTTGGTACATTAATTATATTTTCGGTAAACATAGATGAAATTGATATAAAAAATAGGAAGATTATATTTTTTTACACATTTTGTTACATTAATTACATTTTCTGATTTTAAATAAATTAGTTATGAATTTTCAAAAATTAAATCAAAATTTGGATTTCTGAAAAATGTTAAACTACTGCCAACGGGGACCGCTGTCAGGGATTTAGTTTTTTTGAAAAACAGTGTAAGAAAATATTGTGTAGCTGACAGGTGGGACCCGTGATGACGTCGTCTGATGATGTCATCAATGGCCACCTTCTTCGTGTGCCTCCGGTGGCGACGTCGACGATGGCGGCGACATTTGAGGGCGAGAGGGGTGCCGCGGCTTAGCTCGTTCGACGCGCCGCGTCGCGGGCAACCGAAGGGTGGCGGCGCTTGGCAAGGCGAGCTTGGGGTGCGGCGAATCAGAGCGTGGCGGTGGCGGACGGATACGGCGAGAACGTCGACGGCGCGGGCGTATCTGAGCTCCCCAGCTCGCGATCTTCAGCGAAGATGGAGAGGAGACCGAGGCCGCCCCGCGGGTGGGAATCGATTTGGTCGGGAGAGCGTGCAGTGGCGAGACAACGCGACGGCGGCGGCGGCAGCTCCGGCCGCGCACGCGAGAGAGGAGGAGAAGAAGGGGAGCTGTGTGCACATTTTTCAACGAAGTCCCTGAGGTTATTGGAAACTTTAAGTAGGTCCTTCGTAGTTAGGAGTTATGGACTGCGAAGCAATTCACAGTAAGCGTAGGTCCTTTTTTGTAAAATAACCACGGGGACCGTCGGTGACCGTTGGATCGAGGAGATCGGACGGCGTGGAATCGTTTGGTACTGTAGCGGAGCACAGTAACCGTGGTACTGTTCCTCGGAACAGTGAATCAATGCCATGCCGCGGATCTTCTCAATCTTAATATATTTAGGTAATACAGTCCTGGAAGTTAGTTGCGGGTCATGTCCATAATGGTCCCGGAAGTCACGAACTGCTCCATTTCAGTCTTAGATGTTGCGCTCGATGTCCATGGACGGTCCTGGGTACGTATGTGTACGGTACGCGCTGACGTGGCAAGTGGGCGGGCCCACGATGGAGGGAGGGCCCTCGAGTCCTGCCTATCCGGGAAGCGCCTCCACCAGTCGCCGTCGCGGGTGGCCAGGCGCCCTGGGCTAGTCATGTCCAGCTCCGGGAAGCGGCTGGACCAGTCGACGCCGGCCTCGCCGTCGCGTCCCGTGCTGGTCATGTCCCTTCCAGCAACAACCCGTCGCAGGCCTCCTCCCCGACGCCGTCGAAGGCCCCGGTGCTGGTCATGTCCGGCTGCAGCAAGCGGATGTACCACTCCCCGTCCCCGTCGCCCAAGGCGGCGCCGCCCGTGCTCTCCAATTCCGGCAAGCGGATGGACCGGGCGGGCCGCAAGAAGTACGTCAAGCAGGTCACGGGCAGCCACAACGACACGGAGCTCCACCTCGCCGCGCAGCGCGGGGACCTCGACGCCGTGCGCCAGATCATCGCCGAGATCGACGCCCAGATGACCGGCACCGAGGAGGACTTCGACTGCGAGGTCGCCGAGATCCGCGCCGCCGTCGTCAACGAGGTGGAGGAGACACGGGAGCATAGAGAGACACGGGATGGCAGAGCGCTGACGCACGAGGACGGGGCGCGGACGGGCGGCTGCCATGGGCGCGGGCACGCGAGGACGGACGGCGGTCATGGGCGTGGGCGCGCGAGGACGGGGCGAGGACGGACGGCGGCCATGGGCGCGTGCGCGAGATCACGGAGGCGTTCGGCCTGGTGTCGACCGACCCACGTGAGCACGGACGCCGTGGAGGACGAGGCGAGGATAGGCAGCAGCCATGGGCGTGTGCGCGAGAGCACGGAGGCGTTCGTCCTGGTGTCGACCGACCCGCGTGAGCACGGACGCCGTGGAGGACGAGGCGCCTGGGACTGCGGCCATGGGCGCGGACGCGTGAGGACGGAGCGAGGACGGGCGGCCATGAATGGTTTGACCGAGTGCGTGCAACCGTCGCGACGAGGAGACTCAAGTCGTGGGCCACCGTTGCGGGTCCACCAAGTTGCCACGTCACCACGATACGTACCCAGGACCGTAGCTGGACGCTCGAGACAACTTCTAGGACTGCGATGAGGCATTCCGTGACTTCCGGGACCGTTGTGAACCTCGCCAGCAACTTCCAGGACTGTTGATGCATTTTACTCTTTTTAGGTGTGATGATGATGACGAGTCGTATGTATGTCGACGGTGAGTGAGTATGGTCGCCGCGGGGTGACGGCGACGGACGTGTGTGCTGGAGGAGCCGTGGAGAAGAGCGGCAGAAGCGTAAGCGTGGGCATGGCACGCGCGTGGTAGAACGAGGCGGCAAGGAATGGGTTGGGAGTAACCTGTGGGTGTGACCGTCGACGCGCTGCTAATGACGGCAGACTGGCTAAGCTTGGACAATCAGACAATCTTCAACCGGTCACCCCAAACCCGCTATATATGTTTGGCGGACCTGGACACGTTTTGATAAAAAACCACTACCTAGCCCCCCCTCTCAAATTCAGTCTAAACGTTCGGTCCAGCCGGTAAATCTCAAAACCAGCTACTGTGTGGGAAGGTTTGAAACCGTCCGGACGCGTCCGTCACGTCAGATCTGTCAACTGGGATCCACGCAATTTCACCCGAAATCGGATTGAATCCTTACTACTCTCTCCTCCTCCGCTCTCGTCTCTGTCGCCGCACCTCCTGCTCCGCCGCCGTGTCCATCGTATACTGCTGCCGGCCCAAACCTCCATCGTACCTGTGTGGTGGTGGAGCCATGGAATAGATTAGAAGACCCCGTGTGACTGTCGACGCGCTGCTAATGACAGCACCATGCCGTTATTCGGATATCGTAAAATAGTGCGAGGTACGAGCGTGACGCGCTGGCTTCGCTTGGACTGTAAACCCAGGTTGGTTCGTGTCATGGCCCGTATCAGCCACTCAAGACATAGGCGACGCTCGCCTCTTCATCCTTCACGTATAGTTTTGCGAAGGCAGCATGCATGCATGGAGCTCATTTTCCAGACACACCACATATTGGTTATAACCACTCGCTCCGATCCGTAATTACTCTCGCGACTTGGAATAGTAGTATTATGTACTAGCACAGTACATCCTCTGCGGCACTTAATTTGGATTGGAGGTAGTATTTTTTTTCCGTGCAACGGCAACGTGCCTCAGTCTATGCAGAGGCTTAAGCTCGGCCCTTTTTCAAAAAAGTTATACGGCAAATAATGAGATGTTCTAAAACAGAGGTCTCGGTGTAGGTGTGGTTAACAGTGAGACCACAATGTAGACATCAAATGTTTCAATTGGTTGACACAATTATTACGTATGCATTGTTAATGATTTTTCACTGTTTACATGAATCTATCTCGTCAAGAAGTAATTGACATTTATGATGTTTTTCATAGTTTTCAAGGACTCTTTGAATGCAAATTGGGAAGACAAATCGCTGCCCTCCAATCCGAGTAAGGAGGCGAATATGAAAAAATAATTTCTTTTATAAAAATTGGCATCTATCATCATGCCTCGTGCCCTCGTTAAGTTACTATATTTAAAACACTAAGTTTAGAAAATCAAATTCAAACAAAATTATTGTTTAGATGTTCCACGACTTGGTTTGTAGTTAGAGTTACCAACCCAGCCCGAACCCTAATGCTTGTTTAAAATCATAGCATTTAGCCACAACTTAAACAATATCTAGTTTTTATCTCTCTCCTAACATGTTTCACGTTTCTCGGTTATTCTACATTCTACTGTCAAGAAACACTTTCGTGACTGCCTCTTAGTCTATGTCTTTTATTTGATTCTCCTTGTCATGAAAGAATATATAAGAATATTAGCGGCAATGTCGTAACATTTGAGTTCACTCCGCTGGAATCTGAAGATAAAAGTCTTCTGCTCTCCCAATTTTATTTATACTAAATATTTTTACCTTTTTAATGTAAATTATTTTATTGATATTTTTTAGTGCACAAATTAACTATTATTTTTTACCCAGTGTCTAACAAAATTAGTCACATAATAATATTCAAATTAAATCCATAAGTAAAAATCTATCATGAAAAAGAAATAGCAATGCGACATATTATCTTACATGGTCAAAGTAGTCACATATTCAAGCTAAACATGGCTCAATTTTTTTGCATGGTAATTCTGTTTTTTTTCAAATTTAGTTTTAGATATTCCATTGAATTCAACCCCATCGATCTAAATCTCAACCAAGCATAAAGACAAAGTCAAATCATGTCCATATACGAGAAATTTTGTGCGACTTAAAATGCATTATTTTCTCTTTCTCTTCTCAATCCTTCATGACATAACCAAGGGTGTGCCCCTTTATATCATCCGAACTGGTCTCAATAGTCCGTTTATATGGGTATGTGCAAACTTTAGTATGTACAAGTATCTTCATAGAGGGTTCTACGTGCATTACAAATATCCCAGAAGTTCGTAAAATAATAAGGTGACTGATAAACGATCGGTTTGGACAATTGAGTACCACAAATAACATTTTCCTTGGAAAGTTGAATTTCGGTTTGGTATACCAATTACCACCTACTCACACAATCACCATGCTATATACCGTTGTCAGATGTGAACTGGTGTCATGATCCGGAACCACAATGAGTGCGTAGTTGCTTGCAGCGAGCTACTTGATGTGATCGCGGCACCGGAACTCGCTGAAATGTTGGCGGTGCACCACGCTGTCCCCCTAGCTGGCGACGAGGGTTTTGGTAAAATTCAGGTTGTCTCGGACTGCTTCTGAGTGAACCAGTGGATCTCATCTACGACGACTTATCGAAGCGCTGTCGTAGTGGTGGTGCAAGATATTAAAGTACTGGCCGGCAACGTCGTTGAGTCTTTGTTCTCTCACGAGTTCACGTCATTGTAACGAATCGGCACACATTTTAGCTCGATTTGTGATTAGTTTTTTTCTTCTATTTTCATAAATTTTGGTCTACATTTGTATCTGGACGACATTGTGTAACGATGTGATTTAATCAATAAAGTGTCGGAAATCTCCACTACTAATAAACACGGCTCTCTCCTTTCCCCTCCTTTACTGTTTGAGAGCGTTTTGAGAGTCCGCCGGCTGCGCCGCCCGATTCCGGCCGCTCTTGCCGCTGGCGCTCGCGCCGGATGGTGTAGAGTCGAGCTAGGGTGCCGGCCCACCTTGTATATATGTAGATCTAGGCTTTGCTTTGCTCGATGTGGAGTTTGGCGTATGCCGTCTCTCCTCCTCCGAAGATCTGCAAGCTCGGCGTTCTGGCGCGGTGTCGAGTGGTCCGCGGCGAGCCTCTCCGTCAAATCTCCATGGTGGAAGTTGGGTGGAGGCAGCGGAGCTGCGGAGATCTTCTTCTTCAATAAGCGCAGGTGCTTTTCTTCTGTTTGTGAAGAAGACCAAGAGAAGCTCCTTCTGGCCGGCCGTGGAGGCGAGGAGATCGAGCGATTCTTTGGTTCTCTTTGCGATTTCAGAGGAGGTGCTGTGAGGTGTGCGCCGCAGAGGTCCTGGAACCGCTTCGGTGGCGCGGTGGAGAAGATGATGCAGGCGGTCAAGTTCCAGAGGATGGAGGAGAAGGTTTGCGTCATCAGCTCGGCAGCCTCTTCAATAACTAGGTTCGTTAATTGCAGAGCCGAAGGAGTTTCTTTTACTCCTGTTCTTCCTCTTCCTATGCATCGTGGAGGTGTGGAGGAGTTGGAGGCTGGGGGTGGTTGGAGCTCTTGCTTGTCTCTGCGGCAGGGGAGGAGTGTTTTCTTCTCTCGGGAGATTCCCAACGCCGGCGACGGCATCGTCGGTGTATACGATGGTCGAATGGCGACCTCTCCCGCCTCTCGCGTCGGGGACGGTTTCTTCCGACCGATGCCAGATGGTGATCAACAACCTCCAGGCCATGTTGCCGAAGCGGAGGCCCTTGCTGGCGGCGCAGTTTGCTCCCCCTTCATCGCCCCAAGTGGTATCGTCCCCGGCGACGATGAAGGTGACTGTGCGGCGGCTTCTGTTAGCGACGGAGAAGGAGCAGGCCTTGATTGCACTTCTTTTTCTCTACTTGAGGCCCTTTGTGCAAAATGTAGGGGCTAGTCTGTAATTTCTATTTGTCTTGTGCCTTTTATTGTAAAATGTAATTCCGTCGCTGGAAATTAATGGAAATCTCTAGGTTCTTCGGGACCATTCCCTGTTCAAAAAAAAAAAGTGTCGTATTCTCTCAATGCGAACTATCCCATCATTAATACGCCAACAAAGCACGAAACTCAAATCCGAGCCCTCTTGCACTAAAAAAATGACTCCTCATCATTTCCAGATCAAGAGACGCAGGCAATCCACGGGCGCATGCGCAGACAGCCTCTCGAAGCGGAAACTGGTGAGTGGTGACCTTGTCCACCTCAGTTCCAATCAATAAACGCCGAGTTGATAATCCACGACCACTTCCCAACATGCAACAGCGCATGGGCACGTCCTTTTTTTTTTTTTTTTTGACATGACACATCCAAATTTGACCAGGCAAGATATGCCAAATCCAAACGCTCCCTTACCGCTTCTGTATTTTGTAATTAACCTGATGGCCCGATTACCCGTTGTTGTTTAAATAAAACAGAACAGCTACGACTCATTCACCAGCCGTCGTACCGGCAGTGGTGTTATACATTCTGGCCGCAAGTTCGCGATGCCGACGTGATTTCAGAATAAACTGGGCCGGAGTGCATTGCAGCCGTGTGGCTAGGTGCGGCTACGTGCCGGATTTCTCGTTCTCGTGTGCTCGTGCCCGGGTGGCGCCGACACGCCGCGATCGGTTGATTGTCTCCTGGATTTCACAGCGTCCTCACTGCTCGGGGACGCGGCCAATTGGTCAGTGGCCTGCGGATCCCAAGCTGGCCCGGTGGTTATTTTCCGGGGAAAAACGTCAAAATCAAACCTTGAACCTATAGACTTTTTTTAGTAACGGGAGTACATTACGAAACTTTTTCCCTGACTTGCTGCATATATCAATTACACCCAGACTCTGTATCAATAAGATGCGTAAAACATACAGGATGCACGCATCAAAAAAGAAAATAAAGAGAGAGAGAAAAAGACCCAGCACTCTAACCACCACCAAAGACAACACCAGTACTACAAATTAGCACTCTAACTGCCCCGAGCCTCTGCTCCGGCCGGAGGCCCGGAGCAGATGAGAGCCACACGCGAATCGGCGAATGGGGAGCTCGCCGCGGTCCTCCCACCTCCGCCTCCGCCCCCCGAGCCGCCGCTCCCGACGGAGAAGAAGGCCCCATATTCGTTCCTTCTCTCCGCTAAGAGCTCGCCCGCACATGGCCGCCGCTCTCCGCCCCCCTCCGGAAAGCAGGTAGGAGAGGTAAAAATCGGCGAGCTTGGCGCGGAGGTCGGCGTCGAGGAGGATGGGCGGCAGCCGTGTGTGGTGCAGGTAGGCGATGACCACGGTCGTGCGTGCCGTGCGCGCAACGGCAGTTTGGCTCCATTGTTGCCGCCATGTTGGGGGAGGTGGCCGAGCGTGACGCCACTGGGGACGAGCTCGCCGGCGGCCGGAAAAAGGGGATTATTTTGCGGTGAGAGTTCGGGGGTCGTCATGTCTGAGAAAGATGGAGACGAAAGAGACAATGAGATGGGAGAGAATGACATGTGGGGCCGGATTCAAAACTAACCTTTTAGTTAATCAAACTAATCAAGGGCCCATGTAACCATTAATTTTTTTGTAGTACTCCCTAATACTTCCACTTTTCCCACGCGTTAGATTTACTTCATGGACGTTCCCTAAAAATCGTCAACCATGGTAAAACTTCTATTTATAGTGGTTGGCGCATTGGCCTGACAAATTTTGATGAAATTTCCATGAGACTGGTTGCATGGGCCTGATGAACTTTACATGATACTGGTTAGTTCTAACATTTTTAGTGTGTAGGTTCAATTATTTTGATACGTACATAGACCAAAACTAAAATATCTACCATGACTTATAAAAGTTAACATAGGGAGTAAGAAAATTTGAAAAATGAAGATATCGCAGAAGCTAAAATCTTCGCATGGTATCTGCGAAGAGGAGTAACCCTTACCCAAAAACAAGCTTGTTAAACGCACCTGGCATGGCAAACTAACTTGTACCGACGATGTAGTGATTCAGATGTGTTTACCAACTGGCTACTGGGCATAGATAACATGTGTAAAGTTTTTGTTAGAATGGGTCGGGGTGCTTGCCGTAATATGGTCGTCGTGGGTATGAAGAAATGGCAGGTGTTAATGATTAAAAAAAATAGTCATACGCGGGTCATCTACCGGTGCACAAATATATTTCGTTCATGATCGTATCTATAACGTGTGAAATTTCGAGACCTTTTGATGGAGTTGTCTCACGGTTGAACGATACGGTGAGCGATATTTTTATCTCACATGGGTAGCGTAATTTTTAGATTGGTCCCTAGTTTCATAGGTGTGCTACATGCTTGCTATGAGCTCTTGTAATTCGCATTTTTATTCTTTTCTTTTGTTTGTTCTTTTGAACCGTTGGTTGTGTATATCCTAGCTATATAGGCGCTGAGTATATCCTACTTTGTATCCTTGTGGTGATCTGGATAATATTTGTATTTAGACTAACAGGTGTGTCCTGGCTCCATTCCATACGAAACGAAACCGTAACATAGTTCCAAATATTGGTAATAAAATATCTTTTATGGGGAGAAAAAGTTGATCATTATTAGTATCCCTGGTTGCCAAAAAAACTATTTCTCCATAATTAGTTACAATTAGTTGACAGTACGATTTTCCACAAGTTTCATGTACATTTTCGTCAAAATTGGCGACGATGTGCATGATAAATGGACGCCAACCGAAGCCTATTTCCTCACACACATGCCGGTGCTAGTTCATTTGAAAGGTCTTGGCATTTTTCTCTGTTATGCACTATGCACTCCATCTAGTGGCACACTTGGCTATAAGACTAACAGCATACCAAACTTAGCGAGTCAGGTTGCTCACGAAGCTCACTTTTCAACCTAACAGAAGCATCTTGACGCATCTTCCAAATTTGGGTCGGAAAGCATTATTAATTGGATGGCCAACAAAAATGGTGTGGGCAGGGCACACAAACATCAAACATACGCCAAATCGGATATTAGACTTGTCCCATACTAGAAAGTGGCAACAGAAGAAGGTAGACGCCAGCGCTTTATCGCCGGCGAAAATAAACGACCTGCCGTGCCGCAGGCGCACGAGCACCTACGAGCCATCCAGCGGCGGTCAATAATATTTCACGGAGCCGGCAATAAAGTAAAGCACGTACGTATCCAAAATGGCGTGGAATTTTGACAAGTCACTGGTCGTGCAAACAAGCACGCCATAAACGTTAGTTAATCCCAAGTTCCACGCGCAACACCGCGCGTCCTAGTAATAAAATGAGGATGATTAATTAGATAGTGGTTGACTTGATCCGATCCGATCCCGACGCAAAGCTTCGCGAGAAGGGGCCACGTGGCAGCAGCGGCGTCCACCAGCGGCATCTTTTGACCGCGTTTACTACTCCTGACGGCCGGCGCGCGAGCGGTGAGCGGTAACCTCCAGCTAATCCGGCTCGTTCGTCCGCGTGGACCCGCGGGAGACTGAGCTAGGTATCGCCTGCGCTTGCGCGTGCGTGTCACGTAGGACGTGGAGAGCACGACGCCCGCCCAGCCCAGCCCAGAGGCGCCGAAGGCTGCCGCCGCGGCGCCGTAAAGTAATCCTCGGCCGACAGCCGAAGAAACAGAGCCATACGCCCATGCGTCACGGCTGCGGCTTCTTTTCTTCCTTCGACGGGAAGGTGGCGGCGGCTGGCTGGATGCATCTCCTTGTTTTACGTGTGATGATGATGACGAGTCGTATACGGACCACCTCTCTCTCCCACCGCTTGCCCCGTTGAGAGTCGTCCGTCCTTTGCCTTCTCCGCCCCTTACCTTCTCTTTCTCCGGCGGCAAGGCTGGCCGGCGGGAGGATGGAATAGGAGGTCGGATCCTTATACATAGTAGTAGTAGCCTAGGACGTGGAGAGCACGACGCCCGCCCAGCCCAGCCCAGAGGCGCCGAAGGTTGCCGCCGCGGCGCCGTAAAGTAATCCTCGGCCGACAGCAGCATACGTCACGGCTGCGGCTTCTTTTCTTCCTTCGACGGGAAGGTGGCGGCGGCTGGCTGGATGCATCTCCTTGTTTTACGTGTGATGATGATGACGAGTCGTATACGGACCACCTCTCTCTCCCACCGCTTGCCCCGTTGAGAGTCGTCCGTCCTTTGCCTTCTCCGCCCCTTACCTTCTCTTTCTCCGGCGGCAAGGCTGGCCGGCGGGAGGATGGAATAGGAGGTCGGATCCTTATACATAGTAGTAGTAGCCTAGGACGTGGAGAGCACGACGCCCGCCCAGCCCAGCCCAGAGGCGCCGAAGGTTGCCGCCGCGGCGCCGTAAAGTAATCCTCGGCCGACAGCAGCATACGTCACGGCTGCGGCTTCTTTTCTTCCTTCGACGGGAAGGTGGCGGCGGCTGGCTGGATGCATCTCCTTGTTTTACGTGTGATGATGATGACGAGTCGTATACGGACCACCTCTCTCTCCCACCGCTTGCCCCGTTGAGAGTCGTCCGTCCTTTGCCTTCTCCGCCCCTTACCTTCTCTTTCTCCGGCGGCAAGGCTGGCCGGCGGGAGGATGGAATAGGAGGTCGGATCCTTATACATAGTAGTAGTAGCCTAGGACGTGGAGAGCACGACGCCCGCCCAGCCCAGCCCAGAGGCGCCGAAGGTTGCCGCCGCGGCGCCGTAAAGTAATCCTCGGCCGACAGCAGCATACGTCACGGCTGCGGCTTCTTTTCTTCCTTCGACGGGAAGGTGGCGGCGGCTGGCTGGATGCATCTCCTTGTTTTACGTGTGATGATGATGACGAGTCGTATACGGACCACCTCTCTCTCCCACCGCTTGCCCCGTTGAGAGTCGTCCGTCCTTTGCCTTCTCCGCCCCTTACCTTCTCTTTCTCCGGCGGCAAGGCTGGCCGGCGGGAGGATGGAATAGGAGGTCGGATCCTTATACATAGTAGTAGTAGCCTAGGACGTGGAGAGCACGACGCCCGCCCAGCCCAGCCCAGAGGCGCCGAAGGTTGCCGCCGCGGCGCCGTAAAGTAATCCTCGGCCGACAGCAGCATACGTCACGGCTGCGGTTTCTTTTCTTCCTTCGACGGGAAGGTGGCGGCGGCTGGCTGGATGCATCTCCTTGTTTTACGTGTGATGATGATGACGAGTCGTATGTCGATCGTGAGTACGGTCGTCGCGGGGCGACTGCGACGGACGGGGGCGTACGCGTGTGGTGCTGGAGCCGTGAGGAGATCGGAACGAGCGTGAGCATGGTGGAACGAGGCAGGAAGGAGTGGTGATCTGTGGGTGTGACTGTAGACGCGCTGCTAATAACGGCGCCGTGCCGTGATTCGCAGATCGGGAATAATATGCGAGCACGACTCATACACCAAAGGCCTAGCCCCAACCCGATGCATGCGTCGTAAAGAATCTATGTATTGCGCCAGCCACGAGTGCCTTGTCCAGTGCAGACAGGCAAGTCCATAAACAAGATTTGCTTAACGACATTCTCCGTTGGCGACGATATGGGCGGGAAGCATAGCAATATAGACCATCTAGTCTTTCTCTCTTCCAACTTGAGATCGACTCGGGTGTGTCTTGGATAGGTATAACCAGTTGTAGAAAGAGGAGGAAATCCCCTTTTAATTTTGATACAAACTATCCTCGCTCAACCATAAACTCAGATCTTCTACTGGTATTGTCATCTCATTCTACTTTATTAAGTTTTAGTAAAACAGGATATACCATTACAAATTTTAAGTCTAACTAAAATAGCATGACTGGTCCAATAAATATTTGCGCCCGAGGCGAATAAAAATGAATTCCATTTATAATGAACTTTAATACTTCTCTAAATCTTAATTTATCATGTTATAGTATTACAAGTATAATTACCGTTTTGTTCGCATATTTTAACCATAAAATTGACAGTAGTATTATATATTTTGTTTGTGTGTTTTTCATTTGTATTGAATTCACTGAAAGAAACTAATATGTATTTGGTTTGCTTTAGAGCTATGTTTTCACAATGCGTAATTTATATAATTTAGAAGTTTTTATGGTAAATATACGTAAAGAGTATGTTCTAACAAATGTCTCGATCGCAGTTTCTAGTGTATGATTAAGTAAGTATTTTTGTACAAACTTGCTGAGTATAAACTAAACCAATGACACTACTTAGCGATTGTCGATGTGCTTCTTTAGAAGCCTCTCGGACCAACTTCCCTCCCTTCCCCCGGTCGGGTTACGTCGATGAAAGAGCATGAATTGCTCTTACTCGTGTTTTGGTGATGTTGACAATACAACATGTGCCTCTAACCCCTTGTTTAAGTGTGATCAGGTTTATGCAAACATTGCCATTGATCTCGCATCAAGAAAAGGAAGAAATCGAGTGTTTACTGTCCTTGGGCGGTAGTACCGCCCCTTCGGGCGGTAGTACCGCTGTGCCATCCTGGTTTACAGGGGCGCGGCAGTACCGCTCTCAGTGCCGCTGAAATGGGGTTCGGGTGCCCATGTGCGGCAGTACCAGCGGTACTACGGGCGGTAGTACCGCTGGCTCATGGTGGTCAGCGTTGGTTTGACCACCACGGCGGCAGTACCGCTCGCAGTACCGCCAAATGGAGATTCAGATGGCCATGTGCGGTACTACCGGCGACTTGGGCGGTAGTACCGCTCAGTAAGTTCCAAATGCACAGTCAGCGTGCAGCTTTGACCACAGCGCAGAAGGCGCCAGCGGTAGTACCGCCCGGCGCAGCGGTACTACCGTTGGCTCGGGAAAAAGGGCTCCAACGGCCAGAAATTGGAAGGGCTATATAATGCCCTTCACCTACCTCTTGCTTGGAAGCTCGCCTCTACAAGAAAAACACCATTGTTGCAAGCTCAAGATTTCTTAGATCTCCCAATCCCTCCACCCAAACTCACTCATACTTGGAGGATTGAAGGAGAAGGCCCGGATCTACTACTTCACCAAAGCGTTCTTCATTTCCCCTTCATTCACTTGAGGGATTCGAGCCTAAGGTTTCCACTAGGAAAACCTAGGCATCTTGTTGTTCTCACTTGCTTGTTACTTTTGTGTAGCAGGTGTTGTTGGTGATTGAGAGCCCCCAATCCTTTTATGGGTTGAGCCTCAAGTTGTTGTAACGAGCTTTTGTGCTCCGGATTCCGCTTTGGAGGATTCCAATAAAGAAAGGTGGACCGAGCTTTTGTGCGAGGTTCATCGGAGAATAGGGTGAAGCCTTTTGTGGCATCTTGAGTTTGAAGCTCACACCCCTCCAACGAGACGTACTCCCCTAAAAAGGAGGAACTCGGGAATACATTCTTGTCTCCGCGTGCTTTCCTATCGGTTAATCCTTCCTAGTTATTTACTACGTGTATCTTATCTTGTTTAGACTTAACTTGTCATATAGGTAAATTCACCATAGTTGCATATCTAGAGAATTTACCTTTTAGTCAAGCCTTAATCGAAAAGAATTAAAAATTGGAGTAGCACCTATTCACCCCCCCCCCTCTAGGTGGCCATACGATCCTTTCAATTGGTATCAGAGCCTCGGCTCTTTATTCGGGCTTAACCGCCTAAGAGAAATATGGCCCTCGACGAACATGGGAATGAGATACCCGATGACACCATCGTTCCCACTTCTGTTTCCGTGGAGGACTTCACTTCCTTGAAGTCCTCTATGGATACTCAAATGGGAGAGTTGCGCAAAATGTTAGAGCAACTCATGGTGGCAAAGGGTATCGACTCCTCCCTAACTCCGGAGGCTCCTCCTAAGGAGGCTCTTCCTAAGGAGAAGCCCTCGGATGTAAGTGTCGAAGAGAAAGCGGGGGTGAACTCAAATAAAAATGAATCCTCACCTAAAACACCTAATGGGAAGGGAGAGCATGCTAGAGTTCCTTTTGCATACTCTCCCGACCTACCCGTGCCTCATCCTCCTATTCACTTAAGAGGAGCTCCACCTAGTCTTAATGCATCTTCCTTTACCCGTTGGCAATCTTCTATGAAATCTCACTTGAAAAGTGGTTGCATAGGTCTTTGTAAGATCATTGTTGATGGATTCAAGCCGGTGGATGAAAATGACTTGACAAGGAAAGAAGAAGTTGAAGCTCAACTAAATTCCACCGCTCTTGATGTGATCCGTGTTGCCGTGGGTGAAAAGAACATCTGTCACGCCCCGAGATCCGGCCCGGTAGAATGACAGCCGCCGCGCGTATATGGACCCGAAAGTCTATACACGCGCAAGGCTAGAGAAGCAGGATAAACCAGCACAGTGGATCTCAACAGCTCATCTATTCATTTTACAAGATTATTACATTTACAAGAATAACTAGATTCTCGAGTCGCAACCCACCCACTGGTCCAGCCTACTCTTCGGATTCGACGTCGTCTTCCGCTGTGCACTCTGATCAACCCAACAACTGCAACTAAAAACAGAGAGGAGCAAGGGTGAGTACGAACAAGTCGTACTCAGTAAGTAAATACTTTACTAAACAACGGAAGAACAAAGCAAGATTAAAATAGGAGCAACGGAAGTCAATGGAAAAGATAAACAAAACAGCATCAAGACTGGATTAAAACGAATGGGTCGTTCACCAGGAAAATGGATGGATGGTGAACGACCACGTATCGGTATCACACATGACAGCAAGGTTCCCTACCCGGGACTCACAGGGGTGAATATTCACGCTTTTACACTCTTAAGAGGGGTACTCCGACATCAACAGCCTTGACCAGAACCACACAGGCTCCAGAACGAGCAGAGCCCTTTTGCCCGCTCAGACACCGGACACCTTGACCTACTCGATGTCGGTCGCTCCTACGGATCCATCACCGACACTTTCCATTCAAGGGCCGCC
Source organism: Poa pratensis (assembly GCA_947311845.1). Classification (NCBI taxonomy): domain Eukaryota; kingdom Viridiplantae; phylum Streptophyta; class Magnoliopsida; order Poales; family Poaceae; genus Poa; species Poa pratensis. The sequence continues at coordinate 35,419,274 of CAMZMU010000060.1, read as the reverse complement.
CCTCACGGAGAGCTCAGACTGTCCCATACCAGAACTGCGACCGGTACAATACGTTTGCCGTCGTGACACCAATACAAAGAGAGATCAAGATATCGGAACAGATCAATCACGGAAATGGCTAAATGCTCAACATGCTCATGCCTCCGCAAGAGCTCAACAGATCATACCGATCTAATCAAGGATGAGAGATCTCCATATCTCTCAGATAGCACAATAATCAGAGAGGATAGCATATCATGTGTAACAAATGTAATACGATCACAAGGACAGAAGTGATACTCAACAGAGATGATAGAGCAGGATTTGAAAGGCTAGTAAAGCAATCTACTTGCCTCGGTTAGCTATCTCGTTGCAATCAATCACCGCTTGATCAGGTCTGGTACGATTGATTAATCCAACAACTAGCCAGTAGTCAGCGTCAGCAAACGAACTCATATGCCCACCACCGTAGCCACACCATCGCCTGCTCCAGCGTCGGCCCCAAATATCACTCTGTATTTGGAAAACGGCAGCATCTCCTTCTGATTATTTCCAGCTCCTTTGTGGCTCACACACTCTCTCTAACCTATACTAGCTCTTCTCCGACCGATCCATTCCGTAGTGTAGCACAAGAGCAGCAGCAGCGCCAAGTATTTATAGGAGCTGGTCGTCTGCTACGGCGAGCTAAAATATCTAAGGCCGGCCGCTTGCCGATTAGGCTTAGACGCTAAGCGTCGGCCGCCGCTTTGCCGCTGTTAAGAAAATATCTGCCGACATCCAAGAGGTCAGCTCCCACGTCAGCTCTGGAGTGTGGACACCATGCAACCAATCCACGGAGAGAGCAAAGCCGAGTCAGCTTCTAGGTGCTGACAACGAAGCATGCAAGTCCACTAGCACAACGCCACGTTGCCTCTCTTGCTAGCATAATCTCTTACGCATGCAAAATTTAACACCACAGATTAGAACAAACAAAATAATTAGAAACCAAATATTATTTTATCCAAAATAATTAATAACTCGAAAATTCTGGGTATTACATCCTCCCCACCTTATAAGAATTTCGTCCCCGAAATTCCTACAAACAAACTATTTTTTTTTTCCAAAACATAGCAAGATTTTGAAAAATCAAAGCCAAAAGAATTTTTTTTATGCAATCAAACCACACAAATCTGACAAATATTTCTAAATGTTAGAACAAGCAAACATGCATTGATGTTAGTCACAAACAACATCAAACAATGTTAGTCGCAAAACTAAACTACCGCTCTACCCAATTATCCCAGCGTGACCTAAACCTTGAGCTCTGATACCACTTTAAACTGTCACGCCCCGAGATCCGGCCCGGTAGAATGACAGCCGCCGCGCGTATATGGACCCGAAAGTCTATACACGCGCAAGGCTAGAGAAGCAGGATAAACCAGCACAGTGGATCTCAACAGCTCATCTATTCATTTTACAAGATTATTACATTTACAAGAATAACTAGATTCTCGAGTCGCAACCCACCCACTGGTCCAGCCTACTCTTCGGATTCGACGTCGTCTTCCGCTGTGCACTCTGATCAACCCAACAACTGCAACTAAAAACAGAGAGGAGCAAGGGTGAGTACGAACAAGTCGTACTCAGTAAGTAAATACTTTACTAAACAACGGAAGAACAAAGCAAGATTAAAATAGGAGCAACGGAAGTCAATGGAAAAGATAAACAAAACAGCATCAAGACTGGATTAAAACGAATGGGTCGTTCACCAGGAAAATGGATGGATGGTGAACGACCACGTATCGGTATCACACATGACAGCAAGGTTCCCTACCCGGGACTCACAGGGGTGAATATTCACGCTTTTACACTCTTAAGAGGGGTACTCCGACATCAACAGCCTTGACCAGAACCACACAGGCTCCAGAACGAGCAGAGCCCTTTTGCCCGCTCAGACACCGGACACCTTGACCTACTCGATGTCGGTCGCTCCTACGGATCCATCACCGACACTTTCCATTCAAGGGCCGCCCCTCACGGAGAGCTCAGACTGTCCCATACCAGAACTGCGACCGGTACAATACGTTTGCCGTCGTGACACCAATACAAAGAGAGATCAAGATATCGGAACAGATCAATCACGGAAATGGCTAAATGCTCAACATGCTCATGCCTCCGCAAGAGCTCAACAGATCATACCGATCTAATCAAGGATGAGAGATCTCCATATCTCTCAGATAGCACAATAATCAGAGAGGATAGCATATCATGTGTAACAAATGTAATACGATCACAAGGACAGAAGTGATACTCAACAGAGATGATAGAGCAGGATTTGAAAGGCTAGTAAAGCAATCTACTTGCCTCGGTTAGCTATCTCGTTGCAATCAATCACCGCTTGATCAGGTCTGGTACGATTGATTAATCCAACAACTAGCCAGTAGTCAGCGTCAGCAAACGAACTCATATGCCCACCACCGTAGCCACACCATCGCCTGCTCCAGCGTCGGCCCCAAATATCACTCTGTATTTGGAAAACGGCAGCATCTCCTTCTGATTATTTCCAGCTCCTTTGTGGCTCACACACTCTCTCTAACCTATACTAGCTCTTCTCCGACCGATCCATTCCGTAGTGTAGCACAAGAGCAGCAGCAGCGCCAAGTATTTATAGGAGCTGGTCGTCTGCTACGGCGAGCTAAAATATCTAAGGCCGGCCGCTTGCCGATTAGGCTTAGACGCTAAGCGTCGGCCGCCGCTTTGCCGCTGTTAAGAAAATATCTGCCGACATCCAAGAGGTCAGCTCCCACGTCAGCTCTGGAGTGTGGACACCATGCAACCAATCCACGGAGAGAGCAAAGCCGAGTCAGCTTCTAGGTGCTGACAACGAAGCATGCAAGTCCACTAGCACAACGCCACGTTGCCTCTCTTGCTAGCATAATCTCTTACGCATGCAAAATTTAACACCACAGATTAGAACAAACAAAATAATTAGAAACCAAATATTATTTTATCCAAAATAATTAATAACTCGAAAATTCTGGGTATTACATCCTCCCCACCTTATAAGAATTTCGTCCCCGAAATTCCTACAAACAAACTATTTTTTTTTTCCAAAACATAGCAAGATTTTGAAAAATCAAAGCCAAAAGAATTTTTTTTATGCAATCAAACCACACAAATCTGACAAATATTTCTAAATGTTAGAACAAGCAAACATGCATTGATGTTAGTCACAAACAACATCAAACAATGTTAGTCGCAAAACTAAACTACCGCTCTACCCAATTATCCCAGCGTGACCTAAACCTTGAGCTCTGATACCACTTTAAACTGTCACGCCCCGAGATCCGGCCCGGTAGAATGACAGCCGCCGCGCGTATATGGACCCGAAAGTCTATACACGCGCAAGGCTAGAGAAGCAGGATAAACCAGCACAGTGGATCTCAACAGCTCATCTATTCATTTTACAAGATTATTACATTTACAAGAATAACTAGATTCTCGAGTCGCAACCCACCCACTGGTCCAGCCTACTCTTCGGATTCGACGTCGTCTTCCGCTGTGCACTCTGATCAACCCAACAACTGCAACTAAAAACAGAGAGGAGCAAGGGTGAGTACGAACAAGTCGTACTCAGTAAGTAAATACTTTACTAAACAACGGAAGAACAAAGCAAGATTAAAATAGGAGCAACGGAAGTCAATGGAAAAGATAAACAAAACAGCATCAAGACTGGATTAAAACGAATGGGTCGTTCACCAGGAAAATGGATGGATGGTGAACGACCACGTATCGGTATCACACATGACAGCAAGGTTCCCTACCCGGGACTCACAGGGGTGAATATTCACGCTTTTACACTCTTAAGAGGGGTACTCCGACATCAACAGCCTTGACCAGAACCACACAGGCTCCAGAACGAGCAGAGCCCTTTTGCCCGCTCAGACACCGGACACCTTGACCTACTCGATGTCGGTCGCTCCTACGGATCCATCACCGACACTTTCCATTCAAGGGCCGCCCCTCACGGAGAGCTCAGACTGTCCCATACCAGAACTGCGACCGGTACAATACGTTTGCCGTCGTGACACCAATACAAAGAGAGATCAAGATATCGGAACAGATCAATCACGGAAATGGCTAAATGCTCAACATGCTCATGCCTCCGCAAGAGCTCAACAGATCATACCGATCTAATCAAGGATGAGAGATCTCCATATCTCTCAGATAGCACAATAATCAGAGAGGATAGCATATCATGTGTAACAAATGTAATACGATCACAAGGACAGAAGTGATACTCAACAGAGATGATAGAGCAGGATTTGAAAGGCTAGTAAAGCAATCTACTTGCCTCGGTTAGCTATCTCGTTGCAATCAATCACCGCTTGATCAGGTCTGGTACGATTGATTAATCCAACAACTAGCCAGTAGTCAGCGTCAGCAAACGAACTCATATGCCCACCACCGTAGCCACACCATCGCCTGCTCCAGCGTCGGCCCCAAATATCACTCTGTATTTGGAAAACGGCAGCATCTCCTTCTGATTATTTCCAGCTCCTTTGTGGCTCACACACTCTCTCTAACCTATACTAGCTCTTCTCCGACCGATCCATTCCGTAGTGTAGCACAAGAGCAGCAGCAGCGCCAAGTATTTATAGGAGCTGGTCGTCTGCTACGGCGAGCTAAAATATCTAAGGCCGGCCGCTTGCCGATTAGGCTTAGACGCTAAGCGTCGGCCGCCGCTTTGCCGCTGTTAAGAAAATATCTGCCGACATCCAAGAGGTCAGCTCCCACGTCAGCTCTGGAGTGTGGACACCATGCAACCAATCCACGGAGAGAGCAAAGCCGAGTCAGCTTCTAGGTGCTGACAACGAAGCATGCAAGTCCACTAGCACAACGCCACGTTGCCTCTCTTGCTAGCATAATCTCTTACGCATGCAAAATTTAACACCACAGATTAGAACAAACAAAATAATTAGAAACCAAATATTATTTTATCCAAAATAATTAATAACTCGAAAATTCTGGGTATTACAACATCCATCACATTGAAGATTGCACCACCGCCAAGGAAGCATGGAACAATCTCACGGAGGTGTTTGTTGGAAATGAGAGCATGAGAAGAAATAGATATGAAGCCATGAGCAATCAAATTGAAGGCTTCTACAAGAAAGATGATGAAACTCATGAGGAGATGTATCAAAGGCTCAAGGCTCTTGCTACCGCATTTAGAGACCTTGGTGCTAAACATGTGGATGATACTTACATCAAGAGGAAGTATGTGAATGCCCTCATGCCGTTTGAAGAGAACGACTTGAATAGTCTCCAAGGGAAGCACAACTATGACCTCTTGACCTCAAATGAAGTCATGCAAGAGATGCAATCTTACAAGGTCCGAGCTCAAATTGCTAGAGACTCTCGTGCCCGAGCTCTTGGAATGGCCCAAAGTTCCTCACTTGCTTTGAAGGCCAAGGTTGTGGAACTAGATGAAGACCAAGATCATGAAGAGGGAAGTTACTTGGCACCCGAGGAACTCAAGGGTGCTCATAGAGATTATGTGGCTCTCATGGCGAAGGACTTTTGGAAAAATCCATCTAAAGCTAAAGCTTATGTGGATAAAAAGCATAAAGCAAGAGGCTACAAGGAAGGCAACCCAAAAATGAAGACTTGCTTCAATTGTCAAGATCAATTCCACTATGTTGCCCAATGCCCTTACAAGAACCGTGAAGAACATGGAGGAAGACTCATTCGCAAGGAAGCGTCAAGTTCTTCTCCCACGAAGCCTTACTTCAAGAAGTTCAATCCCAACAAGAAGCTACCTTCCAAGGTGTTGGTGGTGAGAGAGGAATATATGTCCGGGGATGAGAGTGATGAAGAAGAAACAACCACAAGTGAAGTGGCCGCTTTAGCCATTGCTTCATCGACAACCCCTTCTCTCTTTGAATCCCCCAATGATAATGTCACCACCAAATCCGCTACGTGTCTCATGGCCAAGCTCTCCGAGGTATCACCTTCCCTTCCTCCTAAGACTATGAATGAAATGCATGAATTTATGAGTCTTAGAGTTAAGGAAGAAAATGTTGCTTTGGATTTCTTGATGACTAACTTGCAAGGTGAAAGCAAGATTCGGCTTGAGATTCTTATGAGTCAATATGGCATCGCACAAGATCTCCTTAAAGAAAAGGGGAGACTAGAAAGAGAATATGCTAATGAGATCGCTTCCCTTACCGAGGCGATTGAGGAAGAGCATGAACTTCGAGTTTCTCTTGAGGAGAAGCTTGAGAATCTTGATGAATCTCAAAATGAAACTCTTTCTAAGATCATTAAAGAACGTGACCATGCTATTGCTAAATACAATGTTTTAGAGAAACAAAAGGTCGTATTTGGTGTTGGTCATAATAGACTAGCCGATGAGTTAGGGTCGCTCACCAAGGCTCACAAGGCCTTGGAGAGTGAACACTCTATTCTCACCAAGTCTTTTGAACAACTTCAAATACAATCTACTAAAATTGATGAACCTAGCTCCTCTACTTGCTCTTGTGATCATGCAAATATCATTGAGGAAAATGCTAGGTTGAAGAATGAACTTGCCAAGGCCTCTAGCCCTCAAGGTGAGAAACCTCTTTATGAGCTCTTGCAAGCGCAAAAGCCTCACATAGGGAAAGAGGGTCTTGGTTATGTTGCCAAGAAGAAGAAGAACACGAACAAGAAGAATGCCAAGCCCGCACAAGCAAAAGAGACTACCATTGCGAGTGGTGATGCCACAAGGGGCAATGCCACTCACAATGACTTTGCGGGAAAATACAACCCTTCATATGTTCTTATGAAATCTATAGATGGTTGTGTTTTTGCTAAATATGTTGGCACTTCATATGGAGATGATTATCACTATGCTATTTGGGTTCCAAAGACCCTTGTGACTAACAAAAGAGGACCCATTTCACAATGGGTACCTAAAACAAAGACTTGATTCTTTGTAGGACTTTTCTTCCGGTGGATCTTCATGGCTCATTGATAGTGGGTGCTCTTCTCACATGACCGGAAGCAAAGAAGTAGTAAAGGGCCTATTGAATCAATTACTCACATTTTCTCATGTCACCGTCGGGAATAATGCAAGACTTAAGGTATTGGGATATGGCAATGTAGTGATCACTCCGGAGTTATCCATTGAGAAGGTCCTACTTGTTGAATCTCTCTCATATAATTTACTTTCCGTTGGTCAATTATGCAATGTCGGTTACACCGTTATCTTTAATAAACACCACGTGACCATCCTTTTCACTCAAACTCTTAAAGTAGCCTTTGTTGGATTTCGTGTAAACGGTTTGTATGTGGTCGATTTCTCGAAAGAGACCACTCAAATCGCCACGTGTCTAATGGCTAAATCCGACAAGGGTTGGCTTTGGCATCGCCGGCTAGGCCATGTCGGTATGAGAAATTTGCAAACTCTTGTGAAGGGTGGACACGTGGTAGGACTAACCGATGTTAATTTTTCCAAAGATCGTCCTTGTAGTGCTTGCATAGCCGGAAAGATGCATGAAAAGAATCATCCCAAGAAGAGCATTATCTCCACCGAGAGGCCTTTGGAGCTCCTTCATATGGATCTCTTTGGGCCTCCCACATATGATAGTCTTGGTGGCAAGAAATATTGTTTGGTGATTGTGGATGATTATACAAGATATTGTTGGACTTTCTACCTCAAGAGGAAGAGTGAAACTCAAAAAGTATTCATTGACTTTGCAACCTTAGTTCAACGCCAATATGACTCCAAGATTTTGGCAATAAGAAGTGACAATGGTACGGAGTTCAAGAATTACACTATGGATGATTTCCTAAGTGGGGAAGGCATACAACACCAATATTCCGCTGCTTATACTCCCCAACAAAATGGTGTCGCCGAAAGGAAGAACCGCACTCTTATTGATATGGCAAGAACTATGTTGGCCGAATTTCATTCCCCATATAACTTTTGGGCCGAAGCCATCAATACCGCTTGCCACTACTCCAACCGGCTCTTCTTTCGTCCTCTCATGAAAAAGACACCATATGAACTCCTTATCGGTAAAAAGCCAAATGTCTCTTACTTTCGCGTATTTGGATGCAAATGCCATGTTTACATTAAAGGTTGCCCAATTGCTAAATTTGAATCTAGAACTTTTGATGGTATTTTTGTTGGATATGCCGCAAACTCCCATACTTATAGGGTCTACAACATATCCACCGGATGTGTTGAAGAATCTATGAATGTGGAGTTTGTCGAGGATAATGGCTCCCAAGCGGAGCATATTGATCATGATAATGTAGGTGATGTACCTCCACCTCAAGCCATAAGAACTATGGGCATAGGGGAACTTATTCCTATTGAAGAACCTATTATGGACACTCAAGAAGAAGGAACAAGTTCTACTCAAGTTGAACCATCCACCTCAACCATTGATCAACAAGCTATACAAGAACAAGATCATGATAGTCATCCACATGAGCAAGATAATGGTCAAGACCCACCCAACTCTAGTGGAGAACAAGAACATGATGAACCCCCATCTCCAAGAACTCCACTTCGGGTTGACCATGAACAAGATGAAGGAAATGATGAAGATGTTCGTGTTGGTGAAACAATTGGTCAAGCCATAGAACGCCGAGTCATTCGGCGTGCATCAACATTGGATCATCTCCAACACTACAAAGAAAATATCCTTGGGAGTATTCGTAAGGGTGTGTCCACACGTAATCAATTAACTAACTTTTGTGGTCATGTCTCTTGTTTGTCTAGCTTAGAACCTCTCAAGGTATATGATGCTCTTGAAGACATGGATTGGGTTGCGGCCATGCATGAAGAATTGAACAACTTCGAGCGCAACAAAGTATGGTCATTAGTTGAAAGACCCAAAGACACATCACATAATGTCATTGGAACAAAGTGGATATTCAAGAACAAGCAAGACTCACATGGTCAAGTCATTCGCAACAAAGCAAGATTGGTTGCACAAGGCTACACCCAAATCGAAGGAGTCGACTACGGTGAAACTTATGCCCCCGTTGCTAGACTTGAATCTATTCGTTTATTGATTGCCTATGCATCTACTCATAACATTACCTTATATCAAATGGATGTTAAAAGTGCTTTTCTAAATGGTCCACTAAGTGAATTAGTGTATGTGAAACAACCTCCGGGTTTTGAAGACCCTAAATTTCCTAACCATGTCTACTTACTACATAAGGCCCTTTATGGGCTCAAGCAAGCTCCACGTGCTTGGTATGATCATCTCAAGGAGTTCTTAGTAGACCATGGTTTTGAGATTGGGGTAATCGATCCCACCTTTTTCACAAAAAGGATAAATGGAGAGCTTTTCGTATGCCAAATATATGTTGATGATATTATCTTTGGTTCTACTAACCATGAATTTAGTGATCAATTCTCTAAGCTAATGACCAAGGAATTTGAGATGTCCATGATGGGAGAATTGAAGTATTTTCTTGGCTTTGAAATCCACCAATATAGTGAAGGAACATTCTTATGTCAAGCCAAGTATATTCAAGACATGCTCAAGAAATTTGATATGAACAACGCCAAGCCATATAAGTTTCCCATGGACTCTAAGGCGGATCTACACTTAGATCCGAAGGGTAAGGAAGTTGATCCCAAGCTTTATCGTTCTATGATTGGATCTTTACTTTACCTTTGTGCATCTAGACCGGATATTATGTTTAGTGTGGGTATGTGTGCAAGATTCCAATCAAGTCCTAAGGAAAGTCATGAAACCGCGGTTAAAAGGATTCTAAGATACTTGATAGATACTCCTAACTATGGTCTTTGGTACCCCCATGGGACAAGCTTTGATCTTGTAGGTTATTCGGATGCGGATTGGGCGGGTTGCAAAATGGATAGAAAATCAACTTCGGGTACTTGCCAATTCCTTGGTAGGTCTCTTGTGAGTTGGTCTTCCAAGAAACAAAATTGTGTGGCCTCGTCCTCCACCGAAGCCGAATACATTGCCGCCGGAAGTTGTTGTGCACAATTATTATGGATGAGGCAAATTTTAAAGGATTATGGTGTCATTTGTGACAAAGTGCCTCTTTTATGTGACAATGAAAGTGCCATCAAAATTGCTCACAATCCGGTACTTCATGGGAAGACCAAGCATATTGAGATCCGGTATCATTTTATACGAGATCATGTTGAGAAGGGTGATATTGCAATCGAGTATGTCAACACCAAGCATCAACTCGCCGATATGTTCACAAAGCCTCTTGGTGAAGCAAGATTCAAGGAGTTGAGAGGAGAACTAAATGTGGTGGACATAAGCAATTGGACTTAGTGGATTTCTTGCATACCTACCCATATTAGACAATAGTAATTTGGTTTAGGTGTAGGCATGGACATAGGGGAAGTGCGGTCCTAATACATTGGGCTATCCCTTCCCCCATTATGCCGATAGTAAGAACTCATTTGCATCTCTATATTCGTTCTATGAATTGTGAGCTTAAATGAAGAGTAGTGGCGGTGAACCCAAGATATATCTTCGCGGTGTCACACCACATACACTCTTACATGGTGGCCTAGGCCACCGCCCTCCTCCTTATGAGGAGTTGATCTTATTTGGGTATTTTAGACCTTTTTGCTTTGGGAGAGTGCTCAAATTTGGCCTTTCGTGTCGATTCTTGCATTTTTGGGTAAACTCTCTCTCTCCAGTTTCGAGTTCTATCCTAAGCCTCAACTTTATCCTAAGCCACTCAGTCTCAAATACCTTTTATTTCATGCTCTCGACAAAGTTGTTGGTCGGAACCGGTGACAAATCCTTTTTACGGCTTCAATTTGAGCCATAAAAAGTTTTTGCCCCCTGGCACCGGTACTACCGGCCCATGGAGCGGTACTACCGCTGGCTCGGGTGCCTCTGCCCCTGCCAGCGCGTGGGACCGCTGCCCGGGCCGCGCAGGAATCGGGGGCGGTACTACCGCTGGATCGAGCGGTAGTACCGCTCGTGCGGATTTTTCCAGGATAAGGGCACGGGCGGATGGGTGAAAGTCAATCCTTCCATTTTCCCCATCCGCCCCTCTCTCTCCTCCTGTGAATCCGCCGCCGCCGGCCATCCTCTCCGCCGGGACCGAGCTCCCCCGGCCGTGGTTCTTGCACCCCCGGCCCCGGGACCTCTCGGGCATCTCTCCCTCCCTCGATCCTCTGCCATGAGCACCGGTAAGCTCTCTCCCTCTCTCTCATCTAGTTGATGGATGGAGATGACTAGATTGCTTTCCTCGTGGTGTTCTTGACAAATTGGTGTGGTAGAGATGCAATCTAGGATGCCTAGAACCCTGTGTATGAATCTTGTGAAGAATCTATGGCTAGTTTTGTAGTTCTCCATCTAGATTTGTTGGATATGACTATGGATGTTTTTCATGTTCCTCTGTGAATGTATCACCATCTTGTGCCAAATCCAACCTTCCTAGATGTTGTACTCCCACCTAGCATTTGTTTCCTCCAAGTTATGTTCACTCGTGTTCTTGGTTTTTCTACCCATGAAATATTTGTGTGTTTCTCATCTCCATGCTTTCCTACCCCATGCTATTCACAGGTGGTTCGAGTGGTTCTAAGACTCGGGGAAAGAAACCTAGGGTTGACGAGATGGACGAGGAGTTTGATCCCACAATGGAAGAAGTGTATGGTCCCTCGGTCACCAAGAGCAAGAAGGCTGCTCCGAAGAAGAAAGCTGCTGCCAACAAGAACAAGCACTTGACAGCGAGTGGGATGTCTGACAAAGATTACACTTCCATGAGGAAAAGAGATCCATATGCAGTTGATCGAGTAAATTTGACTCCTCAGTTTCGGGGCACCAATCCCTTCTTCCATACCCGTTTTCAAGAGGAGTGCTACAATGAGATACTTTATCGCAAGCCCAATGACAATGTGCTAGAGCTGAGGTACATTGATATCCCTCACATGGAGAGAAAGCCCGAATACTTTGGAGAAGCATTGTCTATGTGCCATGAGTTTGGGATTGTTCCTTTCATCACTCTCCAACAAAATTATGATGAAGCTCTAGTTTGCCAATTCCTCGCCACCGTCTATTTTGGCACCGAGGAGCCCCGCTACATCACTTGGATGTCGAAAGACAAGCAGCTCACCGCTCTTTGGAGTGATATTGGATCCATGCTTGGATATGAAGATTTTGGTCCCCATTGGACCGATGCTCTTGATAAGAAGTACTTCCGGGTTCACCTCAATCCAAAGCCTTTGCCCAAGGATGATCTTGTTCCCCTCTATTTTTGGAAGAAGTACACAGTTGGCAACTCGGATGCTCTTTACCCTCCGTATGAGATCATGCATCGCATTTACCGGGAAACCATCAATCCCAAGGTTGGAAATTTGGATCAAATTCACAGCTACCTAGTTACCTTGATGGTCATGACTCATCGTATGAAAACCAAAGGGAAGAAACTGGATGTTATGGATTATCTTTGGAATGAGATTTGGAACGTCACCATTTTCAAGAAGAATGCTTGCTTCGGCCCCCTCATCATGAAGATTATCCTTTGGAAGTGGGCCAACGAGCATCCCTCTGAGGGTCTTAGTGACCACAACACTTGGATCATCCACAAGCCCAAGCAACTCCGTGTCAAAGATCATACGGAGAAGGTCAAGGATACCAAGGGTACCAAAACTACTAGGGGCAAGGACAAGGAAGTTGTAGGTGATGAAGGTCCCTCTCGGGCTGCCAAGGAGAGTGGCTTCACTTGGATGGCTCGTCAAATGAAGAAAGTGTTTGGTTTGTCCAAGGCTATTGAGAAGAGGGCATGGGAACGTGAAGACAAAGAGAAGCGTGCTCGTCAACTCGACATTCAACATCGCCGTGCTCTAGGTGAACAAGTTGCTTCCGGCTCGGAGAAGAACATTCCAACTTATGAAGAGTGGCAAGCAAAGAACTCTCAAGGCGAAATCTTCTCTTGGTCGGACTATGATGGTGATGAAGAAGAAGTGTCCTCTCGTCGTCGCCCTCGCCCCCCAAGCAATGAGTAAACCCGGGACGTTAGCATCGGTTTCTCTCCTTTTTGGTGTCTTGATGCCAAAGGGGGAGAAATATCTATTAGGTCTTCGTGGGTTTTGCATGGGAAAGTCACAAGTGTTGCGCTCTTCTTGATTGGTTTGTTTATGCGCTTGTGAACTTGGTTATTTGTCGTTTTTATGTTGTGAACCTCGTTTGTTATGCATGGTGTAAGACATGTTGAACTTTAAACTTTATTCCCATGCTTATGTTGTGATATGATCTATATGTTGTGATATGATCTATATGTTATCTTGCACAGTTTGTAAAAGTTAGGGGGAGTGTTGATCCTATTTGTTGTGCATTTGAGCATTCAAAAGCTATCCGTTAATATGCACACATTTAGGGGGAGCTCTGTCTAAATTTTTACAAATTGTTGTATTGTCATCATCCACCAAAAAGGGGGAGATTGAAAGAGCATGAATTGCTCTTACTCGTGTTTTGGTGATGTTGACAATACAACATGTGCCTCTAACCCCTTGTTTAAGTGTGATCAGGTTTATGCAAACATTGCCATTGATCTCGCATCAAGAAAAGGAAGAAATCGAGTGTTTACTGTCCTTGGGCGGTAGTACCGCCCCTTCGGGCGGTAGTACCGCTGTGCCATCCTGGTTTACAGGGGCGCGGCAGTACCGCTCTCAGTGCCGCTGAAATGGGGTTCGGGCGCCCATGTGCGGCAGTACCAGCGGTACTACGGGCGGTAGTACCGCTGGCTCATGGTGGTCAGCGTTGGTTTGACCACCACGGCGGCAGTACCGCTCGCAGTACCGCCAAATGGAGCTTCAGATGGCCATGTGCGGTACTACCGGCGACTTGGGCGGTAGTACCGCTCAGTAAGTTCCAAATGCACAGTCAGCGTGCAGCTTTGACCACAGCGCAGAAGGCGCCAGCGGTAGTACCGCCCGGCGCAGCGGTACTACCGCTGGCTCGGGAAAAAGGGCTCCAACGGCCAGAAATTGGAAGGGCTATATAATGCCCTTCACCTACCTCTTGCTTGGAGCTCGCCTCTACAAGAAAAACACCATTGTTGCAAGCTCAAGATTTCTTAGATCTCCCAATCCCTCCACCCAAACTCACTCATACTTGGAGGATTGAAGGAGAAGGCCCGGATCTACTACTTCACCAAAGCGTTCTTCATTTCCCCTTCATTCACTTGAGGGATTCGAGCCTAGGGTTTCCACTAGGAAAACCTAGGCATCTTGTTGTTCTCACTTGCTTGTTACTTTTGTGTAGCAGGTGTTGTTGGTGATTGAGAGCCCCCAATCCTTTTGTGGGTTGAGCCTCAAGTTGTTGTAACGAGCTTTTGTGCTCCGGATTCCGCTTTGGAGGATTCCGATAAAGAAAGGTGGACCGAGCTTTTGTGCGAGGTTCATCGGAGAATAGGGTGAAGCCTTTTGTGGCATCTTGAGTTTGAAGCTCACACCCCTCCAACGAGACGTACTCCCCTAAAAAGGAGGAACTCGGGAATACATTCTTGTCTCCGCGTGCTTTCCTATCGGTTAATCCTTTCTAGTTATTTACTACTTGTATCTTATCTTGTTTAGACTTAACTTGTCATATAGGTAAATTCACCATAGTTGCATATCTAGAGAATTTACCTTTTAGTCAAGCCTTAATCGAAAAAGAATTAAAAATTGGAGTAGCACCTATTCACCCCCCCCCCTCTAGGTGGCCATACGATCCTTTCAGTCGACCCTAACTAGTTCAGAGGTAGTTTGTGGGTGGCACGATGCAACGAGGTCCTCTCTAAATCGTTTTGCATCGGTATGAAGTTTGGTGGTGTCTCGTGAGAGTGGTATGTCGCCTCTCGTCGCCCAAAGTGGGTCTCATGCCTTTATATCTTGTTTTCGCCGTTTCCACATAATAAACCGGACATTTTTCTTCTTCTACTATGAAATAGGCAGAGTTTCTACCAGGTTTCGGCCAAAAAAAATGTGGGTACATGCAAATTTCACATATCCATCGCAAGCCTCTAACCGGTGCACACATACACTACCCTGATTATTAACACGCCAACACATGTCAAAAAAAAAAACGCCAACAAAGAAAGGAACTCAAATCCTAAGACAAACACCCGAACCTGTTGCACTGTAAAAGATTGACGCCTCGTCATTTCCAGATCAAGAGCTGCAGGCAATCCACAATCCACGGGCGCACACAGCCTCGAAGGCAAACTGACGACCTTGTCCACCTCGGTCAGTTCCAATCAACAAAACCCCAAGTGATAAGAGTAATCCACGACCACTTCCCCAGTAACACACATGAGCACATCCAAATTTGACCGGGCAACGCATGCCAAATCCAAATGCTCCTTGCCGCTCCTGTATTTTGGAGCATATCCGATGACTGATGGCCCCATCACCAGATGTTAAAAAATAGAAGAGCTACGACCCATTCACCGGCCGCCGCACCGGCAACAGTGCCACAGTGGCATTGTACGTTCTGGGTGCGGCACAGCAATGGCTGTCTCGCTGCCTGCCGTGGTATGCACGCAGATTTTCTCGTTCCCGTGTGCTCCCTGGGTGACACGCCGCGATGGGTTGGGTTTGGTTCTCCTGGATTTCAGAGCGTCCTCACTGCTCGGGGACGCGGCCAATCAGTGGCTTGCGGAGCCGGAGCTGGACCGGTGATTATTTTACTCTTAACACTGCATGGCACGCTCCCGAGTTTTCGACTAACCCGTGGTTGAGGTCGATTGGATGGAGGTTATTGGTTCTGGGTCGTGTCTGAGGTTTTCTATGTTGATCTTCACCAGTGTGCCGTGTGAACTTATTTTCGTCCGGGAACAATCAAATTCTGAAACTATTTGGCAGATCAGTAATCAGTTACCTAAAACTGAAAGCACATCCCCCGATCGAGTACTATCCTCGAAAGGAGCCTTTCCAGGGAAGGCCGCACAGCATACACGTTGTTGCCGTTCTGTTCTGCATCATCCACCCACTGAGCATCGCACTAGAGCCAGAGTGCTACTGATGAGCACCGAGCTTTAGGCCAATCCATCAATCTGAACCTCCCTCGATGTGTGACACTGACAGAACATCCAGCTCCTAGCAACGCGCCGTGGGTGGCTTCATATGTTCTGTCTACGTTCGGCTTCCAGCCTTCCACTATGCCGCAGCGTTGCCTATGCGCTTGAGTTGCACATTGCTGGCGCCTGACGGCGACATGCGCCGGCAGGGCGTTTGATGCTTCGTTTCTGTTTTGGGCCTCCACGAGAGGCAGGCCTGTTCAGAGAGACAGAATGATTTATCTACTGGAACATTTTGCAAGCGGCCGCGGCAACGCATCCTCGCGGTGTACGTCGCTGCTCGGGTCGGCTCTGGTGGCCACCTAGGCTTCCGGAGTGGCATATACCTCGTGGTGGCCTTCTCCAGACAGATCGGCGGCCGACAGCGTGATGACCAACTTCTCTGGCGGCTTACGTCTAGGATATGAGGTCGGCCGGTGAGACGATCCATGGTGTCGCTCTCCCTCCTGGGGGCATCGTTTTGGAACAAGGGATGTCTGGAGGGGTCTGCTCATGGAGCGGGGTTCCATCTTCGACGACAACGACGACGGGTCATGGCGGCGTGGTGCAGCGGGGACTCGGCCGAGGTCGTCACATGGTGGACTCGTGCAGGGTGGGGGCACAGTCTCGTGCCATGGTGGAATCGACGGTAGGCCTAGCGAGAGTCTTCGCTTCGATCTACATGATGAAATTGGGTTGGCAGAAGATGGTGGAGGCGACTTTCGGAGCGTTTGCACAAGGCGCTACCTCTGGAGTTGGCCAGGGAGTCGGCGACGGCTGTGACCGGGGCATAAGGCCTCGTTTTCCTCCGCAGTTTGTGCTAGTTGTTATGTTTCACTATTTTGACGGCTTCGACTTGTATGTTCGTTTGTTGTAAGGCTATTTGCAGACTTTTGTTGAATAAATGAAATAAAAGCTATATGCATCTTTTTGATGCAGAGGCTGGGCTTCCCCATTTCAAAAAATAGCATTTCAGCAGGATAAGCCCGTGAAATTTCGTCATCTGAAGTGTTTTTGTCTCTCTTCATCCTGGGAATGAGCATGTTGCCATGAGTGCGTTTTGCATTGATTTGTTTGTTCACAAGTTATTAGCCATGTCTATTCGCAAGACCGGAGTATGGAAAAACATCCTTGTTGACGAGTTCACAATGCACTTAGGCAAGTTGGTACAAGATTTTTATCACACTTTAAAGGTTCGCTATAAGAAAAGCACGTGAACGGTTTTGCTTTTAGAAATCGGAACACAAATTTCTTCTTGTCCCCTTCATCAATTTTCCTCAGTACCACGAGCCATAAGGAGAACCAAGTGATATATGAATAAACCAAATTCATATGATTTGAGGAGAAGGATTTATTAGTGTCACAATTATTCCCATACAGAGTGCTTGGCGGAAACTATTGTTTGCACCAACTCATTCACTGTAGATCGACAACGAAGGCTCTAGTGATGGAACCTGACACAGAGAAATTAAAACCGACGCTTCTCCTCCTACAAGTAAAACTGCATCACTGCGCTAGAGCGGAAAATGTGTAGCCTGCAAACACCATACAGATTGAACCAAACATAAGTTCAGAAAAAGAATCTACGTGCATATGATAAAGTGCATACCTAAGATCGAAACCGCGTGCAAGCAATTCTCATGTTGCTACTTACTTCCGCACTTGTAGCCATGCGAGAACGGCTTCTTGCAGAAATTGGCAACATACGCGACCTTGTCCATGCACCATATCTTCTCTTTCTCCTTGGTGACACCGGCGCACAGGCACGGGATGTCCACCTTCTGCCACACGGCGCAGCACGCGTCTGACGGGTCCATCTTCGGCTCTGCTGGCCATTTCTGGTACTGGCCACACTCTCGGATCATGTCCTGTCGGTCACCCTCGCAGCCGTCACCCAACACAGCCACTACAATAGCCAGGAGGATGAAACATAAGCACATGAGTTTCGTCATGGCTATTGTTTTTGTAGTTATTTTCCTAACTCGGTAGGTATTTGCCTTCTTCTCTATCTACGAGATGCTACAATGGATCAGTACAGGAGTTGTGTGGTTTCTCTTTGTTTGAGATGGGCGAGTTTATATAGCCTTCTCTGCAGCTATGATGATATGTATGAATGACACATTTGCAGACATTAGTTGTATATCATGAAGATATGGCAGCACCTCAAAACAATTAATATATGCACCGAAAACAATATAAACATCATCATACATCAGTTGCACATCTACAGGCTAAAACATTACATCATACTTTGAAAACAAGCACTAGATATTAGTTGCATATCTTGAAGATATGGCAGCACCTCAAACAATTAATTTCTACACGAAAAACGATATAAACACCATCATACATTCATACATCAGTTACACATCTACAGGCTAAAAAATTACATCATACTTTGAAAAGAAGCACCGAATCCTATAAGGAGTTGACACTACGTAAGACATGACACATATGTTGTGTATCTGCATAAAACATACACCCGACGTCCATATCCGAGAAGAAATTAATACCAACATTGAGCTTCCACGTTTCCTACTGTAAATACATCATTACATGGTGTATATATGCAGCTTACTAGACGGGTAAGCTCGCTTCGCCATATTGTCTGCCTGACATTTTTGCATGGCGTGGTTAGTGAGATATGTGTACTGGCGTCTTTGTCTAAACATTACGTGGTGCGACCGATTTGAACCGTTTTTTAAACAAAAAATTATTCACGTGAGCCAAACTGAACCGAGTATAGATGTAACATAAAATCACTTCTAAGAACCGAATGATCAAACATTATGTTTGTTATTTTTTTTGAGAACACAGTACAACACAGACGCTCACAAATACACACGTACACTCCGCACACACACTCTATCCCTATGAGCACCTCTGAAGGACTGAGCCGGCAAATCTTGAGATTGACGAAATCACCACAGGCGCCTCGCTGTTGACGGGCACGTCACCTACCACTGAAAGAATAGCGCCGGAAAAACCTGGAATAAATCCAGGTAAATGCAAACGCTCATGCCAAGTCTATGTTCGTTATTTGCATCCACCTCTTGTGCTAACTATATCTCTATCAAAGATTAATTCCAACACTCTGCTCTGCTGTACTTTTTCCGGGAAAACAAAAATGTATAAATGGTGTTTCCAGTGAACCTAAACTTTGACCGGGCAAACACATGGCATTTGCAAATGCTCCTTGCCGCTTCTGTATTTTGCGTACCCGATGGCCCGATTACCGGCTGTTAAAAAACAGAAAAGCTATGACTTGTTCATCAGCCGCTGCACCGGCAGCGGCGTTATACGATTATGGCCGCAAGTTGGCTTTGGGAACTTATTTTCGCCAGGGAACTGTCAGTCTCTAAAAAGGATTTGGCAGATCAGTTACCGGAATCACACCATGTAATGTATCCTCGAAAGGAGCCTTTCCAGGGAAGGGCTCACAGCATGCACCGACAATCGAGAATCGGGGTACACGTTCTTGTGGTTCTGTTCTGTATCATACCCTGATCATCGCACTAGAGCCAGAGTGCTACTGATGAGCACCGAGCTTTAGGCCAATCGATCAATCTAAACCTAGCTCGATGTGTGACAAATGAGAAGCTCTTTTCTCGTCTAAGGAGTAACTACACTTTCCTCCTCCGATCTCCACCAGCGAAGGTGCTGGTCCCCTCTTCCTTCGCCTGCTGCTCCGACATCAAGAGGGAGGGGGGAACCGTTTCCTCCATTCCGTCATGAAAGTAAGTTAGGGTTAAAATAATTTTGGTGTGGTGCGTCGTTTGGTGGCGGGAGCGGCACCCTGCCGTTTAAATCTGACTCAACTTCAATCCCACACCAACGTTGTTCTTAATGTCTTTAGGTTCATCTATGGTGTTAGCGAGGCAACGGTAGCGATTCCATCAGATAGGTCCTTCTGATGTCCTTGTTGCTGCGGCGTTATATGATGTGCCTTTCATGTCAGTTTGGGGCCTCCACGGAGTATTTACCATCAGCAGGATAAGCCCATGAAGTTTTGGTTGGCATGTCTTGGTACTGGCATTTGAGGCCCACAAAAAGGTATGGGCCCATTAATTAGCGTTTCTGTGTCACGACGCATGGGTCCCACATGTCATTCAGGTACGCGCAAAGCCCCATTCCTTGTCCCCTCCATTCCGCTTCTCTCTTCCCCTTCCCCGAACCCACTTCGTCCCCAAATCCTCACCGTCGATGCGGCCAATGTGGCCACGGAGAACCTAGCCGCGCGTCGCCATGGCGCCGTCGTACTCCGCCGCCCTATTCCTCTTCCTCCTCCTCCTCCTCGCCGCCCCCCTCCCGCCCACCGCGGCCGCCAAGCGCCGCCACGCCTCCACCACCGCCACCTCGTCCTACCGCCGCATCTCGTGGGCGAGCAACCTCACGCTCCTGGGCTCCGCCTCGATCCTCCCGGGCGCAGTCGCCGTCGCGCTCACCACCAACACCAGCAACGGCATCGGCACCGGCCGCGCCCTCTTCTCGGAGCCCGTCCGATTCCTCCTCCCGACGCCCGACCCGCGCGCCTCCCCGGCGCAGGCCTCCTTCGCCACCCGCTTCACCTTCCGCATCGCGCCCTCTCCGTCCTACGGCGACGGCCTCGCGTTCATCCTCACCTCCTCGCGCGCCTTCCTCGGGGCCTCCAACGGGTTCCTGGGCCTCTACCCGTCCGCCTCCGCCTCCGACGACGGCGAGCTCGCCGACGTGTCCACCGTCGCCGTGGAGCTCGACACGCACCGCGACATGGCGCTGCGCGACCCCGACGGCAACCACGTCGCGCTCGACGCGGGCTCCATCTTCTCCGTTGCCTCCGCGAGCCCGGGCGTCGACCTCAAGGCCGGCGTGCCCATCACCGCCTGGGTCGAGTACCGCGCGCCGCGCCGCCGCCTCCGCGCCTGGCTCTCCTACTCCTCGGCCCGCCGACCCGACAAGGCCGCGCTCTCCGTCGACGCCGACCTCTCCGGCCTCCTCCGCGCCTACATGTACGCTGGCTTCTCGGCGTCCAATGGCCAGGGCTCCGCGCTCCACGTCGTCGAGAGCTGGACCTTTCGCACCTTCGGCTTCCCCAACTACTCACACGCGTCCGCGTCCCCAATTCCGTCGCCACCGCCCAACGACCTCAAGAGCCCACTGCCGCTTCCAACTAATCACCACCACCACCATCACCTCTTCTACAAGGTGCTGGGCGGAGTTCTCGGTGGCGTCGTCTTGCTGGCTATCGTCGTCATCAGCTCTATTCTGTGGCTTGCCCATGCAAAGGGCCGCAAAAGTGAAGGACCTGCTGTGCCCTTCGAGGACAAGAACTTTCGTGGGGTGCTACCCATGGAGGTGGTGCGCGCAGCAACCAAGGACTTCGGTAGTGAAAATGTGATCGGCATTGGTGGCTCTGGAGCCATTGTGTTTGAGGGGGTTCTCCCTTCTGGTACAAGGGTTGCTGTCAAACGGTTTCAAGCTATGCGGCCATGCTCAAAGGCGTTTGAGAGTGAGCTTCGTGCCATGCTTGACTGCCCACATCATCCCAATCTCGTGCCGCTTCTTGGGTGGTGCTCCAGTGAGCACGACATGGTGCTTGCTTATGAGTTCATGCCCAATGGCAATCTTGACAGTGCGCTGCACACCCAGGGTGGAGCAACACTTCCCTGGGAGGCACGGTTTGGGGCGGTGCTTGGTGTTGCATCGGCACTTACATTTCTGCATGATGAATGTGAGCACCGCATTCTTCATCGTGATGTCAAGTCATCAAACGTGCTGCTGGATGCAGAGTTCAATGCTCGGCTAGGTGATTTTGGTCTTGCTCGCGTGGTGAGCCATGGTGGGGTGCCTTTGGCAACACAGCCAGCAGGCACACTGGGATACCTCGCACCAGAGTATGTGCATTCAGGTGTGGCATCGGAGCGATCTGATATTTACAGCTTTGGTGTGCTTGCTTTGGAGGTGGCCACTGGCCGGAGGCCTACGGAGAAGGGAACCTCAGTTGTTGACTTGGTGTGGGGTCTCTGGAGTCGTCGGAGGCTGGTTGATGCAGCTGACCTGCGGCTTCAGGGACGGTTTGTTGCGGAGGAGATGCGCCGGGTGCTGCTTGTAGGCCTCTGCTGTGTGCATCCTGACTGCCGGAAGAGGCCTGGTATGCGAAGGGTAGTCAGAATGCTTGATGGAACTGCACCCATGACACCGGTGCCAGATAAGAAGCCAGCAGTTGTACTGAAGTCGCCACTAAATCAAACATCATCAATAAACACCGTGGATACTAAGAATACTGCATTTTACAGCTGTCGCTAGACATACAGTACAAGGTAGGTCTGTAAATTCTTATCAGTATGTATTGGTGCTATATCTGTTGTTATTTTCTGATGTATATGTGATGGCAATGCTTTCGGAATTCTTAGCATCATACAACCTATAGGTTGAACATTAGATATTTGTGAATGTTATATACTGTTGTCTGGAAGCTTTAATACTGGGGCACTACCAATGACAGAGATATCTTAGGAAAGTTATTAAAGTGTTGTTTCTGGTGCAAATTGCAGTGTGGTGTTTCATAACTTTCTTGGATCAGATTCAGGTGTCATTTATGTTAAGATTTCTTTTTATAAATGTTTGCATATCTTATGGTCTGCTCATTTTGACCAGGCAAATTTGAACTGTCATTATAACAGATTCAGATGTTGGATACTGCTTCTATTGTAAGCAGTCGTGGTGGGACAGTAGCTTTGATTTTGTTTTTGGGAACAATAGCTATATTGGTGATATAGATATAAAAAAATGCCTCACTGGATTTATTTTAAGCCCGGGTAAAGGAGGAGGGTTGTGATAGGCTTGGCGAGCCAACGTAAAAACTAGCCAGTCCCATGGATATGAAACCCACGAGAGTAGTACTAGGGTGGGTGACCTTCTGAGAAGTCCTCGTGAAAGGTTTCATATCTAAGGGTTGTGATAGGCTTGGCGAGCCAACGTAAAAACTAGCCAGTCCTATGGGTATGAAACCCATTTGGGCGAGAGTAGTACCAGGATGGGTGACCTCCTGAGAAGTCCTCGTGAAAGGGTTTCATATCTAGCCTACCCCTACTTGTTTGGGACAAAAGGCTTTGTTAAGGTTAAGGTAAGATCTGGTATTCGCTTTACGCTGTTCATATCTATTGATACATGAAAGAAGAAAATACAAGCTCGTGACATATGTATAACTAGCATGGACCGAATGGTTTTCCTTTTCGTTTCTTGTTTCCCTTTTCCTTTGTGTGATGATTCAAACGGTACTGTTTAATTTAACCTGTGATCAGAGCTGTTACCATAATCTGGAGTATAGACAATGTGACTTGCGGTCCGTCATAAGTCCATGATTATCTGGACAGTTTTTATATGACTGCATCGTAGAACTTGTACAGAATTTGCACTTGCTGAGTATGAGCACACATTTATTTTGTTATTATGACCTTACGTGTGGCAATTTGAAACTGTCATGTTCACTAAAATATATCAAAGAGGGTGTTAAACAGCGCTTCTGGGTTGTAACCTAGTAGTGCTTAGATGCTTAAAGGATAAAGTATGAGCTGCATAGTACTTGTCTTTTGCCCGATTAATGTTTTGAACTTCCTATCATAGTTTCAAATGTTAGAATTGTATGCTGCACATGGATGTCCATACTTCACTGTTCCTATTTATTTTCGTTTTGGCCTTTCTGTTGCAATAAATAAAACTAGATTTAATACTATTGTGGGCCTGTATGATGTCTTAATTCTCTGAACCCTGTAGTTATTTGTTGAACCACATTCTCACTTTGTGCAGGAAATAGTGACCATAGTGAGTATATCTGAAAACTGTTAGCAGATTGTTTATTTTCTGTTCACCTACAGTCTTTGAATTATCTAATAACTTCTGCAGCATGCAAGGACACATGATCTGATAAACTTGAAATATGTTTGACATGGCACTCCCAGTAGGTAACCTGAATATGCAGTATGTATGTCCAGCATTCCCCTTTGTACTAAAACAGGAAGGGCATTCCCCTTTGTATGTACTGAACCTAAATTCTTTTGTTCTCTTCTCGTTTTGATATACTATATTCGCCCTATTCCGATTTACGAAGTGTCGTCTAGAAATATTACTACCGGTGCACTACCATTGACAGAGATATATTAGGAAAGTTGTTAAAAGTGTTGTTTTCTAGTGCAAATTGCAGTGAGGTGTTTCATTCCTTTCTTATATTAGATTCAGGTGCTGTTCCTCTGCACTGGCATCGAGAGAACCCTTGCCCCCGTCCTTGCCGGGCTCACCGGCCTCGGTCTGTCGCATTCTGAGATCGCGGGCCTCGTCTCGCTCGTCCCGACCACCATCCGCCGCAAACCCGTCGTTTCCAAGCTACAGTACTGCCTATCTCTCTTTGGCTCCCACGAGAACCTCCTTCGGGCACTCAAGCACAACTCCTACCTTCTATCGTCCGACATCGAGAATATTTGCATGCCCAATGTCCGAGTTCCTCATCAATGAGGTGGGGTTGGAACCGGCCTACATTGCTCGTCAGCCGAGTATGCTCTCTGTTAGCCTGGAGGGTCGACTCAAACCCCGGTACTACGCTGTAAAGTTTCTCAAGGAAAATGGATTGCTAGATTGTGAGCGGGACTACTTTACTACATTCAAGTTGACCGAGGAGGTATTTGTGAAGAGATTCATTTATCGTCACAAGGAAGCTGCGCCACACCTTGCTGAAGACTATGCAACCGCTTGCAGAGGAGAAGGGTCCACTAATTTCAGACTTAGGTGAACCAAGAATGGGCTATCGAAGTTGGTAAAGGTGAATGGCACAACAAAGTTTCCCCTCCGAGTAGTAAGCTGGTAATATTTTACGGTCTTCTTTGCCTAACGGTGATGTCTCATTCGGTAGAGACTATGCAGCCGCTTGCAGAGGAGAAGGGTCCACTAATTTCAGACTTAGGTGAACCAAGAACGGGCTATCGAAGTTGGTAAAGGTGAATGGCACAACAAAGTTTCCCCTCCGAGTAGTAAGCTGGTAATATTTTACGGTCTTCTTTGCCTAACGGTGATGTCTCATTCGGTAGAGAAGAAAGCGTATTTGGGTTTTTGACTTCTGTTTAAGATCACGGAAATATGTTGTATGAATGGACCAATTTCTGTTATAATCATGACTTCTCCATACAAAATTAGTGTGATCTACTTTCATGCTGAATTTTATCTAGTATGGTCCACTTTGTATCTGCTGCTTCTTTGTTCTATCACATGTCAGTTAGTAGTAAAATTGCAGTTATTTCTGATGGTCGTATATATTTTTTGGTGTTTTGATTTCCTTCCATTTGTTCTTCTAAGATTATATTTGTTCCTAAATCCTGTAATTGACCTTACTTTTGCTAGGAAACTTTTAAATTTAAAGTAACCTATATAGGACTAAAACATTATCAACAAATGAAGTAGTTTTATCATTTACATCTGTCGTTAATCATCAGAAACCAATGGATGCGACGTGAATTAGTCATATTATATCTTTCTACCATCCGGTGCTTGGATATGTGAAACTGTACCTGTTCACAACACTAAATGTATATATGGGAAGCAAAACTGTTGGTTAAAAATATTGATTTTTTCAAGGTACAAAATTCATCCCAATTTGTTGCTTTGGGCCTAATTATAAGTCTTTGCACTGAAATGACACCTTAGGCCCATTGTACAACCTAGCATATGTGGCATGTTGCTTTGTGAGTTTGTGTAGTGATCCAATTCTGTGCTGGTGATTGTATTTAATTATGCAAGAGAGGTAATTATCCACTCTACTACTTCATACAATGATTTATATCACTCTCTTGAGATTGATGAGCCCAAGTTTTCCCCTAATCAGATGCATGCAATATATACGTGATTCATGCCATGGCCCCATTTCAGGCCAAAAAGTATACTGGCATCCTCAGTTTGGGCAGGAAATAGTGTACATAGTGAGTATATCTTAAAACTGTTTGCAGATTGTTTATTTGCTGTTCACCTGCACCCATGACAATGGTACCAGATAAGAAGCCAGCAGTTGTACTGTAGTCACCCCTAAATCAAACCTTGTCAATAAACACCGTGGATACTAAGAATACTGCATTTTACAGCTGTCGCTAGACATACAGTACAAGGTAGGTCTGTAAATTCTTATCAGTATGTAGTGGTGCTATATCTGTTGTTATTTTCTGATGCATATGTGATGGCAATGCTTTCTGAATTCTTAGCATCATACAAGCTACAGGTTGAACATTAGATATTTGTGAATGTTACACACTGTTGTCTGGAAGCTTTACTACTGGTGCACAACCAATGAGAGGGATATCTTAGGAAAGTTATGAAAGTGTTGTTTCTGGTGCAAATTGCAGTGTGGTGTTTCATAACTTTCTGTGATCAGATTCAGGTGTCATTTTTTTAGATTCAGGTGTCATTTATGTTAAGATTGCTTTTTAAAATGTTTGCATGTCTTATGGTCTGCTCATTTTAACCAGACAAATTTGAACTGCCATTATAACAGATTCATATGTTAGATACTGCTTCTATTGTAAGCAGTCGTGGTGGGACAGTAGCTTTGATTTTGTTTTTGAGGAATAATAGCTGTATTGCTGATATAGATATAGCAAAAATGTCTCACTGTACGCTGTTTATATCTATTGATACAAGAAAGAAGAAAATACAAGCTCGTGACATATGTATAACTAACCTGGACCGAATAGTTTTCATTTTCGTTTCTTGTTTCCCTTTTCCATTGTGTGATGATTCAGACGTTTACTGTTTAATTTGACCTGTGATCAGAGCTGTTACCATAATCTGGATTATAGACAATGTGACCTGTGGTCCGTCATAAGTCCATGATTATCTGGACAGTTTTTATATGACTGCATCGTAGAACTTGTACGGAAATTTGTACTTGGTGAGTGATAGCACACATTTATTTTGTTATTACCACCTTATGTGTGACAATTTGAAATTGTCCTGTTCAGTAAAATGTATCAAAGAGGGTGTTAAACAACATTTCTGGGTTGTAACCTAGTAGTGCTTCAATGCTTAACGGATAAAGTATGAGCTGCATAGTACTTGTCTTTTGCCCGATTATTGTTTTGAACTTCTTATCATAGTTTCAAATGTTGGAATGGTATGCTGCACATAGATGTCCATACTTCACTGTTCCTATTTATTTTCGTTTTGGCCTTTCTGTTGCAATAAATAAAACTAGATTTAAGACTAATGTGGGTCTGTATGATGTCTTCATTCCCTGAACCATCTAGTTATTTGTTGAACCACATTCTCAGTTTGTTCAGGAAACAGTGAACATAGTGAGTATAGCTTCAAACTGTTTGCAGATTGTTTGTTTACTGTTCACCTACAGTCTTTGAATGATCTGATAACTTCTGCAGCATGCATGCACACATGATCTGATAAACTTGAAATTTATTCGACACGGCACTTCCTGTCTTCCTGGTAGGTAACCTGAATATGCAGTATGTATGCCCAGCATTCCCCTTTGTACTAAAACTGTATGGCATTCCTCTTTGTATGTACTGAACCTGAATTCTCTTGTTCTCTTCTCGTTTTGATATGTTATATTCGCCCTATTCTGATTTACGAAGAGTTGTCTGGAAATGTTACTACCGGTGCACTACCAATGACAAAGATATATTAGGGATGTTATTAAAAGTGTTGTTTTCTGGTGCAAATTGCAGTGAGGTGTTTCATTCCTTTCTTGGATCAGATTCAGGTGACATTTATGTGAAGATTGTTTTTTGTAAATGTTGGCATTTATTATGGTCTCATGTTGACCTCACAAATTTGAACTGTCACTATCATAGATTCAAATGTTGGACATTGCTCCTAATATAAGCAGTGATGGTGGGACAGTAGCTGTCGGGGAGTTGCCCCCGGGTAGGGCAAAGAGGTGGAATGGAAAGTCAATCCGGGTCTCACAAACCGGATCACTCGGACCGGACCATATTTAAAGACAGGAAGAGACCAAGAGGCATCAGGCAAAGTCTAGCCGGATCAGAGGAAGAGACCCGGCTCGACTAGCCGGGTTGCCTGGAAGAGATCCGGCTCAGCTAGCCGGGTTGCCTGGAAGAACCCGGCTTACCAGTAATGTCGGATAATGCACAGGGGCCGAGTAATGTCAGTAAAGTTCACGGGTCCTGCAGGCCTCCTGCCTGAGGCTCAGAAGACACGGGATTCCTGGGAGCGCAGCAACCTAGGAGCTGACTCGGCCAATTCGGGAAAGAGGATGTGGCCTAGACCCGGCGGGCTACGCCTGCCATTGCCTGAAGAGGCAAGTTAGGCCTGCTAGGACTTGACAGCCAGGTCAAGCCACGGGATTCCTGGGAGCGCAGCAACCTAGGAGCTGACTCGGCCAATTCGGGAAAGAGGATGTGACCTAGACCCGGTGGGCTACAGCTGCCATTGCCCGAAGGGGCAAGATAGGCCTGACAGTCCGGCCGTTGGATTGACAGGGGCAGAGGCTTGTCCTTTTCCTCTTGGCAATGCCATTATCATCTCCGGCCAGGGGCAAAAAGGTAAACCGGTTAGTGTATAAGTAGACCACTACATCCTCCAGTGCGAGGGACGACGACGAGAGAGAGAAGGCCTCATTTCCCCCTGTTCCATCTTCCTCCTAGAGCTCTCACCATTGTTGCTTCATACAGCTCGAGGAGCACTTGTACTTGTCCCTTTGAGATATAAGAGAGTAGGCTAGTGCTGCAGTAGGGGTGTTACCTCCACAAGAGGGCCCCGAAGCAGGGTACATCTGGTGTGCTTGGT
Organism: Poa pratensis; assembly: GCA_947311845.1. Taxonomy (NCBI): domain Eukaryota; kingdom Viridiplantae; phylum Streptophyta; class Magnoliopsida; order Poales; family Poaceae; genus Poa; species Poa pratensis. The sequence goes on along the minus strand of CAMZMU010000060.1, from coordinate 35,390,492 downwards.
GTGTTGTTTTCTTGGTTTGGTTGTTCTTGCTTGTTCTTGTGAGTTCTTGGTTGTTCTTCATGCGTGCTTCTTGAGCGCGCACACCCTCCCCGGATCCCCCAACGTCCTAGCGAGCCCCCAACTTAAGCCATCCTATGGCATCTGCCGTGACACCACCACGACAGTTGGCGCCCACCGTGGGGCAAGCAGTGGCGTTGGTTGGGGTTTCCATCCGGACGGGTTCCGTCACCAGCTCCGGCGTGCGAGTGCGGTCAGGGCTCGTCTGCAACTACGGCGGGTTCACCTTCATCAGCGACAACGCCGGCTGCTTCGCGGGAGGACCACTCCCTGTGGATGGACACTTCATCCAGTTCGGCAGCTTCCTCACCTACGTCACCACCGAGCTTGTCCGCGAGTACCCGGCGCAGGTGCTCGTGGCCGAGGATCCTCCTTTTCCGCGCAGCTCTCGGACGGCGTAGCGCTCGCCCCGGGAGTAGCGTGGAAGTGATGATGACCGGACAAGTGCTGGAGCAGGCAAAGGAGATGCCGGCAACTAGCATGCCCGAGGAGCTGGTCACACCAACCGATCCGGTTGACAAGCCGACTCGGACGGCGAAATTCCCAAAGGAGAAACCAGATCCGGTTGGCCCACTTGGCATGTCAAGTATGGAGGCTCCCTTAGAGGATGTCCTCGAAAAGTTGGCTCGGCCAGTGGCGCCCGGGGCAAATGTAGAGCTTACTATAGCTCAGTTAGAGGCAGAGCGCCTGAGGTTGCAAAGAGAAGCCCGGTTGGTGGTAGAGTCTAGGCAAGCATTTGATAGAGACATGAGAGAGTACAATGCTGCCAATGGTATCACCGATGGTTTCACTCCGGTAGCGCCTCACCCACGCAAGAGCAGATTTGCGTAACAGGGGTAAGGACCTCAATGACGAGTTAGCTAGAGCCGCAAGATCGAGCTCGAGTAAGGCTACTAGTCATAGATCGGGTACAGGCAAGCCGGTGTATAGCTCCCCGGCCAAGAATCTTAGGGCTGCAGCGGCAGCGCGAGCCGAGTTGACCACACTAACCGGGGATGCTTGGCGCAAGCAGGCAGAAAGGGTCAATGAGCTGGTTGATGTGTGTAACCGGCAGAATGAGGCTTACCGGAAAGCTAATCCGGACGCTGGTGGTTCTCGGGTAGTGGTGTCGGCTAAGGCTGTTAGCCAGAGTCCAAGGGGCAAGCGTCATCCCCGCATGTCGGAGTTGACCGGGCCCAAAGCGTGAATTCGGGCAAGAGCAAACAGCTGCAGGCCTATGATGCTGAGTATGCCGGCAAGCAGCTAGCTGCTCAAGGAAGAGGTGGCCAGAGCAGAAACAATGGCGGTCAAGGCAATCCGGGAGCCGGAAGGGGTAATTCGGCTGGCCGAGGTCAACCACCTCGTCCTCCTGGGCAGAATCAACCCCGGCAGGAGCAGCAAGTAATGGTGCAAGCGCAGCAGCAAGGTGGTGGCCAGGCGGGCTACCGCTATGATGATGGTAATTCGGCTATGGCGCGAGCCGGATACCAAACGTATGATAATGCACTTGCATCCAGACTGGGACCTCGGACATTGGCTCCGGATGATCAGCGTCTCAGGTTGGATAGGATTTACCAGTCCGAGAGCTGGAAGAGCAAGGCCCACCAGGTCCTCCTGCTTTGGGCCTCGGATCATGAACGAGCCGAATGTGCCGTTGTTTCAGCTTGGCCGAATCACAAAGCCGTATAACGGCAGCACTAAGCCGCAGGATTGGCTGATAGACTATGTATCCTCGGTGCACATTGCGGGGGGCAATCGCCGATGGGCGGTCCGGTATCTCCCGCATATGTTGGAAGGGCCAGCCCGGATTTGGCTGAATAACTTACCAGAGGGTAGTATCAACTCTTGGATGGATTTGGAACAGGCATTTTACAGCAACTTCTCCAGCACTACAAGAGGCCAAACCGACCTCAGCTCTTGTCTGCGTGCAGGCAGGAAGAGCGGGAGACAGACCGAGAATTTTTGACTCGGTGGAGCAACATTCGCAATTCTTGTGAAGGTGTCGTGGAGGAGCAGGCCATTTCTTGGTTTGCGCAGGGTTGCCGACATGGCACCCCGCTTTGGCAGAAGCTCCAGAGGATATGCCAAAGACCTGGCGGAAATGATCCGGATAGCAGATACATATGCTCTTGGCGATCCGACGCAGCCAGCGTTGGATGCGGTGGGAACAAGCAGGAGGCAACCGGTTAATAACCGAACTGGACCATTGAGGCCCAGTGACCGACATGAGTTCGGTTAAAAAGGAGAGATCCGGATTACAGATACGGCTCAGACCAGGTTGCTGCAGTAAATATGGATCATCCTGATAGCCAGAGACCAAAAAATGAGGGTCCAGCTTGGAGGCCGAATCAAGGTGCTTGGCAAAGAAAGTGTGGGATGGACCGAGTCCACCTCTAACTTTTGAGGCAATGATAGATGGGCCTTGCCGTTATCACACAACAGACCCACGCAAGCCGGCCAATCATTCAACTCGGAATTGTAGCTGGCATCATCGCATCCAGGCGGAAGGTCAGAGAGGGCCACCTCAGAGAGGTGCTCCTAGACCGAATTTCAGGCCAAATACGCCTTTATCCGGAGCCAATGCAACCCCGGTGAACGAAGGAGCTCCAAGGCCAGCAGCACAAAGCCGGTTAACCTGGTAAATATGGGAGGCAACAACAATGCTGGTCCGAGTCGGCAAGGTGGATACCCCGGAAATGATTACAAGGAAGCTCATCAAAGTTATGTGGTTTTTGTGACCGAGCCAACTGACAAGAAAAGTCAGCTGCGAAGGGCGAAGGAGGTGAATGCAGTCACACCAGCAGTCCCAAAATACCTGAACTGGTCCGAGCAGGAGATCACTTGGAGCAGGGCTGATAATCCCAGGGTTATGCCAAGCCCAGGAAACTACGCACTGGTGGTGGATCCGACTTTGGTTGGACCAAAGATTAATGTGAAATTCACTCGAGTCTTGGTTGACAATGGCAGCGCTATAAACATCATGTATCGGGACACAATGGTCAAGTTGGGTTATTCGCCGAATCAGTTGCAGCAGAGCAGTTGCACCTTCCATGGTATAGTACCCGGGGTGTCTTGTTCCCCAATGGGTAAGATCTGGGTGATGTGCTGTTTGGTACCAAGGACAATCACAGACTTGAGAGTCTCGAATTCGAGGTGGTAGACTTGGAGAGCCCATACCATGCTCTGCTCGGCAGGCCGGCATTAGCCAAGTTCATGATATCCACTCATGTTGCCTACCTCAAGATGAAGATGCCTGGCCCAAATGGTATCATCACCGTTGTGGGAGATTACAAGAAGGCCATACAGTGTGCCACGGTTGGTTCCACCTTAGCCGAGTCGTTGGTGATCCAAGCTGAGAAGAGCAAGATGCATGAAGTAGTGGCGATGGCAAAGTCAGCTCAGCTCGGCTGCTGGCCATGACCAATCCGGATGCAGGTGCAACATTTGAGGTGCCCAAGGAGACAAAGAAGATCCCCATTGACCCGGAGAATCCGGAGCGCATGGCCATCATTGGTGCCGGATTGGGCGAGAAATAGGAAAGCGCGCTCTGTCACTTCCTCCGTGAGAATCGGGATATCTTTGCATGGTCGGCTAAGGACCTGCCTGGTGTTCCGAGGGAGTTGGCAGAGCACTCTTTATTTGTCCGGCCGGATGTGAAGCCGGTGAGGCAACCGACTCGTCGTCTTTCAGACGATCGAAGAAAAGTGGTGCTTGATGAGCTGGCTAAGCTACTTGCAGCCGGATTCATTATGGAGGTGTTGCATCCAGACTGGATATCCAATCCGGTTCTGGTAGAGAAGAAGAAGGACGAACCAGCGGTGGTCAAGGTGTGGCGTATGTGCATCGACTTCACCAACCTGAACAAGGCGTGCCCGAAGGATCCTTTCCTTTACCTCGGATTGATCAAGTGATCGATTCTACTGCTGGGTGTGAGTTGTTGTCTTTTATTGATGCGTACTCTGGTTTTCACCAGATACCACTGAACCCCAAAGATCAAATAAAGACTGCTTTTATTACCCCGTATGGGGCGTATTGCTATCGTGTCATGTGTTTCGGTTTGAGAAATGCCGGTGCAACTTATCAGAGATGTATGCAGAAATGCTTACATCTCAAATGGGCAAAAATGTGCAGGTGTATGTCGATGATATTGTCATCAAAACTAAAGAAAAACGCACTCTCCTCGAGGATCTCGAGGAAACATTTGTAAACTTGAGAAAGTATCGGTTAAAATTGAATCCGGATAAGTGCACCTTTGGGTCCCAGCTGGAAAGTTGCTCGGTTTCCTTGTATCGAGCCGAGGTATTGAAGTGAATCCGGCTAAGATCCGGCCATAGAAAACATGAAATTGCCTAAATGTCTAAAAGATGTACAAAAATTTACCGGGTGTCTAGCCTCGCTAAGTCGATTTGTGAGTCGGCTAGGAGAAAAAGCCTTGCCCTTGTATCAATTGATGAAAAAAGCACCGGGTTCACGTGGACCCCGCAGGATTCGGCTTTCAATGAATTAAAAAAGATGTTGTCCACTGCACCAATTCTGGCATCACCTTTGCCGAATGAGCCAATGCTACTTTACATTGCGGCCACTAACCGGTCGTAAGTGTGGTTATAGTGGTAGAGCGAGAAGAGGAGGGTAAATCCGTGCAAGACCGGTGTACTATTTAAGCGAGGTGATCTCAACCTCAAAGCAAAATTATCCTCACTACCAAAAAATGACATATGGTGTATACCTGGCGGCCAAGAAGTTGAAACATTACTTCCAGGAGCATCCGATCACCGTAGTATGCGAAGCTCCAATCTCGGAGATCATTGGGTGCAAAGATGCGACTGGCCGAGTTGCCAAATGGGCAATAGAAGTGTCTCCTTACACCCCGCATTATGAGAGAAGAGATGCTATCAAGTCTCAAGCTTTACCGGATTTCCTTTGTGACTGGGCAGAGATGCAATATGACCACCCAAGCCGGATTACAATTACTGGAAGTTGCACTTTGATGGCTCCAAAACCAAAATCGGACTGGGTGCTGGGATAGTACTCACATCACCAAAGCAAGATCAGTTGCGATATGTGTTGCAGATTCATTTTCAGCATCAAACAATGTGGCCGAATATGAGGCACTGATCCATGGGCTTAATGTGGCTAAGGACATCGGCATCCGCCGGATAGAATGTTTTGGTGATTCAGATTTAGTGGTGCAGCAGTCTTCTGGAAATTGGGATGCCCTTGATGCCAATATGGCACTATATCGATTTCATGTCCAGAAAATTTCAGGATTTTTTGAAGGCTGCGAGTACAAGCACATACCCGGCTGGAGAACGAAGCTGCTGATATCCTGTCAAAACTGGGTCGTCTAGGGATGCAATCCCACCCGGGATATCCTTGAATCACCTAAGGATCCCTTCAATCAAACCTTCACCTGATTCCGAGTCGATTTTTATCCCAAAGCAAGAATCTGAAGCTGTCCCTTGAATGTTGATGTCGGATACATTTGGGAAGACCCGGGGACTGCATGGCGAGACTCGGGGACTGCGCACCGAGACTCGGGAATGATAACCGAGTTTTAGGGAAAAGGAGAAGAGAGGAAGATGATATTAACCGAATCTTAGGGAATGGACAGAGACTGATAGAAGAGATAATGGCGGCCGAACCAGTGGAAATAGATGAGCACTTATTCCCTTTGCATCCAGTACCGGAATGGGCTGAAGAAATCATGAAGTTCATGTCGGAGGGGAGTTTGCCAAATGATGAAACCGAAGCTAGGCGAGTGCAGAGGAGATCCAAGGGTTACACCATCATAAATAAGGAGTTATACAAAAGGAGTGCAACCGAGGTGCTACAACGTTGTGTGGAGCCAGCCGAGGGCAAGGAGATGCTCCTGGAGATACATCAAGGAGAATGTGGGCATCATTGCAGTACAAGAGCCCTGGTGGCTAAAGTATTCCATGGGTTTTACTGGCCCACTGCTCATGCAGATGCAGAGGACATAGTCCGAAAATGTGAAGGATGCCAAAGGTTTGCCAAGCAGACACACCTACCCGCATCGGCGCTCAAAACAATTCCTATCACTTGGCCGTTTGCTGTGTGGTGTTTGGATATGGTGGGAGAATTCAAGCCGGCTAGGGGAAACATGACACATATGCTGGTAATGGTGGATAAGTTCACCAAGTGGATAGAGGTGAAACCAATCCGGAAAGTGGATGGTCATTCAGCTGTGACTTTCCTGAAAGAAATCATTTTGAGATACGGTTACCCTCACAGCATCATTTCGGATAATGGCACGAATTTTGCTGTGGGAGAGTTTGCCCGATTCTGTATGGATAAAGGGATCCGGTTAGACATAGCATCAGTGGCACACCCTGAGTCCAATGGACAGGTGGAAAGATCAAATGCTTTGGTGTTAGCTGGGATAAAAGCCCGGTTAATAGAACCTCTGGTAAAGACTCCGGGGTGCTGGATAGACGAGATACCATCGGTACTATGGGATCGAATAGCTGCAGCGTGGGGTCTCTGCCTGCGAGTCGATTTTCATCCCGAAGCGATCCGGGTTGCCGGGTTCTTCCAGGCATCCCGGCTTACCAGTAATGTCGGATAATGCACAAGGGCCGAGTAATGTCAGTAAAGTTCACGGGTCCTGCAGGCCTCCTGCCTGAGGCTCAGAAGACACGGGATTCCTGGGAGCGCAGCAACCTAGGAGCTGACTCGGCCAATTCGGGAAAGAGGATGTGGCCTAGACCCGGCGGGCTACGCCTGCCATTGCCTGAAGAGGCAAGTCAGGCCTGCTAGGACTTGATAGCCAGGTCAAGCCACGGGATTCCTGGGAGCGCAGCAACCTAGGAGCTGACTCGGCCAATTTGGGAAAGAGGACGTGACCTAGACCCGGTGGGCTACAGCTGCCATTGCCCGAAGGGGCAAGATAGGCCTGACAGTCCGGCCGTTGGATTGACAGGAGGCAGAGTGTGGCGCCCCGACCCGACTGCTATACAGTGATGCTGTGTGTCACCGGTTAAGCGATACAACCGGAGGTTACGGGTTTACCAATCCCCGGCCAAAACCTTTGGCAGGCGTTGCGGGGTACACCTCACTCCCGACAACGCAACACCCCGATTGATGCCTTAACACAGGCACAACTATCAAAGCATAATAGTAAGATCAAGACTTGTGGAACAACTGGCACATCACAGACTCTACGACACAAAATCATATAGTTCAACTCTTATACAGAGAAAGATAGCAAATGACAACCAGAGGTCACCGACCCAACATTACATCAAGCGGAAGCGAAAATAGGTTGTTCTAAACAACAAGATCCAACATATGGCCTAAGAGGCCTACAGATAAACATCACAGCGCCAGCTGTTCCAGGATGTCCCAAGCTGCCACCTGGGAACCCCAGACTACTCGTCGACGTCCACAAAGAACCCACCTTCGAGGGCGGTGAAGTCCTCCTCTGAAACAAAAGCAAAGACGTTGAGTTCGACGAACTCGCAAGATTAAGAGCTAATATATGCTCGATGATTAGCTGTCAAGGTTTTATGGCTCTTTTGCATAAAGCTGATTTTATTTATGAAAAACATAACTCAAAGGCATCGACTATTAGAACATTTTCAAAGAGGGGTAAGAGGTAACTCTTTTCTTTGAGATCACCTTTCTCAAACATCACCAACATCACCATTGTACCTGTTCATCAAAGGCACCTCCCCGAATCACCCTCGAGGAAGTCAACCTTACATTCGTGGAATTGGTACCTCTAGTACCCAGTTTTTAATCATTCCGTTAAAGTTATTCTATGATCATCGTCCATTCCCAAGTAGTCCGTAACCGTGGACACGGCTTTTCGAAAAGATTTAACCCTGCAGGGGTGTACAAAGTGGAAGTCCCCGGAGTCCCGAGGGGCCCCAGTTCCTTCACCACGCGTACCGTCCGGCCCATTACCTGCGCATTAGCTCTCTTCCTTGGAAAGCCGGCTGGGTGGGAGCGGTGTCGACTTCTCCCTCGTTAAGGACTCTCCAGGATCATCAGTGAGGACGGAGCAGCAGCTCCAACTAACTGCCCCGTGGCCACTCATTTTCCTAACGCCATCAGCCTCATCACAGTTCACCACCATCATCACGCACGCGCAAATGGAAGCCCGAACTAGAGGACCCTGGCCAGCCCCGCTCGAGTTATTTAGTCTATGAGGGTTCCTGCACTGCGAATGCATAGGCCTCACGCATGGTTGCACGCTCAGTCTTGGTTCAGGATGTACAGAACTCGCACCTAGGCGGCGAGAACGAGACAACCCACCACATCCCATGTGGCCTCTCATCCCCACCTTTAAGCATTTTATTATCCATCACCAAATTTCTCCACCATCATCATCGCGGTCACAAGTCAACACCTGTTTCCAGCATGTACCACCATAGTACAACTAGGCATTTCACTAAGCATGGCTAAGCACTTGCATAGCATAGTAAATATTCCATGGCCAACAATACAAACCTATGGTAATAGGAAGGTAAAGCAGGTATTGGCAACAGGATTCTAATGCAACTAGTAGGATACTCTAATCCAGGCAAAAGACATTTAGAACCGCATGCAATATTATAGTGGAGAAAATAATTGCGGAAAATAGGATAAGATATGCTCAGAGGGGGGAATTACGCTTGCCTTGATCAACGTGGTAGTACGGATCCTCGGGGTATTGGGGAGTAACCCCGGCTGCTTGATCTAGCAGAGCATAAACATGGAAACAACAATCAATTACCACACATGCTCACTATGCGATGCACAAACACATGAGGGCATGTCATGTTTATGCAAAGGTGGCATCATTTAGTTAGCTAGCAATATTAAATGGAGAGCCAAATAATTAGCGCAATTATTTGGAAGCAACCCCATATTTAGCTTAATGACCACATTGTTCATCCATTTACACATTACCAAGAAGTGGCTCAAATATGCATGAACATGGCATGAATAGATATGTTTTGTTTTCCCGATCATTTTGGTACCTCATTGGTAATTTTCCGAGTACCGATGGAATTAGTGGATTAAATCATTAATCGAATTTAATTCTTTTAACCAATTTCTGAATAACATCAAAAAATATTTGTGATCATGAGTTTAGGTTCACATGGTTTGATGGCATTTGAAACACTGATCATTTTGGTATGAGGAACACCTTTTTCGGATGCCCCGATTAGAAGTTATTGATTTTTGAATTTCCTCCTTTTAATTGTTTACTTTTAATTATTTTATTTTCAACAACTATTAAAAGTTATAACCTCGGATTCGAGAGAGATGGAGGAAGTAGTTGAATCATCGGTGTCGATGTTCCTACAGGCGGGAGGGGGTAGCGGGAGAACATGTTTTACCGAGGAAGAAATGAGAAAAAGGAACCTCTGGAAAAAAAAATCAAACCAGCCCTCAGCCCAGCCTGGGCCGGTTTGTAGGCCGGCCTGGGTCCAGAGGCTTCCGGCCCTCTGCCCGGTCCAGGCCGAGGCCACGGCCGGTTAGGGGCCCGATAGGAATGGCCTTCGGCCCAGCCTAGGCCGTCTCCACGGCCGGGGAGCGCGACGAAACGAGCCGGTGCACGGCTACGGCGGCTCCGGCGAACAGCACGGCACGGGGAGGAGCTAGGAAGAGAGGGGAGGGTGCCGCGGCACGGGGTGCTCACCCTCAGCTCGCTGGAGAGGCCTCGGACGGCGGAGGGAGGTCGTCGGCGACTAAATCGAGCGCGGCGGAGCTCGTACGGCCGCGCGAGGAAACGGAGTTGGCGGCGGCGATGCTGGGCCTCCCGCCTTGATTCCTTTGGCGGAGGTGTTCCCGGCGACACGGCGCGGCGTTCACCCCAAACGGTGGTGCTCGACGTGGACTACCGCGGCGGGAATCGGCGGTCAACCGCGGCGGCGACAACGACGGCCACGGTGGCTCGGGGGAGAAGAAAACGGAAGGGAAAAATCGAGGGAGGAGCAGGTGGGGGCCTCGGTGGCGTGCTCCTCGCAGGAGTAGGCAGAGAGGAGGGGCCCTGCTCAGCGCGTCGCACACGGCGAGCTCGCGGGTGCGGCGAGACCCCGAGCCGTTCGGTCGCTACAGCGAAGGAGACGGTGACTTTGCGATTAGCCCCCTGGCAACTTCGTGTCCAACACCAACGAGTCCTTTGTTGTTTCTTTTGAAAAGTTCCAGCAGCAATTCAATTTATTTAAATAGGGCACTAACAATTTTATAAAAATTTGAGAAAAATCCTGTGGCCTCCCAACAGCATCTAGGAGCACCACAAAAATTGGCGTTGCAAAATAAATTAGTTTGAACCACTTTTGTTAATAGGGTTGACTTAAGGCATTTTTGCTAAATTCAAAATGTTGCCCATTTGTAATATTTATAGCAATTGCAAACTATTGTTCTCAACCCTTGGAACTTCCTTGACAAATATTAGATGTCAAGAAACTTTTGTTGTGTAAGTTTGAGTGCCTTCTTTGTTTGGAAAAATTGTTGAAGCACCTTGGGCATTTGGTTTAGCAACTTCATATCAATTTGGTATCAAAGTTGTATTAATTCAAAAAGAACATGTGTATGCATGGATGCCATGAGGCAATTAATACAAAAGTGGAAAAATTACACAGGTTTTTAGGTTCTCAGTTCTGGGCTGTTACACAGAGGCTTGTCCTTTTCCTCTTGGCAATGCCATTATCGTCTCCGGCCAGGGGTAAAAAGGTAAACCGGTTAGTGTATAAGTAGACCACTACTTCCTCCAGTGCGAGAGGAGACGCACAACGACGACAGAAGAGGACGACGAAGGAGAGGCCTCATTTTCCCCCCTTGTTCCATCTTCCTCCTAGAGCTCTCACCATTGTTGCTTCATACAGCTCGAGGAGCACTCTGTACTTGTCACCATTGAGATATAAAGAGAGTAGGCTAGTGCTGCAGTAGGGGTGTTACCTCCATAAGAGGGCCCCGAAGCAGGGTACATCGTTGTGTGCTTGGTGTGCTTTAGTTGTTCTTGGTTTGGTTGGTTCTTGCTTGTTCTTTTGAGTTCTTGGTTGTCCTCCATGCGTGTTTCTTGAGCGTGCACACCCTCCCCGGATCCCCCAACATCCTAGCGAGCCCCCAACTTAAGCCATTCTATGGCATCTGCCGTGACACCACCACGACAGTTGGCGCCCGGCTAGGGGAAACATGACACATATGCTGGTAATGGTGGATAAGTTCACCAAGTGGATAGAGGTGAAACATGACATGGTCGTCGACAATATAAAATGGAACGTCTGATTTTGTTTGTGGGGGAATAACTATATTGCTGATATAGATGTAACAGAAATGTCTCACTGAATTTTTTTTAAACATCTGGTATTCTCTGTACGCTATTTATATTTGTTGATACATGAAAGAAGAAGTACAAGATCGTGACATGTATAATTAGCATGGGCGCTCTCCGTCACCTGCATCCCCGTGCCGAACCCGCTCACGGCGGCCAACCGGGGCTTCGGCCAGGCCGCCATCAATCATTACTGGAGGGAGATCGGAGGAGCAGCGCAACGACCCTAGTGGGATCCAACCAATGACGGCCGACGAGTTGCGGCACCTTCACCACGAGGAGATGACACGTTGGGACCTTATTTGTTGAACCTTATAACATTACGATAGAAAGATAAGAAGAGGCCACGAACCAACGTTCGGGACCTCTTCGTACGTAACAAATCGCCCTGATCGGGGGCACCCTAACCAACTCATGGTTCTGGCCCCCCGTTGCATGCGCACATCATATAAGGGGGGAGCCTGGCGACTAGTTATTCTTCCCTCGTTAGTTTCCAGTTCAGCTGCTTCCCAAAATTTCTAGTCCACTCCGATCGTGGCCTGCGCACAGCAACGGGAAGAGCTAGAATCTCGGCAAGCCGTTCCGGGACAGTGCCGCTGGAGGCCGGAGGGCATCCAGACGTTCGCAAGATCTTCTTCAACATCTGCTACAACTACTTCCACTACGGCCTGCATCACGCAGGCGACGATGGCTACAAGTGCCGGATCCTGTAATGATCCTCTATCCCTCTGTTTTGATCCTATTTATGGTGTTCTAGGTGGCTATCATATTTGATCTAGCTTTACTAGATGTTTTTAGTTCTAACATTGGTATCAGTCGCCGCTGTGATAGCACTAGAACCCTAACTAGGATCTGTCGATCAAGTTTTGGTTAATAAAGTTCATTTTTTAGGCAATTAAGTTCATGTCTAAGTCTCGGATTAGTCTAATCGCTCCCTAAACATGCACTGTTAATGATGTTGATCAAGTTTAATTAACTAATTAAGTTTTCAGTTGAGCAAATCTTGTTCGGTTAATTAATTTTTGATCTCTTGTTAGTTCATGTTAAGCAATTAGAAGGAGGGGAGTACGAATTGGCAAAGAAAAAGAAAATCCCCTTCTGCCCGTAAGAAACCCTAGAAAATTTCCCCATTCGAAAGAACTCAAATTGGCAAGAAATTGCACAAACTAAGATCGGGAAACTCACCGAGTAAGACGCCGGACCGTCGCATCCACCTTCGGGTCTGTGCAGCACCACCGCTGCACGAGGGCGACGGCCCCGTGATGCCGTATCTCTCGACACAGAGAGGGCGGGCGGAAGGACGCGCTCCGGCGCGGAATGGACGTGCGCGTCGTCGGTGGCACAGCCACCCGTCGCCGCCGTCACCAAACGACCGCCGGTTCACCGGCGCACCACCTCCTCGCTGCCCCGTGTACACGACGCCGGCAGCCATGGTCAACGGGAGAGCACGCGGGCTCATGCCAGCGCACGCTCCTTCGCTGAGCACGACCACCGCGTCGGAATGGACGGGAGAGCGCGTTGCGTAGCAGTCGCCGTCGTCTCTCCCTCTCACCGGCGAGCTCCGGTCGCCGCTCTCTCTCACACGGGAGCGAAGAACGCGGGGGAGGGAACGAACATAATGAGGTTAGGGTAAGGGTTTTGACCGGGGGCGCTGGTTTTGATCTACCGCGGAGCACGGACAGCCGTTGGATTGCATCAAACGGTCCTGCTCGTTGCGGGCATGTTAACGGGCCTCGGTCACTTGTTGGGCCCAAATCTGAGAAGGGCTTCGGCCCAGATTTTTAATTTAGCTGGGATGTAGTGCGTTTTCACTCTGTTTTAAGTTCTGTTTTTAATTTTCAGTGCATTATAAAGTTTTATGATTCAGTCTTATGCACTGTTTAAATACAGAAAAATTATTGCCTAAAATATGAGTTGAAATATGTTATTATTCTGAATGAAAATGAACCAACAAGATTTTTTTGTTTAGAATAATTAGCACGTTTAAATGTTGAATTATCAAATTAGATATCATATGAAGTTCCTCCTTTTAAGATTAATTTTGATGTTTAATTTTGAGTATGTTTATGACAGTAATATTAATTCTGACCAACGTTGTTTTAATTTTACATGTCATTCCCCTAAAATGTTTCTAATTTTATGTCATTACTGCCCAACGGTGTTTTGGCATAGACTTGGAATTTTAAGATTTTGGCATGTTTATTTATTTTTACCAACGTAATGTTTATATTCATGCCATACTTATGAGCGTCCATTTAAAATTTCAGCTTCCACTCTGTTTAGACCAGACACTGTCGAGCATTTGACAGGAAGTAACTTCCCTCGTTGGAAGAATTCGATGGAACTCTGCTTGGCTTTCAATGAGTTTGATTACGCCTTGTGGGAGGACAAACCTGTGGCGCCAGTTGTTGGTGCCACGGGGTATGATGAGTTAAAGAAAGTCTATGATTCCAAGATGGAAAAATGGGAGAAGACCAATCACATAGCAATGCTTGTGATGAAGTCCTCGATTTCTCCAGATATTATTGGGGCTCTCCCCAAGAAAGATAATGCCAAGGAGTTCATGGCAGCCTTGGAGGAGCAGTTTAAGGGCTCCGAGAAGGTTTATGCCCACGAGCTGTTTCAGAAGCTCCTTGGAAAGTACAATAATGATGGAGATGTAAGATCCCATATTCTGAGGATGGTTAATGCTTCCAATAAGTTGAAAGCTTTAAAATGTGAGCTTAGCGATAACCTCCTTGTGATTATGATCTTGGAGTCCCTCCCTTCAGAGTTCGAACAGTTTAAGATAAACTACAATTCTCTCAAAGAAAAGTGGTCACTCGCTGAAATATCCCGACAGATAGTCGAGGAAGAAGAGAGGATTAAGAGGCAAGGCAAGGGCCAGGTTTTTCATGTTGGATCCTCCAAGAGAAAACATGATGGACCAAGTTCTTCCAAGCCGCCAAAGAAGCCTTTCAAGAAGGATGTGCCAAAGTCGTTTAAAGGAAAGGAGAAGGACAATGAACAGTCTTTAGATAACAAATGTCTCTTCTGTGCGAAGGAAAGGCATTACAGGAAGGACTGTCCAGATTTTCTGAAATGGCTTTTAAAGAAAGGTACAGATGAAATTACATTTGTTGATGAAAGTTTTTATGTTAATTTCTCTAGTACCGCATGGTGGATTGATTCAGGTGCAACTGCTCATGTTGCTAATTCCATGCAGGGTTTAAGTATGATGCAAACTATAAGAGAGGGGGCTAGAAGACTTAGAGTCGCCAATGGAGTTGAAATTGATGTTGAAGCTGTAGGGTCACTCACCTTGGAGCTCCACACCGGCTTTCGTCTTCATTTGAATAATGTTCTTTATGTACCTACTTTAAGTAGGAATTTGATTTCAGTCTCTTGCCTAGATGATAACATGTTTGAGTGTAAGTTTGGCAACAAACAATTTGAGTTGAATTATTGTAATAAGAATGTTGGCCTCGGTGTCAGACGAGGCAAACTATATATGTTATCAATGAATGATTCAGTTATGCATGTGAGTAATGTTTCTAATGTTGAGAAGAAATGGAAGGGTGCTAGTACTTCTTCGAAATTGTGGCACTGTCGTTTGGGCCACATTTCGAGGGGGAGAATAGAAAGACTTATTAAAAATGACGTACTCCTTCCATTAGATTTTTCCGATGCAGACAAATGTGTCGATTGCATAAAAGGAAAATACGCAAAAACGATTAAGAAAGGTGCAGAAAGATCTACGTGAGTCTTAGAGCTTATTCATACTGACATATGTGGACCCCTTAATGTTAAGTCTATAGATGGTTTTTATTCGTTCATCACCTTTACAGATGACTTTTCCCGATACGGGTATATTTACCCGATACGTGATCGTTCGGAAGCTTTTGAAAAATTCAAAATATTCAAAGCTGAAGTTGAGAACCAACTGAATGTTAAAATAAAAGTTGTACGATCTGATCGTGGGGGAGAGTATTATGGTATACATGCTCCTTATGGGCAAATTCCAGGACCTTTTGCCAAGTTCCTAGCTGAGAATGGAATTGTTGCCCAATATTCAATGCCTGGCGAACCTCAGCAGAATGGCGTGGTATCTTAAAACTGTTTTATTTGCTGTTCACCTACAGTCTTTGAATAATTTGATAAGTTCTGCAGCATGGACACATGATCTGATAAACTTGAAATTTGTTCCACACGACACTCTGGTAGGTAACCTGAATATATGCAGTATGTAGGACATGATGTTTTGTCTCACGGGTGTAGATGAACTCGTTGTCTAAAATGTATTTTTAACACATTTCAAAATGTTAAAAAATTTCAAACAAAAATTTCGGGTGTTCATATGAAAAATGTCTATACATACAAAAAAGTTTCGCATCGAAAAGACATTTTGTATGACCGGTATAAAAAAGAGAAAAAAAAAGTTACGTGAAGAGGCATTTTTAAACGCCGGGGATTTGTCTTTTTTACACCGGCTGCATAAAATCTTTTTTCATCCCGATTTTTTTGTACGAACATAAAATATTCATATGTACATCGGAAATTTTTGTTTGAATTTTTTTGACATTTTAAAATTCATTTTTTGGGTAGTGGGTGTAGATGCACCTATGAGGCGAAGTGGATTTCCCTAGTATATATGTCTAGCATGCTCCTTTGTACTAAAACAGGAAGAGCATTCCCGTTTGTAGGTACCGAACCTGAATTCTCTTGTTCTCTTCTCGTTTTGGCGTGTTATGTTCGCCCTATTTTGAAGTATGCTGGGTCGTCTTAAAACGTATTTTGTTATCCTTGCTATGTTTTTGAAAGTTTTAGGGCGTGTTTGGTAGCCTGCAGGGGTTTCCCACCTCGCTGGGGGCAGGATCCAGCAGGCATGGCCGAAGGAAAACAGCCCCCGAGCTCTGTTGGTGGGTTCGTTTGGTAGCCTGCAGTAAAGAGCGCCGCATGGGCTGGGCAATTTGTTGTGTTTGTTTGGTTACATCATTGCATGGCCATATGCAACTATGCCTATGTTTGGTTGTATGCAAAGCAACTGTTTATGGCTACCTCTTTCACCTATGGTGATGTTACCCGACAAATAATGGAGCATAAACCATAGCATAGCATAGCATAATAGGATACCGAGTTCACAAACATGTCTATGCAGCACGATCAGAAGCTCGTGCTGCATCTGAAGTTCATCAACGGAGGGGTTAATATATACCTCCTCCTACATATTACAGACCACTAATCAGTACCTACTGGTCATCAGGGAATGCATCGACGAACAGGCTACGCAGGTAAGCCCTAAGCCAGGCACACCTCTCCGGCTTGCTCACGCTGGAGTACTTGAGCTGCTCCTCTGCGTTGTCCGCCAGGAAGTCCATTTTCTTGATGATCAACGCTGGAGAGTACATGCTACGTGGCTGAATTGTCCTCACCTTGAAGATGGCCTTCATTTGAGCGAAGTTGGTAATTGGATGGTTCAGCAGCTCCTCGTCCCTGGGGAATGTCTAGTAATGACATTTTCAAATCGTTAGTGTACACAGTATTTGAAGCTGGCTATGAACAAAAGAGTACAACAGTTGGGTTGAATGGAAGGGCAAGCAAACCTAAAGGTGATGAAGCAGTTGAACATCAGCCATCATCAGAGTCGTGCTGGTTTCATACCAAACTACTCCAGGCATGCGCTTCAGTTCGTTAATCCTAACCCACCTGACTCTCCACTTCCTCAGATGGTTGTACACTTGAGTGCTGGTGATAGTCAGACCAGTGAACTCAAGAACAGCATCGCTGACCTTCCTGATGTACAGATCCTTGAAGCATTTGTCAAACTAGATCCCCTGCTCCACTAGCTGCACTACCCTGTTCAGAACAAATAGGGATAGAGGAGCTGTCCATTGCATTGTCTGCCTCGAAGTAGATCCACTACGCATCTGAGAGTGCACTCTCTTGTTAGTCCCCTTGGCAGTCATGTCAGATTGCACATCTGAGTCAATCACTGAATCCATAGGGAGTGCATTCAGAGGCAGTACGTCGAGAGACTTGGAAGCTAACTGATGGTCGAACATCTCGTGCAGTCCATTCTCGCATAGCGCTTGCAGAGGCACTCTCTTCTTACCGCGAACCTGATCCACGAAACACGGCAAGGTCGGCCTAGTCAGGCAATCTATGAACATGAGCAATCTAAGTACGGAGGCTAAGTAACGTGGATTCGTGATCTACATGTGGAAGAACAACAGATCTATAAGGTACGAGCAACAGATCTACGGTACGAACAAGCATAAGGGCCAGAAAATCTTACATCCACCGGGTGCATCTGCATCTTGCCGTCCGCCTTCATGCCAGAGGTCGCCGTGGAGGCGGTGGAGGTCCCCGGCGAGGTCGCCGTCGAGGTCAGCACCTCGGTGGAGGTCGCCGTCGAAGTCGCCTTCGCCGTCACACAAAGCGCTCCAGCCGCCATTGCAAGAGCTCGAATGGAACAAATGACGGGACTCGATTTGGAGGTGAGCTAAATAGAGTGGTGATTTTTGGCGTGCGGTGACCAAAATCCTCCCGCCTGATTTTCCCCGCTCGCGCCATCTCCGCGTCCTGCAGCTGGGCGGCGCGGCGTTCCTCTAGGTCAGCCGCCCGCAGCCTGGCTACAAGGAAATGGCCGATTTGGCCGTTCCCACTGGGCCTGGCCAAGGGTGCTTTAAGAACCGCGCTATGCAAGTTTCGGGCTGCAGGCAAGCAAACAAGCAGGGTGGTTCTACAGCCAGCGGGCCTGGCCCGGCTGGCTGCAGGCTACCAAACGCGCCCTTAAGAGTCATGTGGAACTGCTGCGTTCACAACTCCAGCATTCATTTTTTTGGTAAGGCATTTACTGATCTCCTTGTCACAATTCTAAGTGCTCGCCTTTGGTTTTTGATTGGTATAGTATCTGGGAGTACCAATATGCAGCAGTTTCAAATAGGCCATCTCGTGAAACAGAGTGACTCTCTCACTGGTTGGGATTCAGTTAAAATTAACTGGTTTAGTGGTGATGAAAATACATGGCATGTCAGTCAGTATCATTATTTTCAGTTGCAGGTACTATGGTTAAACGAGTTGCGGGAGTGCCATACATGAACTCATTTCACCACTGGTATACCATGTGATGAGAGGTGAAGCCTCAAAGCTTCAGTGGTGGGTTGATCTGTGCAGGTTGAACTGAACAATTCCTTGTGTAGCCTGACGACATTGTCTCCACTTTCGACTTAAGAAAGATGGCACCTGCAGCGGCAGCCACGGCGCCGTGTCTATGGACGGCTGTCTGGTAGCCTGGAATGGCAGCGGTGGATCAAGGCTGCCATGGAAAATGTGAACACCAAATGTGTATGAAATTTCCTCCTCACAGCTCAGAACTGTTCAGTAGCTGTTAATTTTGATCATATTGCTCAAAGGAAGCCTCCAAAAAGCTTTTTACCCGCAAAGCAACTTGACATTTGTGTGTCCTAGTACTTGGGACAAAAAATCTAGAAGAATCAAGAGAGGTCAATCCTGCAATAATTTCTGCCCTGCGGTGGCTGTGTTCGTCAATGAGAGTAGGGCCATCCCATAGACGGGCAGATAGACAATCGCGAGTTCACATACTGTCAGAAAAGCCGATGAAACTAGAGTCGATGATGGGGTTGATGGGACCCCAGGCCTGCTCCCCCTTGGAAAATCTGTCTGCTAGATCGTCGCAGTGCGAATAGGCGATGGATCACACGGTCGATGAAGCTAGCCCCAGCACATGCATCCGGACTTGCGATCGAGTCCCTGGACGATCGAGGCGCCTAGTGCGGGCACTGTGCGTGCAAGTGCGCCCATGTCCGGGTTTCCTTGGATGAAGGCGAACAATCTTCAGAGAATGCGTTCGTTCGGACAGGAGGAGTACGCCTTTTATTTGAACTTCTGAAATGATCGCGATCGATGGAATATTGCAACATTTTTCTAATCAGGAGGACGATTAAGCGCTGATATAGCAAGTTCAGCGGTGACATTGAGAAAAGGGTTGGATTTGGGTTAAAGTCTAAAGGAGCTAAAACTTTTTCAAGAAAAAAAGGGTGAATTTTATCGATTCTCACGGTATCCCGCTAGCCGCAGGACTGAATTTCACCCGGAATGATTTACACACACACACATAGACGCAAACAGTCGCAGATTCGCCGGGACAGTGCCCTGCGACTGTGCGCAACGGGGACGCAGCGACGGGAACAGTAGGCACCGGTGTGTCGCTACCACCGCACGCATAGTGAAGCAGAGGATGGAAACAGCAACATGTGCCACTGTTGGAGCACATGACCTTCAGTCACTCTCACTCTCAGTAGTAGAGATGAAAGAGCAGCTGGAAAGAGACGGATGCCTTTCCGGTTAATTTCCGATCTCACCTCTGCGATCCATCCCGATTCCAGTCGATCGCAGCTAGCCGATGTGATGTGACTCTACCTTGGCCGCTCCATGGCGTGGCCGAGTGGCCATGCCTTTAATTCCTCGCACTGTTAGAGCTTTTACACCGCCAGAATGTTTACTGCTCCATGCTTCAGACCCACCGGAAGGCCGCTCGACCTTTCGGACCGACCGCGAGGATCTGCGCCTGAGCAACCCAGTCGCCCCAGTCATCCATGGCAGCGCATGCAGCTCAACGGCCAAATTATTGGACGCCTCCCTCCAAGAAGAGGGGGAAAACCGCTGCCGCTGCCGAGCCCCGGCCAGCTTCAACCAAAAACAAACGAAAATCAAACCAAACCTGGTGAAACTGAAGAGGAGGGCGGCACACGTTTGGCAGGTGCAGCTTCAGAGAGAGGAATCCGAGACACACTGTCTTTATTGAATTGATGCACTAGCCAATTATCCCATAAGTCTAAACTTATGAAAAGAGCTGTGCAATATATTTATTTCTAACACTCTCCATCACGTTTAGGCTGTGGACGTTCTCACGAGCTCCCAGTACACCCGCCGCAGACAACGCTTCAGACCTTCGGTGCCTTTACACACGTAGCTACTTGCGTCGAAGCGGATAGAGATGCTGCTTGCACCTCGTTATCTGAAACTCTGAAGCTCTAAAGAGACGTTTGCACGTCCTCCGTGCATGCATGCATTCATGCACTCGCCCGTGTGAGCCGTGCCTTCCGGCAGTCCGGCCGGCATGCACCGGTCTCGTGCAAGAGGCGGTAAAATTCGGGCCCGCTAGCTCCACGAGGAGTTGGTTGATGAAATGGCTTGTCAAAGTGTCACGCACTCACGCACCTTACACCACGATCATGTGGCAGCTGCAAGCCTAGAATGCTACTGGTAGATGCAAGGTTTGCTAGCTTGTGCAGTGTCTGCTACGCTATTTATTTTTTGTAAAATAAAATATTATGCTCATATACATTTATATTTTGATGTTTAGTAAGTTTTCTCTAATAAAAATAAGATTTTTAGGATAAATGAATTAATACCTAAAACTTGTTACAACTCAAGTTTTTCTTGGCATGGACCCATATTTTGGGTACATGAGCTTAGCATAAATAGGAAATCAATACACAAACTAACAATGGTACTTGGTTCATTACATTGTGTCCATTTTTTTTTCCTTTTTCTCGGTGCCCCAATGGGGTCTTTTTCCAGGCTTAGAATAAATGAAACCTCTTTAAATTTCACACACAATAGACCATATTGGATGGCAATATTCAAATATTAAGAATATTCTCGCTTTCTACATATGTTTTGCCATCTAAATGGCGTTCGGTCAATTTATCGAAATAATTAAAATTGAACCTATAGTGTGTTTTAATTTGGTTCTAAAATTATAAAATTCATTTTAAGTTGCCCAAATAGTATTGTATGGAGGTGTTCAAAGATTTAGGCGCTTGTTATGATTAGTTGTGCCGGCAACTTTGACCCAACTTGAAAAAAAATGAAAAGATGTATAAACGCGATCGTTAGCATTGACTCCTTTTATGTGTGTTAATTGATGGGAAAATGATAAACATGGTTTTTTTTAATCTTTTGAGGAAGGCTTCATAAAATGGCCTATGATGTATAATCTTTCATATCTTTCAGCCGAAATGACTCAAAGGACACGCATGTCGCCTAGAAGTGTGTGTTTGGGGTGGGTGGGGGGGGGGGGGGGGGGGGGGGTGAATAGACGATTTAAACCAATTATGTTTTTGGCTTGAACAAATACGGAACAAAGCCATTTAATTTATCCAGTACAAAATCTAAATGCACTAGGATCAACTATGTGCACCAAAAATTTATGCTAAACAAGATAAACACATAAGTGATACCAAAATATATAAGCGAGGTCTATAAAAAAGTACATGCATAAGTAAAAAAAATCTGATAAAATATAACTGAGACGTGCTGAGACGAAGATGTAATTCAAACCGCAGATGTTGCTTGGTCGCAATTCGCAAATCAAAGAAGAAGAGATCAGTCAAGTGATGTCAACAACGAGATTAAATTCTCCGCATTTGTTAACGAGTAGCTATGGACGCCAACAGGATCATCCAAATCCAACGCTGTCCGCATCATCAGATCTGATTAACTGACAAAATAGAGCCCACCTGAGGCTCCCACGAGCAAACGAGCCGCTTTGACTAAGAGCATCTCCAACAGGCGCCCAAAAACTTCGCGTCCAAAAAAAGTTTTACAGCGCCCAAATAGCAGTTTTAGCGCGCCGCGGCCCAAACGTCTCCAACAGACGCACTAAAATATAGCGCGCAGCCGCAGCAAAAAAGGTCTCCAACAGACGCACTAAAATACAGCGCGGTAGCCTGCAGTAGTATAGCAAATAGGTCCCTCAGTTTCACAAAACAGACCCTACAATTTTTTTGAAAAAAGCAATTGGGTCCCTGGTTTGTCATTGACCACCACGCCATTGCCGGCGGCCGATTCTGAGAGGAGGGCGGCGACCTTCGGGAGGGCGGCCAGCAGGAGGACTCGCACTGGCGCGGGGATCAGCTCCAACTCGGTGCTGGTGGAGAAGGCGCTGCTGCTGCAGTCCCTGGAGGACGTCGTGGGTCGGGGCAACGTCACATCTTCGCGCCCCGGAACAAGGCCCTGGAGCGGGACCTCGACCCGGAGTTCCGCGCCTCCACTCCCGCCTCCACTCCGCCTCCGGCGCCTGGCCCGTCGCCGGCGCCGCCTCCACCGCACGGGTGACGCTCTCCGGCGAGCACCTCGAGCTCTCCGCGGACGGGGAACACAGGATGCTGGTGGGCGCCGCGGCGGTCACGAAGCCGGACGCGGTCGTGAGGCCCGACGGCGTCATCCATGGCATCGAGCGCCTGCAGGTCCCGCGGTCCGTGCAGGAGGACTTCAACCGCCACCGCAGCCTCGCCGCGATCTCGGCCGTGCTCCCCACGGGCGCCCCCGAGGTGGACCACAGGACGCACCGGCTGAAGAAGCCCGCGCCGCCCGTCCCCCTGGGCGCTCCGCCGGTGCTACCGGTCTAGGATGCCATGGCCCAACTCCGGGAAGGCCCACTTCGACGGGCACAGCCAGGGGAAGGACTTCATCCAGACGCTCGTGCTCTACTCGAGCTTCAGGCGGCGGAGGGCGGCGGGCGGTGGGGAAGGCCGGCGGCGGGCGGCGGCCCGAGGTGGGCGTCTCTATTCTGGAAGGAGACATCGCGTGGGAATTTTCAGCCGACAGTTTTCTTCGCGCGTTGAGCTCTCCTTTCGCCAGCGCGCGGTACTGGATGCCTCAAATATGAGGCAAAAATGCGCTGGACGATTTTTATAGCGCGCTTGATTATACAGCTTCTGCTGGAGCACTGTTTTTAGCCCGCGCGCGCTAAATTGACGGTTTTTTGTGCGCGCAGTTTATATAGGGCGTCTGTTGGAGATGCTCTAACAATAGCATACCACCAAAAGAGAGAGAACAACAACACCCACGTACTCCCACTCCAGATCCCATCTTTACAGCGGTGATGATTCAACACGCCGGCCCCGCCCCGAAGATAATCTATCTCATGAATCACCTGATTCCCGGCGATAATTAAGACATGAACTGATGAACCCATGCAGAGAGGCATAAATTCCTCTGAAATCTTAGACGAATCAAAGAGCTGCAGAAAACTTGACCCCGGAAATGAAGACCAGAACTTAGCTTGCTCCCACGGTCGATCGGTCTCTCTCACGTTCATACTCTGGAGTCTGGACCACTGGTGTAATTAACCATGGTGCGTGCAAAGACTCAGAGAAGTGTAGTACGTGTCAGTGCCTCTGCACGCACGCATTGCAACATCTATCTTTGGTGGCCCTCTGCACTTGCTGCATAGTACGTATATATTAAAAAAAAAGCAGTACAAGTTAAGCCACCAAGAGTCCAACACACAAACACAAGAAGTTGTGTTTTTTTTTTTGTCTTATAAGATAGGGTTAGTGGTACTCTGGTGGAGTTTCTGTCGCGAGACATGTGGCCTCGGCTTTGTTATCTTTGTATCTTTTTGAACTATGTTGTGTGTATGCAGAGACTGGGGCTTCGTTCCCCATTTCGGAAAGAAAAAAACACAAACACAAGAAAAGGTGCTCAAGTTAGTAGAATAAAAAGATAAAAAGATTGTAGTACCTTTCACCATTGCACCCTCGAGTGAAAAGAGCATGCATGCATGATGGCCTTTGCACGTCGACGCAAAGCAAATCCGATCCACATCCGACTTTTACCGGCATCTATCTCTCTATCTATTCTAGAGAGCTCGGTCCCGTGTGTAGAATCCTTGTAGGTAGACACAGTAAGTATTGCACACGCCAAGATTCAAAGCCGTACAGGTAAATATATGTGTAGGTGAGCGCACAAAGCGCGCGTACGCCGTACTTTGTGCGCGCTCGATATTAAAGTTGTATGCGCCCCTGCTAGCAGCTAGCTGAGCTACGGGTTGGTGCGCGCGGCCAGTGACTGCCGTGCCGAGCCGGGTATATATATCGGTTGCTGAGAGCAGCTGGGCTGGGAGATGTGATGCGGCTTGCCCAGTGCCGGTGAGCAGCGGTCGGCACCCCCACCACCACCCGCCGCACCCCTCGTCCTCCTCCCCGTGTCCTCTTCTTCCTCCTCGCCTAGAGATCAATTTGGCTAGCTCTGAGTTTTGGCCTTGGCTCTCTTCCTCTCCCGGCCGAGCTCAGTCCATACTCTCCACGCTCTCCGCGCGCGGACCGGGAGAAGGTAGCTGCTGTGCTGGGTTGACGGGCGGCTCGATCGATCTGGTAATGCCGCCGCCCAGGGGGAGCCGGCCGGGGTTCATGCTGAGGCTGCTCGTCGTCGCCTCCCTCTGCTGCTGTGGCTTCGTAGTCGCGCGCTGGGGCAGCGGCGTGCTTCCTTCCGGTAAGCGTGTTCCGTCGGACGTAGTATTGGCAGAATTTTATTCATCTAACCATCTTCTTCTTGCGCCTTCTAGCGTCTGTAGTTCTTTACCCCAACATGTTGTTGCTCATTCTTTCTTCTCTTTCTTCAACTTGGTGAAAGGCCGAGAGACTTATCGGCAGAGATTCGCTCATCTAACCGTCTTGTTCACGCGCCTTCTAGCATCTGTCGTAGTTCTTCTGTACTGAACATGTTGCGCGTTCTTTCGAGTTCTTTCTTTCTTTCTGTTTTTCGTTCTTCAACTCGCTGAAAGGCCGAGAGACTGAAGTCTTTAACGGCCGGCTCAGTTTCAGATCTGAAGAGAGGAGAACATATGCAGAGTTTGATGCTAATTAAGCTATACTTTACTTTTATGTGTACTGCCTCTTTTTTTTTACACTGAGATAATGTGTACTGCTTCACTCTCCGTTTGAAGCCTATTTTTCCTGGTATGCTACGAGGTGTTGCTTAACTCGTTTCTTTCCGTTTCCTCTCTCTGGACAGATTCCGGGAGGATGGCAGGAGCAGTGGCCCATGCCGGTGATCTGGTGAGTTGCATAGCGATCTTCTTAATGGCGTACGTTGTCTGTGCTTAAGTTCTAAGTAGCTAGAGTGATTCCCTGCTATAGCTTGCTTCTCCCTTCGTCCGTCTAAGAACCCCACCACCCCTCTCATATCTTTGGCAACTGGAAGACGAGCAAACGAAGGTGCATGCCATTCTAGCTAGATACATGCCGCATGGTTTTCATGTTTGGCCTCAGCTAGACGATGCATCTGACAAGCCAAATCACATGATGATAGTGAGTTGCGCATTAATCCATCTGCATACGTCAAAAATTAAGGAACCCGAGAGCAACTTTGGATAGCTAGCTAGGCCCGCCGCCGTACGTCGCTCGCTGGTCCATCACTGCCGGCCAGCTCACGACGGCGTACGGCGCACCTAGATTCCGACAGGCCTTCCACGGCGGCGGGGCCCCGTGGCCCAGCGACGAGGCAGCGACCATACATACATACGTCGCTGCCGGTAGACTTTTAGCAGTACCCCCACACGGCCGCGCGCGCGGACCACACGCGCACGTACGTGTTTGTTTGATTGATTACGCAGATACGATGTTCAATCCTGAACTAACTAACGACCGGGGGTCTCTGCAGGGCGCTACAGGTTACTACGGCGGCGGCGGGCGGCGGCTGCTGTCCGGCGGCCCCGGGTCGCACCCGCCGCGGTGCACGTCCAAGTGCGGCAGCTGCAGCCCGTGCGCGCCGGTGCACGTGTCCGTGCCGCCGGGCGTGCTGGTCACCACGGAGTACTACCCGGTGGCGTGGCGCTGCAAGTGCCGCGACCGCCTCTACATGCCGTGACGTACCCTCGCCGCCCGCTACACGCAGCGCGTCGTGCTCTCGGCGCGCGGGCCGGCGAGATCCAAAAAGGCGCGAAGCATCCGCCGCGCGCGCCGCTCGGCCGGCCGTGGCATGCACGGTCGCGCGCTCCGGCCACCGCGCCGGCCGGCCTACGTAGGTACTTGCCGTACCGAGGCGCGCCCCGTCAGTGGACATACATGGCAGCGACAGACATGGGCGTGATGAACTGGCGCCAAGGCCGCACGTGGTGGGCTACCGTGGCAGAGCCGGGCATGTGCTTCTGTGCACCGACTGTGGACGGTGCTGCTGTGCTCTGGAGTGTGGACGTGGTGCAGCGGCAGCGCCCTGGACTGGACCCTGCAACGAGGGTTTTTTTTGCCAAATCTGGCCTCTTTCACGAACTAATGACGCATTTGGCCGCTCGCGGAAACTATTTGCAAATCTGACCCCCTGAGATCGGCGCCAACGCAAATGGAGCCGACGTTGTACAGGTCGGCGACGCGCCATTTCGCCGAACTGCACAAGTTCGGCTCCATTTGCGTTGGCGCCGACATCAGGTGTCAGATTTGCAAATTTTGGATGGCACCGAACTGCACAACGTCGGCTCCATTTGTGTTGGCGCCGAGCTCAGGGGCCAGATGGCTCCATTTGTGTTGGCGCCGAGCTCAGGGGCCAGATTTGGAATTAGTTTTCGGGAGCGACCAGATGCGACATTAGTTCGCGAAAGAGGCCAGATTTGGCAAAAAAGTGGCGCAGGCAGGGAAAGCAGCTTCCCCAGGCACCTCTTGGCATGATATATATTTTTTCTTTTTTGAGGAAACTCTTGGCATGATTTCCGTGCGTGTCATTAATTCTTGTGCAGTGAAATCTATACTACCACATGCATTTTTCTTCGGGTCTCTAGGGCTCAGTCGACTGAGAATTAACTTAATTCTCAGTCGAGTGACGTCAGCAATCACAGTTGTAAGTCAAGTTGCAACTCATGATTAGCACGAATCATGAAGCAAATCAAATGGTTCAGAGCAGTTGCAAGTCCACTTGCAACTCGCATGACGTCATCAAAATCTCAGTTGCAAGTTGACTTGCAACTGACGCACGAATCTCAAACGCACGATCAAATGGTTAGGGAGTTGATTGAGCACTAAGTTAATAGCTAGCTGAGAATTAGCAAAACCGTTTTTCTTCTTCCTTGCCACGTTTTTCCTCGTTGCAGTATCTGGTGTCGTCGTCATCCATCGATCGACGCTTCAACAGTATTGTAATGCTGTATGGTGATGATATGATATACTTGATACGGGGAAGACGACGAGATGGCTCAACAGGACAACAGCTGGTTTGAGAAAAGAAAAGACTTTCTAAAGATCTGGTTGAGAACATAGGTTGATCAGCGTTCGTCTTTTTTTCATAAATATGCCCTATGTGCGTCAAAGATACCACAACCCCCACCCCCACACACCCACCCCTGAATGCAATTATCAAAAATATCCTGGGAATCTGGCGATGCGACACGTGTTTTTCACCCACTTGAATGTAGTAATGTGACCTGGGCGTGTCTCTGCCAAGCAGCTTTCTGCCAACTGGGTTGAGATGGCAGAATATACTTTCCGCTATCTGGGTTGGCGGTATGTGTCATGTGTCGCTTCTCAGCCATTCCGCCAAGGTATTTTAGCAGTTGTGTTCTGGCGAGGTGTTAGCCAGGGACAGAGATAAGGGGGACGAGTGTCGTCGTATCGGCATCTTGGATAGGAGACGGGGTCCTGCTAGCCGAGGGTGAACGTAGGGCAAGAAGGTGGACGTCGTCAAGGTCGGGATTGTACATGGCGGTTTACCCAGCTTCAGGCACCACGGCGGTGGCGGTGCCCTACGTGCTGCTATAACTCACTATAAGGCGATGTCGCTGTGAACAGGTTACAATGAGTTGGTTGTGTTGAATCGTCCGCTATGCGTTGCCCTAAAGGCTGCCTCTAGGCTGGCTTATAAAGGCGGCCAGGCCTAGGGCTTACAAGGAAAGACTTAGCCGGCAAGTAAGTAGAGTCCTAATAGACTACGTATTGGAGTCCTTGTCTTGTATTCTAAGTCGGCTGACTGCTGGGCCTTCGTCTTGGACCTCTCCGTTGCCGGCCGCCATCTTCCTTGTCGTCAGCTTGCTGGGCTGCTAGTGTAGGCCACCTCCACCAAGCCGGATTGATCCATGTCAAGGATACCCCCACTTGGTATATCCCCAATATTAGCCCCTGGAAGGGTTTAAGTTCTCCAGACGCCATCTCCTCTTGTCGACTTGTCCACCTTGTTGATGATTGCAGGCGGCTGAAGGACTTGAAGCGTTCCACCGTTGGATTAGGCGGCCGTCCGGCTAAAGATGCCGGACGCATTGCCGCCAACATGGGAAAGACGGCCGGACCTCCTGTCAGGAATCTTTCACGCAGTGTCTTGTCATGTCGACTGGTTAATTCGGTAGTTGACACGTCCATGTCCTCCTGGGTCCACGACAGTTTGAACTCAATGAGAGGTGGAGCGATGTCATGATGGCATTTGTGCCGTGCCACGAAGGCGATGATGGCGGCCGTGTCGCTGACGACAAGGCGGCCGTGCTACGGAGGCGATTAAGCCAGAAGATGGAGCTTTACTGTTTTATACCGAACGATGTCTTCCCAAACTGGCCAAGTTTGGGCGATCGGAGACAACAACTATCAATCTGGCGATGAATTCGCCTATACTGAATGCGATGATGGCGGCGTCCCGCCTAACATTGCAGATACGGTTAGAATGAAATTTGACGGCAAGGCGGTCATACCACGAAGGTGACCTTGTTGCTGACAACAAGACGGCTGTGTCGCTGACGACAAGACATCCGTGCCACAGAGGCGTCGCGTCGCGTTAGCAACTAAGCTGGAACGCGGCGATAAATGAGACAGCCGTGTCGCTGACGACGAGGCGGCTGCGTTGCTGATGATGGAGCTGCATGTCGTGCAGCCCCCAAGTATCGGGCGAAGGCATTGTTGATGTCAAGCCCCCGAGTATCTAGCGAGGGGCAGCGTTGATGTCGAGCCCCCGGGCTTCGTTAGCCAGAGTTTTTCTTGATCCGTCTATCTGTAGCCCCCGAGCGTCGAGTGGACGTACTTGAAAATCGGCTCGATGCTCAGAAGAACTTGTGGCGTTGTAGATGTCGAGGTTTGTGCCACCTTGATGAAAAGGCGGCTCAAGACGATGAAAGTGCTGCGACTGCAGCCCCTGAGTATCAAATATCCTGCATAATAAACATAGCTGTATTAAGATGAACTTTTAATGTAAGCTGGACAATGTTAAGGACTGAGCCGGTAGTTTTTGAACAAACACTTAGGGGTTGTAAATTTTATGTGGCCCGGCTTAATATTTATCTAGCATATATGCTTAACTTTTTGTATGTTGGCGGTACCGCAGCGCAGTTACTTCAGCTGAGGCAACCAGGGTTAGTACCAAATAGTTTAGACTCAGAGACCAAAGCCGGCGTGTTGGTGCCAAAAACATACTAATAGGCAACCCACATATAAACAATCAGAATAAGGATATTAGGCAGTGCAAAATGATTGATTAATTTGGCCCAAAGGCGGCAAGTATCTAAAAGTTTGAACCACTTAGCACGAAGCAGATTTAGGGTAACTTTGATACTAAGGGTATAAGATCATATGAAAAGACAAAAGATGGCATGATCTCAGAGCATAATGAGCAAACCATAGACTTCTATTTCATGACCATATAATAATTAATTAAATGTTATAAAGAACTTAGCTGTTTGATGGCTTGACGTCGATGTCGAGCAGGACGAGTCGGAAGACGGCAGCCCCAGGCTGAAGAAGACAACTCTTTGGATATAGCGGCAGCCCCCGGGATGTAGGCGGCAGCCCCATTATGTCGGCGGTAGCCCCTAGGATGTAGGCGGCAGCCCCAGTATGTCGGCGGTAGCCCCTAGGATGTAGGCGGCAGCCCCGAGTATCTTTGATTCCGGCAAGGCGGCGACTTCCTATTTCTCCCCTTATGCTGCATGCCACAACTTGTCGGTTGCGCCGTGACGAAATAGGTGACGACGAGTAGGCCACGACGGCAATTAAGCCAGGACGCGGCGAATATGGTATGCTGAAAAGCGTTGCGCCGCGTTAGCAATTTAAGCCGGAACGCGGCGATAAGTATGCCCTACAGGCGGCGTGTCGTGTCGGAACACGACGATAAATATGCCGGAGAGGCGTTGCGGAGCTAGACGGTTTTTGTACCGATCGATATCTTTCTAAACTGGCCAGGTTTGGTCAATCGGAAATAACACCTAGCGATCAGATGATGAATGCGCCTAAACCGGTCGCAATGATGATGAATTTGCTTAATCGAAACACGATGACGGCGGCGTCCCGCCTGGTCATCGCGGATACGCGAATGTTAATTTCTTGAAAAGCTGACCCTGTTTGACCCAATCGAACGTGGTTTGCAATCTTGATTAGTACTAGTACTAGCTAGTAGACTAATTTTGCTCCCACTTGGATCTTTGGACAGCTATCACGTATAGCACATCAGCTGAGAACTTGCCTCGACTCGGAATCTGATTCGGCGAGTAGCTGTTGATTGCTTTTCTCTCTCAAATCCATGCGGACATGTGATTTCAGAGCAATAGTGGACGTGCAGGCCCTGGCAATCTCCAACCGCGTTGAGACGGAAACCAGGCCACACGTCACACAACGGACAAGGCAGCCGGGCCATGAAGCTCTCGGGGCTTGATCCGTTGTAAGATGGCGATCAGACTTGCTTTCCATCTGCGTTAGGAGAATCCAGCTGACAGCTGCTTCGATGCGATCTGCTGATCGGCTAGTTACGGAAACTGCCGGCTGATCTTGATTTTGCAGGTCTCGAGCACGGCTCCAATCGTGCACGCATGCCGGCGGCGCGGAAGCCGGAAGCCGGCAAGCATCCGGGCGCAGGAGTTGATGTAGAGCCCCCGGGCGACGTGGTCGATCGTTCCTGCTACCGGGCCTTCGTGATATTCCAATCGAGACACGTAGGCGGCATGACACGACGACACACTCGCCGCCATCGTAGATGATGGGTTTGGTCGCGGTGGTTGCGAAGCCTGCCGGCCGGATGCGATCTGGCTTGGGACGTCGTTGACGGTGAAATTTATATGCGATCTGGCCGATGACGTTGATCGCCGGAGCGGATCAGCCGGCCAGATGCAATCTTGTCGATGAAGATGATCCTGCCTGTACCGTGACGCCTGACGCCTTATGCCTCACGGTGGGCGCCAACTGTCGTCGTATCGGCATCTTGGATAGGAGACGGGGTCCTGCTAACCGAGAGTGAACGTAGGGCAAGAAGGTGGACGTCGTCAAGGTCGGGATTGTACACGGCGGTTTACCAGCTTCAGGCACCACGGCGGTGGCGGTGCCCTACGTGCTGCTATAACTCACTATAAGGCGATGTCGCCGTGAACAGGTTACAATGAGTTGGTTGTGTTGAATCGTCCGCTATGCGTTGCCCTAAAGGCTGCCTCTAGGCTGGCTTATAAAGACGGCCAGGCCTAGGGCTTACAAGGAAAGACTTAGCCGGCAAGTAAATAGAGTCCTAATAGACTACGTATTGGAGTCCTTGTCTTGTATTCTAAGTCGGCTGACTGCTGGGCCTTCGTCTTGGACCTCCTCCGTTGCCGGCCGCCATCTTCCTTGTCGTCAGCTTGCTGGGCTGCTAGTGTAGGCCACCTCCACCAAGTCGGATTGATCCATGTCAAGGATACCCCCACTTGGTATATCCCAACAACGAGCAGGGGCTACAACCCCCCTATGCTCATGCTTTTCATTGCAACCTAACACAAGCAAGCAAAAAGTTTACTTTGCTACCCCTTTCGATGCCGGTATCGGGGGTAGACGACAATGTTATGGTTTTTCCAGCGGGTATAGGGTTTCGCCGAAGCGGGGTCCCGGAGCGTCGGAATCACATCAAACCCAAGGTGGTGACATACCATGTGTGTAAAAGTGTGTTGGGGTGTTTTGAATGTGCAAGATTTTACTCCGGTGTGTGACCGGCTTCACCGACCGCACTTTCTCTCTACTAAGTTTCTGCACTTATAGCTGAAAACTCCCGTTCCGAGCGAACATGATGCAATCTTGTATTGACTTGTGATAAAAGTTGATTTTCCATGTTCCTATGGCATAACCAAACACAACCAAGTAAAAAAGTCCACTGGCCTACCCCTTTCGACTTCGGTCAAGGGGGTAGACTGGAATTTTGATTTTTTTCCAGCGGGTCTAGGGTTTCGCCAAAGCAGGGTCCCGGAGCGTCGGAACCCCACCCGAATGATTTGTATTTGGTCGATGAACTGAAGGATTTCTAGATAGAACAAAACACACAGTTTCCCCTGCATACAGCCCGACGGTGGCTAGAGAGTGTGCCTGCATATCAAATGCACCATCGGGATGTATGCAGAGAATCTGAATGATTTGTATTCGGTCGATGAACTGAAGGATTTCTAGATAGAACAAATACATGGTTTCCCCTGCATACGGCCCGACGGTGGCTAGAGGTGGGCTATATATAGGGTCACGTGGCTCACGAAGTGGTCGTGATAGTGCTGATCCAACGACTCACAACCGCTCAAAAAACACACCGCTGATACAACGGCTCACAAGCGCTGGAAGGAAACACACTATCCGTGTGCTTCTTCCTCATTGGGCATACTACATCTCACAAGCCCTGAAAATAAACACACACCGCTGATCCAACGGCTCACAAGCGCTCGAAAGAAACATACCGCTGATCCAATGACTCACAAGCGCTGGAAGGAAACATACGATCCGTGTGCTTCTTCCTCATTGGGCATACTACAGCTCACAAGCCCTGAAAAGAAACACACACCGCTGATCCAAAGCGCTCGAAAGAAACACACCGCTGATCCAATGGCTCATAAGCGCTCGAAGTAAACACACGATCCGTGTGCTTCTTTCTGATTGGGCATACTACATGCACTGGAATCTTGTGTTGATTTGGGGTAGATTTTGGTTTCTCATGTTCCTATGGCCTAACCTAACACAACCAAGCAAAAAAGTCCACTGGCCTACCCCCTTTCGACGACGTTCAAGGGGGTAGACAAAAACGTTAGGGTTTTTCCAGCGGATTCAGGGTTTCGCCGAAGCGGGGCCCCGGAGCGTCGGAACCCCACCCAAACCTAGGTTGTGCCATACCATATGTATACAAGTGTGTTGCGTGTTGTAAATGTGCAATATCCTACTCCTAGGTGTAACCGGCTTCACCGACTTCACTTTCTCTCTAGTGAGTTTCTGCACTTAGAGGTGAAAACTCCCCTTTCGGCCGAACCGGATGGAATCTTGTGTTGATTTGGGGTAGACTTTGGTTCCTCATGTTCCTATGGCCTAACCTAACATAACCAAGCAAAAAAGTCCACTGGCCTACCCCCTTTCGACGACGTTCAAGGGGGTAGACGAAAACGTTAGGGTTTTTCCAGCGGATCTAGGGTTTTGCCGAAGCGGGGCCCCGGAGCGTCGGAACCCCACCCAAACCTAGGTTGTGCCATACCATATGTATACAAGTGTGTTGTGTGTTGTAAATGTCCAAGATCCTACCTCGGGTTATGACCGGCTTCACCGACCGCACTTTCTCTCGAGCGAGTTTCTGCACTTAGAGGTGAAAACTCCTGTTTCGGACAAACCGGATGTAATTTTGTGTTGACTTGTGATAAAAGTTGATTTTCCATGTTCCTATGGCCTAACCAAACACAACCAAGGAAAAAAGTCCATTGGCCTACCCCCTTTCGACTTCGGTCAAGGGGGTAGACGGGAAGTTTAACTTTTTTCCAGCGGGTCTAGGGTTTCACCGAAGCGGGGCCCCGGAGCGTCGGAAACCCACCCAAACCTAGGTTGTGCCATACCATATGTATACAAGTGTGTTGTGTGTTGTAAATGTCCATGATCAACCATTGTACGGAGAAAAGCTCGGGGTAGATATGCGGGCCCCACCGGACTAGGGTTTGGCTGGAAAAGAATAACCGGAGCGCCGAAATAATTTGCGTGTGACCCTACCATATAATACGAACACCTCTTCCTTCCCTACATTATAATGTCTTAAAATATTATTATGAACAACCATAGGAAAAAACAATAGGAAAAAAATACTACGTCTATGTCGACGACTCCTAAATCGACTAATATCTAGGTTTGGGTCGGCCCACCCCACAGCTCTCACCCCGTCGCATCTCTCCCCCACCCGCGCGCTGCCGCTCCGCTCTGGCCATCCCACTTCCTCCTCCACGCCTCCTCTATCCACCCTCCACCCCGACATCCACCCTCCACCCTCCACCGCGACGCCGCCCACCCTCCACCCCGATGCCCGCTGCTTCCTCCTATCTCCACCACATCCTCCATGGCGAGCGAGCGAGCGCCAGCCTCCGCCCGACGAGGGGCTCCCCGCTGATCGGACCTCCAGGCGGCACCCCAGATCGGCCGCGTCCTCCGCTTCGGCGCCGGAATCAGGTGCGTATCCGCCGTCCCCGTCTAGTGGGTAGTAATTCAATCTGTCCCCGTCGGCGTCCAGGTGCCGCTGCGTCGTCTTCCGCCCGCCGTCACGCGGCCGCAGCAATGTGTACGAATTGGGTGCAGGCCAGTGACGACGTAGGTGCTCGGGACCTTGGCATTGCTCCCTGATGGCAAGGGATTAGTTGTTATTTGGGCTATCTGTCGTGTGTTGCGCTAGGCGAAATCACTTGGTGTGGTGTGGGGCGATGTAGGTTAGCTAGGTGTAGTTTCTCCTCCTAGAGGTTAGCTCAGTGTAGTTCTTCTTATTTGTCTTGTTCGAAGTATTCAGTTGCTCCATGTATACATTTGTGTCGGTGTTTAGTGCTAAGTATAGTTCCTCCTCCTAGAGGTTAGCTCGGTGTAGTTCTTCCTCCTAGAGGTTAGCTCGGTGTAGTTCTTCTTATTTGTCTTGTTCGAAGTATTCAGCTGCTCCATGTATACATTTCTTCCTATTGTGTCGGTGTTTAGTGCTAAAAATTCATCTTTATGCATTTTCATGAATATTTATGTTGTCATACATTTGTGCTAATGTTTATTGTTTGTGCTTTTTCAGATGACGTAGCTTCCCGCCAGCCAGCACCGTCGGTCCCGCACATCGTTGCGGGGCTTCTTCTCCAGCTGAGGAGGGGCCGCCTCGGTGCCCCTGTTTCGTCGCCCTGCTTCCGGAGCACGTCCTCGACCTTCTCCGGCCACCGATCACGCTTCGAGGGTATAAATCTTTCGCCTCTCTTACTGCATAGGTTTATTTTGGTCTAGATCACCAAGTCAGTCACGTAACCCGAGTCAGATCCCGTCCGGAAGGGTTACAAATTTATAAATATGCAGGATTGTCCATCTTTGCATGTTTATAACCGTAACACTTCCGGATTGTCCATGTTGGACAGTCCGAGTACGTGTAGATCGAGTCGTGTTCCATGTTCTACCCCTTCCAGAGACGGAATTTTGGCAGCACCTCCCTGTTGTTCTTTGGATGCACACCCTCTCGGCTTGACAAGCTCGAGACATGTATTCTGAAGAACAGCGGGGAGGTGCTGCCGAAATTTCGTCTCAGGTCGGGGTAGAACATGGAACACGACTCGATCTACACGTACTCGGGCGGGATAGGCCCCTAAATATTAGAAGTGTAGGTGAACCCTTGCATGCTGTAAAAGATAAAATTTGGCTGTGATTAATCTGGTGACACTGAATAAAATTTTTATTACTTGGTGCATATTACGAAATGCGTTGTTGTTTGGCTCCCAATAAAGCAGAAGATGGCTAATAATGGGTGGATGTACAGTGGCCGTATCAGTAAGACTGAAAGAACATCTGAGTGGGAATGGAAGACTGATTTATTAGTGAAGGAGTTAGGGCGTGGTTCAAAACAGTCAGGAGTTCGTCCAAGGTGCCCTTGCACTAAATGCAAGAATCGTTTGCGTCAGGGAAATGATGAAATGACTAAACACCTTAGGTTGTCTAGGTATATGCCTAACTATGTCACGCTGGTCGACTTTGCTCAGTACGAATGTGACAGAGGTGAGGTGATGCGGCAACGGATCAATGGCGATGAACATGATGGGCTTCTAGGCTTCCTAGATGATCTCCGCGATGGTGACATGACGGATTCGCCACCTCCACAGGAGGGACCGCCACAACCGGAGGAACTGGATGAACCGGAGGAACCGGAGCCAACCGTGAAGGCCTTCCTTGATATGATGGCCTCGGCTAAGAAGCCTCTATACGAGGGTGCAAAGATTTCTCAGCTCGATGCCATCTCTCAAGCACTAGGTGACAAAGCCCAGTACTCGACCAACCGTCGAGGATTTGAAGCTAATCTGAAAACATTTGGTAACATGTTGCCCGAAGGGCATTGTCTGCATAAAACCATGCACGAAGCGAAGAAACTCTTGGGATCGCTCGGCATGGAATATGTAAAGATAGATTGTTGTCCAAAAGGTTGCCTTTTGTTTTGGAAACAGTTTGCGGATGACAAGTACTGTAGCCTTTGTGGTGCCTCTAGGTATTATGAGAAAAAGGGAGCCGATGGTCAGAAGACGCAGACAAAAGTTGCCGTGAAGATTCTTCGGTATCTCCCATTCATAAAAAGAATCCAGTGGCTTTACTTGTCCGAGGAGACTGCCAAACAGATGACGTGGGACAAGAAGGGGAAGAGATACATAGACGACGCATGACGGAAAAAGATGGGACATCCATCTGATGGTAAGGCATGGAAGAACTTCGATGCCAAATACCCCGATGAGGCAGGAGAGGCTCGGAATGTCAGAATTGCGATAGCAACAGATGGATTCAATCCATATGGTATGTCGACTGCCTCGTACAGCTGCTGGCCCGTTTTTGTTATTCCTCTGAATCTCCCTCCTGGGGTCCTAATGCAAAGGAAGTTCATATTTCTATTGATGATCATTCCAGGGCCCGAATACCCGGGGATGAATTTGAGTGTATACATGTAGCCGCTTGTGGATGATTTGCACCACTCTTGGCACAATGGGACGTTGACATACGACCGAGCATCAAAGCAGAACTTCTTGATAAAAATTTGGTTCCACTATTCCATGCCGTGAAATTTTTTGGTGGAAGTCGAATGCCGACTACTGCCTTGATAGTACCCAAAAGAAGGAGTCATTCCAGTGGCTCAAACACGTTGTGATGTTCCCTGATGGTATTGTTCCAATATAAGTAATGGAGTCAATCTTGGAACGGGAAAAGTCACTGGGCTCAAGAGTCACGACTATCATATATGGATTGAGAGGGTTGATGCCGGTGATGGTTTGAGGGTATCTCCCCGATCGTGTCTGGCGAGTGCTTGCGGAGTTGAGCCATTTCTTCTGCACGCTCTGTGCGAAGCTGATATGTCCCCTGGTTATTGAGAAACTGCATGATCTTGTGCCGGAGTTGCTATGCAAGTTAGAGATGATCTTTCCGCCAGGCTTCTTTGTTCTGATGGCACATCTCATTGTGCATCTCGCGAACGAGGCACTCTTGGGTGGACCGGTGCAGTTTCGTTGGCAGTTTTGTATTGAGAGAGAGAGAGTTCAACTATATTCGAAACTTAACTGGAAACAAAAATAAGATTGAATCATGCATAGCTGAGGCAACAATACTTCGGGAGATGACAGACGCCATGACAACGTACTATCCCGATGATGTTCCCACTCTACATAACCCGGTCTCTCGGTACAATGTCGACGAGCCCAAGCATGACCCCAAGCTCCTCCTCTTCCAATGCCCCAGTGGCAAGGCCGGTGCCGGTGTAAAATATACCTTGACCAAGGAAGAGAAGGATTGCATAATGCTCTATGTGCTTATGAACAT
The DNA here is from genome assembly GCA_947311845.1 of Poa pratensis. Classification (NCBI taxonomy): domain Eukaryota; kingdom Viridiplantae; phylum Streptophyta; class Magnoliopsida; order Poales; family Poaceae; genus Poa; species Poa pratensis. The sequence goes on along the minus strand of CAMZMU010000060.1, from coordinate 35,352,653 downwards.
GACGGAAGTAGGCGGTTTCATCAGGTAAAATGGTGAACAATTACTTTGCAACTAGTAACTCGGTTTTGGTCTAATACGTATTTTCTCCTTTTAGCCAATTCAAGCATGAACAGTGCTGGGGAATGGAGGATCCCTCTGCCGCGGAGCTGGACACTCTTCTGAAAGATGGTGCTCCCGGAGGAAAAAATTTGTGTCTTGGTTCAGGGATAAAGTAATTTCTAACCTGTCCCTCTTACCTTGCAATCTGTGACTTGTCCCTCTTATTACGCGTAACTAATGCACAAAAAAATTGAACTCTACTCGTAGGGAGCTGATCCCAACGTTGAGATGACGGATGAATTGAGATGTGTCCCAAGGTTTTAACCGCACCGTCATGAAGTATGAGAAGTATGATGTGAATGGGTACCACTTCCATACAGAGGATCACCAGAAGAGTCGGCCAAATGCAAAAACTATAAATACGGGTCTTCACCAAAGGATCCAGAGGAGCCGATGGAGCCGATTACGTAGATTACTACGGAAGGTTAGAGAAGGTATACGAGCTGACGTTCAATGCTACGAACGTAGAACTCAAGCTCGTTGTGTTCAAGTGCCACTGGTTCGACCCACACACTGGACCACAAGGTGGACAGAGAAGTGACCCTTCCATTGGGTTAGTTGAAGTTAAGCCTTCAACCACCTATAGCGGAGCCGATGTCTATATTGTGGCTCACCAAGCCAAGCAAGTTTATTATTTGCCCTACCCATGCCAGAAAGAGAACCTCAAGGGCTGGGAAGTCGTGTTCCGGGTATCGCCACATGGTAAGCTACCCATGCCCTCCGCCGATGATTACAACAACATTGACCCTAAAACATACGAGGGAATTTTCTATCAAGAGCAAGAGGACTTCGGGGACTTTGGCTTACAACCGGGTGGTCTTGAGGACCTCGAGAACGATGCACACACTCGTGGTGAGGCAGTGGTGGATCTGAAGGAAATAGATATGCTCTTGAAGTTACAAGCGGCCAATGAAAACGATGAGGAGCCTCCACCGTGCGAGGAGCCTCCAACCTACTACTCACGTGATAGTGATAGTGATAGTGATAGTGATAGTGATAGTGAGAGAATGAGAATGAGAACCAACCTAATTATGAGAGTGATGAATCGAGGTGACGGTCTTTTATGTCTTTATGCTTTAGTATTTATTTTTCAACATGCCTCTTAATTGCATTACGTCTTTATCCTTAGTGTCTACATTTTATTATGTCTTTATGCTTTAGTATTTATTTTTCAACATGCTTATTTATGCTTAGTGTCTACATTTTATTATGTCTTTATGCTTACTTGTTTTCTCTTTTTCAATGCAGGTGATTGAACAATATGAGCCAAGGCAAGGAAAGCTCGGCGACCTTGCTTAGTACGTTGCGCGTTAGATGAAGTGACCGAGGACCAATTCCCAATCCGCGTTACGTCGAGCCCGGCGATGCGCGAGGAGGACGAGGACGAGGACGAGGTGGAGGACGAGGTGGAGGAGACGTGGAGCGTCCACCCTCCGCTTCTGGCGACGTGGCTTCCGAGTTGCCCTCCGCTTCTGGCGGGTGGCTTCCCAGTTCCAGTTGGAGGACGAGGCGGAGGTGGAGGTGGAGGACGAGGTGGAGGGCGAGGTGGAGGCGGCGCCGAAGCTGCCGAAGTGTCGTGGTGAAGCGGGAGTCCCCGACGAGGACGAGTGGCCTACTAGCGAGGAGAAGAAAGCCATCATTATTCCTAACAAAAAGGAGTAAGTGTACTAATTTTGTAATTTTGAACATGTAATTTCATTTTGGTCATAACAATTTGGCATATGTACTAATGTTTGATTATTGTGCAGCAATTGGACATGGCCAGTTAAGCCTCCCCGCACTCCTGCGAGCTTGCTTGGAGCTCTGATTAGGAAACATTGGCCGGGCTTGTACGATACGGTCCCCGACGGCGAGAAGAAGCTAGCCTGTTGTTGGGTGGACTATGAGGTTGCCCCGTACCCGGGCTTCACGACAGCTGCTGAGGCCGTGATCACCAAGTTTTGGGTAAGACATATTTTCGAGTTCCGTTCATAGTTTATGACCCCACCGTGCTAACTCATGACTCTCACAATTTTTTTATGCATGGTTGAAGTGGTTTTATCGGGTGGAGGACGAGCATCTCCAATATGCGGCTCCCACTTTGCGTGCTCATTGTGTGAGGTTGACACGGCAGCAATTCTACAACCAAAGGAATACGACCGCCAATCAGTTCATGTCTGAGAAGAGGGGTAAGAGGGCCAAGAAGTCGGAGTCGCCACCGGACATGACGAAGGAGGATTATATGTCGGTAAGTAAAATGTCAATGAAATTCTATATTGCTGCTAAGTTGCTATTGCATTATCTCTTCTTGATTTGGATTTTCAGGTTATGCCCGACTGGGCCGACGGCAAAGAAGACGCATGGGAGGCATTGGTTTCGAGGTGGGTCGGGGATGACCCCGAGTTCGACGCCGTGAGCAAGCGGAACAAGGCAAACCGAGGCACCGAGGGAACACACAGTGGGGGAAACCTCAACCACCACCGCTTCAAGGAAAAGCTGGTATACATCTACATTGAATGACCTGCATTTATTTTCCCGTCATGTTCCTACTTGGTACGCATAACATTTCTTTTCGCGATGCAGGAGGCCAAGACCGGGGAGCCGAAAACTCACATGGAAACGTGGCGGGAGATGAAGCAGAAGAAGCTTGATTTTTCGGAGCCTCAGCCTTCGAAGCCCAGGTACTACGGGAAGGCCAAGGAGGACTTGGATAACTACTGCACGACGTTCCGACACCTGCACCCGGAGGTGGATAACCCCTTGAGAGAGGGGTCGACGAGAACGCGGTTGTCCTGTCGGGGCACGGAAGGAAGCATGGTCGTAATCGCGTTCTTGAAAAGGTGGTCAGTCCTACCTCGAGCTTCACGCGCCTCCGAGCTACCCTTCCTGAAGACACCCCCTTATCCCGCGTCGTCCAAAGCCTCGTCCATCCACCTCCACCGATGTAAGTTTTTCTCATTTTCATCCTCTTTTCGATATTCGTTCCTGCATGGCTAAGTTGACGAGATTCATTATTTTTGAAATCGTAGGAGGATTTTGAGGCGGCCTACGCTTCCGCTCATGCGGAGTATCAGGTGGCCCATCGCGAGTGGGAGGTGAAGCACCTGGCCCACGTCTCCTACACAAAGTCTATGAACGCTGGAAGTTTCAACCTTTATTTTTGCAAAATATGACAAATCCCACTTCCTAGTTTGAACCTTTATTTTGGCAACGCCTGACTCTAAACTATCTTGTAGGCGCTGGTTATATATTTTGTCACCGGATAGCGGCCGGAAAACACTCCTGAGGAGCCTCCTGAGCCGGGGCCGTGTCCACTGTTTCCATCGAGGGACCAGTTCGCTCTCACCTACTACTCATCGACCACGGTAAGTTCTTTGCTAAACCACTGGTTACCATTTTCCTTCGCCTCGCGAGTTGCTAAGTCTTGCTCAAACATGTAGGGACCGGGATGTTCGGAGACGCCACACTTTGGTAGTGCCTCGCCGGGTTCGCTTGAGATCATGCCGTTTGATCCCGATGCTGGTTGTTTGCGTGCTGCTATGCCGGGTTCGCGTGAGATCACGCCGGTACATCCCGGTGGTCCTTCTCCTGGTGCTTCGCGTGGTGCTTCGCCGGGTGCTTCGCCTTCTTCTGATGGTTCTAGTGTTGCGCCCACACGTCAGTCGCCTTTTCTCACCTCGGCAAATATGGGGTACACCCTGTCGCCGCCCTAGATGTAGGGCTTTCGGCCTCTAGACATTTAGCTTGATGTATCTACACTATGATATAGCATTTTGCCTCTATGTGTGTATCTACACTATGATGTAGCATTTTGCTTCATGATATTACTTGTGATCATGTTTGTGATGATATATATCCTATGTGTGATCTTCCTGTAATTTCTGATATTTTTTGCTGCTATTTTTCTGCAAAAACGAGCTGCTAGAGATTATAAAAAAATCTGGCACACCTATGCCGACGGCAATGCCGTCGGCATAGCTACCTCAGTGACCAAATGGCCGTAGCTAATGCCGTCGGCATAGGTGTCTCCTGGAGCTACGCCAGATACTCCCAGATGACGCCACGTGTCCTGACCTTTGCCGATGGCTTTGCCGTCGGCGTATGTCCATCCTGAGCAGCTGGCTGTCGTGGGCCCCACCACGCCTACGCCGACGGTTTCTTCGCCGACGGCCCGTTCCCGGCCGTCGGCACAAGCTACGCCCGACGGTTTTTGTCTATGCCGACGGCCTACTGACCTTTGCCTACGGCGATCTACGCCGACCGAGCTGTACCGACGGTGGCCGTCGGCATAGGTATTGCCGACGGCTTATGGGCATTCGCCGACGGCCAAAAGCCGTCGGTGTAGAAGCTCAGTCCCGTAGTGTAGCTAGTTCCTTCTCGACAAATGTGTGTGTATTGCAAATGGTGTCGTCAGATTTGTTGCCCACCATAGTAGCACGTTTTTTCCCTCGATGTGTTGTGTTCCAAATTTCGCTTGTAGATAGCAGAAAGGCTTGCATAAATCTAGAATGTTGCTCGATTTGATTCAGCTCTAGATTTTTTTTATCTTGTGCGTTCTGTAAGCCAGAAAACTGTATCACGGGTAAACAACATAAATTAGTAAATACTCCAAAGAAAATACACTAAAGTCAGTACATGAGCTGGTAGCTTATTTTACAGAGATGTGGGAAGGCATTAGATAAACCGTCGTTCCATTTTCGGTAGCTACTCCAAGATGCCAACTATGGAAACAGATCCTATGACACACTTGGAAGTTGGAAGAAAATTAATTGTGACGTGTCAGCATAATCTTCACAAAGCCACTCTCATGCAGATGGGACGACGGACAGTTTGGGTTTTATGTCCATTCTGTGGATCTCTTTGCATTTCCCTAGCCATATATGTGTGGAAAAATAATGTAGCTAATTTTGTCGACATCCAAACTTTTTAGAAGTGAGATTAACAAACTATGAGTTGGAGTCACAATGTTTCAATGCATGTAAACATACCTCACAAGTCACAAGCTATAGGCACCAGGCACAAGCCATCGACGCAGATCATGAACAGCTTATGTCGGTTTCCTTACACTCTTTAGCTTTTTCTAGCTATATAAATCATCGAGAGATCAAATACCTCACAAGTCACAAGCTATAGGCACCAGGCACAAGCCATCGACGCAGATCATGAACAGCTTATGTCGGTTTCCTTACACTCTTTAGCTTTTTCTAGCTATATAAATCATCGAGAGATCAAGATTGTAATTATCCATATACCCTACTGATTAAGATAGTACTAAGTCTAAGATAGAAAGACTACACACAGAGGAAAGTGTCGATGAAGACCGTGTTCTCGATCCTCCTACTATGTATGCTTGTGGCGACATCCATGGCGGCCGAGTACGGAACATGGAGCGATAACAGTGGTCCCTGGATGTGCTATCCGGGGTATGCCTTCCCGTCGAACCCGGTCCCGGGCTGCCAGGCACTGGTGAAGCTCCAGTGTGTGGGCAGCCAGGTGCCTGATGCTATCCTAAGGGACTGCTGCCAGCAGCTCGCTAAAATTCGCGACTGGTGTAGGTGCCCAGCCATCTACACCATGAAGTATAGCATGTATAAGGATCTTGGCGTGCAGGAGGGACAGGAGACGAAGGAGGTGTTCCAGGGCTGCCGGAGGGAGGTGATGAAGCTTACGCTGGCGAGCATCCCGGCTGTCTGCAAGCTACCCATCGTCCTTGATGCAACGGCACAAAGAGCATGTGTCTGCCCCTAGCGAGTGATCAGAAGCTATACTATGTTGTGTCATGAATCTGCTTGTTAATGGGTGTCGTGCTCACAAGCTAAATAAAATGGTGTATGTGCCTATGTGAGATACATCATGAATAAAATGGTTATTTGTTTGCATGTCAAAATCATTAATTTCTGGTTCTTTTGCCTAGGAAAGACTCTCCCTTTGGCCACCTTTGGGCTAGGCCACATCTCTTAATTTGGCCTACCAAAGTAACACGTCTTACTCCAACCTGTTTACCCGAATTTGCAAGGTTTTTTCTTTCCATCACCTATTCTATCTTACAAAAACAAAACTTACGGAAAATATCATGCATCCTTGAGTTGTCGCCTTCTTTATGTTGTTAGATTATATTTTAGAGCTTGTTATCAACTTGTGTATATATCTAGCTGGTTTATTTCTTTTTTTTATCTTATTGACATAAGTACATTAGATAGCTAGCCATGTATGTGCATATATGCAACAACTTTTGTTCCCACCCAATACTGAAATCTACTTTATATTGCGGCAATAGAAAAGTCACATAGAACTAAATAAAAATATGTCTTATATTTGACGTGAACTTTTTCTTTCTGCCTATTTGGGCAACGTCTTTTAACAGAGCAAACTCCACATACAATGTTTGTTCGACCGAATTCTGTTGGCAACGTCATATTCACTTCTTTTTCCACCTTGTATATGTATATTGGCTATATTGTCCGAATAGTCCCAATGGCACTCGGACGACAGGGAGCCCGTTTTCGATTTTTTTTAAATGTTTCAAAAAATTAGAAAATAAATACCTGGATGTAGCCAATCATATGCACTATGATCCTGGAAAATTTCAGTCTGAAATACATTGTATTTTTGGGTCAGCAAAAAAGACAAATAAAAAAATAGATAAAAAAAGTTGATCTGTATTTTTGTGTTTTTTTGCTGAGGCTAGAATACATTGTATTTCACATAAATACTTTTTCACAGTCGTAGTGCATAATATTTTCTACATCGTGGTATTTTTGTTTGAATTTTCTGAAACTTTAAATTTAATTGTTTTTTAAATTTCAAATACCAGACTCCCTAGCGCCCGGGAGCCATATCGCCGCACCCCTATATTGTCTTGCTTCTTGAGCACTACCTTTAATGACCTTCTTACGCAAAGGTGGAAATAACTTACTAAGATGGATCATGCATTCTTAATTTTGTTGCATGAATTAATTGAGGATCACACAACAACACTTGATCTATAAAGATTGATGTATATGGTGAAGTCATTGTTCAACTACTTTCTTCAGTATTTGTTTACCAACTTCCACTCATGCAGATGTGATCATGGACAGCTAGGGGTTTTGTCCGTTATGTGTACTTCTTTACCTTTCTATATAGACCATGAGTGTGTAGCTAATTTAGTTGATAAAGTAACTACCCTGGACTATTTAGTACCGATGTCAACTAACTATAGCTTGTGCTCACAACGCTGCCCTCCAATCCATGCCAGCAAAACGATGCATCTACAGAATGAATAGTTTATGTCCCTCTGCTTACCACCTCTTTACCTTTCTCTCGGTATATAAACCTAACGCCTAGAGATCAGGAGTGTAGCTATCCATATAGACATTTGAATGAATCAAGAGTCCGAAAGAAGACTGCAGATCGAGAAAAGATGTCGTCAAAGACCATGTTTTTGGTGCTCATTCTATGCATGCTCATGACGACACTCATGGCAACCGAGCACGGTGCAGGGAGCTATAAACAGTGGCCCTTGAATGTGGTGCTGCCTGGGGGGTGGGCTTCCCGGTGTATGCACTCGCTAGTAGAAAATATCCTAATGGTAGCGTGTCCATTTTGCTGCTAGTGGCGTGTATTGGGCACGCCAATAGAAAATGTTACTAGTGGCCTGCCACTACTAACATTCTATATTGGTGGATACACAGTACTAACATTCATTCCAGGCTAAAAAAAAGTTGTCACGACATTAGAACGAGCACTTTGCCTCATTTTTGCTGCCATGGCAGCATTTACAACAGTTTAACAATAATCTTATAAGAACTAGAACTTCTCGACAAAATACCATATATAATTAGAATTTCTTGACAAAGTACCATATATAACTAGAACTTCTCGACAAGTACCATTACCTTCTCGGCAAACTAGTATAACACTACATTCTCGACAAAATAGTTAGAAACACCAGCCCACAGCCGAATCACTTGAATTCTCGACAAAATATGTAAATTATTTTGAGCCGAGCATCCAAATTGAAACTAGTGTACAAAAAACATGATATAGAAATTGTATGCCAAATACAGTTAGCTAAATGAAAAGATGCGGAAAATGTTCAATGGGTAAAGAAAGCATGTCATAAAATACACATATATTTCGTTGCAATTTATGACAATATTTATAGGAGGCTGTATAAAAGGGCAAACATGACTTTTGGTGGAGTTTTTCCTATACACTCAACCATGCAAAAAAACAGCATAGATGCATATGCATGAAAGGCAAATGGTTAAGTACAAATCACAAAACTCATTTCTCTTAAATATTCTAAACTTCTCCACAAGGTGTGAATTTCTCTTAATATGAGAGAAATAAAATGCACATATCAAACAATGAATAGTTGGAAGGAAATCAAAACTACATTGAAGATCCAAAGATTGCAAAAGAAAATTATGATATAGAGAAAAGCATAAACAAATGAAACAAGCAACTATATAAAAGATCCAAAGAACCAATTTTTACATATAAATAAAATAGAAAAGATTCCACATGATTTTAGCACATTTTTTTCATTTGAATACAGTGTGCAAAAAAATAGGATCAATAATTTACTAAAAATCTATTAAAACACTAAACAAGTGAGAGCATATATATGAGACAAAGCATAACACTTGGAACTATTATGTGGTTAAGCAAATGTAAAGGGACATGATAAGAATAGTCTCAACCAAAATGATGTGTGTATGACATGAAAAATCATTTGATAATATTAATACAAGGATGAGCATAGAGCATCGATATAGTCTTAAGAAAGTGAGAAACATCGTGCAAAACATGTCTTCCAAAACACACGAACAGAGAAATTCATGAAAAAATATCAAAGCTGCTTGAAGGCTCAATAAGATCCCAATAGAAATAAAGCTTGTTCTTAAGACATGGCAAGGTTAGAATTAAGTAAGCTCATCAAGACAACTTGATTCCACAAATACATTCACGAAATATGGTGCATGGAATTCAATAAAATAAGACAAACACTAAGCATCAAAGAATCAAAAGAAATTATAAACATGGGCGCCAAAGAATTAGAATAACAGCTAAGAGATGTATCCTCTCATAGGTATAAGTTTCTAAGTAGAAAAAATCATGTTGACATATATCCACAAAGAAATATGTACACGCAAAATAGTTACAAACGAGAAGAATAAGATATACAAGCGGAAGTGACAAACTATACCAATAATATATTTACTTGAAAGGATGACCCATGCCTCAATACTATCATATTGTATATTAATGAAGCTCAAACTCAAAGACATCATAAATAGCTTTGAGAAAGGCAAGAAGTGCCGCAAGAAAGGATAAAATTTGCAATTGCATCAGTATTGCACATGAGAGCACTTTGAAAATTTGATGTAAAATAAAATTGATGACTTATTCGGAATAAATGAATCATGAACATGACTTTATGTGAGTGTGGATTTGTTATCCCTGGGTTTCTATACCACCCACCTTACTGTCGTTGGATCGGTGAATCAGGGATGGATTTAGACAAGATCCTCTTTCTTTTTCTTTTTATTATTAGTTATAGAGATTCGAGCAGTGTGGTCCCTTCTACGGAATGGTTATCATAAACTACAATAATATATTACTTTGTATCCTATTTATTTGTTCATGCAAAATCGATAGTGTCACATAATATGATAGCTTAACTAACAGGCGTATACAGTCTGTTGGACCTGATCAATCTGCCCAACGCTGGACATGGCAGAAAATAAGGTTGCATGAAGTTAATGTAGACCAAGACAATTTCAATTAAAACCGATTTCCATACAGATGAGTTTATGTTTGCATGAACCCTACGAGCCAGCTGAGGTGCGTGCAACCCTGTTCCATATGGCCCCCTCAAAAGCTCCTGGTGTCGATGGGTTTACGGCGGGGGTTTTTCAGCGTCACTGGGAACTTGTCCAAGCTGATCTAGTACCGGCAGTCTTGGATTTTCTGAATGGTGGAGAATTACCACTGGGGCTTAATGACACCTCAATCACTCTTATTCCTAAGGTGCGTAATCCCCAGATGATATCACAATTCCGCCCTATCTCTCTTTGTTCGGTTATATACAAGATTGCAGCTAAAGCCATAACCAACCGACTGAGAGGGGTGATGGATGAGATCATTAGTGAGGAACAAAGTGCCTTTGTGCCTGGACGTTTGATCACGGATAACGTCCTAGTTGCTTTTGAAAGTGTTCATGCGATGAGAAGGAGAAAGAAGGGCAAAAACTATTCATGCGCAGTGAAATTAGACATGATGAAAGCTTATGACAGGGTGGCACTACCTGGAAGCTATTATGCTAAGACTGGGCTTCAGCCTAGATTTTGTGCAGCTGATCATGAAGTGTGTCTCATCTGTGAGGTTTTCGGTCAGAGTTAATGGTGAATACTTGCCCTATTTTGCACCTACCCGAGGCCTCCGACAAGGCGATCCAGTGTCTCTGTTTCTGTTCTTGCTGTGTGGAGAGGGGTTTACGTCTCTTCTCAAGTTTTCTGGTGGTAACTTCTTGGACAGAGGGATTAGAGTGTCTCCTCGATCACCTTGGGTTAATCACCTTCTATTTGCCAATGATAGCTTGATATTCACTAGTGCAAACGACCGGATTGTCCAGAGATTGAATCATATTCTACAAATTTATGCGGACAGCTCCGGCCAGGCTGTGCATAGAGATAAAAGTGCAGTTTTCTTCACTCCTAACACACCTTCAGCTGCTCGTCATGATGTTAAGAAACTGCTGGGAATTCAAGTGGAGGCATTCAGTGATCGGTACCTAGGCCTTCTGACGGTTGTGGGTCGAATTACTAGCGACACCTTTGATCACATCAATGAGAGATCAAGGAGTAAGATGCAGGGGTGGTCAGAAAAGCTACTAGCCTGTGTTGCACGAGAAACTCTTCTGAAATCAGTGATTCAATCAATTCCTATCCATAGTATGACTTGTTTCTGATTGACGAAGAAAGTGTGCAAAGCTTATTCTTCAGGGATGGCTCGGTTTTGGTGGAGCAGTTCTCTTGACAAGTGTTCTTTGCATTGGGTGTCCTGGAGGAATTTTTCCACCCCAAAAGTGAAAGGAGGCATGGGTTTTTGGCACTTGAGCTTTTTAACATTGCCTTGCTTGGGAAGCACGGATGGAGGTTCATGACTAATCCTACCTCTCTGTGCTCAAGAGTTATGAAAACCAGATATTTCCCGAAGACTGATTTCCTACAGGCTACTATTCCTGGATCAGCGTCTCTAGTGTGGCGTGCTATCATTGCAGGTCGAGAGGCCTTGCAGTTGGGAATCATCAAGCGTGTTGGTGATGGTACAACCATCAATATATGGGATGATCAGTGGATTCCGGATTCCTTGACTATGAAACCACTGTTTAAACCAGCTAATTCTGAACTATTGACAGTCAATGAGTTGATAGATTCAGAGAATTGGACATGGCACACAGCCCTGGTCCGTCAGACTTTCATGCTGCCAGATGCAGATGCTATACTGAACATTCCCTTGAGAAATGGCAGTGGTGATGATTTCATGGCTTGGAATTTTGAGAGTACAGGAATTTACTCTGTCAAATCGGCGTACCGTTCTCTGATGAATCATAAAGAGCGACTAGCTCCAGAGGAAGGAATGACTACCGGCACCTCACAGACCGACGAACAGATGTGGAAATCCCTATGGAAGTTAAAAATCCAGCCAAAGATTTGAGTGTTTTACTGGAGGGTTTTGCGAGGAATCCTTCCTGATGAAGGTACACTCAAGAAACGACATATAAAGGAGACAAGCAGATGCAACGTTTGCCTCGCTATGGATGAAAACCCGTTGCATGCTATCGTTCTGTGCTCTCATGCACAAGCTTTTTGGAACGAAGCATAATCATGGTTCAGTTTCCGCCTGCCGCGGTTACATCCTGATACATGGGCTCGCGATATCCTTTGCGATTCTCAGTTTTCTGATCGTTGAAGAGCAGAGATTATCTCTATCATGTGGTCGATCTGGCACTCATGGAATCGACTCACACATGATCGCGACGGTGTAGATCCAGCTTTCTCGGTGCGCAGGGTTAAAGAGGACTTGACTTTCCTTGATATACCCCGGCAACATGCTGTGATTCTGCCTGGGCATGGCTGGAGACCCCCGGAGTCAGGTTGGATGAAGATCAATACTAACGGAGCAACTGATGCTGCTGGAGGCAACGGAGGGGCGGGTGGCATTGTGCACTCGTCATCAGCCTTTGTTGGTGCCTGGAGTAAGCCGCTGCCCGGAGTTTCAGTCCCTCTCATCGCCAAAACCTTGGCGGTTCGTGAAGGTGTGATCTTCTCACAGCTGCGTGGTTTCTCTCAAGTTTTGGTGGAGACGGATTGCCTAGAGATTGTTAATCTCTGGAACACTCGGAGCAACTCTAGATCGGTTGTTGCACCTATCATGTTAGAAATTGGAGAGCTAGCTTCTTCCTTTAATCATTTTGTAATTCAGCACGTTTTTAGGGCTGCCAACCACCCTCCTCATCTGTGTGCTAGAAATGCTTGTAAGCTGCAGGTGACAGATAGTTGGCATGCCTCTGTTCCTAGTTTCTTGGTCACCAGCATCATGGCTGATGATCCGAGAACCTTTTTTGTTGAATAAAGCTCTCTTAAACCCGCAAAAAAAAGTGTGATAAATGATCACAATAGGTAAGATTTACAATAAAATAATTTTCGGCCCGAGTCATTGAACTCATTGTCTTGCCTAATGTCTTCACCTATCCATATCAATGTTCAAGATATCGCTTATCGTTTACTGCTCGGTTGGCCTCTGATTAGAGATTAATCGCTTATCGTCCAATTAATCGATTTGATCGGTCGCCTATTTATCGGCTACTTTTTTTGTAAATGTCAACTTTCGGCACAAAAAATTCTAAAATATGCTATGCTAAAAAACTACATTGGAGTATTGCATACAAGTGCAACAATTATTCCTTTCCTTTGAATCAACAAAATGGGTAAAATTCGTGCTAATGTAAAGTTTTACAAAACTATCGTCCTATAAATCGGCTGTCAGGCCGAAAAATCGTCGATAAGTGGCAAAAATTGGCCGAAAATCGACTGTCAGACCGAAAAATCGGCGCCAGCGATAAACTTGGCAGATATGCTATAATTTTATCGGCCACCCCATGATTCACGATAAATCGGCCGATTAATCGGCATATCGGCCGATTTTTTGAACATTGATCCATATAGCAATCACATTGTGATAAATGCGTCCTCGCATTATGTCAGTGTCACTTAGTTTAGTCGCTATGTTCTGGTATCCGAAAATTTGTATATAGCGAGGACTATGATCTCCAACTATATTTACTGTGGCCATCCCTTTGAAATATCTAAGACCAGACTAACAATCTATTCATTCAACTAAGGTGTCTTACCAGCAATGAGTATTAGTGACACACTTTTGTTCTATTGAGATCCCCAAAACACTGGTCTTCGTGTTCAAGATACTTATTATTCTTGGTTCACGGAAATCGTTGGATTTTTTGGGTTGCTGGGAAACAATTAAGATGTGCATTTGTGATTTGAGATATTTGTGAGGATTTGGAGGTCACTTTAAAGCGCTTATCACGAGTGATTGAGCTCCTACTTTGTTGGAGGGGCCTCCAGGAGAAGAAAATAAGCTTTTTTGGTAACATGCAACGCTCCAACGGTGATTAGCACCTCCCCCCCCCCCCCCCCCCCCCCCCCCATGCGTGGGAAGAAATTGAACACCGAGATAAATCTTTGTGTCTGTGTTCCCCGCTTATTCCCATCTAAGTTATTTTACTTGTGGTTTTATCTTGTGAGAGGCTTCGTGCTTGAAATTATCTATCATCATATAAGTTACTTCAACAGAGTTGCATTACACTCAACATTGTTATTAGTGAAGCATAAAACTCAAGGTTAATCGTCTTGATCCTTCAACTTGAAGCTCTTGTTTTTTACATGGAAGAACTACCAGGTCAGACATTTACACGGGGCATAAGCACTATACCCATCTTAATTTTTACTAAACTTTAGAATATGTTGCACCAAAACCTCACTTATGCAGCTTTTTATTCCTCTGTTGTGTCTACACCCACCAGCTTCCACAACGTCACTGAACTGAAGACAATTATATCGTGTTGCCTCATATGCCCTTAGCGTCATCTATTGAAGATGATGTGCTACTTCCGTCATGTTCTTCATTCTAGTCTTTGTGTTGCAAGCCTGCCTAATAAAGAAAAATTTACACATGTGATAGATTAACTACACATGTGAGGTAATCAATTTACCCTCGAAACAATCTCTAGAGTCTTTCATATTGGCAAAAGAAAACAGGAATACCCACAATGTGAAACATTAATCGGGAAATATTGGCTACCCACCAAATGTACCAAGTAAAACAACTAGGTTTAGTATAAGCACCAACGATTGTTGATGGTACTCCATATGTAAGCGGGCAATACAATGTTAAAAAAATTATGACTAACTAGTCATCAACCCGTGCATTCGCACGGGCTAGTCCTTTAGATATCCAACATCGTCTATATATTGGCTTCCATCAAATTATTGGTTGGGAACATAGATATGGATATTCCAAAAAAATATTGGTTAATTTCAGTTTTAAACCGAGCAGGAAGGCTATGCATTATGCATGGCTTCCATCTAATGGCTATATACAGGGATGCGTACACAACCTTGTGGCTTTCTAGCATAGAAACCCAATATGAAGGCCATTGATTTTACTAATACGTGAAGAAAATTCTAAAGGAGTTATCAAGTAATTATCCATTTCCGGAGCTTTGACGTTATAGATGTCCACCAGCAGTCCTCCATCTCTACCGTAAAGAAAAGGATATCTCTGCAGCGAAGAGAGAACACACTTTCAACATATTCTGCACTTACACCATGGTGATGAGCATTGCAGGCAGAAAAAATCCAAGATAATGAAACAGGAAACATATGGAAAAGAAAACTAAAATCACAAATTGTAATCGTTCACCGATCATTTACTGAGCAAGGCAAATGTCATACCGATCAGTTCTTGTGACAAACATAATGGTACGCTAGCACTGGCATCCTGCTTATGTTAACAAAATGTGATAAGAAAATGTAGTACATATGTTGAGCTTCGTTACTTTTTCTTTTGGAACATGGAAAACCCTTGCGTGTTGAGCCCAAAATCTTGTACGCAGAGTTCGCCGAATAGACCTGCAAGGCCATCCACTTACACTCTACACCGCCAGGCATGTCGAAATGCAAGAAGCACTGCCTGCACTGGGCTCCATCAATTTATTCAGCCTCCAGCAATGTGAAAAACAAAAATGTATGTACATATATACAGGACAAAAAACGTTCCATTTGCATAATTCTGTTTTGCAAAGTACGGTCAAAACAATACGTTCTAACCAAAATGAAGAGTTCCCACCTTCATTTACTTATAAATTGTAGAGATATATTGTTTTCGATATTTTGATTCAGAGCATCAAATTACATGTTTAGATTTGTCTCCAAAGGCATACGTAACTTGGTATGTTTTTTTCTTTTTAGTATAATAACACCACAACCTTCCTTGCAAGCTTCAATCGCAGCAACACGTCTATTTACCACCAGATCACCATTCAAAGATGCAACATGCCAGAATAAGCATTGTTTTAAATTGATACAATGAAGGAATTATACATCAAAGGAACATAAAACACCATTCGTTAAACATGCAGCAGAGTAAATTAAAAATTTCAGGATGAGGACGAATAAAATACCCGGATATAAACCATGTTTACCTTCTGAAAACTTGGTTGAAGATCTATAGAACCCTCGGTGCAAAACCTACGAATATTTGAATCATCCCAATATATTAGATTTGTGAGTAATGAAGGTAAACAGTAATGTGTAACCACAGAATGAAACATCGGCGGGCCTTAAGCCATATCACATAAGCTGCATTAAATGTTTCAATCTATGTTTTTGAAAAATAGTTTTTTTGTAATCAGTGGATTAACATTTTTTCATGCACCGATGATACAAAATAAAATTTCATTTAAGGAGAAATGATTCTCTCACCAACATGAAAAACATAAAAATAACCCCTATGGTCTTCATGATTAACCAATCATGAAATAATTTTAAATTTGGACATATCAGGTCACAAAACAAAATTATACAGAAAAAAGGAGATAAATTAAATGTATTATTCTACAAACTAATATAATTTCCTACAGAAAAAGAAACAGCTGAACAATTTAATCATGGTACATAAATAAGATTAGTAGCATACTTTAGAGTACGTCTAAGAATCGATGTCTTTTGAGAATTTCACGAAATCAATAGCAATCCATTGCGATGTAATAGCACCTCGTCAAATCTTCATATCAAGGAATAATAAAATTTAACACAAATAAAAAATTCAGTTAATCCCCTTTCTTGCTGGTTGGTGGTATATCTTTTCCCATCTTTCATAATATACCTAAAGCCAACAAACGATGTTAATTATGGTCAACCAAGTCTGCTCAATTAGATCCATACACATGAAGTCTACTTGATCACAATACATTCATAATCATATACATTATTTTAAAGAAAATGCATCAAGAAATAGATGCTTACAACTAATTTTGGTAAAAACGTAGTATAATATCATGATGCTAAATTATTTCCCAAGTGTGTAGATTAAGCATTCAAGCAATCATGGTTACTAAGTTATTTCTAGAAATTCCACCTCAAGCAATCATAGAATCATCATCAAATTCCCATTACCTGTACCACTACATCCACTAATTCCCAACTTATCAGCATAGGTAATGTACTCCGAGGTAGCAAGAATGTGATGCAATCATGCAAAAATAGTTAAGAAAATAAACTAATTCAGCTTCGGCCAACAATAATTAAATACGTTTGATCTTTCGCAAACCACCTGAATCGATCAACGAAGTACATTTGTCTACCCATGTAGTTTCCTCCGTGCCGTCAGCTGTACGTATACTGCGCCACCATGTTTTACCATACACGGATGTATACATCCTTAGCTTCCGGCCGGCCGGTCGCGTGCATGTCTACTCGTAAGCTGCATGCTGCCACCGTGATGCACCACACGTCCACACAGCGTGGCGGCCGGCCAACGCTTGCCGCGAACCCGCAGCGCCACGGAGCGACGCGACCTACCTAGCTAGGTTTAGGAATCTGCGCACACAGCTTCAGGTGTCCACGCCATATAGTGCTCGATGTAGATGATCTGTGCGCCGTCAGACATTGAGGGCCAACATCGTCCGAGGAAGGATCAGCACCTGTTTATCGATTGGAAACCATAGAGAATGGGTCGTGTTGCTGCTTGCTTGAAAAAACGTACAGACCGGTGGAGTCTGACGGGACCTGAGACCTATGAGGCGAACGTGAGACGGATATTTTTGCGGAAAGTGGCGATTGCTTTATTTTGAGGCCGCTGAGGTTCGAACCCGCATCGGTTTACTTCGTGAAACAGATAGGACAGAGTTGAGCGGATGTCATCCAACGGATATTGATGGATGATCGCAAAATCCTATGGACACTATTTGCTAATCCTCAGAATTAACGTGCAGCCTCGTATGGTGCCTCCAATTAGTAAATATAAGATGGTTCCATGATTCATCTGTATGATAGGATCTACATGACTAATGGTGGCAATGGCATTGTGCCAAATCGGCCACAACCACACTTAGCTTTTCAAAGGAAAAAAAGGATTTCCGCATATATTTTAAGGATCTACCCAATCCACCAAACATAGTTTCATATAGATTTTTTCATAGTAAAATTATTTTACTTTGTGAATTTGGAACATAGTAAATCAAGCTCCCCACGTAGTGCCACCCCTACCAATATATTTCAATGTATTGCATTGTATTTCCCTTTAAACCGACGTTGTACATTGTTGATTCATGCAAATGTCATATAGCTAGCCAAACTTATCCAAAAGGCAATCTTATGACAATAGACATTGTGCCGAAAGTCTGTAGCCTGGTTAGTGCTCACATACATAACTACCTTGCGGATACAAGTGTTTGATTTTTAGTAAATCACTTCAGATAGAAAAAACATCTTCCACATGTTTCACCCTCCGGATTCCATGCCACAACCCATATATGTTTTTCCTAATTAAATGTGAGGTGCATTTTTCATGCTATAATTCCCAACAACATTTATACACCGATATTGAAGAACTTTAGAGTGTTCACCATCGATCGGACGACTGGCTAGATTTGATGGCAACAACAAATCTTGAATTGTGCCCACCGGAGGAGCTACACTGCTGGTAATAGAGTCCGGAAAGATCTGCCTAGAGGGGGGTGAATAGGCGATTAAAACTTTTCCGGTTTAGGCTTGATAAATGCGGAATAAAACTAGGTGTTTTAATTTAACAAGCATACAACCTAAATATACTAGGCTCACCTATATGCACCAACAATTTATGCTAAGCAAGACAAGCAACAAGGTGATAGCAAGATATAAGACTTCAAGCATGAAGGCTATCACAATGTAAATTGCATAAGTAAAGAGCTCGGGTATAGAAATAACTGAAACAAGCGGAGACGATGATGTATTCCCGAGTTCCTCCTTTTTAGGGTAGTACGTCTCGTTTGAGGGGTGTGAGTTTCAAACTCAAGACGCCACAAATGGCCTCACCCTATTCTCCGATGAACCTTGCCCAAAAGCTCGGTTCACCTTCCACTATTGATTTCCTTTTCGGCGGAAATCGAGTCTCTTACAACAATCTTGAGGCACAACCCACAAAAGGATTGGGAGCTCCCAAGTGACCACAAAAGGTCCCAACTAGCCACAAAAGGCCTTGACCACAAAAGGTCTCAAGAACGCCGTTTAGGGTCCAATGACCCAACAGTAGCAAGCTCACGAACTTTCACTTTCACGAATCCTCGTGGAGAGAGCAAACCGATGAAACAAAATGCAATGACAAGAACACAGGAAGTGCTCAAGTCCTTCACTCTCAAATTCCAACGAAGCAACAAATACTTATGGGGGAATAAGAGAGGAAGAACAAAGAAGAACTCAACAAATGAACTCCAAGATCTAGATCCAAAGGGTTCCCCTCACTTAGATGAGAGATGGATTGGTGGAAATGTAGATCTAGATCTCCTCTCACTTTTCCCTCAAAGCTATGCAAGAATCATGGGAAAAAATTGAGAGGGAGGCAAGTTTTCCAAGGTCAACAATGGTGGGGGAGAGAGGGGAAATCATGCTCGGAAGAGCTGGTCACTTTGGGGAAGAAGGGGGCCTTTTATAGGTCCCACGAAAAAAAGAGCCATTGTAGGAAAACTGGGCCCAGAATATCCGGCCCAAAAATGAAAGGTCCGACCCAAATGTCCGGCCCCCCGGAATATCCGGCCGAAGAAACAAAAGGTCCGGCCCAAAGGTCCGGTTTTTCCAGAGACTCGCAAAACTGGCTGGAAGCTGGTCGTTAGCCGAAAATCCAATAACTTTTTCATCCGGACTCCGTTTTCTATAATCTTGAGCTTGTTGAACTCGCAACGAAGAGTACTACAAGATCATGCAGAGAAACGTCATAGTCCATCATGTGAGGAGGAATCCACAAGGAGAGAGTTTGACCTCTCTATAAAAGATAAACCGGTAAAACCTCCAACATAAAAAACACAACAAGATATTTGAATGAAATCCGTTTTTGATGAACTAGATCTTGACATGGAGATGAACACAAGCTCTAAATTCTCACATGGATAAAAGCCAAATAAGAACCAAGAAAGATGATATGCAAGCATGCAAAGGTTTGAGCTCTCCACAAATATGCGATCAAGTTACTCACTTGAGAGCCCCTCTTGATAGTACGGTATCTATCCTATAACCCGGTCTCCGAACTAACTACATGAGACCGGTAAAATAGAAACCCTATCAAGATCATACATTTGCCTTGCGCATTCCACTTGAGTTAGATGATGACGATCTTGTTCTCTTCAAGTTGGAACATCTTTCTTGATCATGCTTGCTAGCACATGCTTGATGAAGATCTCTCCACATACTCCCCCATACCCATTATGGGAGAGCCTCGTTTAGCTCCGTCTTCATGAGTCCATTTCAAGCTTCAATCACATGATATCTTCCGAGATGGATCATATTGAACTTGCACTTCATGATCTTCTCTTAATATATATATGATGGCTTGGAGATAAGCATAGATGTTCACTTAATATTTTTTTCCAAGCCACACTTGCATTATGCTCAACTCTACACATGATCACTCTTCATATAAACCCTTGAATAGAGCATTGATCCTCATGTAATCTTCTAGAGCCTAACACATGGGCTCCAATATTTTCCTATAGACAAGATCTACAAGAATATCTCAATGCAAACATTAGTCCATAATGATTGTCATTAATTACCAAAACCACACATGGGGGAACCATGCACTTTCAATCTCCTCCATTTTGGTAATTAATGACAATCCCTTTTACGAGGGTTTATATAATGAATAATAGGCAACCATGAACACAAAGAGCAACAAGAACATGAAAGGCAAATGCTTAAGAACGAAACTAAAGGATAAAACCAACATCCCTTTGAACCCTCTAAACTTCTCCCCCATTGGCATCGATTGCCGAAATGGGATGGAAAAAATTAGAAGGCCAATATAGTAAGAGCTCCCTCACAATGTGTGCATTTCTCATAATATGAGTGAAATCAAATGCACATATCCAATGACGAATAATTGGGAAGGAGATCAAATATATTGAGGATCAAAAGATTTCAAAAGAAAAACAAATTGAAAGATATTTCGACAAAAGAAGTAACCAATCAAAGGATCCGAAAAACCAATCGAACATCCATCAACCAAGTGTTCTAACAATCAAGAGGGGACTCCCCAAGGTACGTGCACAATAAGGATTTGCATTTAAATATAGTGTGCACAACATGGAATCCTCACTCCCTCCTAGATAATATTGAACACAAAAATGCAAGAGAGCAAAAATGATAAAAGAGACAATGCAACTTGCAACAAACCAAATGTTGAGCAACAAGATCAAGGAGCGACAAATAAGGAAACTTGTTCAACCGAAACAGATGGGTGTGATATAGAAAGACATTTTAGGAGACTAATACAAGGATGAGCGTAAGCATCAACTGTTAGGAATAAAACTACGCCATCCCCGTGGTGACCAGCGTGTGCGTGTCTAGGTCTAGGTGCATGAGTTCGTGCTTATGTCTGTGTCTTTGTTTAGGTCGAGTCTGGATGCTGGTATGACCGTGTTCGAGTTCAGTTTGAGTCGGTCTGTAGCTTGCCGCGTACGTAGCGTGGAGAAGCTGGGCAGTAGTGGCCGTTGCGATCTGTTGGAGGCAGCCGCGTCGTGCGCGCGGTCGAAGCGTGCGGATCAAGCGGCAGTGTGAGTGCATGCGTGCGTGGGTTAGTGGTCGAGGTGGGCAGTGTCATGTGTGTGTGCACCTATGCTAGCCCGGGTATAAATCCCACCGTGTACTGCTCATTGAGCCAGTCAGTTCGAGCTGAGAAGAAAAGCTGTATGTGCAGCAAGGTGTTCGTCGCATGAAAAAACCCTCCTGTCTTCTGTATTCTTGTTCTTCTACCTCCGTCCGTGAGCCACAAAGAGACAGCTAGCTAGGTTTGGAAACAACATTTGGTATCAGAGCCCATGGCTTTGGTTCCGCACGGCGCTGGGGGGAGCACGGTGTCGCTCCCCTGTCCGATGTTGACACCGACGAACTACATGGTCTGGGCGATCAAGACGGAGGCGATACTCGATGCCGCGGGCGTCTGGGAGGCAGTGTCCCCTGCGGATGGCGCTGATGTGGATGAGAAGAACAAGATGGCGCGGCCGCAGCTCCTCGGCGCGCTGTCGGAGGACATCCTCCTGCAGGTTTCGGGGAAGAAGAAGAAGACAACGAAGGATGTTTGGGACAGCCTCAAGACGTGGTTTGTCGGTGCTGATCGCGTCAAGGCTGCATGGCTCTCCACACTCCGCGGCGAGTTCGACAACCTGGACAGGGCAGACGGGGAGAAGCTGGACATCTTCGCCGGCAAGATCAGCGGCATGGCGACGAGGTATGCCAGTCTTGGCGCGACCCTTGGAGATGTTGCGATAGTGAAGAAGCTTATAGACTCGGTGCCCGATCACCTGTACACGGCGGTGGCCGGCATCGAGCAGTTCTGCGACGTGAACACCATCACATTCGACGAGGCGCTCGGGCGGCTCAAGGCGTTCGAGGAGCGCACGGAGCGGCGCAAGCAGCGCGGCGGCGGCGAGCGTGGTGGCGACCATCTTCTGCTCACGGCGGACCAGTGGGAGGCATGGCGATGTCAGCGTGGCGGCGGCCACGAGCATGACAACAACGGAGGGAGCAGCGTGGACTCGGGCGCAGGGAGGCGGCGCGGGAGGTGCTACAATTGTGGCGTTCATGGCCACTTCTCCCGTGATTGCCGCCAGCCGAGGAAGGAGAAGGAGAAGGCACTCATCGCCGACGTCGACGACTAGCCGGGCATGTACTGCGTAGTGGTTTAGGGGGAGATTTTTAGGAATAAAACCACGCCATCCCCGTGGTGACCAGTGTGTGCGTGTCTAGGTCTAGGTGCATGAGTTCGTGCTTGTGTCTGTGTCTTTGTTTAGGTCGAGTCTGGACACTGGTATGGCCGCTTTCGAGTTCAGTTTGAGTCGGTCTGCAGCTTGCCGCGTACGTAGCATGGAGAAGTTGGGCAGTAGTGGCCGTTGCGATCTGTTGGAGGCAGCCGCGTCGTGCGCACGGCCGGAGCGTGCGGATCAAGCGGCAGAGTGTGAGTGCATGCGTGCGTGGGTTAGTGGCCGAGGTGGGCTGTGTCGTGTGTGTGTGCACCTGTGCTGGCCCGGGTATAAATCCCACTGTGTACTGCTCATTGAGCCAGTCAGTTCGAGCTGAGATGAAAAGTTGTATGTGCAGCAAGGTGTTCGTCGCCTGAAAAAACTCTCCTGTCTTCTGTATTCTTGTTCTTCTACCTCCGTCCGTGAGCCACGAAGAGAGAGCTAGCTAGGTTTGGAAACAACATCAACATAGTCTTTTACTATAGGAGGCACATTGTGCATATCATGTCTTTCACATACACACAAACCAAAGAGTATAGCAAATAGGTACACAAGCTTATTAAGATGCAAGAGTATATCAAATGAAAATAAAAGCTTATGCGTTTTAGAAACCACCAAAGAATTAAAAAGATATAAAAAGGTGGTCACTAAAGAATTGGAATACCAAATAAAGATGTAACTCCTCTCATGTGTAAAAGTTTCTAAGTAGACACCGATCATGAAGATATAAGTCCACAAAGAAAGATACACACACAAAATAGGTACAAAGATAAAGAACATGATATCCAAGAGGAAGTCATAAATACACCAATAAGATCTTTGCTTAAAAGCATAGCACAAAGCCCAATTTTATCTTAAAGGAATATAGATGACCTCCCAACACACACACTGTAGGGTCGCGGGTAGGCTACGCTAGCGCAAATCAAAATTTTCTACCGCAACAACCAAGGAACTGCTGCAGTTATAGATCACGGGATTACCACTAGACGCGATGTGCCGTGCCGAAGTCGGTGAAGCGAGTCGGGGCAGGGTAGACGTACAATCCTCTCCGATCCAGTCGCTCCCTCGAACAGCTCCCACGAACAGCTCCTCTCGGCGGTTCGTCCAAGTGCTCCAAGCGTAGCACCTCTATCGGTATCCACACGTACGGCGTGGAGGCGCCACTCGCCGGACTGCTAGGTCCGCACGGGCAGCAGGGGCGTGGGGAGACGGTGGCTGGGTGGATTGTGGTGCGGAATTGGGTAACCCTAAAACGTCCAGCCTCCTCTCCTTATATAGACCTCCCCATATTGGGCTGCCTCAACCGAAGCCCATTCTGGAGTCTATTCCAGCCCAACTCGGATCCAATCCGAATTCTGCCTTCACTGCCTTAAGTGTGTGACCCTATAGATTCACGCACGTTTAGACATGACACGAGTACACCTACTCGGCTAATAGTTGGTAGCGGCTTCTAGCAAAACGTGCCAACTCCCAAACGCACATAAAGACCGTATCGGACGAACCATCACAATGTTTATGCCATTCCCTTTGCCTCACGATATTAGGTCAAGCCTCCAGCTGACCACTCTTTCTCGATCCTGTGATTCGGAATCCCATACTAGGTTAACTTCTTAACCTTATGTAGCACGGCCATGCATTTCTGGATCCGATCACTCGAGGGGCCCAGAGAAATATCTCTCTCAAGAAGAGAGGGGCGAATCCCATCTTGACTGACCATGCTCCGCAACATGTTTCATGACAAACCCGTAAGCTACCTTTATAGCTACCATTTCACGGTGTAGCGTTTGATAGCCCCAAAGTAGGTCGATTCACATCTCAGGTACATGCGACAATCTCAGGTCTAGGGACAAATCATACACATAGTGTAGAGAGAGAACTATGAACATTGCTGCATCGTCTCAAGTTGGGTCAGTCCAACTCTATGTTCATAACATAAGTCCACATTATTGGTTTAACATCTCCATGTCTATGACTTGTGAAACATAGTCATCAACCAATACATGTGCTAGTCTAATATTCAAGTGTGTCCTCACATGAACTCCGACTAGGGACATATTTAGAATAACCATACAAGTAATGAGTTTCACAAACAAGTCACGTACTTGCCAATCAATACAAAGACATTATTCAAGGCACGTTATTATAAATCATGGATACATCGAAATATCATCATCTCCATGATTGCCTCTCGGGCATATTTCCTACACACACTCATCATAGCATCACAAATATTCACAAGAGAAAAAGGATAAAGATGGGATTCTCCGAGTAAGATAACAAGTATCGCAAAAGGCAAATGACTTTAAAAATATATTAATATTGCATATGCGAGACATAAAGTAGAAAGTGCTAGATTAACATATTTGGGATTGGTGAATCATGAAAATGATTATATATATTCCCCTTGATATGTAATCATCCCGGCTTGTCCACATTTGCAATAAAGTTGTTTTGCAAGAACCAAATGAATTGCAACAAAATAGATTCATGCCAAGAAACAACCTACACAAGGTTGAAAGATAAAAGTGTATGCATGAGAAAGATACTTGTTACCGAGATCGCATTGTTGATGTAGAAGATAAGTGTTCACTATCATCCGAGCTTGACTCCAATAAGCACATGGTGATAACACCTTCCTTGTAAATGAGACAAGCTTCCAATGCATCTCAAGTGTACCTAAAACAAATTCAAGTACAACGTGGTCCCCAAACTCATTGGGTCCAAAGTAGTTAGAGCAACTACAATACATAGGACAAACTCCACATAAATATGTGCATATTGATAGGAAATTGAATTTCATGCACATCTTAGCCATTTAGGATTTGATGGAGTTTATCCTATATATTGGATCAACAAAAGTAAGCATGCCATAAGATATTCATATAGTAAATATGCATGCACAAAACTTTTAAGAACCAAAACGAGATACAATTTGGACAAGACACCAATTAAACCAAGAAAGCCCACACAAGTGTGACAAGAAAGCAAATTGCCCAAATTATATCAAAGACCCAAATCAACACATGAAAGAAGGTACCAATTTGAAAACATACCAAATGAAAATAGGATCAAGGAATAAATCAAACTCTCTACACTTTTCATGATGGCACAAAGTACCAAGACGAAAAATGTTTGTCTTCCAAAGAGACACATCATCGGGATCAAAATACGAAATTGAAGCAAACTAATGTGCAAAAGCATATAGGATAGCTCCCCCAAGATGTGTGCATTATTTATGGTCTTGCATTTGAATACAAATGCACACAAGTGGGATCATCACCCTCCATATATATATTATTCAAACACTAGTCATTTTCAAGAAAGGAAAGAAGATGCAATACCAATTTAAAGAACGGTGTTCTACTCAAAGTATGATAGCTTCCCCAAGAATAGTGCATTATCTAGAAGTATGACTTTGAATGTAAATGCACAAGAATGATATCATTGCTTTTCCTAACTTAAGAAAGCACAAAACAAATTTTGAGTAGAGCAACAAGGATCCAAAGATACAAGGAAGACAAAAGAGAGTTAGATCAAAACAAATCCTTGGCAATAAAATAAGGCAATTCAAAGCAAGAGCCAAAATGAAGATGGTCTACAAATTTCACCACAATTATGAGTATCACTTGTCATGAACAAGGAATATATGTAAATATTTCTCGGTGGTATCGGAATGATATTCAAGACCAACTCCACAACGAATAAGCATATGGCAAAGGATAGGAATTAAAAGCCACGCTTAGAAAGATAGATATTCTTGATAGCTTAAAAATTCACGCGATCATGCAAAGCAACTACAAGGAGTAGCTTGAAGCAATCGGTTTCCCAAAAAGATATATGCGAACATATTTGGGGGAAACCATACCAAGAAAGTCCATCACAAACAAGATCGAAAAGAGTGAGGCAAAAAGCATTTAAGCAAATATGGAACTTGTTTGATCAACATGCCACGAGGAAAAAGATAATGAAGAATATCAATTCTAGGTGGCAATACCTCACATGTTCACATTTTCTAGGTTTGTAATAAGCACAAAGCTTATTACTCCCCCATAATGTGATAATCCATTTGTTTTCAACAAGAGGCACATAAAATCCAACTAGAGATAATTAATGGACATTATAGAATTTGAATTTCTCATGAGCATGTGATACGTCTCAAACGTATCTATAATTTTTGATGTTCCATGTTGATATTATACCAATTGTTACATGTTTTATACACACTTCATAGCATTTTTATACATTTTCTGGGACTAACCTATTAACAAGATGCCACAGTGCCAGTTCCTGTTTTCTGCTATTTTTGTATTCCAGAAAAGCTATTAAGGAAATATTCTCGGAATTAGACGAAAATCAACGTGCCCAGTTTTTCACCAACACAACCACGGAGTCCAAAGGGGAGACGAAGAGGAGCCACGAGGCGGCCACGCCAAGCCTAGGCGTGGGCCCACCTCTGGCCGCACCCTAGGGTGGCGTGGGCCCCTGGGGTGCCCTCCGACGCCACTCTTAAGCCTATATATCCCTCCCATCCAGAAAACCCTAAATACCCGAGCCATATTCCACGAAAAGTTCCAGAGCCGCCACCGTCGTCAACCCTAGCTTGGGAGGGTTCTGAAGCTCTTCCCGACACCTTGCCGGAGAGGGGAATCATCACCGGAGGGCTCTACATCGCCATGTCTGCCTCCGGAGTGATGCGTGAGTAGTTCATCCTTGGACTACGGGTCCATAGCAGTAGCTAGATGATTGTCTCTCCACCTTGCGCCATCATGTTTAGATCTTGTGAGCTGCCTATCATGATCAAGATCATCTTATTGTAATGCTACATGTTATGTTTGCTGGGATCCGATGAATATTGATACTATGATCAAGTTGATTATCAATCTATCTTTATATGTTATTTATGATCTTGCATGCTCTCCGTTACTAGTAGATGCTTTGGCCAAGTAGATGATTGTAACTCCAAGAGGGAGTATTTATGCTAGATAGTGGGTTCATGCCTCCAGTAATCTGGGCGAGTGACAGCAACGTTTAAGATTGTGGATGTGTTGTTGCCACTAGGGATAACACAACAATACTTTGTCTACGGTCATTTGTGTTGTTTACATTACGCGCTTTACTTAATGCAATAATCTGTTGTTTGCAACTTAATACCAACGGGGGACACGGATGTTAACCTGGCGGTGGATTATTAGTCATAGATGCAGTTGGATAACGGTCTATGTATCTTGTCGTAATGCCCAATTAAATCTCATAGTAATCATCTTGTCATATATATGCATTGTCATGCGCTCACTATTTTATCAATTGCCCAGCTGTAATTCGTTTACCCAGCATGTTAGTTATCTTTTATGGAGAGACACCACTAGTGAACTGTGGACCCCGGTCCATTCTTTTACACTGATAAAACCACCAACTGCAATCATTGTTCTCTTTTACTTTCTGCAATTAAATACTGTTTTTCACACTATACGTTTAATCCTTTGTTTTCAGCAAGCCGGGAAGATTGACAACCTTCCTGTTTCGTTGGGGCAAAGTAGTTTGATTGTGTTGTGTGCAAGTTCCCGTCGGTTATCGAGTAAGGGCGCTGCTGATAACCTTCTGAAGTACTCCTAACTCTTCCTAGACTGACAACCTTGGTTTCTTAACTGAGGGAAATTTGCTGCTGCACTACATTATACCTTCCTCTTGGGGTCTCCCAACGAATGTGTGTTCTCACGTCAGCAAGCCTTTTTCTGGCGCCGTCGTCGGGGAGTTAGAAGACTTCTGCAAGGGGAGTCTCACGCTTCCAATCTCATTACTTTGTTTCTGTCTTGCTTAGTTTATTTTATTTTATCTTGTTTGCTTTTAAATATCAAAAACACAAAAAATTAGTTTCCTGCATCTTGTTTATTTCGGTTTGTTATTATGTCTAGTTGTTTATTTGCTATCAATGGAAATAAAATCTTGTTGGCTAAGTGGGTTCACGGAGGAACAACAAAATTATTATAAGGAATACCGCTTGTCTCGAAAAGGGGAACACTTATGGGTACAAATGTATAAATTGAATTGATTTGCTAGAAACTTGTGCTCTACTTATAATGAATCCTGGTGCTTTAATGAATGTTTTTGGCTGTAGGAGACATAAACACCTCCCTTTCCAATGTGATTATAATGATGATGAGACTTTGGCTTCTTATGCTAAGGGAAACTATGACTTTGTTAATCTTGAAAAAATTGAAGAATTTGTTGCTTTTAAGGGTGCTTATGAAATTGCTGGTTTGCTTTAGAATGATGATGCTCCTTATAAGTCTGAGAATTTCGAGATACCTGGTTACTGCTTTGAATATTACAATGATAATCTTTATATCACTAAATTTCTTGAGAAAACTTATTCTCCAGAACAACTTGCTTCCTTTCAGGGACCTATGGAAGAAAAAATTACTGAAACCGTGATCTCATTGGATGAAAAAGAGGAGGATAGTGAAGAACAAAAGGAGGATCTACCTTCTAATGATAGTAACTCTTTAACTCTTACATTATGTGATTTCCCTCCATGCTTACCAAAGGAGGATGAATATTATGTTCCTGTGGATTCTCTTGAAATATACCCTATGAGTAAAACTTGTGAGAATAATTATGCCATTGTTATTTATGATAAACCATGCTATTTTGATAAATCTTATGATAATCCTTTATTTTTTCCTAATATCGAAATGCATGGTACTAAGGAGTTTTGCTTGGAAGATTTTTATGATAAAGCTCTAGATGATGATCCTATATTGCTTGATAATATTATGTAATCTACTTCTGAAAATGAGATTGGAGAGGTCTTGACTTTATCTAGATGGAGTCACATACCTCTTGAGAATGATCAATCATCTTGTTATTAAATAGTTAAAAGTGGGTTTGAAAATTTCAATCCCACTATTTTTTAGCTTGATAAAAATTATGTGTTTGTAGATCATGAAAATCATGCTTTATGTGATAGTTATATTGTTGAGTTTGTTCATGATGCTACTGAAAATTATTATGAGAGAGGAAAATATGTTTGTAGAAAATTTCATGGTACTAAAACACCTCTCTATATGTTGAAAGTTTTGAACTTACTCTTGTTTTACCTTCCAATGCTTGTCACTTTGTTCTTTATGAATTTATTTGTGTACAAGATTCCTATGCATAGGAAGTGCGTTAGACTTAAATGTTTTTCGAATTTGCTTCTTTATGTTCCTTTTGCTTCATTTTCTATTTTTATGTGAGCATCATTAATACTATCAAGCCTAGCTAAAAGGCATTAAAGAGAAGCGCTTATGGGAGGCAACCCATTGTTTTTATTTCTGCAATTTTTCTTTTATTTGAGTCAAGGAATTTTTTTACTTCTGTAACAACTCCTTTGTATCTTTATTTTCTCGTATTGTTGTGCCAAGAAAAGTCTCTAATGATAAGATGATGCTAGATTTTTATTGCTGCGCTGAAACAGATTTTTTCTGTTCACTGTATGAAAATCCTAAATTCATAGAAATGTGATTTAAATATGCCAATTTTTGTGCGTAATCCTGATATATTTACGCATCTTTCGTTAGTTTAATGTTTTTCAATCTGAGCAACGTACATGCCTCAGAAAAATTCATCTTTACGGACTGTTCTGCTTTAGACAGATTCTGTCTTTTATTTTGCATTCTCTCTTTTACAAGTGTTAAGTGGGATTGTTTTTTGGGTGGAAGAGCTTCACATAATACTAGTAACAGTAGTTAATGTTTAAAATAATGGTCATGTTTGTGTCCTTACCGAACATGTGAGTTTTTGATTTGATGCACTAACCCTCTAATGAGAATTACGTTGAGTTTGGTGTGAAGGAAGTTTTCAAGGGTCAAGAGAGAAGAGTGATATAATAGGATCAAGAAGAGTGAAGAGCTTAAGCTTGGGGAGGCTCCCATAGATCTCCCCAGCATATTTCAAGAAGACTCAAGCGTCTAAGTTTGGGGATGCCCAAGGCATCCCCTTCTTCATCGGTAAAATTATCAGGTCATCTCTAGTGAAACTATATTTTAATTCGTTCACATCATATGTGCTGTTCTTGGAGCATCTGTGTGCTTTTATTTTAGTTTGTTTTGTTTTATTTTCTGATCTCAACTTGTTGGACCCTAGCATTCTTGTTTGGGAGAGAGACACGCTCCGCTTTTTCATTTGAATACTCCTATTCTTCACTTATACTTGTTGAGTATTCCCATCTAGCGCTGTTAATCATTTAGCTCTTGTTTTAATGTATCTCTTGTTAGGAGCTACTAGTTCTTTTAAAGAAAGTACTCTCTTGCTTCACTTATACTTGTTTGGAGAGTTATTTAAATAAATTGATTGGTGTTTGGTTGGGGCAGAAAATGTTGCATGTGGTAAATGGTATAATGGAAAAGACTTACATACTCTTATAGATCACTATCTTGGATAATTTGATACTTGTCAATTGTTTTGAGTTACCAAGTAGGTCATGTTTAAACTTTTGCATCATGTAAGTAAAGCCCATTAGTGGAGAACTACCGTAAAGCTTGTTGAAATTTGGTTTGCATAAGTGGTAATTCTAAGGTCTAGATATTTTCTAGTAAAAGGGTTTGGTTAACAAGGAAGACAGTGTGGAGTCTTATAATCTTTGCAATATGTTTGTCATATAATTCTTGGTGTACCAGTTGATAGACTATGTTTGCTTAAATAACTTTGCTAGCCTAAACTCTGTACTGAGAGGCAATGCTTCTCGTGCATCCAAATCCTTGAGCCAAAATCTATGCCATGTGTGTCCACCATAACTACCTATATGTCGTATTTTCTTGCCACTCCAAGTAAAATTTTCATGTGCTACCTTTAAACTATTCAAAACTGTTATTACTCCTTATTTGTGTCAATGTTTACCAGCTCATGAGGAAGTAGTGGGTTATTCTTTATTTCACTTGTCAAACAGACTTTACCTTCAGACTAGCGGCATATACATCCGCTTATCTATTAATTTTACAAAAAGAGCTGGCAACGGGATGCCCAGTCCCAATTAATTACAACTTTAACCGCTTAATCTCTTCACATTTTGTCAACTGAATACTCAGTGAAACATCTGCATGTGTAAACAAAAGAGAAAGAGGGATGATCTGCCTTGCTGGTAGAAATAACATCCTTCATGGGAGCCGCTCTTAAAAAGTCTGGTTGACAGGGGGAATACTGTTTTCATCCGCTGCCATTCGTTGACAATTAGCATACACCACTCAAAAGTTATATTTTTACTCTCTATATGATTTCAAAACCTTAAAAAGCTCTAGCACATGATTTAATCCCTGCTTCCCTCTGCGAAGGGCCTTTCTTTTACTTTTATGTTGAGTCAGTTTTCCTATTTCTTTCTATCTTCCACAAGCAAACACTAGTGTCAACTTTGGTACAACCATTGTTATATGCTCTATATATTATATTGCTTTGTATTGACAATATCCATGAGATAAAAATGTTGAAGTTGAAGCAAATGCTAAAACCAAAATCTTCCTTTGTGTTGGTTAAATATCTTTTACTTAGAATCTATTGTTTTTTGAGTTAACTCTTATGCAAACTTGTGGATACATGTCTCCAAAGTACTATTCATGAAAAAGTTTTGCTTTTATGATTCAGTTGTTTACTCATTACTTATTTGATAGCAAACTATAGACCATTGACTTGGATCACTTCATTCATTCATATGTGCTTTACAATATTATATGATTAAGATTATGATGGTAGCATGTCACTTCAAAAATTATTTTGTTTTATCGTTTACCTACTCGAGGATGAGTAGGAACTCAGCTGCATGACATACCACATAGAGTGTAGATAATATTGATATATCATCACTAAGTGGTATTCGTCATGTACACACATTTTTAGGATTGTGAAGTGCACGAAGCATATCACTCTCCAAAAATGGGATAGTCCATTAATCTATCAAAGAGAGGCAACAAAATAAGATATATGAAAAAAAAGAAAAAAAAGCTCAAAACAAGTACATGGTGTGCAAACTAATATACACATACTTGATTTCTCAAGATAAGTAAGTAGAGAGCACAACACACACAAACACTAGCAAGGTACAAAACCAAACACATGCAAGGGTGCAAGCAACTTTCAATAAATATATGATATAAGCACAAGTTACCGCAAGGAGGAACATTAGATATAAGATAGAACAATATAGCCCAAATGACTTGGCTTGAGAGAGTATGATTGATGAAGGTCCTTTAATTCTTCATAATGTACCCAAGTCTCCAATGCCCTCCAACAACACCTATTGATCAAGTTTTACCTTGTTGGTCCCCAACCAAGTTGGGTCCTAAGAGGTTAGTCATAATAGGCTTGGCACCACTTTGAGTACCAACATATTTGGCAAACACATTGCCAACCTTATCCTTCCAAAGAGAATAAACATCATCAATTATAATGGGGTTGGATAAGGTACCATTAGTGCATGAAGAAGCAAAGTGGCCCTTCTCACGGCATATGTAGCAACATTGGCTTCCTCCTTTCTTCTTAGTTGGAATCTTGACTTGAGGAGGGGTAGCTTGATTCTTCTTGGGAAGTGGCCGTTCTTCAACTTGAGGCACTTGAGTTTGAGCTTGAGGCCTCTTCCCTTGTTGCTTCTCACTAAGAGACTTCTTCTTCAAAGGGCAAGATCTAGCATGGTACCCTTGAACTTTGCACTTGAAGCAAACAATCTTGGCCGAATCTTTAACTTGTTCTTGGACCTTTTTCTTCTTGTTGTACTTGGACTTGTTCATGTTATTGGAGTTGAATCCAAGTCCACTCTTGTCATTGGGATGTCTTTGAACACTCAACATATTGTCAAGTGTGGACTTCCCAACATGAAGCTTTTCCAAGTCTTTCTTCAAAGAAGTGACTTGGGCCTTGAGCTCATTTAATTCCTCTACATGGTTAGTATCAACACAAACACTAGGGGGAGTAGAGGCTTCATGGTTAGAGCAACAAGGCATAGAAAGTAATTCATCACAAGATTTAGCAATAGTATGTGATGTATCATTACTAGGACTAGCACATGGCAATATAGCATTTTTAGTAGAGATTGTGCTAGTGTCCACATGAGGCTCACACGATGTTACCTTTGTAGAGATGGCCTCATGAGCTAACTTTAGCTTAGCATGGGATACAAGAAGATCCTCATTAGAGCTAGAGAGATTTTCATGACATTCTTTCAATTTCCCATACTTGCTAGTTAGCAACTCAAGTTGAACCCTTAGCTCAACATTCTCTTTCAAAATAGATGCTTCACAAGAAGTGGAGTTAGTGGCATAAGCATCATTAACATTAGAAATGGAAGAAGACAACTTGGCAAGCTCATCATTCAACCTAGCATTTTCCTCAATAATATTAGCATGATTACAAGAGAAAGTAGAGGAGCTAGGTACATCAATTTTAGATAGTGGAGTTTGGAGTTGATCATGAGACTTGGTAAGGAGAGAGTGTTCACTTTCCAAAGCCTTATGAGCTTTGTCAAGTCTCTCTACATCCGCTATTAGTCTAGCATTGCCATCACCAAATTCAACGTTTTCTTTTTTAAGCACTTTATACTTTGCAAGAGCATGATCTCTTTCCTTAATGATTTTAGCAATAATTAGCTCATTTGTTACATCAAGAGATTCAAGTTTCTCCTCAAGAGACACTTGATGCTCATGTTCTTCCTCAAGAGCATTTTGTAAGGATGTTTTTTCCATAGCATCCTCTCTTTCAATACTTCCCTTTTCTTCAATGATATCCTTGCACTTAATAGCAAAAGTCAACATTTCACACAAGTAAGAGCAAGCTTGACTACCTTTAGGGAGAGCACCGAATACCATCTCACTCTTCTCCTTTAAGGAGTCAATATCATTCTCTTTTAATCCATAATAATCCTCATCCTCATCATCACAAGATGTAGTGGGTTCCAAAGGTGAAGATACCTTTGAATCCCTAGCCATTGAAGGGGATCATAGGTAGAAAACAAAAAATTCCTAACAACGATAACCTTATACTAGCCAGGATCTACACTATGCAGATATACTATACAGTAGGAGACGGTATACACACCCTTGTAGACCGTAAGCGTCAACGATCAAAAGATCTATTTCGATGACAACGCGTGACGAAGACGACGCAGCCGACCTCGAGGTCGTGAAGATCTTGGCGCGACGAAGACGGCGATGATGATGGTGACGCCGACCTCATGGTGGTAGAGGTGGACACCTCCCAGCACCCCAAGTGTGGTGCCTCACAAGGAGTCACACACATACGGTGGAGATGACGACCTCCGGGCTCCGATCCAGGGACGAGCAACAGAAGACTTGGACCGGAAGACCAGCAGCACGGCGGTGTGCGTATGGTGGAGAAAACCTCAACCCAAGCACTACCCCAATTACAGAGTCACGCTAAATGAGAGAGAGAGAGAGAGAGAGAGATGAATTTCTGGTGTATTTACAAAGGCAAGGGTGCACCTCTATATAAAGGGGAGGGTGCAAGTCCCCTTGGCTTAGCCATGTGGGACAAAACCCACATGGTGCAGCCGCACCAAGGGGGGCTGCCAGCCCTAGGTGGGCCCACCTAGGCTGGCCCCCTCCCAACTCACATCAAGAGGGGGGACTTCCCCCCTCATGGGCCTCTTTAGGCCCATCTAGGTGTGCAGCCTTTAAAATTCGAATTTAATTAAATAAAAATATATTTAATTATTAATTACACTAATTAATATCAAATACATTTTATCTAATTAATTCTAGCTCCGAAAACTATTTCGTTGCTCTCGGATCTCCATCGGAACTCTCCCGGAACACTTCCGGTGCTCTCTTTTATTTTCTCTTCTATTTCCAATCTATTATAAATGTCATCCTCCCTTAAGTGTGTTACCCTAGCGGTTCGAGATCTCGCCAGACATAATCGAGAAACGCTCTCCGATTAATGATTAATTCGTGGACCTTTGATGCCCAGAATTAATCCCTGTGAGATAACGAATAACTTTTGTCGTTCGAACCTTAGACGTCGAGTCTTAAACCTTTTGCCTGGCGATACTTAGTGTGTCCGAGACTCGTTCTTAGATATCATGATACCTAGCTTGATCTCGTTATTTACAACACTATTCTTTACTCGTCTGTGATATTATGTCCTCGTGACCTAGTCACATGCTTGCAAGCTCATTGACATAATCTCACCGAGTGGGCCCAGAATATCTATCCTGCTATGCGGATTGGCAAATTCTGCTCTTGATCCCTCATCTCAACATACTCGCTTCCGATACCCGAGAGGGACACCGTTATTCTCACACTATATAAGATATGACGTTTGATGCAATCAAAGTATCTTCCAGGAATAGCGATAAGAATTGATCTCACGGTCAAAGGCGTAATGACTACGTCCTACAAATATTGGGTATGTCCATCACATCATTCTACCAATGATATGACTCCATTGTCAATTGACACCAACGTCACATGATCGGGAAACCTCGATCATCGATTGCACAATGAACTAGTGATACCCGCAAGTATAGGGGATCGTTGAAATCTTCAATGTGTAAGTATTAGTATCGATCCCACGAGGAGTAGAAGGTATAAGTATTTATCCTCTCAAATAAGAGTGTCACTTCTCTTATTATCTATGCACTAGACAAACTAAAATGATTAAATGATGCAAGTGTTTTTAGGTTTTTGGCGTAGAGTTTGCAATAAAGTAAAAAGCTGAAAATAAAATATGACAAGTGAAAGCTCTCAAAGAGAGAAAGCCCAATCCTCTATGCAGCAAGAGGACAAGCTCAAGTGTGTGTTTCTTATAAGTGGAGAACGTTCCCAAGGGCTACCTAGACTTCATGGCATAAATATTTCTAGAACAACAAGGTAAGCATTTTGTCAAGTTTTAATCTTCTTTTGGACGGAGCCATAATTAGGGAAAGCTAAATAAATAAACTAAACCCCTTATGATGGTTCTTATGGCCAAGTAAATGACTGCACAAGAGTTATTAAGACATAGAGTCCCACCATAGCCTTAAACTCTAAGGTCCCCGATACTAATACCCTCATAATGCAACTTCATGACTCGGTCTCAGGTTTACATGTCCTCCCAAGTCTCCCTCACTCCATTACACTACGGTGTTCTCCTATGAGCCCATATAGGTGAAGTGATGTGCAGTCGACGTTCGCACAACACCATCATAGAATTACATAAAAAGATAAACACTAGACAAAATACCAACACATGTCATAAATAAATCATTGCCAATCCATCCTATGCCCCCAGGAACATGAGAGAACTACTCACAACGCGAAGACATGATATGATTCAATGGCATAAGTGATACAACACAATCTGAGAATATAATCTCCCCACAAAACAATGACAAGTAGCAATTCACAAACATGTAGAATAGTACTTAGACAATAGCTAGGGTTCAACAATCTCAAACTATGAGGGGGATGAAGTGGATCACGAAGATGGTGATGGAGATGGTGCTGGTCTTGACGGTGGTGTTGATGGAGACTCCGGAGGGGGGATGGGGGAGCCTTCCGGAGGTGATTCCGGCGGCGTTTCCCCCCTCCGATCTTCTCCGCGGCAGCCTTCTGTCTCCTGTTTCGTGGTTTTTGTTTTCTCCGCCGCCTCCTCCGAAACTCCTCGGGGGACTATTTTTATAGTCGTTTTTAGGTCAAGACGAGGCACGGGGACGAAGATCGACGGCATCGGAGGCTCGAGGCCCAGATGGGGGTCCCACGCGGTCAAGGAATCTGACCGTGGGCCCACCTCTTTTGCCCTCGGGTTTCCGTTTGTTCGCTTCCTTCGCTCCTACGCTTCGTTCCTTCCAAAAATTGACGCCCGTGAAATATTAGGTCATTTGGACGTCGTTTGGGTCCCTGAAAGTCAAAAAGATGGAAAAAGGGTTTTCTGGTTCTGCAGGGTTAATTCCAAATAAATGGGGAAACTGTGAATTATCCCCTAAAATCATTATAAAACATAAATATAACCCATATATGATGCAAATAAGTTGGAATATCAAGTAATAAAATGTAAAGTTCATGTATGCATTTTACATGCATCAACATCCCCAAGCTTAACCAATACTCGTCCTCGAGTATGAAGGTGATAAAACTAACATGGACTTTGCATTTTAATACTATCAATGGATATCAAAGATGATTACTATTGCTACATAAAGTCAAATGATTCATTCTCAAAGGAGTAGCAATATACAAGATAGATTATAAAGTGATATCAAATATTCAATGAAAGGATGTTCAATGATAATTCACAAAGTGTAACATAGAAGAAAGTACTATGGAACAAATGTATGCATAATGAAAAGTAAAAACATCCTATAATGGTCATAGAGTATTCTTGTAAAATCTGAATATAAAAGTGGACACTTTGGAAAGATAGATAAATAAGTAGAGGTAAAACATGAAAAGTTTCATAGCTTCCAAATGCTTTACTTAAGTTAATGTTTGCAATGTGGTATTCATTGGTGTGGAGCTCCATTACCCCTATCATAGCATCTTGAATGGTTAAAGTTTAAAGTGAAAGCAAATATGAGTAATGTGCTTGACAAAGTATGGGTTGAATGCCTCATGCCCCGTGAATACGAGTACCTACACCACGGTGTTACTCAACTCGGGCCACAAAGCAAGTTCAAGTTAAAGTCATTGTAAGTAATATAATAGCGTCATCAAGAGCGTCAACTGGGGTACCTCTTGCCTCAGGACATGGAAACTAGCCCATGTCAAAATGACAAGACAAACAGACAATGAACAATCTCAGCACTCTTTTATTTACTATTTGTATAGCTTTTTATTATGACGTGCATCACTGAATGTTCACTTTGGTACGCTGTAAATTTCCACCATGAATGATGCATGGCTTAGGTTAGCGGCCCAGGCGTCTCTCTAGCCATTTATACAAACTCCTCAAACTTACTAAGTTTCCGCATTTATTTGGCACCATGATAAGCATCCATAAACAAAAGTACATGATATCAACTAATATAAATAAGTGCACGTTGAAAGCTTGCCATGTCTGCATATGAGCTAACTCCCAACCAAGACTCTTGTCAAGCTCACAACTTCATAATTTTAATCACAATGGTTCATGTTTATTAAGTGCAATAAAAGTAAAGTGTGCATCAAGTTCGTGAGAGCTTTTTAACCAACTTTTCCCATAACAATCAAAACATAAGCATTTTAATTTGAAGATATATAGAACAATATAACATGAAAACATACTCGGAATAGCATAAAGCTAATAGGTAGATATGGTGGACTCACTGGAAAAACTTTGGTTGAAGGTGTTGGAAAACAAGTTTTTACTTGTTGGAATTTTTGGGCTAGCAAGAGGGAGAAAGTTGACCGTCTAAATGCATGCATAAGTGTCCATAGAACTAACCAATCCATGTTAAACAAAGTAAAGTAACATTCAGCATCAAAACATGAATAAAAGATAGCTCTTGATAAAACACTTGCAAATTAATACTCATTAAAAAGCACATGAATCATGCAACTATATGTATCTTTTTGAATCAACTCAAACATCCCTTTCCCAATATTTTTAATAGCATCCAACTTAATTCAACCCAAATTTCCAGTAGCTCTCTCATAATAAATGATAGTGGTGGTCTCAAGAAAAAAACATCAAACCGAAATAAAAAAAAATAAAGACGCTCCAAGTTTATGCGATAAAGTGTTTCAATCGAAAAACAGAAGTTAGACGTGTGCAAACCGAGAGTGTGTTGGTCCAGTGGGGTTGTCTTCACATCCCCAAGCTTATGGTCTTCACCATCCTTGGATAGCTCTTGGTGCATCTCCTCTAATCCCTGTGAAAAAACTTCAAAACACCGTTTCTCCCATTTCTTTTCTGTGGGGTGACATTAGTAGTGATAGACAAATGAATTGCTTGCTGCATAAAATCCTTAAACAAAAATTCATATGAATGTCCAGAAAGTGTATAATGTTGTATGCCTACTTATAAACTCAATTGGATAAAAAAGATTCAAGTTAAAAGTTCAA
Organism: Poa pratensis; assembly: GCA_947311845.1. Lineage (NCBI taxonomy): Eukaryota > Viridiplantae > Streptophyta > Magnoliopsida > Poales > Poaceae > Poa > Poa pratensis. The sequence goes on along the minus strand of CAMZMU010000060.1, from coordinate 35,313,017 downwards.
AGAATGCATCAAACAAAATGGGACAGAATCTGTCCAGAAAAACAGCAGCAGCAAAACGCATTTTTCTACCCTACTTAAATATGTCGAAAAAATCTGAAAATTCATGCTTACAGAGGATGAAAAGTTGCAACTACAGTTCAAATTTCAGCTCATTCGGAGTTACAGAATAGGAATAAAAATCATACCGTGCACAGATTCGTGCTGAATAAAATCTCCGAATACAATAAGCAACTTTTTCAATCCAAAATGGGTAAAACTTGGCACTTTATTAAAAATTCCAGAAACAAAACTAAAAACTAAGTCTCTTGTTACAGCAAGAGGACACAAAAAAATCAAAAATAAAACAACCGGGTTGCCTCCCGTAAAGCGCTTTCTTTATAGCCATATAGCTAGGCTTACTTACTTGGTATCAAGATGGTTGGAGTGAGGTGGCTTGGCATCCCCAAGCTTGAATTCTTGTACTTATTCGAAATATGTAGGGTGAGCCCAGGGTAACATCCCCAAGCTTGAGTGTTTGTCCCTCTTGATCTTTGTTCATCACCCTCAACTCTTCCACTTGAAAATTCTCTTTACACAAAACTCATCATAAAACTTGATTAGAGGGTTAGTGTCTCCATAAATTAAATCCACATAGGTATAGCAAAGACATATCATGAGTTGATTCTAAACATTAACTACTGTTACTATGGTTGCGTATTGTTCATTGATCAAAAGAACCACACAAAACACAAGTAATGAGGCTAATGCAAAATAAAGACAGAATCTGTCAAAAACTGAACAGCCCGCAAAGAGTGAATTTTCAGAGGCACTTACGTTGCTCAAATCAGAAAACTTTTAACTAATGAAATGTGTAATAATACCTGAATATTGCTGTCGTAAAATTTCAGGTCAAAATTCCTCTTCTGTGATTTTTAACATTTTTCGCAGTGAAGCTTAGGAATCTGTTTTCTGGACAGCAAATCACTATTGTCTGATCCCACCTCTCAAAAGAGGTTATTCTTGCCATAAAGATGAAAAATAAGATACAAAGGTGATGTTACAGTAGTAAACAAGCACCTTGACTCAAAAACCAAAACTTAAACTGAAGATAAAAATCAAAAAGAAACAAAATGAACCAAGAAAGAATCAAGAGAAACAAAGAAGAAAGAAAATATTTTTGTTGTTTTTGATTTAGTAAAAAGGCAAAAGAAGAAGCAAATATATACAACATAAACACTCTTTTTATTTGGTTTTAGCTTTGGGAAAAGTTTTAATGATAGAGACTTTGCAATGGTTCCATTGGCATGAACAACACATGTTCAAGGTCGACCCCAACATCTCCATTACTCATCCTTCTCATTTACTTTCCCAAATTTTATATAAAGTGAAAATCTTAAACTAGCAATTAGAAAACAGTAGGTAAAGTTATTTCACATGTTTTCAAGATATAAGGTGTGCCTAAACAGAATAGGAAATAAAAGCATAAAGAGCACACCACAAAACATTAAACCATTAACTTTTAAGTCTAACTCCTTTCCTATGCATTGGCATTTTATATATGAATAAATAGCAGCAATTTTGTGGTAACCAATGCATGTAATGATCAGTAGGTTGCATTTTAAATAACATAGAAGCATAAAGATAAGTCTTTCTTCCTCTCTCATAATAGTTACAAGTAGTGGAAACAAATTTGACAAAAGAACTATTAGATTGGTGCAACTTTGCAAACTTAGGAACATATAGAGGATTATTAAAACTATCATGTGAGCTATTAGTGTGTTTTCCTCTCTCAAAATAATTGCAAGAAGCACCATAAACATGATGGTTATGGGTGAAATGGTTATTAGTGTAAGATAATTTCAGCCCACATAAGTACTTTTCAACATATAAAAGCTTCTCCTCCATGGTGTGAATAGGAGAGTTCAAAAATAAAGTAGGACTCTCATAAGTAAGAGTATTTTCACACACAGCAAGTATATCATTTTTATCCTCACATAAAGTAGTAACAAGTTCTAAACATGGAGGATCATCAAGCAAAATAGGATCATCATCTAGAGTACTATCATAAAACATGTCTAAACCATACTCCTCATCATTTTTAAAATTATTATCAATAATGTTCTCATTAGGCATAGGTTGATAGTCCTCCTCATCATCAGAATAAAAAAAACAAAGTTTATCATCAACAAAATCTTGAGTGTTACCCTCATCCATAGGTGGTGAAGGTGGAAGTTTCCTCTCTTCATTCTCTAGTTGTTCATCATTTTCAACATCTTCTTGGGGTTGCACGGGCATCCCCAAGCTTAGGTTTTTATCCTCCTCTTCCTGCAAAACATCAGTGCTCTCTTGGGGAGCCTCATTATATTCAACAACATAAATATTTTGAGAGAAGTTGTCTATGCAATATTCAAGAATAAAATCTATCTCTCTTCCAAATTTATTAGCTATAGGGCAAGTTTTATTTTCATGAATGAAGGTTTGCAATTCAAAAGATGCCTTGAAAGTAACAAATTCCTCTACTTGTTCCATTCCTAAATAAGCATAATCACCAGTATGGTAAGATGCAATAACACATTCTTCATGGAACCTACATTGAAATTCAAAATGTTTATCTTTTTGTTCAGAGCAAAAAATACAAGTTACATCATGGTGTAAAAGCAACTCCTCAGCAATATAATTTAATTCCATCATGAAACCTTTTAGTATTTTCCCTTCCTTTGATTCTCTATATTCCTTGGCAATCTTAGCAGCATTCAAGTGTCTAAACAAAGCATCATTTATATCCATACTTATGCCCATAACACGAGTTTTTTTGGTATTTTTCATTTTCTATTTTTTTGTTTTTTGATATATATAACTGAAAGTAAAACTAAACTAAATGCAAAACTGAAAGTAAACTAGAGTATATGCAAAACTGAAAATAAATATCTAGTGCAAACAAGAATAAAAACTTAAGCGCTACACTCCCCGGCAACGGCGCCAGAAAATGTCTTGATACCCACAAGTATAGGGGATCGTTGAAATCTTCAATGTGTAAGTATAGTATCGATCCCACGAGGAGTAGAAGGTATAAGTATTTATCCTCTCAAATAAGAGTGTCACTTCTCTTATTATCTATGCACTAGACAAACTAAAATGATTAAATGATGCAAGTGTTTTTGGGTTTTTGGCGTAGAGTTTGCAATAAAGTAAAAAGCTGAAAATAAAATATGACAAGTGAAAGCTCTCAAAGAGAGAAAGCCCAATCCTCTATGCAGCAAGAGGACAAGCTCAAGTGTGTGTTTCTTATAAGTGGAGAACGTTCCCAAGGGCTACCTAGACTTCATGGCATAAATATTTCTAGAACAACAAGGTAAGCATTTTGTCAAGTTTTAATCTTCTTTTGGACGGAGCCATAATTAGGGAAAGCTAAATAAATAAACTAAACCCCCTTATGATGGTTCTTATGGCCAAGTAAATGACTGCACAAGAGTTATTAAGACATAGAGTCCCACCATAGCCTTAAACTCTAAGGTCCCCGATACTAATACCCTCATAATGCAACTTCATGACTCGGTCTCAGGTTTACATGTCCTCCCAAGTCTCCCTCACTCCATTACACTACGGTGTTCTCCTATGAGCCCATATAGGTGAAGTGATGTGCAGTCGACGTTCGCACAACACCATCATAGAATTACATAAAAAGATAAACACTAGACAAAATACCAACACATGTCATAAATAAATCATTGCCAATCCATCCTATGCCCCCAGGAACATGAGAGAACTACTCACAACGCGAAGACATGATATGATTCAATGGCATAAGTGATACAACACAATCTGAGAATATAATCTCCCCACAAAACAATGACAAGTAGCAATTCACAAACATGTAGAATAGTACTTAGACAATAGCTAGGGTTCAACAATCTCAAACTATGAGGGGGATGAAGTGGATCACGAAGATGGTGATGGAGATGGTGCTGGTCTTGACGGTGGTGTTGATGGAGACTCCGGAGGGGGATGGGGAGCCTTCCGGAGGTGATTCCGGCGGCGTTTCCCCCTCCGATCTCTCCGGCAGTAGCCTTCTGTCTCCTGTTTCGTGGTTTTTGTGTTTCTCCGCCGCCTCCTCCGAAACTCCTCGGGGGACTATTTTTATAGTCGTTTTTAGGTCAAGACGGAGGCACGGGGACGAAGATCGACGGCATTGGAGGCTCGAGGCCCAGGATGGGGGTCCCACGCGGTCAAGGAATTGACCGCATGGGCCCACCTCTTTTGGCCCTCGGGTTTCCGTTTGTTCGCTTCCTTCGCTCCTACGCTTCGTTCCTTCCAAAAACTGCGCCCGTGAAATATTAGGTCATTTGGACGTCGTTTGGGTCCCTGAAAGTCAAAAAGATGGAAAAAGGGGTTTTCTGGTTCTGCATGGTTAATTCCAAATAAATGGGAAACTGTGAATTATCCCCTAAAATCATTATAAAATATAAATATAACCCATATATGATGCAAATAAGTTGGAATATCAAGTAATAAAATGTAAAGTTTATGTATGCATTTTACATGCATCAACTAGTTAAATAGAGGCTACTAGGGACCTGGTTGTTTTATCTACCACACGTGTATTAATGTTTCCGCTTAATACAGTTATAGCATGGTATAAAACATATTATGAACATTTGAGATATGACAAATAAACTATCTTTAGTAAGTGCCTCTAGGGCATATCTCCTTCAGTCTCCCACTTGCACTAGAGTAACACTTAATCTGGTTTACCACTTTGGTAAAAACTTAAACACCTATAGCAACTTGGTGCATGTTGTCTCGTGGAAGAGAAAGTTTAGTCATCGGATCTCTCACATTGAGATCTGCATGTACTTTGCAACACTTCTATGTCAACTAATTTGACATCATCCTGTATCATATGATAACGATGAAATATATCTTAGTCGATGGAGTGAGACTCGAACCATCGCGTAGCATGGACCTTAAAAGTTTAAGAGATCTATTAAGGGAACCACACATGCTCGAAAAAACCGCTCAGTCCAATCACACTTGCTACTTCTGGAGTTGCCATATGTTTCTATACCTATGTAGATTATGCGACAGTGCATTCATATGCGACTTCGCAAGCTAACCATGTCTTTCTTCAAAAAAAAAGGACATCTCCTGTATGAGATTTCTAGTCGTATGGGTCAGTGTCATAACTTGCATCGTCGTAACCCTTTTACGGCAAGTTGTCTTTTCACTCTTACCCTATACCAGAAAACATATCTTTAGTTCTCTCAGACACTGAAGAAAATACTTAACGTTTGTTCATTGATTCATCCAGGGATCACTCTAGAACCCGTTCTTCAACCAAGAACTTGGGTCACACCAAGCCGAGCTTGCAGTCTTATAGAATCTATGGCTGAGGCATAGAGGATGTCGGACATCCTTTTCTTTCATTAGCTATTGCTGAAACACCAAGATAAACTTAATATTTTACCTAGTCATACAAGTAAGAACTTGTTTCATCGCTTGTTCTATTCTGAAAACACTTTAGAATCTTAACCTAGGAAAATATTCCGACCTAATGTTATTAAGCCCCTTTTGATCTATACAATTATAGACCTGATGCCTAATACTCCCAACTCCATTCATAGAAAATTTAATCATTTAAATAATCCTTTATACTTTACTAGAGGATCTGTATCATTCTCAATATGTCATTACATATAAAATCAGGAATGACACTTAGTTCCCACTTAAATACGCCATCCATATATAAGACAAGGGAATTTCTTTTAGCTCCCACTCAAATATGACATTCACATATAAGATCAAGAAAAGCTACTTAGCTCCCACTCACTTCTTTGTAAATGCAGGTTTCTTCAACTATTTTGGACAACTCCAAAATCCTTTGATCACATTATCACAGTGAAGATTCTAGCTCCGATATGCTTACTTCAGCCCATGAATGGACGGCTGAAGTTTGCATACGTGTCCAGCATCCTTAGGATCAACAAAACCTACTTGTTGTACCGATTACAACTCTTCCTTAATGTTGCCATTAGGGAACATGGTTTCTTTATCCATCCATCAATTTTTTAATTGAAAATAATTGCTAGAACAATCTTAAACAGAATTAGGCATCGCCACTTGAGACAAAATCTTGTTGTGGTAAACTTTTGAATTTGTCGAAGCTGTTTTACGACAAATCGATCCTTCGCGCCGATCGTTTAATTGAATTTGTCAAAACTGTTTTACGATATGTCTGACACCCGATCGTCACGGCCTGCCTCGTCACGGTCTCCTTCACGCCGACAGTTTATAAACAATTTAATAAACCTATCTTGACCATATCACATTGCCCCTGCAAAATAAAGTTAGACGCTTTCTACTTTATCTTTTGCATGTTTTACATGGCTGCTAGGGCTTTCGCACAAGAACCGTTTCTTATCTACGAATACAACCACAACAGCGATAAGACAATTGTCTCTATTACACCCTTTTCAGGGCCCTCCATTGTAAATGATATATCAACTATTGTAGGAGAGACAGACACATGCCAGCCACATATACGGTATAAGCCGCATGTCAAGTGTGGAACCAGTCTCGCGTAAGAGTACGCGTAAAGTCGTTCCGGGCCGCTTAATCGAACAATGCCGCGTACACGCTAGAGGGTAACAAAAGTAGAATCGATGCCCACATTCAATATGTGTTCTAACCGTACAGATATATCTACGCATAGATCGGTTCTGATACCACTATTGGGAATCGTAGACAGAAAACAAAAATTTCCTACCGACGATAACCATAAACTAGCCAAGAACTATACTATACAGATATACTATACGGAGGAGAACAGAATACATACCCTTGTAGACCGTAAGTGTCGACGATCAAAAGATCTGTTTCGATGACGACGCGTGATGAAGACGACGTAGCTGAACTCAAGGTCGTGCAGAGGAAGAAGACAGCTCCCAGCACCAAACAATGGTACCTCGCGGTTCCACACACGTACGGTGTGGATGACGACCTCCGGGCTCTAGATCCAACAGAGCAGCGGAAGTGGAAGAGTGGATCCAGCAGCACGGCGGTGTGCGTATAGTGGAGAGAACTCTCTCAAACCCGTATGCAACTCCATTTACGAAACCACGCTTGAGGTAGGAGAGAAAGAGAGAATTGGGGTAAATTTCCAAGGCATAGGGCACCTCCTTATATAGGTGGAGGAGGGCTGCCTGCCTGCCTCGTGGCTTCGCGGTGTGGGACTATTCCCACACCAGCCGCACCACCAAGGGGTGCGCCAGCCCTAGGTGGGCCCCATGTGGCCCACCTAGGCCGGCCGGCCTCCTCTCCGCATTTTCCCAATGAGGTTTTCCCTTAATGGGCCTCTAAGGCCCATTTATGATTTAATGCCTTTAAAATTCAAATTAAATTAAATAAAAAATATATTTAATTACTAATAACACTTATTAATATTAAATATATATTATTTAATTCATTCGGACCCCGAAACATATTTCGTTGCCCTCCGATCTCCATCGGACATGTTCGGAACACTTCCGGAGTCTCCAATTTCTTTTCTCTCTAAATCCAATCTAATCATCACCCACCCTTAAGTGTGTTACCCCACGGTTCGGGATCACTCCAGACATGATCAAGACATATTCTTCGATCAATGACTAACAGAGGGATCTGGATACCCATGATAGCCCCTGGGTGTCCACGAAAGTCTTTCTATCGTTTGAACCATTAGACGTCCAGTCTCATCCTCTTGCCTAGCAATACTTAGATTGTCAGAGCGTCGTTCTCCGGTATCACGTTTACTGAGCATGACCTCGTCATCGACAAATCTATCTTTACTCGTCCGTGATATTACATCCTCGTGACCTAGTCACATGCTTGTAAGCTCATTGATGTAATCTCACCGAGTGGGCCCAGAGTATCTATCCTGCTATAAGGATTGGCGATTCACGCTCTTGATCACTCGCTTCTACTGCTTCCTTCCGATACCTGAAAGTGTCACCTTTATTGTCACGCTATATAAGTCATGTCGTTTGATGCGATCAGCCGCACCTTCCAGAAGCAGAGATTTGATATGATCTCACGGTCTAAGGTATGAACACTACGTTTCTATATTTTGGGTATGTCCATCAAATCATTCACCTAATGATATGACTCCGTTGTCACCCGACGTCATTGTCCATGATCAGAAATCCTTGATCATCTGTTGCCCAACGAACTAGTAAAATAGAGGCTACTAGGGACCTGATTGTTTTTATACCGTGCGTGTATTAATGTTTCCGTGTAATACTGTTATAGCATGGTACTAAACATATTATGAACAATTGAGATATGACAAATAAAATCATTTTATTAATTGCCTCTAGGGCATATCTCCTTCAGTCTCCCACTTGCACTAGAGTACAATTTAATCTAGTTTACCACTTGGTAAAAGCTTAACACCTATAGCAATATTGGTGCACGCTCTTCTCGTGGAAGAAGAAGCAAGTCAACAGATCTAGATATGTATGTGCTTTGCAACACTTCTATGTCACCTAATTTGACATCATCCCGTATCATATGATAACGATGAAATATATGCTTTGTCGATGGAGTGATACTCAAAATTTCTCATAGCATGAGCCTTAAAAGTCTAAGAGATCTATTAAAAAACCAGTCATGCTCAGGAAAACAGCACAGTCCAATCACACTTGCTACTTCCGAAATAGCCATATATTCCTATACCTATGTAGATCATGCGACAGTGCATTCATATGCAATTTCGCAAGCTAACCCTTCTACGATAGTGCATTCATATGCAACTTCGTAATCTAACCCTTTCTTCAAAACAAAGGACTTCTCCTATATGAGATTTCTAGCCGTATGGGTCAGTGTCATAACTTGCATCATCGTAACCCTTTTACGGCAAGTTATCTCTTCACTCCCACCATACAAGAAACATATCTTCAGTTCTCTGTAGACACTAAAGGAAATACTTAACATTTGTTCATTGATCCATCCAGAGATCACTCTGGAACCTGTTCTTCAACCAAGAATTAGGGTCACACCAAGTCGAGTTTTCAGTATGATAGAATCTATGTCTGAGTCATAGAGGATGTCAGACATCCAGTTCTTTCAATAACTATCACTGAAACTTAATATTTTATCTAGTCATATAACCAAGAACCATTTTCTTCGCTAGTTCTATTCTGAAACATTTCAGAATCTTGACCTAGAAAAATAATCCTGACCTAATGTTATTAAGCCCTCTTAATCTATACAAATTACATATCTAAAGCCTAATACTCTAAACTTCATTCACGGAAAATTTAATCACTTAAATAATCATTCATACTTTACTATAGGATCTGTATCATTCTCTATATGTCATTACATATCAAGTCTGGAATGACACCCAGCTCCCACTCAAATATGCCTTCCGCATATCAGACAAGGGAATTTCCTTTTAGCTCCCACTCAAATATGCCATTCACATATAACATCAAGAAAAGCTACTTAGCTCCCACTCACTTCTTTGTACATGCAGGTTTCTTCAACTATTTTGGACGACTCCAAAATCCTTTGATCACATTATCAAAGTGAAGATTCCAGCTCCGAAATGCTTACTTCAGGCCATGAATGGACAACTGAAGGTTGCATACGTGTCTAGCATCCTTAGGATCAACCAAACCTACTTGTTGTACGGATTACAACTCTTCCTTAATGTTGCCATTAGGGAACACGGTTTCTTTATCCACCTATCAATTTCTCAATTGAAAATAATTGCTAGAACAATCCTAAATAGACCTAGGCATCACCACATGAGACAAAATCCCATTGTGGTCAACTTTTGAATTTGTCAAAACTGTTTTATGACAAATCGATCCTTATAGACGGTTGCCTCTCCGTCGGCGTCTATTTTCTCATAAAATTCCATTTCTTCTACCCAAGTCATTACTTGGTAATCTTACATGGATTTTATCTCGGAATGTATATGGCTCATAGCCATTTCTCGGACTTTGGTCCACCATCGCTTCTTTGTAGTTCATAGGTATTCTCATGTTCCGTTAACATGACGTTCATAACAAGATAGTCGTAGCACATAGTGCGGTAACCATTCTCGTATGCCTACGATTTTAGTACGAGCTTAAAGCATCATGATCATTCTCATTAGTTTTCTTTCATGATATCGGAACAGTTTCCGGTATCGGAACTCTTGATCATTATCATTACCATTCTTTCATGATATCGGAACAGTTTCCGGTATCGGAACAATTTTCGTTGCGTCACTCTGATGTCTGGAGAGGAAGTTCATTAACTCCATCTTGCTCTACTTTCTTTCCCACTTATAACTTCGGACAAGAAACTATTTCTTTAGTAAGATATATTCCAGCAACAATTTTTCCTTCTTGTCGTGAGACACGCACCCAACTAATTCTTTAGGTACACCACAAAGATTTATCCATTTTAGGTTTGATCGTATCGCAACACTAAAATACCGAAACAACAATCTAGGCTAAAAGCCATACCATAACTCATATGGTATTGTCTCCATGGATTTAGATGGTTTCCCTATTATCTTAAGTGAGTGTTTTGTTCCTACCATACGACTCTAATGATCAAAAAAATTCGATAAGAGATTTTATTGATCACACACAATCCAATAGCATGTGATTACGATGTCCTAACACACCAGAACATTGTGGTGTTCCATACGGCGTAATTTGTGAAACTGTTTTCATAAGTCTTTTAATGACATGCCAAACTCATAACTCAAATCCTTGTTTCTTTGATCTGTATCGTAGGAAATTGATTATCTTGTTAAGTTTATTTTCCTACTTTACTTCTGAACTTCATTTGAATTTATCAAACTATTCAGACCAGCATTTCATTAAGCGGATGCCCATACATCTACTTAAATCAATCCTTGGTAAAGTTTACTAAATAATGATTTCCACTACATATTGAAATACTTCATTGATCCACACACATCAATTATGTATGATCTTTCAATAAGTTATATGCCCGTTTCCTGAAAACGGTGTCTTAGTTATCTTGCAAATGTTAGAAGATCGTAATCCAAAGACTCGTAGATCCATCGGAATGGAGCTTCCTTATGCTTATAACTTTGACATGATTCAAAACGTGAGTGCCACATAAATGTGGTGTCATTGCTAAGTTTGTATTCTTTGGCAATAATATTATAAATGTTAGAGCTACCACCATCTAGATTCACATAACAACATTCCATTCATGATCGGTATATGATCATTGAAGATATCGCTCATAAATGTAGGACAAACATTGGTCACTAACAGATATGAATGATTGTCTCACAAGAGGGAGACACACTTATAATGATCATCCTAACAAGCAATTAAAAGGAATTTGTTCAAATCTAAAATAATCTAAATGGTAGATGTTGAGAGAAAGTGTCTATGTGTAACACCCCAAAATTTGGATAACTAAATTTAGTGGTGTTTTCTCACACCTGAAAAACTTTTCTCTCGTATCTTAAATTCTTTTTCCCTCTGATGCGTGAAGATGCCCACATGTTCTTTTTCTCTCAATTAATTCCAGAGAATTCCTGGTAATTTCTTGCCACTCCGGAAAACCTCTGTTAAGATTTTTTCAAAAATCGTAAAGACTAAATATTGGGATCTTTAAATCCTAATATTCCATCTACCATATCAACCATCTTTCTAGCTTGGGAGATACCACAAAATATTCAGAGATTATCTCATCCAATTATTAATCTCCCTAGACAAAATGTTGCATAATTCTCTATGCAATGTTCCAAACACCCCGGATAAATGTTTTAATGCATGGGTTGATTAGGGAATTATTTTCCCCAACCTATGTATCTCCTGCACTTCTCAAAAACCAGGAGGTGATCAATTATGCCAGTGTCAACTCCCACAAAAATTGGAATGCTTATGTGGGCCACTTACTTGCTACTCACCTTTTGTTCCGAAATAGCCGGGAAATATTTCTCGGGCATGACCACCTATGGGATAGACCCCACCCAGGTGAAAAATTGAGCACATGTGTCCATGCCAACCAGCCCACATACATTTTCACCCAAAGTGCCACCTACTCCTTTGGTTGGTAATTCAAAATATCATGCCATTGAATTTCTCCTACCCTCGGAACGCATGCATTTATCTCCATTGCGCAAAAGGTATTCATGCATGAAGGAGGAAGTAAATGTTCTCGTACTTCTCTAGACACCCATGTGATCATTTGCCCAACCACAAGATGTTAAACCCCGAGTTAAAGCCCTAATGGCGATGATCCTCTCTTTATGATCCTTTTTGGACATTTACCCAAAATCATTTTGGAGGCAGCCATTTCAGCTCAAACTCAATGGACCATCTCCTAGCATCCAAACCTAACCAGTGGAATTTGTCTGGAATTTATTTGCGTCGAAAAGTTGTTGGGGCATTTCATCGAGCACCTTTGAGGCTAGTTTTGAAAATTTGCTAAACTAGCTTAATTACCTAAGCCATAGTCGGTGGCTAATCCTCTTCTCCAGTAGAAAACGTGCGGTGCTGCTCGGCCAGCTCATCCCCAAGCTCATCTATTCGTGACCCTGGTTGGGTCACCGACGCAGTGGCCGTGGTGAGCTTCACCTCGGGTCACCACCCCCGCCCCTCTTCCCGGCTATAAAAGCCACCCCGAGCGCCATTTCTAGCCACACCGCTCCTAGAGCTCACACTCCCCCCCCCCTAGGTCTCTCTGTCTCGAGCAGCTCGAGGAAAACGAGCTCACCGGAGCTCTACAAGCTCCAGTGGCCGAAACCCGAGAAGCCCTAGTGTGGCGAGTACGGCGGCCTCCAGCCACCGGTAGAAGCCCCATGGGCGAGGTGCATCATGGCGGTTCCATTCGCACCCTCGTCTCGGTCCCTGGGCCACCCCCTGGCTGGCGTCGTCGCCGTGCTGAAGCTCCGCCTCCATGGCCGAGCTGGCCGAGCTCGAGGAGGCGCGAGGGAGGCGCCCTAGCATCCGGTTCTGGCCCTGCCGAGAGCGGTGGGGTGTGGCGGGCCCGTCCTGGATGCCGGTGTCCGTCCCCGGCCGCCCGCTCGCCGGCGCCATGCTCGCCCGAGCAGCCCCTACGTGCATACGTACAAGTACGTACGAGGTCGTGGGCTCGAGCGGAGGAAGAAGGAAGAAAAAAAGAGAGGGAGTAAGGAGAGAGAGTCGCCGATAGGTGGGCCCCGGCCCCCACCTGTCGGGTTAAGTGGAAGCACCCTCGCAACTTTCCGTTTTTCCCCTCAGAAGGCATATTTCCGAGAACTGCGCGACTGACCCAGCCCAGCGCTGCAGCGCAGCAGGCCGGCCGGCCTGTTAAGCGGCCCAGTCGCGCGGCCGACGGCCCGTCCTGTTTTTTTTCACGCAGTTTATCTTTTTTTCCTGGTGAGCAACTTCGGACGCCTATAACTTTTGAACCGAAGCTCCGTTTTAGTTGATTCAAATTTCTAATTTTGTATCTCGTCGAGATCTAGCCAGTGGTACTAGTTTTGTTATCTTTGGAGATAGTTATTTTCATAGCCTTTATTTAATACACCGTTTGTGGTTTCGTGGTTTAGGCGTTCTTCGGATTCCGACCCGTGGCGAGTCCGAAACTTTCCAAACCTTTTGGAATCCTTCTCCAGAGGCAAGCTAACCACTTGCTATGACCAGTCCTGCAATGCTGTTTGCCTATTTGATTACATATTGTCATGCCATGTTGCATGAAAAATTGTCGCATCTCTATATATCTGTTGATCTTCAACATGTTGTGCAACACCCCTTTTTCTAGTCAAACGATAAGGCGCTGGTCGGAGGTAGCTCCGCCACAGTCATCCGGTTGACATTTCTTTTCTAGTCAAACGAGAAGGCGCTGGTCGGAGGTAGCTCCGCCACAGTCATCCGGTTGACGTTTCTTTTCTAGTCATACGAGAAGGCGCTGGTCGGAGGTAGCTCCGCCACAGTCATCTGGTTGACGTTTCTTTTCTAGTCAAACGAGAAGGCGCTGGTCGAGGTAGCTCCGCCACAATCATCCGATTGACGCTTTTTGGACAGTGATACGTGGTGGCGCCATAGTCGCCCGGTCAATACGATATATTTGTTGCTTGAATTCTTGTATTGATCTGTGATGGCGCCATAGTCACCTGGTCAGTACAAACTACTATTTTTTGAAATATTGTGTTGCTAATGTCTTGTCGTTTGATGATATATTATTATGATTTTGTGATTGTTGTGTTGGACGGAACATCGGTTGTTTGGACTTGTTATGATAAAACTTGATTAAATGAAACACCCCTCCAAACATCGATAGGGTCAGTCCATGGTGCCACTAATCTGAACATCGAAAGCAATACCACTGTCGCTCATATGGGCTGGCCTTGGCCTACGTAACCTATTGAGCCTCCTTTGATGCTACTATTTTGGCAAGTCTAGTCGATTACCTTTGTGGTCGAGGCCAGTCTTGCGAAGGTTCCGGAGCTAGGCGTCGCTCATGGGTTAGGGACGTGTCGGATTCACTTTGTCATAAGACATAGAATTATGTCGGTAGCTATACAAGGAGGGTCTTGGTAGCGTGAACGGTCATATACATGTATCAGGTCGTCTTGAGGATGATTTCCTAAAGTACCGGCTATATGGTCCATTTAGATGAGTGGTAACTGCAACCTCTCGAGAGTGTCAATCTAGCAGCTAGCGTCGTTCCAAGGTTATGGAACAACAGTTCAGTGTCGGTCACACTGTGTGTCTTTGTCGAATCCGGAGGTTAAACATAAGTTCGGTTTGAAAGAATGATGAACAACCGGTGTCGGGGGAATACTTTCTGGATTAACTCGCGGCCCAGTGCGACTTACTTTACTCGCACGGACAAAGGCCCACTTGGGAGCAAGCCCAATATTGAACCGCCATAAGGGGAAAGTTCTAGAAGACATATCCCGGAGGATGTGAAGACCAAGTAGTCTCCGAGTAGGCCTCTGTGGACATATTCCTTGTAGGGAAAGTTTCCTTTGTAACCTAGCGAGCCTCTGTGTATATAACGAGGACAAGCGGGACTTAGAACGGGTCCAGCTATCAAGCCCTAAACCCTAGTTCATACGGCGAATACTAGATCGGATCGCCTTCATTATAACACCTCGATTATCATATCAATACCAATTTAGGGTAGGCAGGAAGTAGGTCTTTTACCTCACATTAAGGGGGCCGAACCTGGTAAATCTGTGTTGATCTTTGTTCCTGCGATCCCAAGCTCGGAGATGCTTGACTCGCGTAATCCCACACCTACGAAGTCATCTATGACACCTGACGTGACAAACCCACGACAGTTGGCGCCCACCGTGGGGCCTGCGGTCAAGAGCGTCACGTTCCGCGCAGGATCCATGAAGGGAGCGGAAGATCTTGTTGTTGGCCGTATCATCACGGTCGATGGCACACCTCTCATCAACGATTCAAGCTGGGGACCGGAAGCAGATTACTTGGAGACCGGCCACGTCATCCCGTTCAGATCCATCAACGTCTTCGTTGGCTTCATCGGCGGCAGGTCCATTAACTCGGTCCGAGAGGGCGATTCAATAGAAGAAGTCGCCGACGATGGGGAAGAATCCGTCGAAAGCATGGACTCGCAAGAGTTTGGGTCCATTGTATCTGCCTTTGAAGAAAATTGTTGGGGTTGCCCACCGGAAATCGCATTATCAACAGATCAAGAGATGGCGCAAGTTGTGGTTTACACGGCTGGAGTAGAAGGCGCATCAGGAACTGCTGGAGAAACCGAGGTATCGGCACCCCCGAGCAACCCACTTCTTGTCCCTGTGTCAGCCACGAACGCCACCCTCCGTGCAACAGAAATTGAGGCCGCCAGGGCCGAGCTCCTGTATGAGGTCCGGAGGATGGAAGAAGAGCGCCGTAGTATCGATCAGATAAACCAAGGAATCCAACAGGAGCGGCAAAGAGTAGCCGCGCTGGCTGCGACTCAACGACAGGTTGACCCGCAAACACAACTGTGCATGACTCAACCAATAGTGGAAATCCCGCTCACCCCAGCCGCAGGAACGGGAATCCAGACGATTGTGGAAGGAAGGGTACCAACAAATCAAGAGACCCAGCAACAGCCAAGGAGGTTTCACACCCCGCAGGGCCACTACCAGAATCCTGTCGATAACATGTATGCTGCGGCTAATATCTTGACTCGGATGGTACCGACAGGCGACGACCCGTCAATGCTGAGGCACGGCGTGCGATCCAGATGCTAAGTACAGCGGTCCTACAACAAGCCAATAGGGCGGAAGCTGAAGCGCGGCTGCCCCTCGTACCAGCCAGTCACAGGATTGCAGCGGAAAGGAGCGTCCAAAGCAGGTTGCCAGAGAGCGCATCAGGAGTCGCACAGAGGTTGCAGGAGCGAGTCGCAGGAGCGCAGGCAAATATGCCAGTAGTACAAACACGGCCCGCAGATAATCCTGCGGGCACGTCCGCAGTCCTGTCCTCGCGACTCAAGGGGCCGGCATGTTTCACTGAAAAGATCAGATCGGAACCTTTTCCCGAAGATTTCAAGGGGCCACGCAAGGTGGCAAACTATAACGCCAACATGGATCCAACCACCTAGCTGAACAATTACGAGATGGGGATGAGCATTCTTAACGCCTCAAAAGAAATATGTGCAAGGTACCTCAACATGATGCTAGAAGGCACATCGCACATATGGCTGCAAAATTTGCCTCCCAACTCTATAAACACTTGGGAGGAACTGAAGGATGCCTTCATTAAAAACTTCCAAGGAACTTGCAAGCGACTCTGCAATATAGAAGACCTCGAGCGTTGCGTCCAGAAGGAAGGCGAGTCAAGTCGCCATTGGATGAAAAGGGTGGCAAAAATAATACACTCCTCGGATAATATACCACCAAGCTCAGCCGTCCTGGTAATGGAGAAAAACTGCAAGTTCGAGCCGCTGATTCATAAGCTGGGTCGCATGAAGGATAAAGTCAAGAGCCTCAGCGAGGTGATGGCTGCGGCTAACAAATATGCCGGCTCAGATAAAACCAGAGACGCGTCAGACAGAGAAGAAGAGGAGGCTGCTACCAAAGGAAAGAAAAACTTCAACAAGCCCCAGCAGCAGCAAACAAGCCATAACAACGCGAATCAAAACAAACGCAAAAGCGAAGATGGTCACTCAGGGCTCGTCGCCAATGCGCGTGGAGGATTCAGAGGCCAGCGTGGAAGGGGTCGAGGATACGGCTCCCGTCCAATCAATATGCAAGAAATTTTCAACCGGCCATGTGACCTTCATACGACAGGCGATGGACGGCCAGCGGATCATACCAAGGCGCAGTGCCACTATTACAAGAAGTGGAAAGAAGAGAGCCAACACAACGGGGGAAATTCCCACGAAGAAAACCCTAGTGCGGCTCATAACACAAATATTGGGCAGCACGGCACAAGTAACCCCAGGCAAACGGGGCAGTATCACACAATAGTTATTGATGACTCCAAAAGGGAAGAGAAATTGAGTCGCAGAAGTCAGCAGGTGAACGCCGTGATACCAGCAACACCCAATTGGTTAAGGTGGTCAGAACACGCAGTAACCTGGAGTCGCGACGATCACCCGCCACAAGTACGGGAACCTGGCAAGTTAGCACTGGTTGTGGCGCCGTACGTTGCAGGATACAAGCTGACCAAGGTGCTTATGGATGGGGGAAGCAGCATTAATATCTTATACTACGATACGTTCCAGCGTCTAGGACTCAAGGATTCTAGCCTGCGGCCCACGTCAACAGTGTTTCACGGCATTGTCCCAGGAAAGTCCGCACGACCAGCGGGGAAAATAACCGTAGGGGTAACTTTTGGGACAGAAGAAAACTTTAGAAGCGAATTCTTATGCTTCGAGGTGGTAAAATTTCAAAGCCCATATCACGCCTTGTTTGGAAGAACGGCCTTTGCTAAGTTTATGGCGAGACCATGCTACGTGTACCTACAGTTGAAAACACCAGGACCAAAAGGGGTCATCACAGTGTATGGAGATAGAGAAAAAGCAATAGAATGTGAAAAGGGAGATGCGGCCTTCGTAGAATCCGCCTGTGCCGCGGAGGAGCTAAAAGGCTATAAGTCGCAGGTGGACCCAAATGACATGAGTGTGGTTACCACGCCATCTGCCGAGCCACCAATGAAATTCAAAGCGGCCCAGGACACCAAGCAGATAAATCTTGTTCCTGGCGACTCATCCAAGCAAACCAGCATTGGAGCACACATGGAAGAAGAGCAGGAGAAGGCCCTCGTCGCTTTCCTCTAGGAAAATAAGGACATCTTCGCATGGAAGCCGTCAGATATGCCAGGGGTGCCAAGAGAATTAGCAGAACATAGCCTCAAAGTAAACCCTGCGGCTAAACCAGTGAAGCAACCACTACGGCGTTTCCACGATGATAGGAGAAAGGCAATAGGAGAAGAGATAGCTCGCTTGCTGGCTGCAGGTTTCATCACAGAAGTATACCATCCGGAGTGGGTGGCAAACCCAGTATTGGTTATGAAAAAGAACGGTACATGGCGAATGTGCGTTGATTACACCAGTCTCAACAAAGCCTGTCCAAAGGACCCATTTGCCTTACCACAAATCGACCAAGTGATTGATTCAACTGCTGGGCGCGAGCTGTTATGCTTCTTGGATGCCTACTCAGGCTACCATCAAATCAAAATGAAGAAGGAGGACCAAGAAAAGACGTCCTTCATAACACCCTTTGGAGCTTTTTGTTATGTCAGCATGCCCTTCGGGTTGAAGAATGCAGGCGCGACTTATCAAAGATGCATTCAGAATTGTCTACACGAGCAAATAGGTCGCAACGTTCACGCCTATGTGGATGATATTGTGGTTAAGTCGCAAATTGGCCAGGATCTCATTAGTGACCTGACAGAGACATTCACAAATCTCAGAAAATACAACATGAAGCTCAACCCCAGAAAGCTATTAGGATTCATAGTATCAGAGAGGGGGATTGAGGCCAACCCTGACAAGATAAAGGCCGTGATGGATCTCCAAAAGCCAGAAAAGATAAAAGATGTGCAGCGACTTACCGGGTGCGTAGCTTGTCGTGGGTTTGTCACGTCAGGTGTCATAGATGACTTCGTAGGTGTGGGATTATGCGAGTCAAGCATCTCCGAGCTTGGGATCGCAGGAACAAAGATCAACACAGATTTACCCAGGTTCGGCCCCCTCAATGTGAGGTAAAAGACCTACTTCCTGCCTACCCTAGATTGGTATTGATATGATAATCAAGGTGTTACAATGGAGGCGATCCGATCTGGTACTCGCCGTATGAGCTAGGGTTTGGGGCTTGATAGCTTGACCCGCTCTAAGTCCTGCGAGTCCTCTTTATATACACAGAGGCTCGCTAGGTTACAAAAGGAAACTTCCCCATAAGGAATACATCCACAGAGGCCTACTCGGAGACTACTTGGTCTTCACGTCCTCCGGGATATGTCTTCTAGATCTTTCCCTTATGGCGGTTCAATATTGGGCTTGTTCCCAAGTGGGCCTTCGTCCGTGCGAGTAAGTTAAGTCGCACTGGGCCGCGGGTTAATCCAGAAAGTATTCCCCCGACATTAGCCCCCAAGATTGGTTAGGACTTTACGGTGAGAACCTTCTGACCTCTTGAAATGGTCTCTGAGCCGCACTGCAAACGTTCTGACCAATCTCCTGACTCATGCGATTCAGCGCTGTGACTCATCCGCGCGACTCATCTTCCTTCTGGAAATATTCTGTTCCCTTTAATTGCGGACCGTTACTCGTTTTGCGGGCGCAAATTGTGCCGTTGGTTGCGAGCACAGATAATGCCGTTAGTTGCGGGCCCCTTCAGTTATAAGCTGCGGCCACCTAGGTCATTATCCATTTGCCCTTGCAATCTTCTCATCCCTAGCCGCGCCGTCTTCTTCCTCGACCCGAGCCTAGTTCCCCAATTCAATCTCCCCCTCGCAATGGCGCCCAAGGCGAAGCCATCTGACGATAGGCGCAAAATCTCCTGCAACTGGGAAGGATCCTGGGTAACGGAGGAAACTCTTGCGGATCTGGCCGAGGCTGGCTTCTTGCCGCCAAAGGGGACGGCGTCTGGCGGGCCCAGGCGATGAAATCGAGCCGCGCCCCAAGCCCAACGAGCTGGTGATGTTCGTGGAACACGTGGAGCGTGGATTCACGCCGCCAGGTTCTCCCTTCTTCCGCAATTTGCTGCAACGCCTAGGCCTCCGTCTTCACGACATCGGGCCCAACTCAATGCTCCAGGTGAGCAATTTTCACGTGCTGTGCGAGGATTATCTTGGCATAGCCCCCAACATCGATCTATGGCTGGCCTCTTTCACCTGCAACAGCCAACTTGTCTCCAAGGGTGGCGCCTACGTTCAGGTCGGCGCCATCTCTCTTCAACGCCATAGGAACTCTTGCCTTCCCAAGCTAGCCCTGGCGAATCGACCCAGGGCTTGGCAAAAATCTTTCTTCTATTGCCAAGATACTTCACCGGAGGGCGAAACTCGCCTTCCCTCCTGGTCTAACACCCTCTTCGTGCCTACCGAGGCACTGAAATCAAAACCCCGCGACTCGTCCATGTCCTTCATCAATGAGTCGCTGATCAAAATCCGCGCCTTAATAGGTCATGGTCTTACTGGCCTTGATCTTCTCTCTTGCTGGACCAAATGGCGCATTCAGCCCGTGAGTCCACGACAGCGATCCTTCCTTGAGTGCACAGGCACCTCTGCTGACGTTGATCGTATCAAGGCTTCGGACTGGAGGCCTGAGGATTGGGTGGAATTTGTCACCCGCGTGACTGAGGAGAAGGACATCTCCTTCGATAAGGTGGGGCTTGCCCCTTTCAGTGTTAACAACAAGCCTTTTGAGGTAACTCCTCTTCTCTGTCTTTTTGTCTTCGTAGTTGAGTCGCATTCCTTTTCTTAATACTGCAACTTATATCTCCCTGATCCAGGCTGATGAGAACTACTGGTCGCTGCCTGCAACCGTCGCCGGCACTGCTGCTCCCAGGCGTGCCGCACGAAAGAAGTTGCTGCCCACTCTAGAGGGCAGCGAGACTGCTGATATCCCTTCTGTTGCTTCTGCGGCCTCAGATGGTGAAGAAACTGAACTGGACGAGGATGACAGTCCAGTGCCAGCCGCGAGTTCTGTTGCCGCGGCTGGACCAACTCCCCGTAGAGCCTCCAAGAGGCTATCTCGTGAGGAACCAGAGGTTAACGCTCTGGAAAACCCTGAGGCCACGAAGCGTCGCAAACCTGCTACGGGCGCGACCTCCTCCGCTGCCAGGCGTGCTTTCAAAGCCACCGCCTCTGCTGAAGAAGACATGGGTCCCCACTCTGGTAATTTCTGTTGTCTTGTCATCTTGAATGCTTATTCTTTTTCTTCTACTGACACGCAAAACTTCTGCTCGTAGATTCTGGGACCCAAGGCCTGTCCTCACCGTCAAGCGGTGAACTTATGGCCTTTGTGAAGATGGCTCCAGAGTTAGTAACTTTTCCCTGTGCTTATAATACTTTTATTCTGGCTTATGTGCTTCTTCTTCACACAATGCCCTTGCTTTTTTCAGAAGTGCGGCTAAACCCGCGACTGAGCCTGGAACCGCGGTTGAGCCGCATTATCATCTGCTCATACCGCCATGGTAGAGGGCGTGGCCACCACTGATGACCTGGCCACGGTCCCTGTTCTTGACACAGCCACCCAAGAGGTGGCTCTGGAGGATAGAACGGATCCCCTTATGATCCAGGACGTGGAGAAGGTCAACCCCTCCTCCATAGATGTAATGGCCAAGGATGCTGATACGCCAGTGGTTGAGTCGCCAGTGGCGGACAGCCTGCGGTCGCCAATTCTGCATGCTGAGGTTGCTTCTTCCTCCTCCACAAGCCGCGCTGAGAGACTGTCAGAGGCTATCATTGCCTCAAATGACAAGCAAGCCATGGAGCTCCGCAAGGCACTATCTGACCTGTCTGCGGCTTATAAGGTAAACTTCTATCTCCAGTTATCTGTCTCTAGCCCCCAAGGATCAAGTTTCTTCTTTGACTGTAAAGGGAGACTTGATGCTTCTCTTTTAGCTGTTGATATATACTTACTAACTGATGTACCCTTCGTAGGAGGAACTAAGCTCCATAACGGCTGCCAAACTTGCCTTGGAAAAGCAGCTGGGGATACTCCCTCTGAACTGGAGAGGCTGCGCGAGCTCCTTGGCCAGCGTGACGCTGAGCTGAAGAAAGGGAAACCAGGATGGGCGAGCTATCTGATGAAAGCTTCAAGTTATCTGAGCAAGCCAAAGCCACCGAGCTGCGGCTTAAAACTGTTGAAGAGAAGTTCCAAGAGAGGGTCCAGCAGCTGGAGCTCCAAGTCAGTGCTCAAAAAGACGCCATTGCTGATGTCAATGAGGACGCAAGGCTTAAGGCTGTTTCCATTGGCGAGCTTGAGAAAAAGTTGAAGAAAGTTTCTGATGCCCATAACCTCGTCCACGCCAAAGTGTGCATCATGACTCAAGAATTAACTGGTATGTGTTGCGACTCACATCTGCATCTGTTTTTTCTACTATCTTTGCCTTTATGTTGCAAAGCTGACTGAAACATGCCTCTATGTAGGTGAAGATGCCAAGGAGCAGCGCGGCAGTACTCAAGAGCAGCTGGAGTATATCCGCGATTTTTCGCGAAGACTTGTGACGCCATGAAATCACTGTCTAAGTGCCTGCTGCCGACCAAGCCAGTCCCTGGTGATTCTGAAGGGCTGCTGAAAAGACTGCTTAGGGCGCCTCAGTTCTTTTTGGACTGGAAGGAGTCCTCAGCTCGCACCGGCGCGGCTCATGTTCTTGCTTTGGCCAAGACGTACTATCCTTCTTTTGATGCTGCCAAGGTTGCAAAAGGTAGGCCCTCGAAGAAGGTGGATGGCACCGAACTGACGGCCTCAGAATATGCGACGACTTGGAAGGATATGCGCGGCCACGCGACTGAACTGGTGGAGGGGATAGATCTTGCGACCTATATGGGCAAGTATAATCCAGATGGAAGCAGATGGGAGAAGTTACCCGCTCCGTCATCCAGTGCGGTGATTCCGCAGGAAAAGAACCCTCTCCAGGCGTATCCAGCTCTGCAGCCCCCAAGCCCGCGACTGAAGAGCCCTCCAGCGAGCCTGCAATTGCTCCTTCTGGCAAGCTTGGTAAGCCGCCTGTTCCTCCTTCCCACCGGCCAAAAGCTGCGCACAAGTGAAGAAGAGAAAACAATGGTTTGATGATCTTGGCCCTTAGCGGTCTGTAATAATTGTTAGAATTGATGTGTCATAAGACAATATTATGGTTTGCTTAAGTACTCTTGGCAGTACATGTTTCGACCAATAGGCTGGTCCTTATGATTTGTCTCGGTTTTTCCTCACTTAGGCCCTTGCGCGGCTCAGTATTTCCCAGGTAAAAAGTGCGTGTTCAGGGTCGAGAGCGGCCATGATAGGCAATCAAACTCGATTGACGCCGCACCCCCAGTACTTTGGCCGCATAGTGCAAGTCGCATCCAAGAGAGGTTGAGTATAATCACGATAAATGCCACTTGTTTGGCGATCCCAAGGAATAGGCCGCGCTAAAAAGCTGCCGCACCCCCAAGGGACCAATGATTAAAAAATAAAAGACTCACAACTCAATTGGTAGTTTGAGATGCTTTATTTCAGAATCATTATATGATACATAGGGTCGGTCGCGCCTAGGTGGCGACCAGAAGTGATGCTTGGGTCGGTTGCGCCTAGGTGGCAACCAGAGATGTGGTCGGTCGCGCCTGAGTGGCGACCAGAAATGGGTCGGTTGCGCCTAGGTGGCAACCAGAGATGTTACATGGGTCGGTCGCGCCTGAGTGGCGACCAGAAATGGGTCGGTTGCGCCTAGGTGGCAACCAGAGATGTTACATGGGTCGGTCGCGCCTGAGTGGCGACCAGAAATGGGTCGGTTGCGCCTAGGTGGCAACCAGAGATGTTACATGGGTCGGTCGCGCCTGAGTGGCGACCAGAATTGGGTCGATTGCGCCTAGGTGGCAACCAGAAGTGTCATATTGGGTCGGTCGCGCCTGAGTGGCGACCAGAATTGAAATTTTTAGCCCTGAGTGGCCAGCTTGATGATGTAAACTCTTAATAATTTTGCTGCGGCTGCTGATGGCAACTCGCGACGCTTAGGATGTGTCCTTATTGGCAATGGCTCGTAGCCTTTGACTTCCTTGCCTCCCTTGCGGCCGTAATCTGAAGTCGCAAGTCAGGCAGGTGCCTCTTGGCCTTCACGATGTCATCAAAATTCTCCTGCGACTCGCGCATGGGCGCGCTCTCTGCGATGCAAGCTGCTCTGGCTATGGCCTTGTCGCCTTCTTCACATTCTTGAGCTATTCTTTTGTCGCCATTGATGGTGATGACACCTCTAGGGCCTGGTATTTTAAGCTTTAGGTACACATAGCACGGCCTAGCCATAAACTTTGCGAATGCTTCTCTGCCAAACAGCGCATGATATGGGCTCTGGAAATCTACAACCTCGAACCAAATGTACTCGCTCCTGAAGTTGCTTTGTGTCCCAAAGGCGACCTCCAAGTTAACTCGCCCCAATGGCTGAGCTGATATGCCTGGCACGACACCATGAAACGTTGTTCTTGATGGGTGTAGCTGCTTTTCTTGAAGGTTCATCCTTTTGAAGGTTCCATAGTATAATATATTGATGCTGCTGCCTCCATCCATCAGTACTTTGCTCAACTTGTACCCTGCGACTTGAGGGGCAACCACCAGCGCGAGTTTTCCTCTTCATTTATTTCTCCTGGGTGATCCTCGCGGCTCCAAACTACTGGTTGCTCGGACCACTTTAGCCACTGTGGGACGGCTGGTACTATGGCGTTAACAGCCTGATTGCGTCGTCGCAGCTTTTGTTCCCTCCTTGAAGTATTCACCACAATGGTATGATACTGACCCAACTGTTTTGGGAATTGTGGCTGATCTGGCTGCGGATTTGGGACGGCGTTGTTGCTGTTGTTGCCTCCGCCATGTTTACCTTCCTCGTTGTTTTGATGATTGAAGTTTGTGTTGAGTGGCTGTCCATCCTTCCACTTTTTGTAATGATAACACTGTGCCTTCGTGTGGTTGGGTGGTTTCCCATCTTTTCCTATATGGATGTCGCAGGGGCGGTTGAAAACCTCTTCCAAATTAACTGGGTGAAAATTCCTTCCTCTGCCGCTGCTTTGTTTGTAACGAGTATTCGTATTTGCGACTAACCCTGAGTTTCCTTCCTCGTTTTTGCGCTTGTTATAACTCGCATTGGCATTGCTAGCTTGCTGTTGTTGAGGCTTGCTACTGGCCTTTTTCCCTTGCCAGTGTTTTCCTCTTCCTCCCCATCAGATGCGTCCCTGGTTTTATCCGAGCTAGCATACTTGTTGGCCGCCGCCATTACCTCGCTTAGGCTTTTCACTTTATCCTTCATGCGACCTAGTTTGTGGACTAGCGGCTCAAATTTGCAATTTTTCTCCATGACAAGGACTGCTGAACTGGGTGGTATGTTGTCTGAGGAATGTATGATCTCTGCGACCCTTCTCATCCAGTGGCGACTCGACTCGCCTTCCTTCTGCACACAGCGCTCAAGGTCCTCTATGCTGCAGAGTCGCTTACATGTTCCTTGGAAATTCTTGATAAAAGCTTCCTTCATCTCATCCCAAGAGTTTATTGAATTTGGTGGCAAATTTTGTAGCCATATGTGGGCTGCGCCTTCTAACATCATGTTTAGGTAACGTGCGCAGATCTCTTCGGATGCATTTAGGATGCTCATGCCCATCTCGTAATTGTTGAGCCAAGTAACAGGGTCCATGCTGGCGTTGTAATTGGCGACCTTGCGAGGTCCTTTGAAATCTGCAGGAAACGGTTCAGACCTGATTCTTTCGCTGAAACAGACTGGGCCTTTGAGTCGCGACGATAGGTTGGACGAAGCTGGCCTTCCTATTGTGTTGGCCGCCGTGCGCGGCTGCACAATCTCTATGGGTTGAATTTGCTGAGGTTGATTTTGAGCCGCAGGTTGATCTTCCCTTTGTCGCCTAGCCGAGCTTGAGGTCGCAACGTGTGGCGACTCCGCGTGGATGCTTCTCTCCGCCGTTGCTCTGCTATTGTAAGGGGGGAGTGCAGCCGTCCTGCGTGTTCTGACATATTCGCCTGCTGTATTACTGCTGTGCTCAGCATCTCGATGGCGCGCCGTGCCTCTCTGTCCATTGGCGTGTTTCCTGCTGGCGCTAATCTGGCCAAGATGTTTGTGGCTGCAAAGAGATTCTCCACTGGGCTAACATAATGCCCTTGCGGCGTGTGGAACCTTTGAGGCTGCTGTGGCGATTGCTGAACAAAGGTTGGCTGCGTCAACGGCGGGGGCATCATGGCCCTGTTGTTAGCCTGTACTATGGCCCTTGACCCAGGTATCTCTGCTACTCTTGGTGCTGCGAAAGATGGAACCGCTGGTACGATTGATGGTACAGCGAGTGCTTGAACCGCGGGCGCAGCTAACGGGGCCGCGGACCGCATAACCATGGCAGATGGTGCCATGCGTGCGGGTACCGCGACTGAAGGTTGTGCGACCCCTGACCATGCGACCGGGTGTGCCGTGTTGTGGCGACTGATGGGATAGTGTTGGTGGCGGCTGACGGGACCGCAATTGCTGGTTCAGTAGTAGGTGATTGGAACAGCTCCATAGGGTTTACTGTTCCTGGCTGCAGGCGACTCGCGTGGCGTCTGTGTGGCAAGGTGGCCTGTATTCCTTGCATAGTATTGGTTTCCTCGATGAGTCGCAGTTGCTCCTGTTGGAGGCGCTGTTCCTCACGCGCCAGCCTGGCTCTCTCATCTGCGATCCTCTGGACTTCATCATATAGCCCGATCCTGGTAGCCTCCAATTCTGTCACCCTAGCAGCCGCGTTAACCGCAGATATTGGTGTAAACAACACGCTTCCCTGTGCGGCGTGTCCGCTGTGCTGGGGATTACCCTTGACCCTGATTCCGCAGGCGCGACTCCAGGTGGGGTTTCTCTGTTTGCGACTCCTGAGGCCGCGACTCCTGGCGTCATCGCAGCGGATGCCGCGACTCCTGATGCGTCTAGCGCGGCTTGTTCTGCTGCTTCCGGCGGTGTGGGGGCTAAGCTGCCTGGTGGCATGCCCAGCCCTTCGTCTGCTTCTGTGGTCCTGTAGACCCCTTCCACGTGCCGATCTTCTACAGAGGGCGAGCCACTATCCACAGGGTCTCCGCATAGCCTTTCCTCAAGGACGTACTCAATGGATTGGCCTTCTTCGTCTTCGAGAGGCAGCGACTCGTGGTTGATAGATTCTTCTTCTTGGTCCACTGTTACCGCGACTCCTTCTTCTGAATCGCCATGTTGCGATGGATCCTCTGACTCGCCGCCAATGAAGCCGACGAAGACGTTGATGGATCCAAAGGGGATGACGTGGCCGGTCTCCAAGTAATCTGCTTCCGGCCCCCAGCTTGAATCGTCGATGAGGGGTGTGCCATTGACCGTGATGATACGGCCAACAACAAGATCTTCAGCTCCCTTCATGGATCCTGCGCGGAACGTGACGCTCTTGACCGCAGGCCCCACGGTGGGCGCCAACTGTCGTGGGTTTGTCACGTCAGGTGTCATAGATGACTTCGTAGGTGTGGGATTATGCGAGTCAAGCATCTCCGAGCTTGGGATCGCAGGAACAAAGATCAACACAGATTTACCCAGGTTCGGCCCCCTCAATGTGAGGTAAAAGACCTACTTCCTGCCTACCCTAGATTGGTATTGATATGATAATCAAGGTGTTACAATGGAGGCGATCCGATCTGGTACTCGCCGTATGAGCTAGGGTTTGGGGCTTGATAGCTTGACCCGCTCTAAGTCCTGCGAGTCCTCTTTATATACACAGAGGCTCGCTAGGTTACAAAAGGAAACTTCCCCATAAGGAATACATCCACAGAGGCCTACTCGGAGACTACTTGGTCTTCACGTCCTCCGGGATATGTCTTCTAGATCTTTCCCCTTATGGCGGTTCAATATTGGGCTTGTTCCCAAGTGGGCCTTCGTCCGTGCGAGTAAGTTAAGTCGCACTGGGCCGCGGGTTAATCCAGAAAGTATTCCCCCGACATAGCTACTTTGAGTCGCTTTATATCAAGATTGGGAGAGAAAGCACTACCTTTGTACAGACTGTTGAAAAAATCAGACACCTTCGTTTGGGACGCAGAGGCTGATGAAGCTCTGACAGCCTTGAAACATCAATTGACAAATGCTCCAGTTTTGGCGGCTCCAAAGGATAAAGAGCCAATGCTACTATATATAGCTGCAAATTCCCGCGCTGTGAGCGCTGTCATGGTTGTGGAGAGACAAGAAACAGGGAAGGAATACCCCGTCCAGAGACCAGTATATTACGTGAGTGAAGTCCTCACAGCTTCCAAACAGCGTTACCCACAGTGGCAGAAGTTGGTGTTTGGAGTGTTCATGGCGAGTCGCAAGCTGAAGCACTACTTCCAAGAGCATCCAATAACTGTGGTTAGTTCAGCACCATTGGCAGATATCATTCGTAATCGAGAAGCTACTGGAAGAGTCGCTAAGTGGGCGATCGAGTTGGGACCACATCACATCAGCTACGAGCTGCGAACATCAATTAAGTCGCAGGCTCTTGCAGATTTTATCAACGATTGGACAAAAATCCAAGTCGCTCCTAGCATGGCAGAAACCAAATACTGGACCATGCATTTCGATGGGTCAAGACAGTTGCAAGGCTCGGGGGCTGGAGTTGTTCTAACATCTCCCAAGGGAGACAAGCTGCGGTATGTGCTACAGATACACTTCAACTGCACAAATAACGTAGCAGAGTACGAGGCACTGCTTCATGGTCTACGTATAGCAAAGGATATGAACATCCGTCGCATACGCTATTTTGGCGATTCAGACTTGGTGGCATAGCAGGTCTCTGGAACGTGGGATAGCAAGGATGCGAACATGGCTGCATATAAAAGAGAGGTGGACAGAATTGCTGGACATTTCACTGGATACCAAGTTGAACACATTGATCGGAGACAAAACGAAGCTGCGGATGCCCTGTCTCGGCTTGGATCCAACAGACAGTCAGTCCCACCCAATGTTTTCCTGGATGAACTACACAATCCATCAGTCAAGCGTCCAGCAGAGATTGACATTGCAGAGCCAGAGGACGACTCAACTTTAGTCGCAGCCCTGCATGAACAGCCAGGATGGACAGAGCCATACATGGCATATTTAAGTCGCGGAGTGCTACCAGATGATGAGATTGAGGCGCGCAAGATCATACGACGATCAAAGGCCTATACAATTATCAACAATGAATTATACAAGCGCAGCGTGTCAGGAGCATTCCAAAGATGTGTTTCACCAGAAGAGGGACGAAAAATCTTGCACGAAATGCATTCAGGTGATTGTGGCCATCATGCTTCATCAAGATCTTTGGTGGCAAAGGCGTTCCGACATGGATTCTTCTGGTTAACAGCATTAGCAGATGCAGAGCAAATTGTCAGAGTGTGTGATGGATGTCAAAGATATGCTAGGCAAGATCATATGCCAGCTCAAGCGCTTCGCACAATACCCATCACATGGCCTTTTGCCGTGTGGGGTTTTGACATGGTAGGGCCCTTCAGACGGTCTTCAAACGGAAAAACTCACCTCTTGGTCATGGTGGACAAATTCACAAAGTGGATAGAAGCAGAACCTGTGGGAGATTGCGAGGCTGAAACAGCAGTCAAGTTCTTGAAGAAGATCATATTCCGCTTTGGGTACCCCCATAGTATCATTACAGACAATGGGAGCAACACCTCTAAAGGGGCTACACAGATATTTTGCACAGACAATGGGATAAGATTGGACCTCACGTCAATAGCGCACCCGCAGAGCAATGGACAAGATGTGCGAGCTAACAAGGAAATTCTCCATGGAATTAAGCCGCGCCTTATTGAAAAGGTCGAAGCATCTCCAGGATGTTGCGTGGAAGAACTGCCAGCGGTAATATGGAGCTTAAGAACAACCCCTAACAGATCCACAGGATTTACACCATATTTTATGGTCTATGGAGCAGAAGCAGTCATGCCCAGCGACATCATACATGATTCACCAAGAGTTGCGGCTTACATCGAGACAGAAAATGAGATAGCTTGGCATGACTCGGTGGACACATTAGAAGAGGTTAGAGACTTGGCAGCATCAAGGTCAGCGGTATATCAACAAGACTTGCGACGCTATCGTGCCAGACGCATAAAAACCCGCACCTTTCAAGAAGGCGACCTAGTACTGCAACTTAAACAAGATCACAAGGGAATGCATAAGTTGTCCTCTCCATGGGAAGGACCCTACATCATCAGTAAGAAGCTAAATAATGGGTCATATTACCTGCTGGATGTAAGGGAGGAAAGCAGCGAACGCCATGATTTCGAGGATCGTCTCGAGGCACCTCGCCCTTGGAATGTCGCGCACCTGCGACCGTACTATACATAAGAAAAGGCTGATCAGAGCCAAGCATCATCCTTTCCAGCTTTATAGCTGAGTATCATCACAGCCACTCAGGGCTAGAACTTCAACTTTGGTCGCCACCTAGGCGTGACCTATGCAACATCTGATCGCCACCCAGGCGCGATCGACCCTTGTATCAGAAACCGGCCGCCACCTAGGCGCGGCCGTAAACTTTGTATCATCTCTGGTCGCCACCTAGGCGCGACTGACCCCATGTATCACCATGGATCGCCACTTACGCGCGATCCAACCCTATGAATAACACTCGGTTGCCACCTAGGCGCGACCTTATGTGTCATCATAATCAAAGCTTATCATAGCTTAGCCTATCATGGCAATATCATAATGTTTCTTGGGGTCTTTGTTACCCTGAAACAGCCAATTTATTGGCAATTATCAAATTTGCCTTAAGTTGGATTGCTACTCGCATTATGTGGCCAAAGTACTGGGGTGTGGCGTCAATCGAGCTTGATTGCCTATCATGGCCGCTCTCGACCCTGAACACACATGTTCATAGGAAATACTGAGTCGCGCGAGTGCCCACTTAAGGATTCAGATGGCCTAACTAGAGGTCGATGTACTGCTTATAGTACGGCAACACCAATTACAATTACTTGTATCTTAACAATTGTTTTATTCATGATATCAAGTTACAGGTGATGACCTTCAGAGTTCTCTGAGAAGAATTGAGATGATTACCACATTACATCCTCTCAATCCTTGGAGGCTACATTATATTATCATCAAAAATTTGAAGATGGGCCATCATCAAGTTCTGAAGCTATCAGGCTGCTCTAACAAAGAAGCTCACGAAGTCAGATGATCATCCAGGTGCGAGTCAAGGTCAATCCTGCACAATTATAAGTCGCGAAATAAGGAAAAGCGCGGCCTAAACATTCAAGATCAAGGAATACTATGAAGATTCAGGCCACGCTTGGGGGCTAATATTTCTGGATTGACTCGCGGCCCAGTGCGACTTACTTTACTCGCACGGACAAAGGCCCACTTGGGAGCAAGCCCAATATTGAACCGCCATAAGGGGAAGTTCTAGAAGACATATCCCGGAGGACGTGAAGACCAAGTAGTCTCCGAGTAGGCCTCTGTGGACATATTCCTTGTAGGGAAAGTTTCCTTTGTAACCTAGCGAGCCTCTGTGTATATAAAGAGGACTCGCGGGACTTAGAACGGGTCCAGCTATCAAGCCCTAAACCCTAGTTCATACGGCGAATACCAGATCGGATCGCCTCCATTATAACACCTCGATTATCATATCAATACCAATTTAGGGTAGGCAGGAAGTAGGTCTTTTACCTCACATTGAGGGGGCCGAACCTGGGTAAATCTGTGTTGATCTTTGTTCCTGCGATCCCAAGCTCGGAGATGCTTGACTCGCGTAATCCCACACCTACGAAGTCATCTATGACACCTGACGTGACAAACCCACGACAACCGGATTTCACTAAATGAATGATAAGATGATGCAGGGAATGTTACTTGAGTTGTGGATGGTTACCATGTTTTGGGATGACGGCGTGATTGTTGGGAGCCTAGAGTTAGGCCTGAGCCAACATCGACCGTGCATGCCCAACGTGGAAAGATAAGGCCAGTGTGCCTAGCAGGGATGATAAATATTGTTATGTTACTTGGTACCAACTGGTACACTCGTTTACTCGTCACAGGTAAGCCCTTTGTATGATTGCTGGTACACGATCCAACCCTACCTAGCTTAGACTCTGTACTGGTGATACCCCCGCTGTTTGCTTATGACATGTTTGGTTGTCAATGCCATGCTACTTTTATGTCATATACTTGAGTAGACTGTTGCCATGTGGTAGGACGTTGTTTCTTTGGATAACTTGTTGCATGATTGCCTGACTGTTCCTGTCTTGTGGTTATCTTACTTGCGAGTATGTTATTGTACTCAGACTGGCTTTTCATGTGGCCAGACTTAGCCAGAAGTTGGAGCAAGAGCGTGCTAGGATCAGTAGCCCAGCCAGATACCTGTGGAGTGGAGCCGCTCCAAGCCGTTGCCTTAGTTGTCTTCCACTGCCAGTTAAACTCTGTCCCGTGCCATACCTGGCCTTGATTTTCGGTCATGCCTTGATGGCCATGTAAACCTTTTGTAGCCCTTTGGGCCTGATTGTGTAATGATTTCTGCTATGTTGCATTATCGTAACGTACGTCCAGATATCTTGGGCTGGCGCACGAGGCGACCGCCCTTCTGGCGACATGTGTCAGAGGGGGTGCCACAGAGCATGGTATCAGAGCACCAGGCTGGCTGTAGACTACCCTAGCATGGAAAGCCCCACCTTACTTTTGCCCGACAATGACCCGATAGATTTAACCCATCTCCGCCTAACTGGCATGGCTCGTGTCAGTCAACAATGAGGGTGCAGTAGAACTTGTCCCAAAAAAAAAATTCCCCAACACGACTTGCCGGTTTCATCCTTGAGAAGGAATCGACACTACCCATTAGTATGAAACCCAAGTCCTGGCTACCTATAAAATCCCACCCTCGCTTGTGGATGCTCAGACCAAGTCCCCACCAAGTGAGGATTCCTAAGTTTGTAGGTGAGAGTTTGCGAGGTTGTTTGTTCTTCTGTGTTTTCTTGTATTGCATGTTAGCTTGGCAGCTATTATGGGACTTGTTATTTCAACTCCGTGTAAAGACTTCATGTTTGTTCCCTGTTAGCTACTTGCTTGGCGTGCGACAAAACAACATGCCCTTTGTTCCTTTTAAAAGTTTTGGACAAATGACAGATCACATAAAAAACAGAACTGGTATATGTGAACCCAGACACATATGCCCACCTGTAAAATTAACACAACCTTTGAATGGGACATTATTTTCTAGTAGGAAAAATATCTTGGTGTGTTGCACGACTTTAACCGTGAAGTGGATGTATTTGAGAAGACACTGTACCCATGGTGAACCGCTCACTCAAGGATTCGTGTGTAGATCTTGCTGATCTTGCCCTACTTGTGCTGGTTGAACAACAAACCTTAGGTTTAATTTTATAACCATAGTAAAAGATCCTATGTTGATTGATTGTGTGAGCCCCTGCCATGCTATCCCTAGAATGCATTAAGTGCGATAAAAATAGCGAGCTTTGAAAATACCTGGTTTTATGAAAAATCCCGTTGTGTGTTGATCTTTCTTTGTGGTTCCAACTATAGTGGTCATAGAAAAGTTTACGCAAAAGGTTTTTAAATATATGGGTATATGAAACCATATAGGAAATATCTTGTATAACTCCAGGAATCTCTATAAGTCTCCGAATCTCAAGATGAGATTCTTTTTAAGGGGGAAAGGTCTGTAACACCCCAAAATTTGGATAACTAAATTAAGTGGTGTTTTCTCACACCTGAAAAACTTGTCGGAGACTAGTCCCAGGAACTAGGGGTGTGTCTCACAGATGCCAGGAATTGAGTAAGGGGCTGAACACGCATTCAAACAATCCTCAACTACCTCGGCGACGGTGCTCGTCGAGCTCGGTGAGGGACATTACGGCAGAGAGTAAACACGAGCATGTACCCAGGTTCAGGCCCACCATGAGGTGTAAAGACCCTATGTCCTGCTATGTGGTATTGCACTGCTTGGAGAAGTCACAGTACAATGGAGCTTGCCGAGGGCTCAGTTATGGCTATGGTGGACTACAGTAGAAGGAGCTTCGTCTTCTCCTTTGCGACATAGCCGATTGGGTGTAGAATGAGCAGAATCAGTTGGAATCGAATGGCGGAATCCCCCTCCTTGGTCGTACGCTGCTTCTTTTTATACTGCCTTGGTCCTCTTCCCCGAAAGCACTAGGCGGGAAGGGATACCACATGGTGGCAAAGGTGGAGCGCAGCGCATGGTGTCGGGGTTGTCCATGGACACGGTCCATGGCAGAGAGCACGTCTCTTTGGCAGAAAAAGCCACCGTCCATCCAGGACGGTGGGCTGGCGCCGCAGAGGTCCGTGACGCACCCCACGGTGATGTCGGCTTGGAGCGTAGCGGGTGCCGGTCCCCTTATCACCAAAATGGCAATACTGGGAGTCCGCTTTGCTTGCCCCAGTTTTGTTGACTGCTTTATACACGAGAACGGCAACTGCGGCGTCGTTGTCATCGCACAGGCGTGCGCGTCACTCTGCGGCGGGCGCAGAGGCCATGTGCGCTCTGCAGCGGGTGCAGAGCTTGCTTCCACTTGAAGGAACCCCGCGAGGGCTGGGTGCCTCGCCGAGGTTCTGAAGTACTTGACGCCTCACGAGGGAGGCCTCGCGAGGGTGGCACAGACGTGCGCCAGGACTTGGTGATATTCCGGGCAGGAGAGACCCTCTCGAGGGAAAACTCCCTCACGAGGCCCGTTAGGCTGAGCGTCTGGTCCTTAGCAGAAAAGCTCAGGAGGGTGAAGAAGCACTCGCGAGGGAAAAACCCCTCGTGAGGCTCGCCAGGCTGAACGCCTGGTCCTTAGCAGAATTCTCCACATAGCATCGAGGGTTGTAGCAGGCCGGCCCATGGTACCCTGGTTTCCACTGGGCCGACAGTAGCCCCCGGGCCCGTGATGGGCATGCTGGAGTTTCACGAACGCAGGCGAATCATCGTGGGCCCAAAGGAGCCTACCTGGCCCGAGACACGTGGAGAGTTGCGGCTGCCCACGATGCCACGATCTCTGTAGTAACAGGCATAGTGGCGGGACCCACCACGTCCTGGTAACGGCTCGATGAGCCGATAAAAGCCGGAGAGCTCAGCGCAGACGGTCGTTGCTCCATTCATCCCCTTTCGCCTCCTTCTTCCCAGCACAAAATCTCCAATCCTCCCCATCGCAATCCCATTGCAATGGCACCCAAGAAGGTTGCAGGCTCCAGAAAGGGCAAGGAGGTGGTGCAGGCGAGCGAGCCTGCCGCGATGAAGCAGGACAGAGCTCTCAAGCCCGCTCTGTCCGGGTTCCGCATAAGCTCGGAGGCACAGCTGGATGAGGTACACCACATGGCGGCCTCCGAGACCAACGAGCACGGCGCCACGGTGCTCAAACCGGCGAACAACCCCAGCGGCAGCCTCTACCCCATCTTCAGGCACACCCTCTTCACCGGGCTCGTGCCTCCCTTCTCAGACTTCTTCTTGGCGGTTCTGGAGCTCTACTAGATCCAGATTCTTCATCTCCACCCCAACTCCATCCTCATCCTTGCCATCTTTGCTTACCTCTGCGAGGCGTACATCGGCATTCCGCCCTCCGTCGACCTCTTCCGCAGCTTCTACGCGCTCTGATTCACGGTGAGCAACGAGCGGTCAGGGTGCGTCTCCTTCCACATCACTGATGGCATGACTGGCATCTACATCCCCATCGCGTGGGCTGGCGAGAATCCCGTGACCAGTGTGATGAAGAAGGTGGATGATTTCCGCAAGTGGTGGTTCCTCGTGGATTTCGGGAGCCAGAGTCCCTTCTTCTAGATGCCTGAGGCGCCCCCGACGAAGAGGGCGAGCTGATCTTCCAAAACACTCACGGGCCCCACGCTTGGCCCCGTGGTGAAGCGTCTGAAGGATCTTTGTGAGGCTGGCCTTACTGGGCAGATGGTGGCCAAGGACTTCGTGAGGCGCCGCGTTGCTCCGCTCCAGACGCATGTGGACCCGATGTGGCTGTACACCAACCAGAGGGACAAGATGCGCCTGAGCGCTACCCTCTTCTCGGAGGAGGAAGTGGATGGCACCATGGAGGTCCTCTTCACTTCTCCGACCATCCCCAAGCCTAACGACAACACTGTGCCGCTCCACAGGTTTGAGCTTGGGCCTCGTGTCATGTTCGTGGAGACGATGCCCGTGTTTGACCAATGGGGCCTGGTGCCTGAGGGGCACGTTGGGCCCCGCGAAGACCCGGAGTCAGCGGCGCAGGCAGCGCCAGCCGATGGCTGGGAGGAGACGATGGAGACGCCTGCGAAGTCTGACGCAGGTGCGGCCGGCACCTCAGGAGGCCCTCACTCCTCGGCGGGGAACTCGAGCTCCTCGAGAGGCGTGCCGCCTGAAGCTGAGATCCACGAGATCTCCTCGGGTAGTGTCGTGGGGTAGAAAACACAGCAGATGCTACTTGAGGGTAGCTTAAACTTTTGGGCAAGGCGACTCTGGTGTCTGGATGTTTGTTTAGCACGGCAGGGGACAAAGGTTTACCCAGGTTCGGCCTCTCCATTGGAGATAAAGACCTACTTCCTGCTATCTTATTATTAATCTCGATCTCTGTCTCGATAACCCGGCTACTACAACAGAGCCGGATCTCGATCTAGGTTACAAGGATTGTATGTCTCTCGCCTAAAGCTTGGGGTTACGAAAAGGTCCTCTTTGTCTAAGGGCCTGGAGCCGGTTTATATAGATACCGGGCCTCCTGGTCGCGTACATGATAAGCCGGGTTCTACCCGAACTCTGAGTCCTACTACTACTCCTTTATCCTTCGTGTATTCCAAGTATAGAACCGCCTCTTGAACCGCCTCTGGACCTTCTGGAATACTCTTCATGAATAGCCGGGTCATCGCCAAGATACCGGCCCAGCACCATAACCCGGCCTATGCTGAGGGTTAACTGGCTTCGCCGGGCCTCCTGCCTGGCGGGTCATGTTTTCCTCTTCATGGGCCTACCGGGTTATTATCCCCCCATCAGTAGCCCCCAGGTTAACCAGGTAACCAGATTGCCACGCTTTGCTTCTATCTTGCGTTGTTTGTTTCTTGACCAATGCTGGTGTTCTGGCTTGCCTGGTTAATCACCTGAAATACAAAGATAATAAATATGTACAAGATATCAAGTTTCATTTCCCTCTGTCTTGTTAAGCCAGCTCTTCTTGGCGGGTTATCTCATGACCCGGCTTTCTCATTCTACACCGTGTATCTCCGGGTTTCACACCCAACACTTAGCGAAAATTTCTGCTCGGCCATCTCACTGAGACACCATAAATGAGTCAAGGAATATTCTTTTTGTCCTGTCTAATTGTCGCTGACTTCCCGGAGAAGATGCTTATCTTATCCACTCATTTTTACCATGTTACCCCTAGGGTTTTCACCGCGGTTATAAATATCTGACCACGACCTCGCGCAGTCATTTTCCCCATTCTCAAACTCATCTCCAACTTCGCGCAAGCACTGTAGCAGCCGCGGATCCGATCTCGAATCGAGCTCTCCAACTTCAACTAATCTCCAAGGTAACTCCAATCTTTGTTTTTACTTGTGCTGCGCATCCGATTCCGCTCCTCATTTTGTCTAGATTCAATCTGC
Source organism: Poa pratensis (assembly GCA_947311845.1). Lineage (NCBI taxonomy): Eukaryota > Viridiplantae > Streptophyta > Magnoliopsida > Poales > Poaceae > Poa > Poa pratensis. The sequence goes on along the minus strand of CAMZMU010000060.1, from coordinate 35,275,348 downwards.
ACTCCTCTACCCACATTTGCATCTGAGCTAGGGTTCTTATCATGTTCATCATTCTTCGCCATTGTTGCCGCTTAGGCACCTCGTTGATCTCCAGCCATGGTGAAGGAGAAGAAGATGGCAGGAGGGCCCAAAGCTGCAAAATCTCTTGCAAAGAAACCTCCCAGCTCCGCAAAGGGCGGATCTAGCGGTGCGCCCGCAACCGCTCCTGTGAACTGGACACGGTCCAGCGCAACCAAGACCACGCTTCAGTCTTTCGTGAACCGGGGTGAACTCCCACCTCAGGAGGAGATCCAGTGGCGCGCCCCTGGGGAGGAGATCCGCCCAAACCCCAAGGAAGGTGAAGTGGTAGCCTTCTTAGATCATGTCCTGCGTGGTTTCCGCCCACCGGGTTCCCTGTTTTTTCGCCGGGTCTTAAAATACTACGGTCTTAGGCCACAAGACATAGGCCCCAACTCCATTCTCAACATAAGCAACTTTGTAGTTTTCTGCGAGGATTACTTGCAAATTGCCCCCAGCATTGAACTTTTCCTAGAATTTTTCTACTGCAACCCATCCCGCAAAGACAACCTTGGCCCTTACGGTGGAGTGGCGATCCAGCGCCGGCGGGTATGTGATTTCCCGGCTCTTGCTCTCGCCAGCCATCCAAAGGGATGGCAAAACACTTATTTCTATTTCAAAGACACTTCACCCGAGTCAGATGATGCTCGTTACCCGGCTTTTCTGAACTCTGGCATGACCTACGAAGCAAAGATGAACAGCTATGCCCCAGACGCAGACCGGGTCAAACTCGAGCCCACGCTCCGCCGGGCCAAAGCCCTGCTCGCACATGGACTCAGGGGGACTGACCTGGTCAAATGCTGGATCGGCTGGTTCATCCAGCCCCTCAGCATCAGAAACCGGCTCTTCCATGAATATACGGAAGAGACCACTGACGACATGCGTTATTCAGAGATCACTCTGCTGGATGACCAAATCGTGAAGAACGCCAAGAGGCTCTTGGCGAAAAGAAGACCGATATTGCTATGGACGGGCTCGCCCCATATAGTGCCAAAAACAAGCCTCCTACGGTAAAAAACTTGCCCTTAATTGTTTCTGTAAACTATAACCCGGTACTTCTTGCAAACTGTTATTGATATTTCTTTTTCCAGGACTCCAAATGGTGGAGCGCAGATTTCACCCCTACATCCTCTACTGAAGAGGACACAGAAAGTGACGATCAAGAGGAAGAAGAAGAAGAAGGTGAGCCAGACTCCATAGGCCGGCTCTTCCTCGAGCTGATTAACACCGAAGTCCCCAAAAAGGACACTTCTACTGATAACTCGGCTCTTCTCATTCCAGGCCCCAATGACCCGGCTCCGGACGTATTGCCGGGTCCTGAAACTGCTGCACCCACTCCACAAAAACGGACCCGAGCCGCCATTGCAAAGGTGCCAATTTCTCGTTTTTCAACTTGTACAACGAACTCATCTCAAACTCAAGTACCAACACAGGAGAAGGAGCTTGAGAAGGAGGCCAAGGCAAACAAGAGACCGCGGACCCGGTCTCTTCAGCCCACGTATCCTTGAGCTCAGGTATCCCTCAACAATCTTTATCAAGCTGGGCCAAATCCATCCAGAAGACGCCCAGCTCAAAGTATCCTTTAGCTGGAAAAATCCGGGTCCCTAAACGCTCTGGTTTATCAGATACTTCTTCCTCGGACGCGGTTAGCACGCCCGAGGATTTCCACATCAATGCCGGGTTAGAAATGCTTCACTATCTCTTCCTTTTTTCAGTACTTTGCAATCTTTACTATGACTAACTGCTTTTCTTTTGTTTCAGCGCTAAGGCAATTGTGGAAGAAGAAGAAGACCCGGAATCTTCTCCCGCTGCCTCTCCTCAACACACAACTGCTGAACCCTCTGTAATGGAGGTACAAATTGAGGAGCCGGTCCAGAAGGAAGAATCTGGCGCCGAAAATGTGGTAGCATCACCACCAAGTCCCCCTGCACCTGCTCCAGAGCCAACAAAGAACACTCCCTCACCCGGGCATGGCTCTGGTACAAAAGAAGTTGAACCAGAAGTTCTAATCACCGGGTCTCATCAAGGCCCAGCTCCTGGTGTCTCTCAAGTTCTTGCAAAGATTGTTGCTCCTGAAGTCAAAGTAGATCCCTCTGCCAAGGGCAAGGACCCGGTTTCTTCTTTAGATTTGGCGACCTTGGATTCCATGTCCACACCTGCACTATGCGAGGAGTATTTCTCTCGCCTTGCTCATCACAAGAATTTGGAAACTGAACTTGTTTCTCTACTTCAAAAACGATACCAGGTACTCTTTTATCTTTGCTTGACCTTTTATCTTTTGCATAACTATAACCTTACTAGCCCCCAAGCTCCAAGACTATCACTTGTTGATGGACTTGGTGCTTGAAAAAATAATAACTTACCAAAAAACTTCAACCTGTAGCCCCCAAGGCCCGGGTTGTATGTTTACAACAAGCCGGGTCTTGAAATCACTTTTCCTTCGTCACAATCAAACTGCGAAAAACAACTTTTAAAGACTGTAGCCCCCAAGTGCCGGGTTAGCTGCCCGCAGCAACCTGGGACTGCACTTTTCACTTATAAACTTGAAACTTTAGAAAAAACTCTGAACTGCTCTCTTTTTTGTGTAACAGGAGCATGTTAACAAAGCCAACGAAGAAGTGGCCCGGCTCCAAGGAGCCTTGAAAGCTGAAACTGAGACCCGGACTGAAGATACGAACAAAATTCAGGCCCTTGAAGAAAAAATAACTGCCTTGACGCAAGAAAATTCTGACTTGACGCGGAACATGCAAGAGCATGAGGATAACTTTCAAGAGCAGCTGACCAACCTCCAACAGAAGTTGGACTCAGCCACCAATGAGCTTGCCTGCCTAAAAAAGATGATCACCTCCATGGTTACTTCACTTGTTGGTAAGCACAAAACTTTGAAACCTTGTAATATTTGTCTAACCAGACCCGGAATGTGAACTAACTCCAACTTCTATTTCTTGAATACAGGTTCACGTGACGGAAACGTCCGCAAAACCGCAGCTGAGAAGATAAAATGCATGTATACACTGGTTCGCCAGTTATACTTTGGAAGCTGTGAGGTGATCAAGGCCGCCAGGAACTGGGAGAACCCGCCCAGCACTTATACTGAAGTGCTGGGTCACTTATCCACAATGCCAGGCTGGATTCAGTTATTGAAGAAATCTGCTTGCAGAGCCGGCGCAATGCGCAGCCTAGCCTTAGCTAAGGCCTACTATCCCAGTCTTGACCCGGCTAAACTTGCTTCAGGGTTTCCAGAGTACAATGCAGATGGAACTGCCTTCGACAGGAAGGCCTACGGCCGGGTTGTGAAGCAGACCCGGGTCGCAGCCACCCAAATTGCCAACGCTCTGAAGCTCAACAGCATCCAATATGGCTATAATGAAGCTAATAAAGAGATTGTGGAGGATGAACCTCAGCGCATCAACCTCCTGCAAAGTTATAAGGATTTCCTTGCGACAGAGCAAAATGTTTCCAGCTCCTCTGCAGCCCCAAGCTCAACAACTCCAACTGTGCCTCCTCCTTCACGTGCGGCCGTAGAAGACGATGAAGAAGGATATTTCCAATCTCTTCAACTTGTCACCTGGCGCACAAATGAAGCCCCCAAGACCCGGGAGCAGAAACAGAGCCGGCAAAAGAGACTCGGCCAGCGCCAAAGATGATACTCCAGCCACCACTCCTTCTACTAACCCGGCGCCTGAGGCCGGCTCTTAAACATTTGCCCAGCAGCTGCGTCTGCTAAAAACTTGTCTTATTTGGCCCTTGGGGCACAGTATTGTAATAACTTAGCCGTATTTTGATACTATGCCTGTGATGTGCGCTCATGCGCTGTAAAACTTTGCAGTAATCGTATTGTGTCTTTACCTGTCAAAATACTTGTTCTTCTGTGGTTTCGATGACCCTTTTGGTGTCTTTAACTGTGAGCCGGCTTTCGCATGGATACCCTGGCGCAACTTCTCTGAGAAAACAGGGTCGAACCAAGTCCCAATGGGCTTCATGGTTGATTGAATTTCCAGGTGTGCAATCAGGCCATAAAGTCGCGAGTCACATCAGCTGCACAGCAAGATAACCAAGAATACTAGTGGCATAAAAGCCGGGTCTTGGGATTGCAGCTACAGACTTTTGCAGTAAGAGCCCCCAAGACCTGGATCAATGTTTATAAAGTAAAGGGCTTATGCCACAGTACCCCATTGATCCAAAATACTGGCGGGACGCACTCTTTGGGCGTCCTCAAGATATAAAATCAACTAAAAATGACTGATACTGAAACTAAACACACATATTACTCAAGAGAACAAACTGTGAACTGCTCAGCCGGGTTACAATATTTGAAACCCGGATAACCTCTGGGGCCGGGTCCCGGGGAAATAACTTAGCACTTTTCAATAACAAGCCCCCAGGACCAAGCTGATCAAAAGAACTATTATGATGCAATAAAAAATAACCGGCTTAAAAACTGAAAAGTAAACTGAGACAAAGAAAATTTCTGTTCAACCTTTACTTTATTGATAGAAAAGGTTAGGTCAGCAAGCCGCCTCATTAAAAACCTTCCAGTCCCCTTAGGTACCCTGGTAAGGAAAAGAGCGCGTCTGAAACCTGCTGCCTGTTACATCGTGTGTTACAACTTTTACATCTTTCTCTTGCTAAGTGTAATATGGGCGCAGCTGCGCAATGTTCCACGGCCTCTCACGCTCTTCCATGGAAAAGGTGGAGCGTGTGGTATCATTGACTGTCTCTGACTTTTCTCTTGCGTCCACTAAGTAGTATGAACCATTGTCCAATTTCTTGCTTACGATGAAGGGCCCCTCCCAAGGAGGTGATAACTTGTGCATCCCTTCCTTGGACTGCACCCATCGTAATACCAGATCACCCTCCTGGAAAGTGCGAGTTTTAACCCGGCGACTATGATACCGCCTCAAATCTTGCTGATAAATTGCTGATCTTTCCAATGCTTGCTCTCTATTTTCCTCCAGCAGGTCAACAGAATCCTGCCGGGTCTTCTCATTTTCCGCTTCAACGTAAGCCGCCACGCGAGGCGAGTCATGAATAATATCACTTGGCAAAACTGCTTCTGCCCCGTACACCATAAAGAAAGGGGTCATCTTTGTAGATCTGTTGGGTGTTGTGTTAATTCCCCAAACAACTGATGGCAACTCCTCAACCCACGCTCCGGCGGCTCTGAGACACGGGACCCGGAGACGTGGTTTTAAACCTCTAAGCAGCTCCTGATTTGCTCGTTCAACCTGTCCATTGGCCTGAGGATGAGCAACTGAGGCCACATCCAAACGTATACCATTATTTCCACAAAACTTTGCCATCTCTCCAAGTGACATATTAGTACCATTGTCTGTGATAATACTATGAGGATATCCAAACCTATGTATGATCTGCTTCATAAACTTGACCACTGTAGCCGCCTCACAATTTGTAACAGGCATAACTTCAACCCACTTTGTAAACTTATCAATAGCAACCAAGAGGTGGGTTTTCTTGCAAGGAGACATGCTGAAAGGACCCACCATGTCAAGCCCCCAAACTGCGAAAGGCCAAGTCAAAGGTATGGTGCGCAGTTCCTGAGCCGGCACATGAATCTGTCTGGCATATCTCTGACACCCATCACATCTATTCACCAAGCGCTCTGCATCTGCCTGGGCTGTGAGCCAAAAGAAACCATGTCTAAAAGCTTTTGCTACCAATGACCTTGTTGAAGCGTGATGACCACAATCCCCTTCATGAATTTCCTTCAAAATTTGCCGGCCCTCCTTTCCAGAGACACACCTCTGAAACACGCCTGAGACACTTCTCTTGTACAACTCGCCATCAATAACCACGTAGGCCTTGCACCGGCGCACGATCTGCCGGGCTATAACTTCCTGTTGTGGCAACTCACCACGCAAAAGATACGCCAAGTAAGGTTCTGTCCACTCTGGGATCTCATGTGTTGCTGCTACCAACTGTGAATCCGGGTCCTCCTGACCCGCCAGCTCCTCTGCATCCTGAAGCTTGACTGATGGCGTCCATAGCTCGTCCAAGAAAACATTTGGTGGAACCGGCTCTCTGCGAGAACCGAGTCTTGACAAAGCATCTGCAGCATCGTTTTTTCTGCGGTCAATATGATCCACCTGAAAGCCTGAGAAGAACCCGGCTACTCTGTCCACCTCTCGCCTGTAAGCCGCCATCGTTGCATCTTTTCTGTCCCAAGTTCCTGACACTTGTTGCGCCACAAGATCTGAATCCCCATAGCACTTGATACGCTTGACATTCATCTCTTTTGCCATACGCAAACCATGCAACAAAGCCTCATATTCTGCCACATTATTGGAACAATCAAAGTGAATTTGCAAAACATAACTCAACTTATCACCTTTGGGAGAAGTTAGCACAACTCCAGCTCCTGATCCTTGCTCTTGTTTAGACCCGTCGAAATGCATAACCCACGATTTGAGACTCGGGGTGAGAGGTGGCGCATTCAACTGCGTCCAATCATTAAGAAAATCCACCAATGCTTGAGATTTAATAGCTGTGCGAGGCACATACTCAATGTGATAATCCCCCATCTCTATGGCCCACTTGGCAACTCTCCCAGTAGCTTCTGAATTTCTAATAATATCTGCCAAGGGTATAGAACTAACCACCGTAATTGGATGCTCCTGAAAATATGGTTTCAACTTTCTACTGGCCATGAAAACACCATACACTAACTTCTGCCAATGCGGGTACCTTTGCTTGGTTTCTGATAACACCTCACTAACATAATAGACCGGCCTTTGCACCGGGTTCTCTTTTCCTTCCTCTTTTCTCTCGACCACCACCACGGCACTCACAGCCTGAGGCCCGGCAGCGACATATAATAGCATGGGTTCCTTGGGACCCGGCGCTGCCAGAACTGGCGCTTCTGACAGCTGTTTCTTCAAAGCCTCAAATGCCTCATCTGCCTCTTGATTCCACACGAAATTATCTGTTTTCTTCAATAACTTGTACAAAGGAATTGCTTTCTCTCCGAGCCGGGAAATAAACCGGCTTAACGCTGCCACACAACCCGTCAACTTCTGAACATCGCTCAGTTCCTCTGGCTTTTTCAAGCTTTGAATGGCTCTAATTTTTTCCGGGTTTGCCTCAATTCCCCGCTCTGACACAATGAAACCAAGTAACTTTCCCGCTGGGACTCCAAACACACACTTTGTAGGATTAAGCTTCATCTGGTACTCCCTCAGATTTTTGAATGTCTCTGTAAGATCACGAATAAATGACTCGGCTTTCTCTGACTTTATTACCACGTCATCAACGTAAGCATGCACATTACGTCCAATCTGATCATGAAAACAATTCTGAATACACCTCTGATAAGTTGCCCCTGCATTCTTTAACCCAAAAGTCATGGTCTTGTAACAAAAAGCACCAAAGGGAGTGATAAATGACGTCTTTTCCCAATCATTTTTGTTCAACTTGATCTGATGATACCCTGAATAAGCATCCAAGAAACACAAAAGCTCGCTACCTGCTACTGCATCCACGATTTGATCAATACGCGGTAACTGAAACGGATCTTTGGGACAAAACCTGTTCAAACTTGTGAAATCAATACACATCCTCCACTCGTTGTTCTTTTTCAGAACCAAAACCGGGTTAGCTAACCACTCTGGATGAAACACTTCCATGATAAAGCCGGCCTCCAAAAGCCGGGCTATCTCCTCTCCAATTGCTTTCCTTCTTTCTGCATTCATTTTCCTCATACCCTGTTTTACCGGCTTTGCCTTAGGATCAACATGTAAGCTGTGCTCAGCGAGTTCAGTTGGAATGCCTGGCATGTCACTAGGTGTCCATGCAAAAACATCCCTATTCTCACGGATGAACTCGATGAGCGCGCTTTCCTATTTATCAGTCAAGTTGGTCCCAATGGCGAACTGCTTGGAAGAATCTCCAGGCACAAAATCCACCATCTTTGTATCTCTGGCAGCTTTGAACTTTGCCCTATCATCCTCTGTTGTTGGCCTTTTAAGTGCTGTGTTATCCTGCGGGTCAAGATTTGCTCTGTAAGCTTTCAATTCCTCCTTAGCACAAGCATGCTCTGCTAAGGCTGCATCCCCCTCATCACACTCTGCCGCAATATCTCTGTTACCATGCACTGTAATGATCCCATGAGGACCCGGTATTTTCAACTGGAGATACACGTAACACGGCCTTGCCATGAACTTGGCATAGGCCGGCCTTCCCAACAATGCATGATATGGACTTGGAAACTTTACCACCTCAAACGTGAGCCACTCTGATCTGAAGTTATGGATAGACTCACCAAAAGCTACCTCCAATGAAATTTTACCCTCTGGTGTGGCTGATTTTCCCGGAACTATACCATGAAAAATTGTTGACGTTCTCTGCAACTGTGACTCCTTCAAACCCATGCGCACAAACGTGTCCCAGTACAAAATATTGATGCTACTGCCACCGTCCATCAGCACTTTCTTTAACTCAAAACCATGAACTTGGGGAGCCACAACCAACGCAAGAAGACCCGGGTGCTCCACCACCTCTGGATGATCCGCCCTACTCCAAGTAACTGTATGCTCTGACCACCTCAAATATCTCGGAACTCCTGCAGCCACTGTGTTAACTGCCCTCTTGACTATTTTCCTCTCTCTCTTGGTTGTGCCACTTGTGTATATATGATACTGACCAAGTTGCCTTGGCTGCTGTGAAAATCCACCTTGGTTACTTGTGTTCTGATTTTGGTTCTGACCCGGATTTCCCGTAGGTACCGCATTTGCTCCAGTCAAAGGTCCCGAGGCCGGGTTACCACCCGTGCCGGGTCCTCCACTTCTATTTGCTCCTTGCAAAGCTCTCTGCACCTCATTGTTTTTCCACCTGTTCAGATCCACACACTGAGCCAAAGAATGATTGGCGGCTCTGCCGTTCTTACTATGACGAGGACACGGCATCCTGAAGGCCTCCTCATTACTCATTGGACGCGATCCTTGGTAATTATTTCCACTGTTGTAATTCCAATTGTTGCCTTGAGAACCCCTGTTTTCCTGATAACCCCTGTTTTCCTGATATCCTCTGTTTTCCTGATAATTCCCATCCATCCTTTGCCTCTGAAACCCGGCATTGGTATTTGCCACTAACTCTGAACTACCATCATTGTGACCTCGCTTATGCTGATTCTGGTTACTGTTATTGTTGTTACCCGAGCCATTATTGTTCCTTCCACCATTATTTGCCGTGCCTTTCCCCTTCTCCTCCTCAGGCTCATCCTGAGTCTTGTCTGTGGCTGCATGCCTGTTGCAAGCATCCATCAACTCTGCCATGGTGACCGGTTTAACCCGGTGCCCTTCCTTCATGCGACCCAGCTTCTGGACAAGTGGTGCATACTTACAAGTTTTCTCCATTGATGAAATTGCGTCCTTTGGCTCGATACCAGATGAGGAGTGCAAGATTTCCGTGACCCGGCCCATCCAATGACGTGCTGACTCGCCTTTTTTCTGTATACAACGATCAAGATCCTCGATGGAAAACAAACGCTTGCACGTACCTTGAAAATGCTTGGTGAAAACTGCCTTCAACTCATCCCAGGAATTAATGGACTTCTCTGGTAGATTTTTAAACCACAACTTTGCTGCTCCATCACTCATCATCAAATACATGTACTTGGCGCAAACATTCTCTGTGGCATTGCGTATACACATTGCCATCTCATAACTGCTCAACCAACTGGCTGGGTCCATGCTAGGTTCATAGTTGGATATCTTGCTTGGCTCCTTGAACTTCTCAGGGAAAGGTTCTGCTCTGATGGAATCTGAAAGACATTTTGGCCCGGCTAAACTAGAAGAACTTGCTGAAACATTGACATTACCGGGTGAGCTTGCAGACGCGGCTGGCGCAGGGCCCGGTCCTCCTTGAGGTACTCCTGCTGCAGGTACTACGGGTTTGCATTACCTGCACTTCTCCCTGCACGTGATCTATTAACTATCTGCTGTGCTATAGAAATTGCTGGGGCGGGTTGATGCTGCTGATTATTTTGATTCTGATTCTGCTGGGGCGGGTTTGGCTGCTGTGCTGCTGCAGGCCCGGCCAACGGCGGGTTTCCTCCATTGCGGCTCCTACTACGATACGTTGTAGAATGCAACGCACTTTTCTCTCTTGAATACTGCGTCTGCTGAACTACTGCAGTACGTAACATATCTATGGCACGCCGGGCTTCAATCTCTGCTGGTGTATCTCCTAATGGAATACGATCAAGTGCCAGAGTTGCTGCATACACGTTATCCGCTGGATTTGAATAGTGACCCACCGGCGTGTGAAACCTCGGTGTTCTAGGCGGCAGACCCGGATTTCCCCTGGCTCCTCCAGCGGGCAAACCCGGCGCTGCTGTTGCTGCTACATCAGTTCTCGCTGTTCCTCTATTCTGCTCTGTACTTGCCCTAGCCACTGGTGCCACCTGAGTTGCGCCAATAGGCTGGTCTTCTGGAGTTCTGAACAATGCTGCCACAGGCACTGGGTTTGCTATATTTTCCCCAAGGCCCAGCCGGCTTTGATGCCTCCTCCGGTGTGCCCGGGTTGCCTCGTTGAGACGATTTTCCTCTTCTTCTATTTGCTTCTTTCTCGCTTCTATTTCTTGCCTCTCTGCCTCGGCGTCCCTGCGCATCTGCTCCAACGCTCGGCGTGCTGTATCCAATTCCATTGCTCTAACTGCTGCGTTTTCTGGAGTAACCAACCTTGTAAGTGCTGATGGATCTAAGACCAGGCCATTGTTAAACAAGGCCGGGGCAGCTGCTATGTTACTTCTTTCCTCTCCTTGGGCCCGGTTATGCAGGAACCCAAAACTGTTTCTGTACCTTGCCGTACCCTCGCTTTCCTCTGAGACCGAAGCCGGCTCTCCATCAACTCTGTTCTGCCAACTCCAGAATTGGGGGCAGCTGCTGTTGACCCGGGGTGAAGGCCGGTGGAACAACAGCTGATGGTGACGGTTGCATGCTGGACGAAGGCGCGGTGTACACCGCTACCCTACGTACCGGGCTTGGACTTGACTCTTGTTCCTCATCATCCTCTTCTTCTACATCATACCCAAACCGGCCTTCGAACAGGGGCAAGATTGATTCCGACCCGGCTCGTTCCACCGCGTCGCCCGGGATTCCTGCCGGGTCATCCAGCCGTTCCTCCAGCGTGTTCAGGACCCCATCAACTTCAGCTGTGCCAACTGATTCCTCTCCATCAGATTGAACAATTGTGGCGGCTCCTGACACAGATTCATAATCTCCATCACTAGCAAATCTAGTTGTAATCATGCCCACAAAAACATTAACTTTGCCAATTGGAATAACATCACCTGATTCTAGTAGATCCGAGTCCGGTCCCCAGCCAAAATCATCAACGATGAGCTCTCCTTGCTCATTGGTTGTGATCTGGCCAAAGACGAAGTTTTCGACCCCTTGCCTTGCTTCACCCATGATGGTGACACCCTTGGACGCGATTCCCACAGACGGCGCCAACTGTCGTGGGGTAGAAAACACGGCAGATGCTACTTGAGGGTAGCTTAAACTTTTGGGCAAGGCGACTCTGGTGTCTGGATGTTTGTTTAGCACGGCAGGGGACAAAGGTTTACCCAGGTTCGGCCTCTCCATTGGAGATAAAGACCTACTTCCTGCTATCTTATTATTAATCTCGATCTCTGTCTCGATAACCCGGCTACTACAACAGAGCCGGATCTCGATCTAGGTTACAAGGATTGTATGTCTCTCGCCTAAAGCTTGGGGTTACGAAAAGGTCCTCTTGTCTAAGGGCCTGGAGCCGGTTTATATAGATACCGGGCCTCCTGGTCGCGTACATGATAAGCCGGGTTCTACCCGAACTCTGAGTCCTACTACTACTCCTTTATCCTTCGTGTATTCCAAGTATAGAACCGCCTCTTGAACCGCCTCTGGACCTTCTGGAATACTCTTCATGAATAGCCGGGTCATCGCCAAGATACCGGCCCAGCACCATAACCCGGCCTATGCTGAGGGTTAACTGGCTTCGCCGGGCCTCCTGCCTGGCGGGTCATGTTTTCCTCTTCATGGGCCTACCGGGTTATTATCCCCCCATCAGGTAGCGGTGACCGGTACTTGGTCGTCCCCTCGCAGCGCGTCGAGGGGAAGGAGGAGAGTGATGATGAGGTGGGCCTCGTCTGGTCACTGCGAGCCTCGCTCCAAGGCGATCCACGACAAGAACGCCGGAGCTCGGGAGGAGGCGGAGGCCAGTGCTAAGGCGGGCCAAGACAAGCCTGCCAAGGCCCAGAAGTGCGCGGAGCCCGGTGCTCCGCCTGTGCGGCGGACGGCCAAGAGGTGGATCGACACCGCGGTCGACACCGCCGCGTAAGTCTTGTACTTCCTTTCTTCTCTGATGTGTTCTTGGGTGACCCTCTCGAGGGATTTCTGAGCGTTTTCCTCTCCAGGCGCCCCGAGGAGCCGAAGCGGCGGAGGCTCCGGAAGGTTGGAGAGGGCTCCAGTGCTATAGCAGCGTCTGCAGCGCCTGCACCTGAAGCGGTGCCTCACGAGGCTACTGCTCCTTCTCCTGAGACAATGGCTCCGCCTCCCGTGGCAGAGGAGCGCCATGAGGAGGAGAAAACTGAGGCGGCGGTGTCGCCGGCCGTGCAGCCTGTCGCTTCTCCTGCGCAGTAGGAGAAGGCGACGGAGGAAGACGCGGCGAAAACCGCGACGTCGGCGCAGGTGTGCACCGACGTTGAGATGGAGGAGGCCACCGCATCGTCACCTCCCCCAAGCGCAAGCCCTGAAGTGCCGGTGGTGGACACTGAAGCTGCGGCGGGAGTGGCCTCGGAGGAGAAGGCCGATCCTGCAACTGGAGGAGAGGAAGATGTGCCCCAGGGGCTGAAGGACGTCGGGGCTGATGGTGAGGGCGCTCCGAGCCCCCAGAAAGCCTCCGGCGTGCATGAAGAGGGAGGCTCTCACCAGAGCCCCCAGGTGCGCCTCGAGGCCACTCTGAGCCCAAGGTGCGACATTTTGGATTCCTCAGCAGGTGCTGGTGCCTCTGGGTCCCCTGGTGATGTGTGGGCCTTGGTCCTGCGGGATCGGCGCCCAGTCGCGGTTTGTCGAGATGCCGTCTTCCGCTCGGCGAGGGAGGTGCTCGACGGGCTCGAGGCCCAGCTCGCCGAGGAAGACCGCGCCAAGGCGGAAGAAGATGTCGAGCTTGCGCGGGGCTGGGCTTGTCTCCAGGAGACCGTGGAGCATTGCCGTCGAGGGGACGAGGCGGCCCAGGCGCGGTGCGAGGAGGCGCTGCACTTCGCTGAGGAGACCCGTGCCAGCGTGATTCGTGGGGCTGAAGAGACTCTCGAGGACTTGAGCGCTAAGCGCGAGGCCCTCGAGGTGGAGACCGAGGCCAAGCACTAGGAGCTGGCGGCGCGCGAGGCGGCCGTCACCACTAAGCATCAAGAGCTCATGGACCACGAGAAGAAGATCATTGCAGACTCAGAGGTCGTGAGGCTAGACCTGGAGAGGTTCCGCGAGGACCTGCGCACTTGCGAAGGGCTGATCGTGAAGCGTGGGGAAGACCTCAACTTCCGTGAGTCTGAGCTACGCAAGTGCGAGGAGCAGGTCGAGCAAGTCGAGAGAGAGCAGTCCGCACAGCGAGAGAGCCTGGACTCTCGCGAGAACAAGGTGGCCCAGGATGAGGAATTCTACAAGATGCGCCTCCTGCAGACCAACAAGAACCTCCGCAAGAAGGAGGAGAAGATGAAGGAGGAGTCCGCAACTAAGGAAAAGCTCTTCCACGACAGCTGCTCCAGGGAGTTCGCGAGGAAGGTCAAGCTGCAGGAGGAGCGCTTCACAAAGAAGCGCGATGAGCTCAACGCTCGCATCAGGGAGCTCGAGAGGAGAAGAAGTGGTCTGACTCCCGTCTCCAGGCTGCCAAGGCCGCCCATGTCGGGGGAATAATTAACCCGCGACTTATTCAAAGCCAAAACGGTGACTTCATCTTCATGATCATGCTATTATTGGGCCATGTAAAGATGGGCCGATCAAGGATCGTGGCCTGCCAAAGGAAGGCTTTAGAAGGTCGGTGGTAAAACTTGCCTTGGAAGACAAGAAGACAATCGGCTTCGTGTAGAACTCTTGTAACCTAGCGAGCCTCTGTGTATATAAAGAGGACTCGCAGGACTTAGACGGGGTTAAGCTATCAAGCCCTAAAACCCTAGTTCTTACGGCGAGTACCCAGATCGGATCGCCTCCATTGTAACACCACATATATCATATCAATACCAATCTAGGGTAGGCAGGAAGTAGGTCTTTACCTCACATTGAGGGGCCGAACCTGAGTAAATCTGTGTTCGTCCTTGTTCCTGCGATCCCAAGCTCGGAGACGATTGACTCATGCAAATCCCACACCTACGAAGTCATCCATGACATCTGACGTGACAAACCCATGACAGTTGGCGCCTACCGTGGGGCCTACGGTCAAGAGCATCATGTTCCGCGCAGGATCGATGAAAGGAGCTGAAGATCTCGCCATTGGCCACATCATCATGGTCGATGGCATGCCTCTCATTGACGATTCAAGCTGGGGACCAGAAGCTGATTACCTGGAGACCGGTTGCATCATCTCGTTTGGATCTATCAACATCTTCATCGGTTTCATTGGCGGCGGATCTATTAGCTCAGCCCAAGAAGGCGACTCAGCAGAAGAAGTCGTCGGTGACGAAGAAGAGTCCCTGGAGAGCATGGACTCACAAGAATTTGGGTCCATCATACCTGCTTTTGAAGAAAGTTACTGGAACTACGTACCAATGTCAGAACAAGAGGCGGCACAAGTTGGAGTCTACATGGCCGGAGGTGCAAGTACGTCAGGAACTGCAGGAGAAGCCGAAAGATCGGCACCCCCCGGCAACCCGCTACTTATCCCGGTGTCAGCCGCAAACGCCGATGTCCGCGCAACAGAAATTGAGGCCGCCAGGGCCGATCTCCTGTATGAGGTTCGAAGGATGGAAGAAGAGCGCTACAGGCTCGAACAGGTGAACCAAGGAATCCAACAGGAACGACAAAGGATAGCCGCGCTCGCCGTGACTCAAGGACAAGTTGACTCGCAGGCGCAGGTGCGCGCGACTCAACCAATGATAGAACTTCCACCCACTCCAGCTGTTGGAGTGGGAGTCCAACCAGTCGCAAGAATTTTGGAACCATCAATTGTCCACGAAGCCCAGCAACTACCATCGCAACAACCAAGGAGGTTTCACACCCCACAAGGCCACTACCAAAGCCCGGTCGATAATATGTATGCTGCGGCTAATATCTTAACACAGATGGTACCAACAGGCGACGACCCAATCAACACGGAAGCACGGCGTGCGATACAGATGTTGAGCACTGCTATCCTACAACAGGCCAACAGGGCAGAAGCCGAGGGACAACAACCCACCGTACCGGCCAGCCGCGGGATTGCAGCAGAAAGAAGCGTCCAAACCAGGCCACCAGAGGATATATCAAGGGTCACGCAGAGGTAGCAGGAACAAGCCGCAGAAGCACAGGCTATCATGCCAACGATGCATACGTGGCTCGTGGAAGTTAACAACCCCACGGGCACATCCACAGCTTTGTCCTCGTGACTCAAGGGTCCGGCATGTTTCACTGAGAAGATCAGATCAGAATCTTTCTCTGAAGATTTCAAAGGACCACGCAAGGTGGCAAACTATAACGCCAGCATGGATCCTACCACCTAGCTAAACAACTACGAGATGGGGATGATTATTTTTAATGCCTCAGAAGAGATATGCGCAAGGTACCTCAACATGATGTTGGAGGGCGCGGCTCACATATGGCTACAAAATCTACCCCCAACTCCATAAATACCTGGGAAGAACTGAAAGATATGCTTTCATCAAAAACTTCCAAGGAACTTGCAAGCGACTCTGCAATATAGAAGATCTAGAGCGTTGTGTTCAGAGGGAAGGCGAATCAAGCCGCCATTGGATGAGGAGAGTGGCAGAAATTACACTCCTCAGACAACATACCTCCAAGCTCAGTTGTCCTAGTTATGGAGAAAAACTGCAAGTTTGAGCCGCTGGTCCACAAACTGGGTCGCATGAAGGACAAAGTTAAGAGCCTCAGCGAGGTGATGGCAGCAGCTACCAAGTATGCAAGCTCGGATAAGACCAAGGACGCATCTGATGGAGAGGAAGAGTGTCGTGGGTTTGTCACGTCAGGTGTCATAGATGACTTCGTAGGTGTGGGATTATGCGAGTCAAGCATCTCCGAGCTTGGGATCGCAGGAACAAAGATCAACACAGATTTACCCAGGTTCGGCCCCCTCAATGTGAGGTAAAAGACCTACTTCCTGCCTACCCTAGATTGGTATTGATATGATAATCAAGGTGTTACAATGGAGGCGATCCGATCTGGTACTCGCCGTATGAGCTAGGGTTTGGGGCTTGATAGCTTGACCCGCTCTAAGTCCTGCGAGTCCTCTTTATATACACAGAGCCTCGCTAGGTTACAAAAGGAAACTTCCCCCATAAGGAATACATCCACAGAGGCCTACTCGGAGACTACCTGGTCTTCACGTCCTCCGGGATATGTCTTCTAGATCTTTCCCCTTATGGCGGTTCAATATTGGGCTTGTTCCCAAGTGGGCCTTCGTCCTTGCGAGTAAGTTAAGTCGCACTGGGCCACGGGTTAATCCAGAAAGTATTCCCTGACATTAGCCCCCAAGATTGGTTAGGACTTTACGGTGAGAACCTTCTGACCTCTTGAAATGGTCTCTGAGCCGCACTGTAAACGTTCTGACCAATCTTCTGACTCATGCAATTCAGCGCTGTGACTCATCCGCGCGACTCATCTTTCCTTCTGGGAATATTCCGTTCCCTTTGATTGAGGACCGTTACTCGTTTTGCGGGCGCGAATTGTGCCGTTGGTTGCGAGCACAGATAATGCCGTTAGTTGCGGGCCCCTTCAGTTATAAGCTGCGGCCACTTAGGTCATTATCCATTTGCCCTTGCAATCTTCTCATCCCTAGCCGCGCCGTCTTCTTCCTTGACCCGTGCCTAGTTTCCCAATTCAATCTCCCCCTCGCAATGGCGCCCAAGGCGAAGCCATCTGACGATAGGCGCAAAATCTCCTGCAACTGGGAAGGATCCTGGGTAACGGAGGAAACTCTTGCGGATCTGGCTGAGGCTGGCTTCTTGCCGCCAAAGGGGGACGGCGTTTGGCGGGCTCCAGGCGATGAAATCGAGCCGCACCCCAAGCCCGACGAGCTGGTGATGTTTGTGGAACACGTGGAGCGTGGATTCACGCCGCCAGGTTCTCCCTTCTTCCACAATTTGCTGCAACGCCTAGGCCTCCATCTTCACGACATCGGGCCCAACTCAATGCTCCAGGTGAGCAATTTTCACGTGCTGTGCGAGGATTATCTTGGCATAGCCCCCAACATCGATCTATGGCTGGCCTCTTTCACCTGCAACAGCCAACTTGTCTCCAAGGGTGGCGCCTACGTTCAGGTCGGCGCCATCTCTCTTCAACGCCATAGGAACTCTTGCCTTCCCAAGCTAGCCCTCGCGAATCGACCCAGGGCTTGGCAAAAATCTTTCTTCTATTGCCAAGATACTTCACCGGAGGGCGAAACTCGCCTTCCCTCCTGGTCTAACACCCTCTTCGTGCATACCGAGGCACTGAAATCAAAACCCCGCGACTCGTCCATGTCGCATTCCTTTTCTTAATACTACAACTCATATCTCCCTGATCCAGGCTGATGAGAACTACTGGTCGCTGCCTGCAACCGTCGCCGGCACTGCTGCTCCCAGGTGTGCCGCACGAAAGAAGTTGCTGCGCACTCTAGAGGGCAGCGAGACTGCTGATATCCCTTCTGTTGCTTCTGCGGCCTCAGATGGTGAAGAAACTGAACTGGACGAGGATGACAGTCCAGTGCCAGCCGCGAGTTCTGTTGCCGCGGCTGGACCAACTCCCCGTAGAGCCTCCAAGAGGCTATATCGTGAGGAACCAAAGGTTAACGCTCTGGAAAACCCTGAGGCCACGAAGCGTCGCAAACCTGCTACGGGCGCGACCTCCTCCGCTGCCAGGCGTGCTTTCAAAGCCACCTCCTCTGCTGAAGAAGACATGGGTCCCCACTCTGGTAATTTCTGTTGTCTTGTCATCTTGAATGCTTATTCTTTTTCTTCTACTGACACGCAAAACTTCTGCTCGTAGATTCTGGGACCCAAGGCCTGTCCTCACCGTCAAGCGGTGAACTTATGGCCTTTGTGAAGATGGCTCCAGAGTTAGTGAATTTTCCCTGTGCTTATAATACTTTTATTCTGGCTTATGTGCTTCTTCTTCACACGATGCCCTTGCTTTTTTCAGAAGTGCGGCTAAACCCGCGACTGAGCCTGGAACCGCGGTAGAACCGCATCTATCATCTGCAGCCCATACCGCCATGGTAGAGGGTGTGGCCACCACTGATGACCTGGCCACGGCCCCTGTTCTTGACACAGCCACCCAAGAGGTGGCTCTGGAGGATAGAACGGATCCCCTTATGATCCAGGACGTGGAGAAGGTCAACCCCTCCTCCAGAGATGTAATGGCCAAGGATGCTGATATGCCAGTGGTTGAGTCGCCAGTGGCGACAGCCTGCGGTTGCCAATTCTGCATACTGAGGTTGTTTCTTCCTCCTCCGCAAGCCGCGCTGAGAGACTGTCAGAGGCTATCATTGCCTCAAATGACAAGCAAGCCATGGAGCTCCGCAAGGCACTATCTGACATGTCTGCGGCTTATAAGGTAAACTTCTATCTCCAGTTATCTGTCTCTAGCCCCCAAGGATCAAGTTTCTTCTTTGACTGTAAAGGGAGACTTGATGCTTCTCCTTTAGCTGTTGATATATACTTGCTAACTGATGTACCCTTCGTAGGAGGAACTAAGCTCCATAACGGCTGCCAAACTTGCCTTGGAAAAGCAGCTGGGTGATACTCCCTCTGAACTGGAGAGGCTGCGCGAGCTCCTTGGCCAGCGTGACGCTGAGCTGAAGAAAAGGGAAACCAGGATGGGCGAGCTATCTGATGAAAGCTTCAATTTATCTGAGCAAGCCAAAGCCTCCGAGCTGCGGCTTAAAACTGTTGAAGAGAAGTTCCAAGAGAGGGTCCAGCAGCTGGAGCTCCAAATCAGTGCTCAAAAAGACGCCATTGATGATGTCAATGAGGACGCAAGGCTTAAGGCTATTTCCATTGGCGAGCTTGAGAAAAAGTTGAAGAAAGTTTCTGATGCCCATAACCTCGTCCACGCCAAAGTGTGCATCATGACTCAAGAATTAACTGGTATGTGTTGCGTCTCACATCTGCATCTGTTTTTTCTACTATCTTTGCCTTTATGTTGCAAAGCTGACTGAAACATGCCTCTATGTAGGTGAAGATGCCAAGGAGCAGCGCAGCAGTACTCAAGAGCAGCTGGAGTATATCCGCGATTTTTCGCGAAGGACTTGTGACGCCATGAAATCACTGTCTAAGTGCCTGCTGCCGATCAAGCCAGTCCCTTGTGATTCTGAAGGGCTTCTGAAAAGACTGCTTAGGGCGCCTCAGTTCTTTTTGGACTGGAAGGAGTCCTCAGCTCGCAACGGCGCGGCTCATGTTCTTGCTTTGGCCAAGACGTACTATCCTTCTTTTGACGCTGCCAAGGTTGCAAAAGGTAGGCCCTCGAAGAAGGTGGATGGCACCGAACTGACGGCCTCAGAATATGCGACGACTTGGAAGGATATGCGCGGCCACGCAACTGGACTGGTGGAGGGGATAGATGTTGTGACCTATATGGGCAAGTATAATCCAGATGGAAGCAGATGGGAGAAGTTACCCGCTCCGTCATCCAGTGCGGTGATTCCGCAGGAAAAGAACTCCTCTCCAGGCGTATCCAGCTCTGCAGCCCCCAAGCCCGCGACTGAAGAGCCCTCGAGCGAGCCTGCAATTGCTCCTTCTGGCAAGCTTGGTAAGCCGCCTGTTCCTCCTTCCCACCGGCCAAAAGCTGCGCACAAGTGAAGAAGAGAAAACAATGGTTTGATGATCTTGGACCTTAGCGGTCTGTAATAATTTTTAGAATTGATGCGTCATAAGACAATATTATGGTTTGCTTAAGTACTCTTGGCAGTACATGTTTCGACCAATAGGCTGGTCCTTATGATTTGTCTCGGTTTTTCCTCACTTAGGCCCTTGCGCGGCTCAGTATTTCCCAGGTAAAAAGTGCGTGTTCAGGGTCGAGAGCGGCCATGATAGGCAATCAAACTCGATTGACGCCGCACCCCCAGTACTTTGGCCGCATAGTGCAAGTCGCATCCAAGAGAGGTTGAGTATAATCACGATAAATGCCACTTGTTTGGCGATCCCAAGGAATAGGCCGTGCTAAAAAGCTGCCGCGCCCCCAAGGGACCAATGATTAAAAAATAAAAGACTCACAACTCAATTGGTAGATTGAGATGCTTTATTTCAGAATCATTATATGATACATAGGGTCGGTCGCGCCTAGGTGGCGACCAGAAGTGATGCTTGGGTCGGTTGCGCCTAGCTGGTAACCAGAGATGGGTCGGTCGCGCCTCAGTGGCGACCAGAAATGGGTCGATTGCGCCTAGGTGGCAACCAGAGATGTTACATGGGTCGGTCGCGCCTGAGTGGCGACCAGAAATGGGTTGGTTGCGCCTAGGTGGCAACCAGAGATGTTACATGGGTCGGTCGCGCCTGAGTGGCGACCAGAAATGGGTCGGTTGCGCCTAGGTGACAACCAGAAATGTTACATGGGTCGGTCGCACCTGAGTGGCGACCAGAAATGGGTCGGTTGCGCCTAGGTGGCAACCAGAAGTGTCATATTGGGTCGGTCGCGCCTGAGTGGCGACCAGAATTGGGATTTTTAGCCCTGAGTGGCCTGCTTGATTATGTAATCTCTTAATAATTTTGCTGCGGCTGCTGATGGCAACTCGCGACGCTTAGGATGTGTCCTTATTGGCAATGGCTCGTAGCCTTTGACTTCCTTGCCTCCCTTGCGGCCGTAATCTTAAGTCGCAAGTCAGGCAGGTGCCTCTTGGCCTTCACGATGTCATCAAAATTCTCCTGCGACTCGTGCATGGGCGCGCTCTCTGCGATGCAAGCTGCTCTGGCTATGGCCTTGTCGCCTTCTTCACATTCTTGAGCTATTCTTTTGTCGCCATTGATGGTGATGACACCTCTAGGGCCTGGCATTTTAAGCTTTAGGTACACATAGCACGGCCTAGCCATAAACTTTGCGAATGCTTCTCTGCCAAACAGCGCATGATATGGGCTCTGGAAATCTACAACCTCGAACCAAATGTACTCGCTCCTGAAGTTGCTTTGTGTCCCAAAGGCGACCTCCAAGTTAACTCGCCCCAATGGCTGAGCTGATATGCCTGGCACGACACCATGAAACGTTGTTATTGATGGGTGTAGCTACTTTTCTTGAAGGTTCATCCTTTTGAAGGTTCCATAGTATAATATATTGATGCTGCTGCCTCCATCCATCAGTACTTTGCTCAACTTGTACCCCGCGACTTGAGGGGCAACCACTAGCACGAGTTTTCCTTCTTCATTTATTTCTCCTGGGTGATCCTCGCGGCTCCAAACTACTGGTTGCTCGGACCACTTTAGCCACTGTGGGACAGCTGGTACTATGACGTTAACAGCCTGATTGCGTCGTCGAAGCTTTTGTTCCCTCCTTGAAGTATTCACCAGAATGGTATGATACTGGCCCAACTGTTTTGGGAATTGTGGCTGATCTGGCTGCGGATTTGGGACGGCGTTGTCGCTGTTGTTGCCTCTGCCATGTTTACCTTCCTCGTTGTTTTGATGATTGAAGTTTGTGTTGAGTGGATGTCCATCCTTCCACTTTTTGTAATGATAACACTGTGCCTTCGTGTGGTTGGGTGGTTTCCCATCTTTTCCTATATGGATGTCGCAGGGGCGGTTGAAAACCTCTTCCAAATTAACTGGGTGAAAATTCCTTCCTCTGCCACTGCTTTGTTTGTAACGAGTATTCGTATTTGCGACTAACCCTGAGTTTCCTTCCTCGATTTTGCGCTTGTTATAACTCGCATTGGCATTGCTAGCTTGCTGTTGTTGAGGCTTGCTACTGGCCTTTTTTCCCTTGCCAGTGTTTTCCTCTTCCTCCCCATCAGATGCGTCCCTGGTTTTATCCGAGCTAGCATACTTGTTAGCCGCCGCCATTAGCTCGCTTAGGCTTTTCACTTTATCCTTCATGCGTCCTAGTTTGTGGACTATCGGCTCAAATTTGCAATTTTTCTCCATGACAAGGACTACTGAACTGGGTGGTATGTTGTCTGAGGAATGTATGATCTCTGTGACCCTTCTCATCCAGTGGCGACTCGACTCGCCTTCCTTCTGCACACAGCGCTCAAGGTCCTCTATGCTGCAGAGTCGCTTACATGTTCCTTGGAAATTCTTGATAAAAGCTTCCTTCATCTCCTCCCAAGAGTTTATTGAATTTGGTGGCAAATTTTGTAACCATATGTGGGCTGCGCCTTCTAACATCATGTTTAGGTAACATGCGCAGATCTCTTCGGATGCATTTAGGATGCTCATGCCCATCTCATAATTGTTGAGCCAAGTAACAGGGTCCATGCTGGCGTTGTAATTAGCGACCTTGCGAGGTCCTTTGAAATCTGCAGGAAACGGTTCAGACCTGATTCTTTCGCAAACGGGAAAAACTCACCTCCTGGTCGTGGTGGACAAATTCACAAAGTGGATTGAAGCAGAACCCGTGGGAGATTGTGAAGCTAAAACCGCAGTCAAGTTCTTAAAGAAGGTCATATTCCGCTTCGAATATCCCCATAGTATCATTACAGACAACGGGAGCAACACCTCTGAAGGAGCTACACAAATATTTTGTGCAAACAATGGGATAAGGCTGGACCTCACGTCAGTATCACATCCACAGAGTAACGGACAAGCTGAGCGAGCTAACTAGGAAATTCTCCATGGAATTAAGCCGCGCCTTATTGAAAAGGTTGAAGCATCTCCAGGATGTTGGGTGGAGGAACTGCCAGCCGTGCTATGGCGCTTAAGAACAACCCCTAACAGATCCACAAGATTTACACCATATTTTATGGTCTATGGAGCAGAAGCGGTTATGCCCAGTGATATCATACATGATTCACCAAGAGTTGCGGCCTATGTCGAAGCAGATAATGAAGCAGATCGGCAGGATTCTGTGGACACATTAGAAGAGGTCAGAGATTTAGCAGCATCAAGGTCGTCGGTGTATCAGCAAGACTTGCGACGCTATCATGCCAGACGCATCAGAACCCGCACCTTTCAAGAAGGAGACCTAGTGCTGCGACTCAAGTAAGACCACAAGGGAATGCACAAGCTATCCTCTCCATGGGAAGGACCCTACATCATCAGCAAAAACCTAAACAATGGATCGTACTATCTGCTGGATGTGAGGGAAGAAAGCAGTGATCGCCATGATTTCGAGGATCGTCTAGAAGCGCCTCGCCCTTGGAACGTCGCGGAACTGTGACCTTACTATACATAAAAAAGCTAATCAGAGCTAAGCTTCATCTTTTCCAGCTGCCTATAGCTGAGTATCATCCTAGCCACTAAGGGCTCCTGCTTCAAATTTGGTCGCCACCTAGGCGCGACGTGCAACACATGTATCAGAAATCGGCCGCCACCTAGGCGCGGCCGTAACTTATGTATCAGAAATCGGCCGCCACCTAGGCACGGCCGTATGTCTCAAACTGGGATCGCCGCCTACGTGCGGCCCAACCCTATGTATAACACTCGGTCGCCACCAAGGCGCGACCTTATGTGTCATCATAAACAAAGCTGCTTATAGCTATATATCATTTGTTTCTTGGGGGCTTTGTACCCTGAAACAGCCAACCTACTGGCAACTATCAAACTTACCTTAAGTCGGATTGCAACTTGCATTATGCGTCCAAAGTACTAGGGTGTGGCGTCAATCGAGTTTGATTGCCTATCATGGCCGCTCTCGACCTGAACACACATGTTCCTAGGAAATACTGAGTCACGCGAGTGCCCACTTAATGGATTCAGAAAGGCCTAACTAGAGGTCAATGTACTGCTTATAGTACGGCAACACCAATTGCAATTGCTTATATCTTAACAATTGTTTTTATCTATGATATCAAGCTATAGGTGACGATCTTCAAAAACCTTCTGAGAAGAATTGAGATGATTGTCAAATTACATCAGCTCAATCCTTGGGGGCTACAACATATTGTCATATAAAATTTGAAGATTGGTCATCATCAAGTGTTGAAGCTATCAGGCAAACCTTGACAGAGTAAGAAGATCATGAAGTCAGATGCATCTTCAAGGTCACCCCAAAGGTGCGAGTAAAAGCCAATCCAACGTGATCATGAGTCGCAGAGCAAGGAAGTGCAAGCCAGAAAGAAAAAAAGTGCAGCCTAAACGTCCAAGGAACCTTTCAAGATCAAGAAAACATATCAAGATATTCCATGAAGTCCAGGCTACACTTGGGGGCTAATGTCGGGGGAATAATTAACCCGTGACTTATTCAAAGCCAAAACGGCGACTTCATCTTCATGATCACGCTATTATTGGGCCATGTAAAGATGGGCCGATCAAGGATCGCGGCCTGCCAAAGGAAGGCTCCAGAAGGTCGGTGGTAAAACTTGCCTTGGAAGACAAGAAGACGATCAGCTTCATGTAGAATTCTTGTAGCCTAGCGAGCCTCTGTGTATATAAAGAGGACTCGCAGGACTTAGACGGGGTCAAGCTATCAAGCCCTAAAACCTAGTTCTTACGGCGAGTACCCAGATCGGATCGCCTCCATTGTAACACCACATATATCATATCAATACCAATCTAGGGTAGGCAGGAAGTAGGTCTTTACCTCACATTGAGGGGTCGAACCTGGGTAAATCTGTGTTCGTCCTTGTTCCTGCGATCCCAAGCTCGGAGACGATTGACTCGCGCAAACCCACACCTACGAAGTCATCCATGACATCTGACGTGACAAACCCACGACAGCCCAGGCCCGCGCGTAGTAGGACCTTGCTTCCTTGATGCAGGACATGACTGAAATGCAACAACAGGTGGCGCATGTGGTGGAGCTTGTCGAGGAGGCCCGGGAGAGCGCTCAGGCTGCGTGGGTCTTGTCGCGCCAGCAGGAACGCATGTTCCGCTCTCTGGTGTCCCATGCATGGGCTGTCGCGGGCCGCTTGGGAACCCAGGCCCCCAGGCTCTCTGTCGAGGGGAACACTGAGAGCCGCGAGCTCCTTGGCATCGCGGTCGGCTACATCTTCGCCAACCTCGTGCATCTCCATCCCAGCTTCAACTTCGCGACCGTGACGGAGCCCCTGGAGCAGAGGCTCACCTCGAAGCTGGACTCCTTGGTGTGGGACGACGTGGAGAAGTACGTCTAGCACTTCAAGAGGACTGAGGTTGAAGAGGAGCCGACCCAGGAAGGCGACGGCGATGCAGGTGCTGAGGAGGAGGGCGACGAAGCTGTCGACAGCGAAGACGACGACAGCCCTGCTGCTTAAGCTGCTCCCGTGGAGAGATGTGCCTGGAGCACCATTGTATCTTAGGACTTGCTATTTTTACTTTGTAATGGCTTGTAAAGACACCTTTATTATGTGCAAGTGTGAGCGCCCCTCGGGAGGCCGTTTATCTCCTTCTCATGTTTTTTTCGCTCTACGTCGTTAGGACCCTACTTTCAGCGCAATAGCACCGCCACTTCGGTATGCCGGAGTCAGGGCTCGACAAGGCCGGGGGGTGCGTAAGGCTTAGAGAGGTAAGAGCTCTCGAGGCACGATGCTCGGGAGCTCCCCTTTGACGTGTAAGCAGCCCATGAGGCGTAAGAGAGAAAAGAGAGGCTCGAGGGGCGAAAAAACCAGCGAGAGAGAAAGCTCATGAGGCGTAAGTTCTGGACTTAGCTTTACGAGACATTTGTCTCGTAGAGGGTGTTGTGTTCCCTGGTGAGGCATTTTCCCTCTCGAGGTTGCCTGAGACTGGTTTGGAGTTCCGCAGCCTTGTAGGGCTTCCTGTTCCCTACGTTGGACAAAGAGGCAAACCCACAAGCAATGCACGGTTGTACAACTCACGTGCGCTCATAGGTTTCCTCATGTGTATCTCACGAGGAGAGTAAGCACCAAGGTCCTTGGTGAGGTGACGTGCATGGGAGCAGGCCCATGAGTCAGAGCTCTTTGGTGAGATAACGGTCGTGGGCGGAGAACCACGAGTTAGAGCTCGGATCCTTTGGGTTTTGTGATGCTGCAGGGATGTTCCCGAGGCACAGACACCGTGCTCAACCCCGCTCGCGATGTGCGCATGGGGAAAAATGTGAGCGCGAATGAACGTAAGTAAAGCAACTCACCACAGCAATATTACATAACGGCGCTGAGGCGCAAAGGTTCATGATGACCTGAAATTGTTCATTACACTTGGCGTGGCCAAGATAAAGTCCGCCATGTCTGGGCATGGGGTTCCACATGGAGTGGCTGAGGCTTCTCGCGGCCCATGGCGGCGCTTGTAGAGAGCTCTCAGTGGAGATGGCCCTCGTGGAGGGAAAAGCTTTTGTGAAGCTGGGAGGTGAAGATGCATGCTTCCCTCTTGAGACAAAAAATGCCTGCCGCGACGTGATCACGGGTAGAACTTGCGTAGATGCTCGATGTTCCACGGGTTTTTGACCGGGGTGCCGTCTTCCGTCTCGAGCCGTACCGCGCCGGGCCTGGCGATGTGCGCGACCCTGTAGGGGCCTTCCCACATGGGCGAGAGCTTGTGGAGGCCTTCTCTGGAGAGTATCCTCCTCAGGACGAGATCGCCTGTCTCGAGGGTGCGGGGCATATGTGGCGGCTGTGGTAGCGGCGTAGATCTTGCTGGTACTTTGCCCCGGAGGGCAGCATGGCGACGTAGTCCATCGAGCAGCAGCAAGTCATCGTTGTGGAGCTCTTCTGGTCGTCCTCGTTGAAAGCAAGGATCCGTGGGGACCCATGCTTGATCTCGGTGGGGAGGACTGCTTCAGCGCCATAGACGAGGGCGAACGGCGTTTCTCCAGTGGGCTTCGTGGTAGCGGTGTGGATGGACCAGAGCACAGATGGGAGTTCTTCAATCCAGTTCTTGCCGTGGGCCTTGAGGTGGTTGAAGCTTCTTGTCTTGAGGCCCTTGAGCACTTCGGCGTTTGCTCGCTCAGCTTGCCCATTGCTTCGTGGGTGAGCCACCGAGGCGAAGCAGAGCCGGGTGCCGAGGCTTTCGCAGTAGGCCCTGAAGATGCCACTGGTGAACTGTGAGCCGTTGTCGGTGATGATGCGATTTGGCACGCCGAAGCGGCAGGCCAGGCCTCTGATGAATTTCACCGCTGATCTCCTGGTATGCTGCGCACCGCTTCGACCTCCGCCCATTTGGTGAACTTGTCAATGGCGACGTAGAGGTAGCGGTAGCCCCCGCTGGAGCGTGGGAACGGTCCCAGGATGTCCAGCCCCCAGACCGCGAAGGGCCAGGAGAGAGGGATGGTTTGGAGCCCCAGTGCAGGCTCATGGACCTGCTTGGCGTGGAATTGGCATGCCTCGCAAGCTTGGACAACGGTGGTTGCGTCTTGAAGCACTGAGGGCCAGTAGAATCCACTCCTGAAGACCTTCCCCGCGAGGGTGCGTGAGGATGAATGATGGCCACATTCTCCACTGTGTATGTCCTTGATCAACTGGCGGCCTTCTTCAGGGGGACGCATTTCAATGCAACTCCATTTGGACGCTTGCGGTACAGGTCTCCCTCGTGAAGGCAGTATGACTTGGCCTGTCGAGCAATTCTCTCTGCTTCTTCATCCTCTTCAGGGAGGACTCCTCCCTGAGGTACTCCTTGAGCTCGTCGATCCAGCCCATCTCTTGATGTGTCATGGCTACAACAGGCGTTCTCCTGAGGGCGGACCGCAGTTTGGTGCTCCAGATGTTGGTGCCAGTGGGAGCTCTTCGTCGATTCACGTCAGTTGCTTCTTTTGGCTGTTTCACCGATGCCCTGGTAAGCCTTTCTTCAAACACGCCTGCCTGCTGGGCTCTCTCCTCGATGCCCGCCTGGCGATATCATCTGCCTCCTGGTTCTCCTTTCGTGGGATGTGCTTGAGCTCCATCCCCTTGAAGTGCTTCTCGAGCTTGCGAACCTCCTCGAGGTAGCGGTCATGTGACCGTCCTTAGGCGTGTAGCTCTTGTTGGAGAAGTTGACGAGGAGCTTGGAATCGCCCTCGATGAGCAAGTGCTTGATGCCGAGGGCGATGCGGCTCTGAGCCCGGTGAGGAGGCCTCGTACTCAGTGATGTTGTTGGAGACCTTGTCAGTCGTGAAGCACAGCTGGACGGCGTAGAAAGCTTATCGCCTTTTGGTGAGGTTAGGACGACGGCAGCCCCTGCGTTCTGGCATGCGAATGCCCCGTCGAAGTGCATGGTCCAGTGTGTTGGCTCTGTGTCTCCAGACGGCGTGGTTTCGGCCTCTCGAGGCTCTTCTTGCTGCGTGTCCATCCATTCGGCAACGAAGTCCGCCAATGCCCTTCCCTTGATGACCCTGGTGGTGTCGAAGCGTAGGCCAAAAGGTTGTAGCTCGATGTTCCACCCTGCGACGCGATCAGTGGCGTTTGGGTTGCACGGGATTTGCTCCAGGGGAATGAAGTGACCACCGTGATGGGGTGGCCTGGAAGTAGTGGCGCAGCTTCCTGGAAGCGATGAGGAGCGTGAGGAGGAGCTTCTGCTGCATGGTGTATCGCTCGCGAGCGTCCGCAGCACTGTGCTGACGAAGTAGATGGGATGCTCGACAAGCGTTGTCGATGGAGGTGCAGCGCTGGGCTCTCGGGGCCTTGTCGAGGTTTTTTGTAGCGAACCCTCGGCGAGGGTGCCTGCTGGTTGTGCGGGCCGACTTGAGGCTCGGGGCCTGAAGAGGGTGCTTCCTTGTCGGGAGGCTCTGGGCTTGGCGTGGCAGTGTCCTTCTTGGCGAGGACTGGCTCTTCCCTTTCCCACCAGGACCGCGCTTGCTGTTTGTGGAGTGGCTGCTAAGTACAGCTTCAGATGCTCGCCGGGCCTTGGGGCGACCATGACAGGTGGGCTGGCCAAGTACTTCTTCAGGTCTTCAAATGCCTTGTCCGCCTCTGGTGTCCACTTGAACGTGCCAGACCTCTTCATGATCTTGAAAAATGGCAGGGCCCTCTCGCCGAACTTGGAGATGAAGCGGCCTAGGCTGGCCATGCATCCCGCCAAGCGTTGCATGTCCTTGAGGCGACGAGGTGGCTGCATTTCTTCTATGGCCTTGATCTTGTCGGATTTGCTTCTATGCACGGTGGGACACTAGGAACCCGAGGAGTTTGCCTGATGGTACCCCGAAGACACACTTGGCGGGGTTCAGCTTGATGTTTACCTTGCGCAGGTTGGCAAAGGTCTCCTCGAGGTCCTCCATGAGGGTGTGCTCTTCGCGAGTCTTGACCACGATGTCGTCGACGTAGGCTTCTGCGTTTTTCCCCATCTGAGCCCCAAGGCCTCCTCATGAGCCTCTGGAAGGTGGCGCCGGCGTTCTTCAGGCCGAAAGGCATGCAGACGTAGCAATACACACCACAAGGGGTGAGAAATGCTGTCTTCTCCTCATCCTCCTTCGCCATCTTGATCTGGTGGTAGCCTGAGAAGGCATCCAGAAAACAGAGGAGATCGCAGCCGGCGGTGGAGTCCACGATTTGGTCTATTCTGGGCATCGGGTACGGGTCCTTGGGGCAGGCCTTGTTGATGTCGGTGTAGTCGATGCAGAGCCTGCCGCCCCCGGTGTGCTTGGGGACGACCACCGTGTTGGAGAGCCATGTGGGGTGTGCAACTTCTCGAATTATGTGTGCTTCTTTCAACTTCTCTACTTCCTTGATGATGAACTCTTGCTTCTCTGGCGCCTGGCGCCGCGCTTTCTGCTTCACGGGGCGTGCGTTTGGACACACGGCTAAGTGGTGCTCGATCACCTCCCTCGGTACTCCGGACATCTCTGACGGTGTCCATGCGAACATGTCAGAGTTTGCCCTGAGGAAGGCGACGAGCGCGCTTTCCTATTTGGGAGGCAAGCCAGCGCCTATGGTGACGCTAGCCCCCGAGCCGCTGGCGTCCAACGACACCTTCTTCGTAGCTGCCTGCTCCTGTGAAAACAACTGCTTCTTCTTCGGGCCTCTCGAGGGGCTCCATGTCCTCGTCAGCAGGGAATGCCACGGCAGCGGCCTTGTAGGCGGTCTCGACAGAGCGCATTGCGTCCTGGACTTGACCGTGGATGGAGATGGTGCCGCCGCTGCCTGGAAGCTTGACGATGTTGTACGCGTGGTGAGTGACGGCCATGAACTTCGCGAGGGCGGGGTAGCCGAGGATGGCGTTGTAGGGCAGGCCAATGTGCGCGACGTCGAAGTCGATCTGCTCGGTGCGGTAGTTCTGCGGCGTGCCGAAGGTGACCGCGAGCCTCACCTGCCCCAGCTGTGTAGTGGAGCCACTTGTCACCCGTGAAGGGCCTGGAGGGCATCAGCCACTCGTATGGCACTTGAAGCTGTTCGAAGGTCTCGACAGAGATGACATTCAAGCCTGCACCCCCATCTATGAGCGTCTTGGCGACGGCGATGTTGTTGATGATGGGAGTGCACACCAGAGGGATGGTGCCTACAGCCTTGGTCGACTTGGGGTGGTCCTTGGAGTCAAAGGCAATGGTGTATTGTGACCACTTGAGGGGCTGGGATGCCTCAATCTCTGGAGCGCAGCGTTGACTGTGAGAGAACTGCTTGAAGTGGTTGTTGGACTGGGCACCTGAGACCCACCGAGGATGCACGCTATTGCCCCTTGAGGGGCCTGGTAGCCCCTAGGGTTCTCGTCGGGGAGATTGCCATTTCGCCTGGTGGGTTCGCCTGAGCCCTCTGCTGGAAGTTGTGGCGCCCGCCCCCACGGCCACCACGACCTCCGCCGTGGCCGTCGCGGCCTTGGCTCTTCTCGCGTTCCTTGCTGAGCGGTTTGAGCTCCCAGCAGTCTTCAGTCGTGTGGTTGTGCCTGTTGTGGTAGACGCAGAATGGGCGATTGTCCACTTTCTTCTCATCAGCCGCCGTAGAAGCCTCGCGAGGCTGCTTATCGTCAGGCTCTGCCGCGAGGATGGCGGTGGTCTTGCGCTTCTCAACAGGCTTCTTCCTGCTCCTGGATCCCTCAGGAGGCTCTTCCTCAGTTTCCTTCTTGACGAAGAGCAGGCCCTCCTCAGCCTTGGCGCACTTGTCAGCTAGGTCAAAGAGCTTCACCACTGAGGTGAGGGTGTCATGGATGCCGAGCTTCTCAGGCATCCGGCGGTTCATGACACCCTCTCTGAAGGCAGAGATGACGTGTGAGTCCGAGATGTTCAGGATCTTGTTGCGGACCTAGCTGAAGCGCTGGATGTACCTGCGGAGGGTCTCGTCTGGCTTCTGGCGTACTGCGCGGAGGTTGTTGTAGGTGAGAGCGCGCTCGTACGTGCCCTTGAAGTTGGCGACGAAGACCTTGCAGAGGTCCTCCCATGTGTCGATGGTGCTCTCGGGGAGGTTCATGAGCCATGAGAGCGCTGAGTCCTTGAGCACCATGGAGAGCCAGTTAGCCATCACCTTGTCGTCGCCTCCCGCAGCTTGGATGGAGACGGTGTAGGGCTGCAGGAACTCCATAGGGTTGGTCCTGCCATCGTAGCGCGGAGGGAGATCTGGCTTGAACTTCATCGGCCAGACGACACAGCGCAAGTTGCAGGTGAAGGCGGTGCAGCCTGTGGCGTATGTCACAGCGCCGCTGGCGAGCGCACCGCAGTTCCGGCGACCTGCGGCAGCAATCTCCTGGACGACGCGGTTGTGGCGGTCCCATTGGCGCTCGATTTCTACGCGCGCATCCGCCGGAGTTCGCTGCACAATCTGGCAGTCGTGTGGCGAGGATGCATGCAACGCGGCGCGGTGGTTCCCCGCCGGTGCTGCACCCGGAGGAGGTGGCGGCGGAGGCGGAGGGGGAGGAGGAGCGCCATGCGCTATGTTCCCTCCACGTCCGGAGTGATGCACCAGCGAACGAGAGGGCGCCGGCGTTGGAGCTGCCGCAGCAGGTACAACAGCGGCATTGATGAGCTCCTCGAGGCGCCCGAGCCAGTTGTCGTGGCCCGCCTGTGTGGGGCGGTAGCGCAGCAGCTCCTACGCCATGAGTAGCGCAGTGGCTGGACTGGGCGGCACCCGGCTCTGCGTGGAGGCGCTCTCGCGCCTGGATGGGTGCTGGGTGGAAGCTCCCTCGCCATCATCATCGTTGCCGCCGTCGTTGCCGCCGTCGTCTTCAGGGTGCTCGACGCGGGGCTCGGGGTTGTACTCCGAAGCGCGGTTGGCGCGTGGGCGACTACGCGGGTTGCTGTTGGCAGCGGGCTCGGTGGTGGCTCTGCCAGACGTCCGCCGAGCGAGACGCTCAGCTCGCGTGTCAGTCATGACGCGGAGAGGTTGAAGAGGTTGAAGACGCACCTCAGCCCCCTACCTGGCGCGCCAGATGTCGGAGGCTAGTCCCAAGAACTAGGGTGTGTCTCACAGATGTCAGGAATCGAGTAAGGGGATGAACAGATAGTCAAACAATCCTCAACTACCTCGGCGACGGTGCTCGTCGAGCTCGGTGAGAGACATCATGGCAGAGAGTAAACACGAGCACGTACCCAGTTTCAGGCCCACCACGAGGAGTAAAGACCCTACGTCTTGCTATGTGGTATTGCACTGCTTGGAGAAGTCACAGTACAATGGAGCTTGCCGAGGGCTCAGTTATGGCTATGGTGGACTACAGTAGAAGGAGCTTCGTCTTCTCCTTTGCGACGTAGCCGATTGGGTGTAGAATGAGCAGAATCAGTTGGAATCGAATGGTGGAATCCCCCTCCTTGGTCGTACGCTGCTTCCTTTTATACTGCCTTGGTCCTCTTCCCCGAAAGCACTAGGCGGGAAGGGATACCACATGGTGGTGAAGGTGGAGCGCAGCGCACGGCGTCGGGGTTGTCCATGGACACGGTCCATGGCAGAGAGCACGTCTCTTTGGCAGAAAAAGTCACCGTCCATCCAGGACGGTGGGCTGGCGCCGCAGAGGTCCGTGACGGGCCCCACGGTGACGTCGGCTTGGAGCGTAGTGGGCGCCGGTCCCCTTATCACCAAAATGGCAATACTGGGAGTCCGCTTTGCTTGCCCCAGTTGTCGGTGAATACTTTGTGGATTAACCTGCGGCCCGTATTGATTAGTGCGACCCACTTTACTCGCACCAGAAAAGGCCTGCATGAAAATAAGCCCAATATCGCACCGCCACAAGGAGAAGAATCTAGAGGACATATCCTGGAAGACGTAAGGAAGAGTTGGTCTCCAATTAGGTTCCAGTTGATGTATTCCTTGTGGAGAAGTTTCCTTTGTAACCTAGCGAGCCTCTGTGTATATAAAGAGGACTCGCAGGACTTAGACGGGGACAAGCTATCAAGCCCTCAAACCCTAGTTCATACGGCGAGTACCGAGATCGGATCGCCTCCATTGTAACACCACATATATCATATCAATACCAATCTAGGGTAGGCAGGAAGTAGGTCTTTACCTCACATTGAGGGGCCAAACCTGGGTAAATCTGTGTTCATCTTTGTTCCTGTGATCCCAAGCTCGGAGACGATTGACTCGCGTAATCCCACACCTACGAAGTCATCCATGACATCTGATGTGACAAACCCACGACAGTTGGCGCCCACCGTGGGGCCTGCGGTCAAGAGTGTGACGCCCCAAAATCTGTACTATGCAGATTTAAGCGATCCCGCCAGAATCCGCATAATAACGATTTTAGGTCGCCCACCAGACATAACGTGCACGCCGAAACATGCGCGTTATGTGGGTGGAATTGTGATAACATTGCAACAGTTCACGAAAAGAATCCACAACAACAACAGAAGGAGATATATATACAAGAACGACTCAAACGAGTCAAGAAACAACTGATACATTACAAAGATCCAAATCACAGCGAAAACAAATTAGTATCCGACTACGGATAAGATACAAATTGGGACTAAGAGTCCTGAAGATAACCATGGCATCCATATCCCTACCCAGGCCGAGCCGGAGGGATACCCAAGCTAACGTCGTCAGACTTCAAACCTGTTGACTGCACAAAAGAGTACATCCCAAAGATGGGTCAGGCACAACCGCCTTGCAAGCAATGCTCAAAAGATACCAACACAAAGACTACCAAAAGTAAGGGGAGGTGGACTGAGCGGCAGCAGCAGCACTAAACAACCTATAGAGACACTCTACAACTTCCGTCTACTGGAGAGGGATAAGAGAGCGCATCGGAACCAACTAGCTTCTAACACCAAACATAACACTTCCCAGATTCACCCCCTCAACCAAGTATGAGGAAGCAATCAAGGGAAACTCACACAGTTGTCAAATTTTAGTTTACATCTTATTGTGAAAGTAAGTCTAACTTACTAGTCAAGTTAATTAGAATCATTAGGTGTAAGTTGTTTATGATCTTGTTAGCCAGCATCCGATCCAAGTTGTCCATAACCGCGGACTCGGCTTCTCAAAAAGATTTAACCCTGCAGGGATGCACTACTGTTAAGCCACACGCACGTTCAACCCTTAATGCCCATGAGTAACACACTTCCGTCGGTGTGTCGGCAGGATGTCGCGACAAGACGTTTTCTCTTCACTACCAACAAGTCCAGGAGCCACCCATCTGAGTTGTTACCCGCGTCCAGAGTTCGGCCGATACCTCCGTAGCAGACTCAATCGTTTGCGACTACGCACTAGGCGGAACAGACCACAGTAGGAAAGTCCGCTTCGCGTCATACCGCACCTATATGCACCCCCATATCATCGAACCTCTCATCATCAGTCAAGTCTCATGCACATGCATATGAGAAAATGGAAAGCCCGAACTAGTTGCAGCTCCTGGACAAGTTGGTAGATCCGGTACTAAGTCGAGGGGGTTCCCATGGACCCCACATGTGGATAGTGCGCTCGTACTTGGATAAGAGGACAAGAACTGAGTTCCTAGGGCAACACTCAGCAGAACAAAACACCAACGCATTGGCCTTCCACCGGGTGCCTTATCATTTAGTTCATTTCCCACAAACATTAACATTATATTAAGTAAGTGAACCAAACTATCATACTAAGCAGGTGATACATAAGAAAGACAGACTTGCGACATCAGACCTAAGCATGCAACTACGACTCGCAAGGCCAACAGTAAACAAACAACAAGGTAATAGGATGTGGGGATAAGGCTGTATGAGGCTGCATGGTAAATATGTATATAGGATCGAGACACAAGCATCGTAACATAAGGATAGCAATAGATCAACGGCAGGAATGGAAGACAATGTAATGGTAGCAAGTGAGCAAAGCTTGCCTGGAAACACGGTAGGGGAAGCAGAACTTGTCGTTGCTCACATCATCTCAACGTCTTATCCGCGAAGAAGCAATAAACACTGAACAACGCAAAAGATGCATCTTACAACTACGGCAAAGATCCAGCATGTTCATGATATGATGCATGACATGGCAAGATGCAACTTAACCCCAATTAAGCGGAACCGGGATTCCGACAATTAATTATGAGTTCAAGTTATTTATCTAACCAGCAAATTAAATGTTGATTAGCATGTGAGACAAGGCATGGGTGATCTACACAAGATTAAATGGAATCAGGCAATAATTAATTAAATACCCAAACATTCCATATTAATTATTTTAGGTGATAAAGCAAAAGACCACGAAGTAACAAGCTAGAGAATGCAAACATGATCATGGATGTCATATTAATATTCATTGCATTTTTCTGATAAAAATAGATATATAATTTGTATTAATTGGAGTTATACAAGAAAAGATAAGGAATAAACAAGATTTACAAAAATAGAAGAAAAGACAGAGGCAGAGAAAGGAGGTGGGCCAGATCTGGCTTGCGTCCGTGGCGGATAGCTTCTGGCCGCTCGGGGCGATCGTTTGCTCCGGAAGGATCTGGGCCGCGGCCCAACACTAGCGCCAGATCGAAACAAAAGAGAGAAAAGGGGAAGGATTGGATCCGGGTGGGATTCGAACTCGCGTCTGCCGAGTGGAGGAGCAGCGACGCAGCCACTGCGCTACTGCGGTGATTGTTACTGGTAGAGAAACTGAAGCTAGATGAACCAAGGCTGCGACGCTAACTGAACTTTGAACACCAAAGTTTCAGACTTTCGATTCGGTGGCAGAGCGGCGACGAGAGGATCTCCGGGGACGCAGGATGCAACGACGACCAAGAAAAAGGAAGCGCCTTGTGTGCGAGTGGTGCGGGAGAGATACGCGGAACAGGGGCAGCAACACAACACGAGCTGCAAGCTCGATTCCATGGCGACCATGGCGGATGGCCGAAGGAACGGATGATGGCGATCAACGGTTACCGAAAGAAATTGAGACGGAGGAGAGGGGGAATCGGGAGAAGAGCTCACGGGGAGGGCGCTGGTGTAGGCGTTCGAGCTCGAGGATGACCGGAGGCGGCGAATTGTGGAGGCAGACGAGCTCGGCCTTGAGGAAGAAGAACGTGAATCCCCGGCGCTCCGGGCATCCGCGGTCCTGGTGCTTGGCGTCGAGGAAGGGGTTCTCCGAGGTGGTTCTTCCCGTACCTGAAGCAGTCGACGAAGGTGACCGTGGCGGTGGCGAGCTTCGGAGGTTCAAGGTACGGCCATGGCGTCGATTACTTGGGGGAGAAAGAAGAAACGGGAAGGGAGAGGTGGTGGCGGCGCTGGAGGGAGGGAGAAGGAGCTAGGGTTAGGGGAGGCGCAGGGGAGAGGCTTTAAGGAGGGGAAAAGGAGGGGGGTGGCTCGCTGGCCGGTGGAGGCCACTGCCTCGCACGCCATGTGCGTGCTCTTCTTGTACGGGGAAGAAAGCGACAGGGGTAGGAGATGGGCTGGAGTTGGACCTTAGCTAGGAGAGAAAGGAGATGGGCTGGACTAGGCCGATGATTCAGAGTATGGACCAGATTGAGGTGCTTCGTCCCTTTAACAATTACCAGGAATTTGGCAATTAAAAGATAAAAGAGAGAGATAGAAAAGAGGGAAAAGAATGTAGATGAGAGAGGAAAAAGAGAGGCAAGGCTTTTACAAAATAATTTCCAAAACTTAATTTTGATTTGAAATAGTTTTTGCAATTACTTCCAAATATTATTTTGGGTTAATTACAATAGAAAGAGAGGGAGAAAGATTTATTATTTGCAAAACAAAATAAGGTTTGCAAAAATAATATTTTTAGTTTTAGCAAAAACATGCAAGGTGATAAAATGCATGATGACATGCTGATGCAAAAAAGAAAAAGAAACAAAAACTAATTGGGGAAAACTCCCGGGGCATTACAAACGACACCACTAACAAGGGATCGCGCCCCCGCGATCCACCCCAAGACAACAGGAAGAGAGGATAAACTATCGAGTCTTCGTGCTCCACACTGATCTTCTCGACACCACTAACAAGGGATTGTAACTCCATCTTCCACTTGTCGACACCACTAACAAGGGGTTGTTGCTCATCTCGAAGGCGACTTCCAAAGATCGAACCAAATAGGTTGAAGGCAAGAGATCGTCCACCCACGTAGAATCCTAAACTTTGAAAGATGGATAAGAGAGGAGACTCTAAAACAAATAAGATAAGAGGGGTAGAATAGAGATAAGGAGTAAACAAGAATCCTATTGAGATCTTTCCAAAATAGTTTTAGCCAAAATAGTTTTTGACACTCTGCAAACAACGACCGTTAGCGAGGTTATCCTACAGGCTTTGCAGACCCGCTGCTTCGATAACCAATTGTATCGAAACAACCTGGGTTTCGGAAACCAGAGCTCTGATACCACTTTGTGACGCCCCAAAATCGGTACTATGCAGATTTAAGCGATCCCGCCAGAATCCGCATAATAACGATTTTAGGTTGCCCACCAGACATAACGTGCACGCCGAAACATGCGCGTTATGTGGGTGGAATTGTGATAACATTACAACAGTTCACGAAAAGAATCCACAACAACAACAGAAGGAGATATATATACAAGAACGACTCAAACGAGTCAAGAAACAACTGATACATTACAAAGATCCAAATCACAGCGAAAACAAATTAGTATCCGACTACGGATAAGATACAAATTGGGACTAAGAGTCCTGAAGATAACCATGGCGTCCATATCCCTGCCCAGGCCGAGCCGGAGGGATACCCAAGCTAACGTCGTCAGACTTCAAACCTGTTGACTGCACAAGAGAGTACATCCCAAAGATGGGTCAGGCACAACCGCCTGGCAAGCAATGCTCAAAAGATACCAACACAAAGACTACCAAAAGTAAGGGGAGGTGGACTGAGCGGCAGCAGCAGCACTAAACAACCTATAGAGACACTCTACAACTTCCGTCTACTGGAGAGGGATAAGAGAGCGCATCGGAACCAACTAGCTTCTAACACCAAACATAACACTTCCCAGATTCACCCCCTCAACCAAGTATGAGGAAGCAATCAAGGGAAACTCACACAGTTGTCAAATTTTAGTTTACATCTTATTGTGAAAGTAAGTCTAACTTACTAGTCAAGTTAATTAGAATCATTAGGTGTAAGTTGTTTATGATCTTGTTAGCCAGCATCCGATCCAAGTTGTCCATAACCGCGGACTTGGCTTCTCGAAAAGATTTAACCCTGCAGGGATGCACTACTGTTAAGCCACACGCACGTTCAACCCTTAATGCCCATGAGTAACACACTTCCGTCGGTGTGTCGGCAGGATGTCGCGACAAGACGTTTTCTCTTCACTACCAACAAGTCCAGGGAGCCACCCATCTGAGTTGTTACCCGCGTCCAGAGTCTGGCCGATACCTCCGTAGTGGACTCAATCATTTGCGACTACGCACTAGGCGGAACAGACCACAGTAGGAAAGTCCGCTTCGCGTCGTACCGCACCTATATGCACCCCCATATCATCGAACCTCTCATCATCAGTCAAGTCTCATGCACATGCATATGAGCAAATGGAAAGCCCGAACTAGTTGCAGCTCCTGGACAAGTTGGTAGATCCGGTACTAAGTCGAGGGGGTTCCCATGGACCCCACATGTGGATAGTGCGCTCGTACTTGGATAAGAGGACAAGAACTGAGTTCCTAGGGCAACACTCAGCAGAACAAAACACCAACGCATTGGCCTTCCACCGGGTGCCTTATCATTTAGTTCATTTCCCACAAACATTAACATTATATTAAGTAAGTGAACCAAACTATCATACTAAGCAGGTGATACATAAGAAAGACAGACTTGCGACATCAGACCTAAGCATGCAACTACGACTCGCAAGGCCAAT
Organism: Poa pratensis; assembly: GCA_947311845.1. NCBI lineage: Eukaryota > Viridiplantae > Streptophyta > Magnoliopsida > Poales > Poaceae > Poa > Poa pratensis. The sequence continues at coordinate 35,236,005 of CAMZMU010000060.1, read as the reverse complement.
AGTAAACAAACAACAAGGTAATAGGATGTGGGGATAAGGCTGTATGAGGTTGCATGGTAAATATGTATATAGGATCGAGACACAAGCATCGTAACATAAGGATAGCAATAGATCAACGGCAGGAATGGAAGACAATGTAATGGTAGCAAGTGAGCAAAGCTTGCCTGGAAACACGGTAGGGGAAGCAGAACTTGTCGTTGCTCACATCATCTCAACGTCTTATCCGCGAAGAAGCAATAAACACTGAACAACGCAAAAGATGCATCTTACAACTACGGCAAAGATCCAGCATGTTCATGATATGATGCATGACATGGCAAGATGCAACTTAACCCCAATTAAGCGGAACCGGGATTCCGACAATTAATTATGAGTTCAAGTTATTTATCTAACCAGCAAATTAAATGTTGATTAGCATGTGAGACAAGGCATGGGTGATCTACACAAGATTAAATGGAATCGGGCAATAATTAATTAAATACCCAAACATTCCATATTAATTATTTTAGGTGATAAAGCAAAAGACCACGAAGTAACAAGCTAGAGAATGCAAACATGATCGTGGATGTCATATTAATATTCATTGCATTTTTCTGATAAAAATAGATATATAATTTGTATTAATTGGAGTTATACAAGAAAAGATAAGGAATAAACAAGATTTACAAAAATAGAAGAAAAGACAGAGGTAGAGAAAGGAGGTGGGCCAGATCTGGCTTGCGTCCGTGGCGGATAGCTTCCGGCCGCTCGGGGCGATCGTTTGCTCCGGAAGGATCTGGGCCGCGGCCCAACACTAGCGCCAGATCGAAACAAAAGAGAGAAAAGGGGAAGGATTAGATCCGGGTGGGATTCGAACTCGCGTCTGCCGAGTGGAGGAGCAGCGACGCAGCCACTGTGCTACTGCGGTGATTGTTACTGGTAGAGAAACTGAAGCTAGATGAACCAAGGCTGCGACGCTAACTGAACTTTGAACACCAAAGTTTCAGACTTTCGATTCGGTGGCAGAGCGGCGACGAGAGGATCTCCGGGGACGCAGGATGCAACGACGACCAAGAAAAAGGAAGCGCCTTGTGTGCGAGTGGTGCGGGAGAGATACGCGGAACAGGGGCAGCAACACAACATGAGCTGCAAGCTCGATTCCATGGCGACCATGGCGGACGGCCGAAGGAACGGATGATGGCGATCAACGGTTACCGAAAGAAATTGAGACGGAGGGAGGGGGAATCGGGAGAAGAGCTCACGGGGAGGGCGCTGGTGTAGGCGTTCGAGCTCGAGGATGACCGGAGGCGGCGAATTGTGGAGGCAGACGAGCTCGGCCTTGAGGAAGAAGAACGTGAATCCCCGGCGCTCCGGGCATCCGCGGTCCTGGTGCTTGGCGTCGAGGAAGGGGTTCTCCGAGGTGGTTCTTCCCGTACCTGAAGCAGTCGACGAAGGTGACCGTGGCGGTGGCGAGCTTCGGAGGTTCAAGGTACGGCCATGGCGTCGATTACTTGGGGGAGAAAGAAGAAAGGGGAAGGGAGAGGTGGTGGCGGCGCTGGAGGGAGGGAGAAGGAGCTAGGGTTAGGGGAGGCGTAGGGGAGAGGCTTTAAGGAGGGGAAAAGGAGGGGGGTGGCTCGCTGGCCGGTGGAGGCCACTGCCTCGCACGCCATGTGCGTGCTCTTCTTGTACGGGGAAGAAAGCGACAGGGGTAGGAGATGGGCTGGAGTTGGGCCTTAGCCAGGAGAGAAAGGAGATGGGCTGGACTAGGCCGATGATTCAGAGTATGGACCAGATTGAGGTGCTTCGTCCCTTTAACAATTACCAGGAATTTGGCAATTAAAAGATAAAAGAGAGAGATAGAAAAGAGGGAAAAGAATGTAGACGAGAGAGGAAAAAGAGAGGCAAGGCTTTTACAAAATAATTTCCAAAACTTAATTTTGATTTGAAATAGTTTTTGCAATTACTGCCAAATATTATTTTGGGTTAATTACAATAGAAAGAGAGGGAGAAAGATTTATTATTTGCAAAACAAAATAAGGTTTGCAAAAATAATATTTTTAGTTTTAGCAAAAACATGCAAGGTGATAAAATGCATGATGACATGCTGATGAAAAAAGAAAAACAAACAAAAACTAATTGGGGAAAACTCCCGGGGCATTACAAAGAGCGTCACGTTCCGCGCATGATCGGAATCAGAGTTCAAAGACATCGCCATCGGCCAAGTTGAAAATATCAATGGTGTTCCCTTCATCGACGACTCAGAGTGGGGACCCGAGGCAGATCACGTCAATTTCGGGTACATTATTCCTATTGGGTCTGTGAAAATCTTCATCGGGTCCGTCAGTCGCAAATCCATGAACGCGACTCAAGGAGGCGAATCAGAAGAGGAACTGCGGTCAGTCAGGGTCCGCGTGCTAGAAGAACTGCTACAAGTCACAGCAAAAACATGCGCCCCCGTCCCGTCAATACCAATTTGGGAACCTCTGCCTAGCCAGGAGGGTGATCCAAAAATCGAAGAAATTGAAGCTGTCAGGACAGAGCTTTGTGAAGAAGTGCAAAGGCTCGCGGCGGAGCGCAAAAAACTCCAGGAAGAAGATCGGAGACTGAGGCGTTGGCAGCAAAAGCAGCAGGCAATTTGCACCAAGACGAACGAAGGGGGGCGAGAGATGAAGCAGAAGTCCCACAACAATCCAGAGAGTAATGTGCACGCCGCGATCGGAATATTGTCAAAAATAGCACCGGTCGGTGATACGTGAGCTGATAAGGAAGCTCGCCATGCTATCAATCTACTACAAACTGTTGCCTTACAGCAAGCAAACATGTATGGAATCACGCCCAACGAGCCGCAACATGAGGTGTCGTGGGGAGGGGAAAGATGCGGCGTGGAAGAAGTAGTCAACCAGCTAGCAGGTCTACAAATAGCACCAGGCAAGGAAGATAAGGCAGGTGAAAACTCGCAAATGCTCGAGGCGACTCAACCAACCCAGTTTGAAACTGATTCAGATGAGGACTCAGCGCCAGTAAGCTCCTATTCGCTATTGAAAGGACCAGCATGCTTTGGGGAGGAAATACGGCTCACTCGTTTCCCTCCGAACTTCGGTGAGTCGCAGCGAGTCACCACCTACCATAGTGATCTAGACCCCACCTATGGAAAGAGGATTATGAAATAAACATGACAGGAATCGATGTAACTCAGGAGGTGCTTGCAAAGTATTTTCACTTGGTACTACAGGGAGAAGCCAGGGATTGGCTGCTAAAGTTGCCGCCAAGGTCAATAAACTCATGGGAAGAACTGAAGGATAAGTTCATCAAAAGATTCCAAAAAGAGGGCGTGAAAAACCTCAGGCAATGGGTCCAGAAGGAGAACGAATCAACCAGCGAGTGGATAAAACAAGTCGCAGGAATCCTCGACTCCGCCAAAATATCACAACACAATCTGCAGTGCAAGTTATGAGAAAGGACTGTAGATTTGAGTCGCCGGTGCATGAATTCAGCCGCACTGGCCACTGGCCATAAGATCGATAGTTTTGACCAACTCTTAGCGGCTGCCAATAAGTACGCAGAGACAGATAAGATGGCAAGCGGCTCATCACCAATCTCAGAGGAAACCGAACACCGTAAGTATCAACTAAGGGAACAGAGAAAAGACAAGGAGTCACTCCCTAATAGCGCCAAAAGGATTTTTGATAGCCCTTGCGACTTACACCGCAGAAGAGATGGGAGACCAGCGGGCCACACAAAAGCGCAGTGCCATTACTATAGGCGATGGAAAGAAGGAGATTTATCAGTCGCGACTTACAATGGACCAATGCAACATAAGGACAAGGCGAGCTCCCAGAAAAAGCCTAGCACTCCATCAAAAAGAAATATAGGGCAATTTCATACCGTAGATGTACAAACAGCGGGCAAAAGAAGACAAACGAACAGCAACTGGAGTTCTGACCAAACCCCAATGCTGGAAAGGTACCACCGTTGGACAGAGCGATCGGTCGTTTGGAGTCGCGACGATCATCCCCCAGAAGTAAGAAATCTAGGACAGTTGGCCCTTGTTGTCGCACCACAAGTCGCGGGATACAGGCTAAACAAAGTCCTCATGGATGGAGGAGGAAGAGTAAACATCCTATACCAAGATACGCTCCGTCGAATGAACATACACAAGCGGCGGCTACAGCCAACCAGGAAGGATATCCAAGGCATAATTCCAGGAGTAATTACTCGACCTACACTCGAAGTCAGCTTTGGGACTGAGCAAAACTTCCGCACAGAACTCCTAAGCTTCGAGGTCGTAGCTGTCAAAAGCCCGTACTATGCGATCTTCGGGAGAGAAGCTTATGTCAAATTCACTGCCCGCCCTGCTACGTCTTCCTACAGTTAAAAATACCAGGACCAAACGGCGTGATCACAGTGTTTGGAGACAGACAAAGAGCACTAGAATGCGAGGAAGCAGGCTCAGTAATCGCAGAAGAAGCTTGCATCGCCAACTCCTCACACGGTTTGAGACCATCGGTGAGCCTTCGCAGCCCAAAACGAGTCGCATTGGGTACGCAACATGAACGGATAGCGAGACGCACTCACCAGATGGTGAATTCCAACAATACAGTCGCGTACCAGGAAGATAATACTTCAGAAATCGCTCTGATACAAAAAGAAGACAAGAGATGGCGCATATGCATAGATCCAATCTCAATCAACATCCCCAGTCAAAGAGGTCCAGTCATTGTGAGACCCTACTCCGTGCGACTAATCTCCCAAAGCAGTGAATCCGCATAAGTCGCAACTCAGTGCGACTAATCTTCCAAAGGATTTGCCCCTTACTTTGGCATGAAAAACACATCGGAGCTATCATGCTCGACCCGAGTCGCTCTTAGCGACTCAAACTTGAACCAACTAGGTGTTCAACCCTACTCCGTCAGGAGTATCAATTCGCAGCCGAGTGCGATGAGTATCAAGTATGTATGACCTGCGAGGAACAGAAAACTCGCATTAAAGGGTATGCATCGTCTTTTGTCACACCCTGTAAGAAATTGAGTGATTATGAAATAAAGCCGGCACCCTTGACATTCAAGGGTTCGTCGTTTCGCCTCAACTATCATTGAGTTGCTGAGTCTTTGGAATTTCATACATCACTAACCCTTGAGGGCTTTTTTACAAGCACAGCGAGCGCAGCTCGCTACCTCAACCTTTGCCAAACGAGTGGCAATCCTTAAGTTAGAAGCGTCTTGCATTATGCGGCCAAAGTACTGGGGTGTGGCGTCAATCGAGCTTGATTGCCTATCATGGCCGCTCTCGACCCTGAACACACATGTTCCTAGGAAATACTGAGCCGCGCGAGCGTCTGCTTAATGGAAATATCATAAAAGAACCTGCTTATAGGTCACAAAAGTACTACTTATAGTACACAAATACTTTTCAAACTAATGGGCACGCCGCTATTGACAAGTCCCACATCACTATTGGATGTTTATTTCTGCTTTCGAGTCGCAGGAACATGAGCCTTCGCGGCTTGTCTTGGGGTTGGAGCAGCAGGTGTCCTTATAACCAGGGCACCACCAGATGAAGTAGAAGGACCACCAGGTCCCGAGGATGGATTAGAAGCTCGGGATGAATCAGCCCCAGTGGATTTCTCTTTCGCAACTTTGCTGCCATCAGGATTAAACTTCCCTAGATAAGAGCCCAGGTCTAAATTCTTAACAAACAGTGTGGCATAGCCACGCATCCCCTTCCAGATGTCGAAATACTCACTCATTGGAAGCTCAGTACCATCCGCGTGCCTCGCCCGGTCATGACGAGCAATTTTGCCAACCTCTATTTCTAGATAATATGCCCGGAGTAATGTCAAAACATGAGCAGCTCCGGCACGAGCAGAGGACCCTTCCAATCAGAGACATAGTGGGGAGCCTTAAACAGTTTGTTCATCCAATACTCGCATGAAGCTGGAGCATCAACCGTGGAGGCAATTTTTGTCATAACTTCCCGGGTTACCTTAAGGAGGCGCTGGCTAAAATCTTGAAGATATTCCAGCTGATCCTTTAAATTGGAGTGGCATACTGGAGCACCAGGCCCTGCGTCGAAAAACAACATGAGATCCAAATCAGCAACTCATGGTGTTCACCCAAATATGCATGATCAAGAGACAAAGGATTAAGGATATACCAGCGATTTGCAGGATAGCTGATTTAACAACAGATCCAAAACCCTCAAAGGCCTTAAGCAATGTGTTATATTTTTCATCTCGCGCAACGAGCTCCCTCGCATGGTCTCCTTTTAGTCGATCAATCAATTCAGATTTGAGATTCAGCCCCTCTTGCAAGGATTTTATAACTTCATCCTTCTCCATGAGTCGCTGCTTCGAATCAGCTTCGAGCTCTTTAAATTGCTCTTCACAGAGTCAAGTTGACCTTTGAGTACCTTTATTTCTTGTGCCTGGTTTCTAATGATCTCGCTATGTTGCTCCAAGGCAGACTGCATCATTTCAGGCTTATCTAAGGACATGCCATTGCCTTTCATTGAGTTGGAGGCATCAAGTGAGGAAAACTCAAGCTACAAATAAACAGAGGAAAAATATAAGCAATTCATAAAGGCACTTGGGGGCTAAAAACTTGGAAAAGAGAAAGAATCAACACCCTGCTAATTGACGCAATGGTCTTGATCCTTGGGGGCTACGTTATGCTACCTGGCGACTTGAAGAAAATTGCTCAACCAGGTCGCGCAGTAAAGCAGCGTGCCTATCTCCAGCTGCGATTATGGCATCCGCAATTGATTTGGAATTATTAGTGTTTGGAAGATCAGTGCTTCAGAAACAGGAGCTCTAACTTGAATTGGCACCCCTATACCATCGGGAGTCGCAGATGGAGACGCGGCTGGAATCATGGCAGAAGCTGCATCGGCAATACCTTCCTTTGAGGAAGGCTTCAGACAAGTCACGCCATCACTGGTCCCCATGTTTTCGTCAGCAACATCATCCTCACTCATGGTTGGCTGAGAGAGAGCAGTGAAAGAGGCAGACTTTGTATCTCCTTCAATCATGGCCCTACAAGATATTGATAGTTATAGACTAAAATAGCAGTGTCACAGTCATAAAAGGAAGGCAAATCCTACCCAGAGGCGATACGGATGCTCTTCATCAGGCAACCAGAGGAAGGAGAAGATAAACCTTGCAGATCTGAGCCTACAGGATAGGAAAAACAGCAGTGGTTAACAATCCTTCATGGAGACACATGAGTACAAAGAAAACAGAATGTCGCAGGGAAATACCCGAACTTGTCGAGAAGCAATTCTTCGCAACAGGCTCGGAGGAAAGTACAGCACTGTCAGGCTCAGCAAGCTTCAAGGATTTGGCAACTTTTATTCCCATGAGCAACGCGGCCTTGCGACGTTTCTCAGGTTGCGAGGGATCTTCTGGACGCTCAGATAAAAAACGCTTGGAGGATCTACGAGGTATTTCAGGAAGCTCCAGGAAAGATGTGCCTGGAGCCGAAGACAGAAGAGCATCGGCCATTTGTTGCTCCTCTTCGGAGGCGCTACCCCCAGGCTCAGAAGCAGTGCCATGTGTAATTGTTTCCTCACCGGGAGCAGCGACTTGTTCTGATGACTTGGCAGCGGCTTCTTGGCTTGAGTCGGCCTCTTCTGACGGGAGAGTCCAAAAATGGGGGTCGATCTGAAAGAAAATCAAGGTCAGAGATAATCAACTTTGAAGGAAGAATCCTAGAAGGCAAAAGTTACAAGAAGAATTACCACAAAAGGCTTGTGTTCAGCCCAGAAAGGGGCAAGACCGACGGTATCATACGAGTTAATGTCCTCGCTCGTCACTCGGCGAATGAAGTTTATCCACTCCCCTTTGTCCCAATCTTCAGGGCAAGTACGATCAACATCATTCGCATGACAGGTGAAATCCACCATAAGTCGCAGACGGCGGCTCACGGGCTGAATTCGCCATTTGGTCCAGCAAGATATGAGATCCAATCCGGTGAGGCCATGGAGCGTCAGCGCCCTCACCCTATCTAAAAGAATTTCGATGGATGGCAACGAAGAAGGATCGGGCTTGGAAGACAAAGCAGGGGTAGCTTCGAAAGGGAGTGGAGACCAAGGGGGAAGACAAATTTCTCCCTCAGAAGAAGTATCTTTGCAGTAAAAGAAGGTCCTTTGCCAACCCCTAACTTTATTGGCGAGAGCTAGCTTTGGGAAGATACTACCTTTACGACGTTGGAAAGAAATGGCGCCGCATTGGAGGAAAGAAGCGTATGTTGCTTCCTTTTGACTATTACAACCAAAAAAGGCAAGCCAGAAATCTATCGAAGGAGGAACACCCAAATAATCTTCGCAAAGAACATGGAAGTTACTCACTTGCAACATCGAATTGGGACCAATGTCATGAAGGCGAAGGCCTAGCCATTGCATCAGGGAGCAGAAGAAGAGAGAACCTGGGGGCTTGAATCCACGCTCGACGTGTTCTACAAAAATCACCACTTCTCCTGGCTGCAAATCAGGAATTATCTCCTCGCTAGGGGCGCGCCATTCACATTGATCTTTTGGTGGAAGAAGGCCGCGAGCGGCCAGAGATTCCAAAAATACTTCGTCAATCCACGAGCCTTCCTAGTTGCAACTACGGTGAGACATCTTTTCCAATCAGGGGAATTTCCACCAGGAGATCATGGGCGCAAGAGGCGGAAGCAAAGGCGGCAGAGAAGAGTAGCGGAGGCGTAACCCAAACAGAGCGCCAGGGAGGCCGATGGGCCAAACTAAATAGCCTAGGCGTGGAAGATGTTCAGATCTGGAAACCAACATGCATGACCAGATGAGTCGCGCCCTTGAGCCGCCAAAAGGGTTATAAGTCGCAAGTGGCGACACAAAAATTGGAGTTCAGCTAGGACGTCCACATGTGCGGTTCGGCAGTTCACCAAGACAAAGAAGCCTTCATCTGAAGTCCAAGCAGAACTTGGGGGCTAATGTCGGGGGAATACTTTGCGGATTAACCCGCGGCCCGTATTGATAAGTGTGACCCACTTTACTCGCACCAGAAAAGGCCTGCATGAAAACAAGCCCAATATCGCACCGCCACAAGGAGAAGAATCTGGAGGACATATCCTGGAAGACGTAAGGAAGAGTTGGTCTCCAATTAGGTTCCACTTGATGTATTCCTTGTGGAGGAAGTTTCCTTTGTAACCTAGCGAGCCTCTGTGTATATAAAGAGGACTCGCAGGACTTAGACGGAGACAAGCTATCAAGCCCTCAAACCCTAGTTCATACGGCGAGTACAGAGATCGGATCGCCTCCATTGTAACACCACATATATCATATCAATACCAATCTAGGGTAGGCAGGAAGTAGGTCTTTACCTCACATTGAGGGCCGAACCTAGGTAAATCTGTGTTCATCTTTGTTCCTGCGATCCCAAGCTCGGAGACGATTGACTCGCGTAATCCCACACCTACGAAGTCATCCATGACATCTGACGTGACAAACCCACGATACCAGTTTTGTTGACTGCCTTATACACGAGAACGGCAACTGCGGCGTCGTCGTCATCACGCGCAGGCGCGCGCGCCACTCTGCGGCGGGCGCAGAGGCCATGTGCGCTCTGCAGCGGGTGCAGAGCTTGCTTCCACTTGAAGGAACCCCGCGAGGGCTGGGTGCCTCGCCGAGGTTCTGAAGTACTTGACGCCTCACAAGGGAGGCCTCGCGAGGGTGGCGCAGATGTCGGGGGAATACTTTCTGGATTAACCCGCGGCCCAGTGCGACTTACTTTACTCGCACGGACAAAGGCCCACTTGGGAGCAAGCCCAATATTGAACCGCCATAAGGGGAAAGTTCTAGAAGACATATCCCGGAGGACGTGAAGACCAAGTAGTCTCCGAGTAGGCCTCTGTGGGCATATTCCTTGTGGGGAAAGTTTCCTTTGTAACCTAGCGAGCCTCTGTGTATATAAAGAGGACTCGCAGGACTTAGAACGGGTCAAGCTATCAAGCCCCAAACCCTAGCTCATACGGCGAGTACCAGATCGGATCGCCTTCATTGTAACACCTCTATTATCATATCAACTAGCGGGGTGGCCCGCGCAATTGCGCGGCTAGACTACCTATAGTAAATATTTTATGACGCGATAAATTGGTTAACTTGAATTCTTCTTAGTTATTTTTTGAGGCAAATGTTTTTTTTTCCATTGATTTGAAATTACCTTGTTGTGTTAGATGGAGTTAAAATTATCTTTTTAGTAATTTTTTCGTTTTAGTAAATAATTGTATATGTTACATACATACTAAGTATAGAAAACATACCTTTTCCTGCTAACCATGATGTTTCATTTTGATACATGGATAGGCTACCAATATGCCCACATTTCTGTTTTTCTTGGATAAATACACTCTCTCGGACTTCGAGGAACATGCAATGCAGCCGCCAATGGGAGCAGCGGACTGCATGCATGTGCACACGACTGCATCGACGGTCTTCATAACAAACTGGACATGTAAATCTATTAGAGTTGTAAAAAAATTATTTTTATTACAAAGATAAATTCTCAAAAATACTAAACATGATAGTTAGTGTGTCTCGCCAAAACTATAGAAAAATATATATTAGTAGATCAAGAAAGGAACAACATAGACAATCAAAGCCAAAGATAAATTTTGGTGGCACTTGTAAGTGTGTATATTATGCGCCACCGATCGCGTATAATCTATGGAAAGAAAGAAAACAAAGACAAATTCTTACAAACTAAACTATCTAACGTACACATTGACCTCATTAGTGAGAGCTCCACAGCAATTTCCATATAAAGATTCGATCAGGTTTATGTGTTGGCAGACCCCGCTACGGTGCCATGAAAAAGAGTAGGGAGATATATGTCTTAATTCCTAGACATTACATTTAGAAGGTAAGCAAGTGTAGGTATGTGTCAAAAAAAATGCTTGGGCTTATATATAGAATATGTACTACTATTGGTGATAAAGGTACGTAGTTGAATCTTGCGGTTAGTGTGCCAGCCCAAATAAACATCTTATGCGTTGTTGGCCATCTCCAGCTATGAATAGCCTACAAATACCGAAACATGAATATCAGGATGTATATTGATCAAGAAAGCATAAACTGGTCATCGTTTGATGTACCTGAAATTTATCTTTCAAGCTGAGGGTTCAGTCAACTTGACCTACCCAAATGGATTTCTCCATGGGACGGCCTCTACGGCAGCGTTGCGTTCTCGGCCCAAATATTTTAGTTCATATCCATACATACATACCTAGCTCAACATCAATGAACCTATATATCCCTTATTTCCTGGCCAGCTGAGTTGGACTGAGACAGATCGTGCATCGCCTATGTCACGGCGTGGCATGAGGAACTAAACCTCCGGCAGCGACATCGAGTAGCTCCCTGCCTGCCACTGAACGTGTGCCATGGATCGAGAACGCCGGCGGACTTCAGTTCAAATGCATAAACATACTACTCTGGCTACTTTAATCTTATACAATCAAAACGACGGACTCAGTTCATATGCATAAATATACTACTCTAGATGGACCTGTGCAATTGCGCGGCTAGCACCAACATTGTAAATCTTAATATTAAGTAACATATATATATATATAATTCCTTAACTAAAAATCTATGAACAACTAACCTATTGTTTTGAGCAAAGAGAAAAAAGGCAAGAAGCAAAAGTTACCTAACATCCTCCAAAAAGATTTGGCTGAAGTTATATCGTGATGTATTTCACAACCCATTACCCGAAATTATCTTACACCTGATGAATATATAAAAACAGGCTGAGCTGAGGATGCAAGCAGAAGTAGCTGCAAATTCTATGATCATACATAAATCTGTGAGCAAGGAATTTTTGTGCATCATATATAGTTATATACCAAGCAAAAAATTGTTTGTTAGGAAATCAAATGGCATCATTAGTGGACCGATAATAAAATAAGAGAATAGAATCTAAGAATCGATCAACTTACGCGAAGAATTCCTGCAGCTGGTCAAGTCTTAGTTTGCTGCTAAATAAGTTCGCCACAATGTAGACTTCATCTATATGGTTGTCGACTCCAAATAATCTGGTACTAACTGCTAATAATTTCACAACTATATTAGCACTTATAAATTATTTGTTTTCAATAAACATGATAAAATAGAGTTAATTAGAATCATAGAAAAAGCAATAAAAAATGATTGTTACAAAAAACCGACGGTTAATCTAATAAACCTCTTTAGATAATCAAGAATAATTTACAGATCTTCGTAACCGTAGACTCATATTATACTGATGGATATCCATGATTGTACGTAATCAGCGTCTGGCATTTTATTCTTAATCCAGTGGAAAATATATGCCATGACATAAAGTCCAACGGGTTGCTCTTTGTAAGAAGTAAATAGTTACATTACCCCGCAACAAAATGATCGCAAACATGCCTGCATGATGAATTCCATCTACAAAATTAAAACACATGCATATATCTCATAAACGCATGTAGGTAGGCTTGCATGGACGATAATGTTAATACGCTTTTAATCAAACACACCAGGCATCAGAGCTTCTCTTTTAACACGTTGCTTTACTCTCGAGTCGCCGTTCTTTGCATCCATTGAGAAAGTTGCATGTTCTGTTGCGCGTACCCGCCATGTTGATCTTCGTGACTTCATGGACCCATGCAGACATCTGCCTTTAGTTAATCGTGTTGCCGCTCGCCGCTGGCACTCCATCAACCTAAAATTTCAGGCCGACTGACAGTATGTTGCTCCTTTGTTCCTTTTATCAATTTGGCTTGGGGGTCCTTCAAGATGATGGTGCAGGTGTTGACGCCCATCGTGAGTTCGTGACAACGGGGATGATGATGAGGAGCTTGCCCAACAGCATCTCATCCATAGCCTTGCTGAAGAAATACATGTTGAACTACCTCAAGTGCCAGGACGGATGGAAGAGCCTGGCTCCTTCATACCTTTCATCTCCGTCTCGTGGTCGCCGGGGCTGTTGATGTCCTCTACGGCATCGTCACTCTGTAGCTCCGTTTGTAAGTCTGGCTGGCATCGTCAATCTGTAGCTCCGTTAGAAGTCTGGCTGCTTCATGCCTTTCCTCTCCGGGTTGTGGTCGCCGGGGCTGTTGACCTGCAGCACGTACTTGACATTGCCTACCCGTCGCAGCTCCGCGCGCGTCGATGTTCAGGGGTGGGTGGCTGCTATCACCGTCTCACCTCTACACTGGAAATCGATCAGAATACGTTAGTGTTTCTCTTGTCGCGAGTTGCCGGACAGCATGCGCCAGCGGCCGCGATGGTGAATACCTAGAGGCTTTGTGGGTTGCTTCATGCGTGAACCCTCGAAGCTCTAACGCCGGCCGGCCGGCCGGAGTAAATCGTCGCGCGCGACTCCGTGCCCTCCAATAGATGTCGACAATGCTTGTCTCGCGTGCGTACGTGTCTCTCTTGAGATATATGTATACGGTAGGATCTGACAAATATAAATAACGTATACTTCTGTTAGGAAGGAATAATATGTGACGTGTGCAAGCCAATCTTTTTATCCTGCTGGTAGTCGATCATGATTCCGCACGTTGCTTCTCCTAGTACAATTATTAAATCTACATCGTTCGTTTTAAGCTGGTTAATCTGAGCCGTTCTATAACCTGTGTTTTAATTATATAATAGATACCAATCTAGGGTAGGCAGGAAGTAGGTCTTTTACCTCACATTGAGGGGGCCGAACCTGGGTAAATCTGTGTTGATCTTTGTTCCTGCGATCCCAAGCTCGGAGATGCTTGACTCGCATAATCCCACACCTACGAAGTCATCTATGACACCTGACGTGACAAACCCACGACAGTTGGCGCCCACCGTGGGGCCTGCGGTCAAGAGCGTCACGTTCCGCGCAGGATCCATGAAGGGAGCTGAAGATCTTGTTGTTGGCCGTATCATCACGGTCAATGGCACACCCCTCATCGACGATTCAAGCTGGGGGCCGGAAGCAGATTATTTGGAGACCGGCCACGTCATCCCGTTCGGATCCATCAACGTCTTCGTCGGCTTCATCGGTGGCAGGTCCGTTAGATCGGTCCAAGAAGGCGATTCAGTAGAAGAAGTCGCCGATGACGGGGAAGAATCCGTGGAAAGCATGGACTCGCAAGAGTTTGGGTCCATCATACCTGCCTTTGAAGAAAGTTGCTGGGGTTACCCACCAGAAATCACATCATCACCAGATCAAGAGATGGCACAAGTCGCGGTTTACATGGCCGGAGGAGCAGGTGCATCAGGAACTGCTGGAGAAACCGAGGCATCGGCACCCCCAAGCAACCCACTTCTTGTCCCTGTGTCAGCCACGAACGCCGCCCTCCGTGCAACAGAAATTGAGGCCGCCAGGGCCGAGCTCCTGTATGAGGTTCGAAGGATGGAAGAAGAGCGCCGCAGGCTCGATCAGATAAACCAAGGAATCCAACAGGACGGCAGAGAGTAGCCGCGCTGGCTGCGACTCAACAACAGGTTGACCCGCAAACACAGCTGCGCGCGACTCAACCAACAGTGGAAATCCCGCTCACTCCAGCCGCGGGACGGGAATCCAGACGACTGCGGAAGGAAGGGTACCAACAAATCAAGAGACCCAGCAACAACCAAGGAGGTTTCACACCCCACAGGGCCATTACCAGAACCCTGTCGATAATATGTATGCTGCGGCTAATATCTTGACTCAGATGGTACCAACAGGCGATGACCCGGTCAATGCTGAGGCGCGGCGCGCGATTCAGATGTTAAGTACGGCAGTCCTGCAACAAGCCAATAGGGCGGAAGCCGAAGCACAGCTGCCCCTCGTACCAGCCAATCACAGGATTACAGCAGAAAGAAGCGTCCAGAGCAGGCCACCAGAGGACGTGTCAGGAGTCGCACAGAGGCAGCAGGAGCAAGTCGCAGAAGCGCAGGCGAATGCACCATTGATGCAAAAGCGGCCCGCAGATAACCCCGCAGGCGCGCCACAGCCCTGTCCTCGCGACTCAAGGGACCGGCGTGTTTCACTGAGAAGATCAGATCGGAACCTTTTCCTGAAGATTTCAAAGGGCCACGCAAGGTGGCAAACTATAACGCCAGCATGGATCCAACCACTTGGCTCAACAATTACGAGATGGGCATGAGCATCCTAAACGCATCTGAAGAGATCTGCGCACGCTACCTAAACATGATGCTAGAAGGAGCAGCGCACATATGGCTGCAAAATTTGCCTCCCAACTCTATAAATACTTGGGAGGAACTGAAGGATGCCTTCATTAAGAACTTCCAAGGAACTTGCAAGCGACTCTGCAATATAGAAGATTTAGAGCGTTGTGTCCAGAAGGAAGGCGAGTCAAGTCGCCATTGGATGAAAAGGGTGGCAGAAATAATACACTCCTCAGATAATATACCACCAAGCTCAGCCGTCCTGGTGATGGAGAAAAACTGCAAGTTTGAGCCGCTGATTCATAAGCTGGGTCGCATGAAGGATAAAGTCAAGAGCCTCAGCGAGGTGATGGCTGCGGCTAACAAATATGCCAGCTCAGATAAAACCAGAGACGCGTCAGACGGAGAAGAAGAGGAGGTTGCTGCAAAAGGAAAGAAAAACTCCAACAAGCCCCAGCAGCAGCAAACGAGCCACAACAACACGAGTCAAAACAAACGCAAAAGCGAAGATGGTCACTCAGGGCTCGTCGCCAATACGCGTGGAGGATTCAGAGGCCAGCGTGGAAGGGGTCGAGGATACGGCTCCCGTCCAATCAATATGCAAGAAGTTTTCAACCGGCCATGCGACCTTCATGCGACAGGTGATGGACGGCCAGCGGACCATACCAAGGCGCAATGCCATTATTACAAAAAGTGGAAAGAAGAGAGCCAACACAACGGGGGGAATTCCCATGAAGGAAACCCTAGTGCGGCTCATAACACAAACATTGGGCAGCACGGCGAGTAACCCCAGGCAGACGGGGCAGTATCACACAATAGTTATCGATACCTCCAAAAGAGAAGAGAAATTGAGCCGGAGAAGTCAGCAGGTGAACGCCGTGATACCAGCAACACCCGCTTGGTTAAGGTGGTCAGAATACGCGGTAACCTGGAGTCGCGACGACCACCCGCCACAGGTACGGGAACCTGGCAAGTTGGCACTGGTTGTGGCACCATACGTTGCAGGATACAAGCTGACCAAAGTGCTTATGGATGGAGGAAGCAGCATTAATATCTTGTACTACGATACTTTCCAGCGTCTAGGACTCAAGGATTCCAGCCTGCAGCCCACGTCAACAGTATTTCACGGCATTGTCCCAGGAAGGTCCGCACGGCCAGTGGGGAAAATAACCCTAGGGGTAACTTTTGGAACAGAAGAGAACTTTAGAAGTGAATTCCTAAGCTTCGAAGTGGTAAAATTCCAAAGCCCATATCACGCCTTGTTTGGAAGAACGGCCTTTGCTAAGTTTATGGCCAGGCCATGCTACGTGTACCTACAGTTGAAGATACCAGGACCAAAAGGGGTCATCACAGTGTACGGAGATAGAGAAAAAGCAATAGAATGTGAGAAAGGAGATGCGGCTTTCGCAGAATCCGCCTGTGCCGCGGAAGAACTAAAAGGTTATAAGTCGCAGGTGGACCCAAACGATATGAGTGTGGTTACCACGCCATCTGCCGAGCCACCAATGAAATTCAAAGCGGCCCAGGACACTAAGCAGATAAATCTTGTTCCTGGCGACTCATCCAAGCAAACTAGCATTGGAGCACACATGGAAGAAGAGCAGGAGAAGGCCCTCGTCGCTTTTCTCCAGGAAAATAAAGACATCTTCGCATGGAAGCCGTCAGATATGCCAGGGGTACCAAGAGAATTAGCAGAACATAGCCTCAAAGTGAACCCTGCGGCTAAACCAGTGAAGCAGCCACTACGGCGTTTTCATGATGACAGGAGAAAGGCAATAGGAGAGGAAATAGCTCGCTTGCTGGCTGCAGGATTCATCACAGAGGTATACCATCCGGAGTGGGTGGCAAATCCAGTATTGGTTATGAAAAAGAACGGTACGTGGCGAATGTGCGTTGATTACACCAGTCTTAACAAAGCTTGTCCAAAGGATCCATTTGCTTTGCCAAGAATCGACCAAGTAATTGATTCAACTGCTGGGTGCGAGCTGTTATGCTTTTTGGACGCCTATTCAGGCTACCATCAAATCAAGATGAAGAGGAGGACCAAGAAAAGACGTCCTTCATCACACCCTTCGGAGCTTTTTGTTATGTCAGCATGCCCTTTGGGTTGAAGAACGCAGGTGCGACTTACCAAAGATGCATTCAGAATTGCTACATGAGCAAATAGGTCGCAACGTTCACGCCTACGTGGATGATATTGTGATTAAGTCGCAAGTTAGCCAGGATCTTATTGGTGATCTGGCAGAGACATTCACAAATCTCAGAAAATACAACATGAAGCTCAACCCCACAAAGTGCGTCTTTGGAGTACCAGCAGGAAAGCTATTGGGATTCATAGTATCAGAAAGAGGCATTGAGGCCAATCCTGACAAGATAAAGGCCGTGATGGATCTCCAAAAGCCAGAAAAGATAAAAGATGTGCAGCGACTTACTGGTTGCGTAGCAGCTTTGAGTCGCTTTATATCAAGATTGGGAGAGAAAGCACTACCTTTGTACAGACTGTTGAAAAAATCAGACACCTTCGTTTGGGACGCAGAGGCCGACGAAGCTCTGACAGCCTTGAAACATCAATTGACAAATGCTCCAGTTCTGGCGGCTCCAAAGATAAAGAGCCAATGCTACTATACATAGCGGCAAATTCCCGCTGTGAGTGCTGTCATGGTTGTGGAGAGACAAGAAACAGGAAAGGAATACCCTGTCCAGAGACCAGTATATACGTGAGCGAAGTCCTCACAGCTTCCAAACAGCGTTACCCACAGTGGCAGAAGTTGGTGTTTGGAGTGTTCATGGCGAGTCGCAAGCTGAAGCACTACTTCCAAGAGCATCCAATAACTGTGGTGAGTTCAGCACCATTGGCAGATATCATTCGTAATCGAGAAGCTACTGGAAGAGTCGCTAAGTGGGCGATCGAGTTGGGACCACATCACATCAGTTACGAGCCGCGCACATCAATTAAGTCGCAAGCCCTTGCAGATTTTATTAACGATTGGACAGAAATCCAAGTTGCTCCTAGCATGGCAGAAACCAAATACTGGACCATGCATTTTGATGGGTCAAGACAGTTGCAAGGCTCGGGGGCTGGAGTTGTTCTAACATCTCCCAAGGGAGACAAGCTGCGGTATGTGTTACAGATACACTTCAACTGCACAAATAACGTGGCGGAGTACGAGGCACTGCTTCATGGTCTACGTATAGCAAAGGAGATGAACATCAGTCGCATACGCTGTTTTGGCGATTCAGACTTGGTGGCACAGCAGGTCTCCGGAACGTGGGACAGCAAGGATGCGAACATGGCTGCATATAGAGAGAGGTGGACAGAATTGCTGGACATTTCACTGGATACCAAGTTGAACATATTGATCGGAGACAAAATGAAGCTGCGGATGCCCTGTCTCGGCTTGGATCCAATAGACAGTCAGTCCCACCCAATGTTTTCCTGGATGAACTGCACAATCCATCAGTCAAACCTCCAGCAGAATTGACATTGCAGAGCCAGAGGATGATTCAACTTTAGTCGCAGCCCTGCATGAACAGCCAGGATGGACAGAGCCATACATGGCATATTTAAGTCGCGGAGTGCTGCCGGACGATGAAATTGAGGCGCGCAAAATCATACGACGATCAAAGGCCTATACAATCATCAACAATGAATTATACAAGCGCAGCGTATCAGGAGCATTCCAAAGATGTGTCTCACCAGAAGAGGGACGAAAAATCTTGCACGAAATTCATTCAGGCGATTGTGGCCATCATGCTTCGTCAAGATCTTTGGTGGCAAAGGCGTTCCGACATGGATTCTTCTGGTTAACAGCATTAGCAGACGCAGAGCAAATTGTCAGAGTGTGCGATGGATGTCAAAGATACGCTAGGCAAGATCATATGCCAGCCCAAGCACTTCGCACAATACCCATCACATGGCCTTTTGCCGTATGGGGTTTTGACATGGTAGGGCCTTTCAGACGGTCTTCAAACGGAAAAACTCACCTCTTAGTCATGGTGGACAAATTCACAAAGTGGATAGAAGCAGAACCTGTGGGAGATTGCGAGGCTGAAACAGCAGTCAAGTTCTTGAAGAAGGTCATATTCCGCTTCGGTTACCCCCATAGTATCATTACAGACAATGGGAGCAACACCTCTGAAGGGGCTACACAGATATTTTGCGCAGACAATGGGATAAGATTGGACCTCACGTCAGTAGCACACCCGCAGAGCAATGGACAAGCTGAGCGAGCTAACCAGGAAATTCTCCATGGAATTAAGCCGCGCCTTATTGAAAAGGTCGAAGCATCTCCAGGATGTTGGGTGGAAGAACTGCCAGCAGTACTGTGGAGCTTAAGAACAACCCCTAACAGATCCACAGGATTTACACCATATTTCATGGTCTATGGAGCAGAAGCAGTCATGCCCAGCGATATCATACATGATTCACCAAGAGTTGCGGCTTACATCGAGACAGATAATGAGATAGCTCGGCAAGACTCGGTGGACACATTAGAAGAGGTTAGAGACTTGGCAGCATCAAGGTCAGCAGTATATCAACAAGACTTGCGACGCTATCATGCCAGACGCATCAAAACCCGCACCTTTCAAGAAGGCGACCTAGTACTGCGACTTAAACAAGATCACAAGGGAATGCATAAGCTGTCCTCTCCATGGGAAGGACCCTACATCATCAGCAAGAAGCTAAACAATGGGTCGTACTACCTGCTGGATGTAAGGGAAGAAAGCAGCGAACGCCATGATTTCGAGGATCGTCTCGAGGCACCTCGCCCTTGGAACGTCGCACACCTGCGACCGTACTATACATAAGAAAAGGCTAATCAGAGCCAAGCATCATCCTTTCCAGCTTTATAGCTGAGTATCATCACAGCCACTCAGGGCTAGAACTTCAACTTTGGTCGCCACCTAGGCGCGACCTATGCAACATCTGATCGCCACCCAGGCGCGATCGACCCTTGTATCAGAAACCGGCTGCCACCTAGGCGCGGCCGTAAACTTTGTATCATCTCTGGTCGCCACCTAGGCGCGACCGACCCCATGTATCACCATGGATCGCCACCTACGCGCGATCCAACCCTATGTATAACACTCGGTTGCCACCTAGGCGCGACCTTATGTGTCATCATAATCAAAGCTTATCATAGCTTAGCCTATCATGGCAATATCATTATGTTTCTTGGGGTCTTTGTTACCCTGAAACAGCCAATTTATTGGCAATTATCAAATTTACCTTAAGTTGGATTGCTACTCGCATTATGTGGCCAAAGTACTGGGGTGTGGCGTCAATCGAGCTTGATTGCCTATCATGGCCGCTCTCGACCCTGAACACACATGTTCCTAGGGTAGGCAGGAAGTAGGTCTTTTACCTCACAATTGAGGGGGGCGAATCTGGGTAAATCTGTGTTGATCTTTGTTCCTGCGATCCCAAGCTCGGAGATGCTTGACTCGCATAATCCCACACCTACGAAGTCATCTATGACACCTGACGTGACAAACCCACGACAGCAGACGTGCGCCAGGACTTGGTGATATTCCGTGCAGGAGAGACCCTCTCGAGGGAAAACTCCCTCACGAGGCCCGTTAGGCTGAGCGTCTGGTCCTTAGCAGAAAAGCTCAGTAGGGTGAAGAAGCCCTCGCGAGGGAAAAACCCCTCGCGAGGCTCGCCAGGCTGAACGCCTGGTCCTTAGCAGAATTCTCCGCATAGCATCGAGGGATGTGGCAGGCCGGCCCATGGTACCCTGGTTTCCACTGGGCCGATAAAACTTTTCTCTCATATCTTAAATTCTTTTTCCCTCTGATGTGTGAAGATGCCCACATGTTCTTTTTCTCTCAATTAATTCCAGAGAATTCCTGGTAATTTCTTGCCACTCCGGAAAACCTCTGTTAAGATTTTTTTCAAAAACCGTAAAGACTAAATATTGGGATCTTTAAATCCTAATATTCCATCAACCATCTTTCTAGCTTGGGAGATACCACAAAATATTCAGAGATTATCTCATCCACTTATTAATCTCCCTAGACAAAATGTTGCATAATTCTCTATGCAATATTCCAAACACCCCGGATAAATGTTTTAATGCGTGGGTTGATCAGGGAATTATTTTCCCCAACCTATGTATCTCCTGCACTTCTCAAAAACCAGGAGGTGATCAATTATGCCAGTGTCAACTCCCACAAAAATTGGAATGCTTATGTGAGCCACTTACTTGCTACTCACCCTTTGTTCCGAAATAGCCGGGAAATATTTCTCGGGCATGACCACCTATGGGATAGACCCCACCCAGGTGAAAAATTGAGCACATGTGTCCATGCCAACCAGCCCACATACATTTTCACCCAAAGTTCCACCTACTCCTTTGGTTGGTAATTCAAAATACCATGCCATTGAATTTCTCCTACCCTCGGAACGCATGCATTTATCTCCATTGCGCAAAAGGTATTCATGCATGAAGGGGAAAGTAAATGTTCTCGTACTTCTCTGGACACCCATGTGATCATTAGCCCAACCACAAGATGCTAAACCCCGGGTTAAAGCCCTAATAGCAATGATCCTCTCTTTATGATCCTTTTCGGACATTTACCCAAAATCATTTTGGAGGCAACCATTTGAGCTCAAACACAATGGACCATCTCCTAGCATCCAAACCTAGCCAGTGGAATTTTTCTGGAATTTATTTGCATCGAAAAGTTCATTGGGCATTTCGTCGAGCACCTTTGAGGCTAGTTTTGAAAATTTGCTAAACTAGCTTAATTGCCTAAGCCATAGTCGGTGGCTAATCCTCTTCTCTAGTAGAAAACGTGCGGCACTGCTCGGCCAGCTCATCCCCGAGCTCATCCGTTCGTGACCCTGGTTAGGTCACCGACGCAGTGGCCGTGGTGAGCTCCACCTCGGGTCACCACCCTCCTCCTCTTCCCCGGTTTAAAAGCCACCCCGAGCCACATTTCTAGCCACACCGCTCCTAGAGCTCACACTCCCCCCCCCCCCCCCCCCCAGGCCTCTTTGTCTCGAGCAGCTCGAGGAAAACGAGCTCACCGGAGCTCTACAAGCTCCAGTGGCTGAAACCCGAGAAGCCCTAGTGTGGCGAGTTCGGCGGCCGCCTGCCACCGGTAGAAGCCCCACGGGCGAGGTGCATCATGGCGGTTCCATTCGCACCCTCGCCTCGGTCCCCGGGCCACCCCCTGGTCGGCGCCGTCGCCGTGCTGAAGCTCCGCCTCCATGGCCGAGCTCGTGGAGGCGCGAGGGAGGCGCCCTAGCCTCCGGTTCCGGCCCTGCCGGGAGCGGTGGGGTGCGGCGGGCCCATCCTGGCCGCCGACGCCATGCTCGCCCGAGCAGCCCCTACGTGCGTACGTACACGTACGTACGAGGTCATGGGCTCGAGCGGAGGAAGAAGGAAGAAAAAAGGGGGTAAGGAGAGAGAGTCGCCGACAGGTGGGCCCCGGCCCCACCTGTCGGGTTAAGTGGAAGCGCCCTCGCAACTTTTCGTTTTTCCCCTCAGAATGCGTATTTTCGAGAACTGTGCGACCGGCCCAGCCCAGCGCTACAGCGCAGCAGGCCGGCCGGCCCGTCAAGCGGCCCAGTCACGTGGCCGACGGCCCGTCCTTTTTTTCGTGCAGTTTATCTTTTTTTCCTGGAGATCAACTTCGGACGCCCATAACTTTTGAACCGTAGCTCCGTTTTAGTTGATTCAAATTTCTAAATTTGTATCTCGTCGAGATCTAGCCAGTGGTACTAGTTTTGTTATCTTTGGAGCTAGTTAGTTTCATAGCCTTTATTTAATACACCGTTTGTGGTTTCGTGGTTTAGGCGTTCTTCGGGATTCCGACCCGTGGCGAGTCCGAAACTTTCCAAACCTTTTGGAATCCTTCTCCGGAGGCAAGCTAACCACTTGCTATGACCAGTCCTGCAATGTTGTTTGCCTATTTGATTACATATTGTCATGCCATGTTGCATTAAAAATTGTCGCATCTCTATATATCTGTTGATCTTCAACATGTTGTGCAACACCCCTTTTTCTAGTCAAACGAGAAGGTGCTGGTCGAAGGTAGCTCTGCTACAGTCATCCGGTTGACGTTTCTTTTCTAGTCAAACAAGATGGCGCTAGTTGGAGGTAGCTTCGCCACAGTCATCCGGTTGACGTTTCTTTTCTAGTCAAACGAGAAGGCGCTGGTCGGAGGTAGCTCCGCTACAGTCATCCGGTTGACGTTTCTTTTCTAGTCAAACGAGAAGGCGCTGGTCGGAGATAGCTCCGCCACAGTCATCCGATTGACGCTTTTTGGACAGTGATACGTGGTGGCGCCATAGTCGACCGGTTAATATGATATATTTGTTGCTTGAATTCTTGTATTGATCTGTGATGGCGCCGTAGTCACCCGGTCAGTATAAACTACTATTTCTTGAAATATTGTGTTGCTAATGTCTTGTCATTTGATGATATATTATTATGATATTGTGATTGTTGTGTTGAACGGAACATCGGTTGTTTGGACTTGTTATGATAAAACTTGATTAAATGAAACACCCCTCCAAACATCGATAGGGTTAGTCCATGGTGCCACTAATTTGAACATCGAAAGCACTACCACAGTCGCTCATATGGGCGGGCCTTGGCCTACGTAACTTATTGAGCCTCCTTTGATGCTACCATTTTGGCAAGTCTAGTCGGTTACCTTTGTGGTCGGGGCTAGTCTTGCGAAGGTTCCGGAGCTAGGCGTCGCTCATGGGTTGGGGACGTGCCGGATTCACTTCGTCGGTAGCTATACAAGGAGTGTCTTGGTTGCGTGAACGGTCATGTACGTGTATCAGGTCGTCTTGAGGATGATTTCCTAAAGTACCGGCTATATGGTCCATTTAGATGAGTGGTAACTGCAACCTCTCGAGAGTGTCAATCTAGCAGCTAGCCTCGTTCCAAGGTTATGGAACAACAGTTCAGTGTCGGTCACACTGTGTGTCTTTGTCGAGTCTGGAGGTTAAACATAAGTTCGGTTTGAAAGAAAGATGAACAACCGGATTTCACTAAATGAACGATAAGATGATGCAGGGAATGTTACTTGACCTGTGGATGGTTGCCGTGTTTAGGGATGACGGCGTGATCATTGGGAGCCTAGAGGTAGGCCTGAGCCAACATCGACCATGCATGCCCAACGTGGAAAGATAAGGCCAGTGGGCCTAGCAGGGATGATAAATATTGTTATGTTACTTGGTACCAACTGGTACACTCGTTTACTCGTCACAGGTAAGCAATTTGTATGATTGCTGGTACACGATCCAACCCCACCTGGCTTGGACTCTGTACTGGTGATACCACCGTTGTTTGCTTATGACATGTTTGGTTGTCAATGCCATGCTACTTTTATGTCATATACTTGAGTAGACTGTTGCCATGTGGTAGGACGTTGTTTCTTTGGATAATTTGTTGCATGATTGCCTGACTGTTCCTGTCTTGTGGTTATCTTACTTGTAAGTACGTCATTGTACTCAGACTGGCTTTTCATGTGGCCAGACTTAGCCAGAAGTTGGAGCAAGAGCGTGCTAGGATCAGTAACCTAGCCAGATACCTGTGGAGTAGAGCCGCTCCAAGCCGTTGCCTTAGTTGTCTTCCGCTGCCAGTTAAACTCTGTCCCGTGCCATACCTGGCCTTGATTTTCGGTCATGTCTTGATGGCCATGTAAACCATTTGTAGCCCTTTGGGCCTGATTGTGCAATGATTTCCGCTATGTTGCATTGTCGTAACGTACGTCCAGATATCTTGGGCTAGCGCACGAGGTGACCGCCCTTCTGGCGACATGTGTCAGAGGGGGTGCCAAACTATGGCTAACACAACATGTTGCCTACCGTCATCAACACACATTGTCTCCTACATCTTTCCAAGCTACTCAAGCTGAAAATCTTGTTTTCATAAAACATGACTAGTATCAAATCTTAGTCACTACAGCGAGTACTTCGGTAAAACATTTATAACGCGTATATCATATATACCATCATCATTGATGAATTTCCGACGATCTGTTTCATCTTCTTGATTCTTCAATGCAATCAAGAATTCATGAAGGTGAATGATTCCCCTTGCATGACATAGTCCATGACAAACCAATTGCACCTTGCAATGTTGTATGTCATCCAGCGATTGAGTTGAGCGAGGCGTCTTAATGTCATCAAATATGACCAATGTCATCTAGTATGACCAATGTCATCCAGTATGACCAATGTCATCTAGTATGACTGCCACGTGCTCTTTCAATGCAAATGTTCTCTTCCATCCTGGTTGAGAAGAAAGACAGTCAAAGTCTGATAAACTTCATCAACCCAACTTGCGGTGTAATTCGAGTTTTTGCGACCATCTCATATGTTCGCGATCTGACAACTCGCACCCACAGTTCATTCTCTATGGTAGAGATCATAGCATACATTGGACTATGATGATATAATCCACACAAAACTTGATAATCCAAATTATCCTTTTGTTAGCGGAATCTCCGGGTTTATCTCCCAGCGGGTTTTGTATCGTATAGAGCTAAAAGGTTTGAAACAAGGAGTATCCTCAAGCCACGGCATAAAATAGGAAGTTTTGACCCAACCTTTTTAAGCTTCCCAAATCGCAGGAATGCGCCTAAGACTAACAGGGCTATAGAAGTGGTTATTATCTACAAATGTTTTGCAAAGCATAAAGACTTTTGTTCATAATAAAATGTGGGTTCAAGTTTTTCAAAATAAAACTACTAGAACTCCCACTCAAGACGAGTATCCCTCGCATCGTCTTAGTGATTACACAACCCCCATCCATTACACTACCCCCATTGATCAGGCAGATAGCATAACTTCAAAGGTAGACTTCGTATATCGATCACATCACCGCATGTGACTCGTGCTTAACCTTTCGGTACTTGTGTTCCGAGGCCATGTCTGTACATGCTAGGCTCGCCATAACACCCTCTAACGTATTCGCGCGTGTAACGTGGCTTACACCCACCGTATGCGAACGAAGAGACGAGTGTAACCACAATGCGGCGTACCCCGTAACGTAGAACTTTATTGGTGGTGCACGACAGAGGGAGAACACTATTATCGGAATTTTGGGAGGGATCATCTTATATTACTACCGCCGTGTAACTAATATATAGACATATATATATATACACAATATAAAATGCACACAATCTACATAACATCTAAAATGAAATGTAATGCTACATGATATGGTCTCCTCTGCGCCGATGGTCTCCTTCGCGCCGACAGTTTATAAACAATTTAATAAAACTACCTTGACCATATCACATTTCCCCTGCAAAATAAAGTTAGACGCTTTCTACTTTATCTTTTGCATGTTTTACGTGGCTGCTAGGGCTTTCGCACAAGAACCGTTTCTTACCTACGAATACAATCACAACAGCGATAAGACAATTGTCTCTATTACACCCTTTTCAGGGCCCTCCATTGTAAATGATATATCAACTATTGTAGGAGAGACAGACACCCGCCAGTCACATATACGGTACAAGCCGCATGTCAAGTGTGGAACCAGTCTCGCGTAAGAATACGCGTAAAGTCGGTCCGGGCCGCTTCATTGAACAATCCCGCGATATAAACAAGTACATGCTAGAGGTAACAAAAGTATAATCGATGCCCACATTCAATATGTGTTCTAACCGTACAGATATATCTACGCATAGATCGGCTCTGATACCACTGTTGGGAATTGTAGACAGAAAACAAAAATTTCCTACCGACGATAACCATAAACTAGCCAAGAACTATACTATACAGATATACTATAAGGAGGAGAACGGAATACATACCCTTGTAGACCGTAAGCATCGACGATCAAAAGATCTATTTCGATGACAACGCGTGATGAAGATGACGTAGCCGACCTCAAGGTCGTGTAGAGGAAGAAGACAGCTCCCAGCACCAAACAATGGTACCTCGCGGTTCCACACACGTACGGTGTGGATGACGACCTCCGGGCTCCAGATCCAGCAGAGCAGCGGAAGTGGAAGAGTGGATCCAGCAGCACGGCGGTGTGCGTATGGTGGAGAGAACTCTCTCAAACCCGTACGCAACTCCATTTACGGAACCACGCTTGAGGTAGGCATAGGGCACCTCCTTATATAGGTGGAGGAGGGCTGCCTGCCTCGGTGGCTTGGCGGTGTGGGACTATTCCCACACCAGCCGCACCACCAAGGGGGGCGGCCCTAGGTGGGCCCCATGTGGCCCACCTAGGCCGGCCGGCCTCCTCTCCCCATTTTCCAAATGGGGTTTTCCCTTAATGGGCCTCTAAGGCCCATTTATGATTTAATGCCTTTAAAATTCGAATTAAATTAAGTAAAAAAATATTTAATTACTAATAACACTTATTAATATTAAATACATATTATTTAATTCATTCGGACCCCGAAACATATTTCGTTGCCCTCCGATCTCCATCGGACATGTCCGGAACACTTCCGGAGTCTCCAGTTTCTTTTCTCTCTAAATACAATCTAATCGTCACCCACCCTTAAGTGTGTTACCCCACGGTTCGGGATCACTCCAGACATGATCAAGACACATTCTTCGATCAATGACTAACAGAGGGATCTGGATACCCATGATAGCCCCTGGGTGTCCACGAAAGTCTTTCTATCGTTTGAACCTTTAGACGTCCAGTCTCATCCTCTTGCCTAGCGATACTTAGATTGTCAGAGCGTCGTTCTCCGGTATCACGTTTACCGAGCATGACGTCATCATCGACAAATCTATCTTTACTCATCCGTGATATTACATCCCCGTGACCTAGTCACATGCTTGCAAGCTCATTGATGTAATCTCACCGAGTGGGCCCGAGTATCTATCCTGCTATAAGGATTGGCAATTCCCACTCTTGATCACTCGCTTCTACTGCTTCCTTCCGATACCCGAAAGTGTCACCTTTATTGTCATGCTATATAAGTCATGCCGTTTGATGCGATCAGTCGCACCTTCCAGAAGCAGAGATTTGATATGATCTCACGGTCGAAGGTATGAACACTACGTTTCTATATTTTGGGTATGTCCACCAAATCATTCACCTAATGATATGACTCCGTTGTCAACCGACGTCATTGTCCATGATCAGGAAACCTTCATCATCTGTTGCCCAACGAACTAGTCAAATAGAGGCTACTAGGGACCTGGTTGTTTTTATACCATACGTGTATTAATGTTTCCGCGTAATACAGTTATAACATGGTACTAAACATATTATGAACAATTGAGATATGACAAATAAAATCATTTTATTAATTGCCTCTAGGGCATATCTCCTTCACCACCTAGGCTGGCCCCCTCCCAACTCGCATCGAGAGGGGGACTTCCCCCCCCCCCCCCCCTCATGGGCCTCTTTAGGCCCATCTAGGTGTGCAGCCTTTAAAATTCGAATTTAATTAAATAAAAATATATTTAATTATTAATTACACTAATTAATATCAAATACATTTTATCTAATTAATTCTAGCTCCGAAAACTATTTCGTCGCTCTCCGATCTCCATCGGAAATCTCCCGGAACACTTCCGGTGCTCTCTTTTATTTTCTCTTCTATTTCCAATCTATTATAAATGTCATCCTCCCTTAAGTGTGTTACCCTAGCGGTTCGAGATCTCGCCAGACATAATCGAGACACGCTCTCCGATTAATGATTAATTCGTGGACCTTGGATACCCAGAATTAATCCCTGTGAGATAATGAATAACTTTTGTCGTTCGAACCTTAGACGTCGAGTCTTAAACCTTTTGCCTGGTGATACTTAGTGTGTCCGAGACTCGTTCTTAGATATCATGATACCTAGCTTGATCTCGTTATCGACAACACTATTCTTTACTCGTCCGTGATATTATGTCCTCGTGAGCAAGTCACATGCTTGCAAGCTCATTGACATAATCTCACCGAGTGGGCCCAGAGTATCTATCCAGCTATGTGGATTGGCAAATTCCGCTCTTGATCCCTCATCTCAACATACTCCCTTCCGATACCCGAGAGGGACACCGTTATTGTCACACTATATAAGATATGATGTTTGATGCAATCAAAGTATCTTTTAGGAATAGCGATAAGAGTTGATCTCACGGTCAAAGGCGTAATGACTACGTCCTACAAATATTGGGTATGTCCATCACATCATTCTACCAATGATATGACTCCATTGTCAATTGACACCAACGTCACATGATCGGGAAACCTCGATCATCGATTGCACAATGAACTAGTTAAATAGAGGCAACTAGGGACCTGGTTGTTTTATCTACCACACATGTATTAATGTTTCCGCTTAATACAGTTATAGCATGGTATAAAACATATTATGAACATTTGAGATATGACAAATAAACTATCTTTATTAAGTGCCTTTAGGGCATATCTCCTTCAGCCATAAGGTAAAAGTGAGAAATGGAAGATGATGATGAAGAATTTCTTGAAGCACCATTGAGGTCCATGTCTTGTTCCAACAAATGTTGAGTTTCCTCTACATTGTTAGTCATGCAAGTACTAGAGGATATGGAAGCATTATTTTCATGACAACAAGACATAGAGAGCATATCATTATGAGATTTAGTTAAGCAACAATTACATGATATGCAAGGACTATCAACACTAGCATGTAAGGCATTTAGGGTGCTAGAAGAGTTAAATTCTAAAGATAGAATATTGCAATGAGATAGATATGAAGTATAGTCAATAGTGGATTCACCATCAACAATGCAATTTCTATCACCACTTACCATATCATTACCTTGTGACAAATCACATGATGGTGAAGTGGAAGAATAAGTGAGCTCATCATGGCCGGAGGTGGAGGGACAACAATCATCCTCTATAATGTTGGACACTTCATATTTATCTTGAAGCTTGGTCCACAACTCATGTGCATTCCGAAAAGGCATGATTGATGCAAGAACTACATCGCTCAAAACACATATAAGGCCATTAGATACTTGAGTATCGAGATGAGAGTTTTCCTCATCCTCTAAAGATAATTCTTGGGAATCCTTTGGAGTAGAAAAACCCACATCTACAATACTCATAATATAATTTGGACCCATGGCCCTAAAAAGATTAAGCATGCGAATTTTCCATACATCATAATTTGTGCCATCGAATTTAAAAGTGGGATTGTGCACTAATTCTCTAAATGACATCTTTACTCTCTAGGCGGTAAAGCCCAATAAAGAGAGCCCAGGCTCTGATACATATTGAAAGGACAAGGATGTCGCCTAGAGGGGGGGTGAATAGGCGATTAAAACTTTTTCGGTTTAGGCTTGATAAATGCAGAATAAAACTAGGTGTTTTAATTTAACAAGCATACAACCTAAATATACTAGACTCACCTATGTGCACCAACAACTTATGCTAAGCAAGACAAGTAACAAGGTGATAGCAAGATATAAGACTTCAAGCACGAAGGCTATCACAATATAAATTGCATAAGTAAAGAGCCCGGGTATAGAAATAACCGAGGCAAGCGGAGATGATGTTGTATTCCCGAGTTCCTTCTTTTTAGGGGAGTACGTCTCGTTGGAGGGGTGTGAGTTTCAAACTCAAGACGCCACAAATGGCCTCACCCTATTCTCCGATGAACCTTGCCCAAAAACTCGGTTCACCTTCCACTATTTCCTTTTGGGCGGAAATCGAGTCCCTTACAACAATCTTGAGGCACAACCCACAAAAGAATTGGGAGCTCCCAAGTGACGACAAAAGGTCCCAACTAGCCACAAAAGGCCTTGACCACAAAAGGTCTCAAGAACACCGTCTATGGTCCAACGACCCAAGAGTAACAAGCTCACGAACTTTCACTTTCACGAATCCTCGTGGAGAGAGCAAACAGATGCAACAAAATGCAATGGTAAGAACACAAGAAGTGCTCAAGTCCTTCACTCTCAAATTCCAATGAAGCAACAAATGCTTATGGGGGAATAAGAGAGGAAGAACAAAGAAGAACTCAACAAATGAACTCTAAGATCTATATCCAAAGAGTCCCCTCACTTAGAGGAGAGATGGATTGGTGAAAATATAAATCTAGATCTCCTCTCACTTTTTCCCTCAAAGATATGCAAGAATCATGGGAAGAATTGAGAGGGAGGCAAGTTTTTCGAGGTCAACAATGGTGGGAGAGAGAGAGGGTAAAACGTGCTCGAAGAGCTGGTCACTTTGGGGAAGAAGGGGGCCTTTATAGGTCCCACGAAAAAAAGAGCCGTTGCAGGAAAACTGGGGTCGGAATATCTGGCCCAAAAATGAAAGGTCCGGCCCAAATGTCCACCCCCCGGAATGTCCGGCCAAATGTCCCCCCCCCCCCCCCCAGAATATCCGGCCCAAGAAACAAAAGGTCTGGCCCAAAGGTCCGGTTTTTCTAGAGACTCACAAAACTGGCTGGAAGCTGGTCCTTAGCCGAAAATCCAATAAATTTCTCGTCCGGACTCCGTTTTCGATAATCTTGGGCTTGTTGAACTCGCAATGAAGAGTACTAAAAGATCATGCAGAGAAACGTCATAGTCCATCATGTGAGGAGGAATCCACAAGGAGAGAGTTTGACCTCTCTATAAAAGACAAACCGATAAAACCTCCAACATAAAAAACACAACAAGATATTCGAATGAAATCCGTTTTTGATAAACTAGAGCTTGGTATGGAGATGAACACAAGCTCTAAATTCTCACATGGATAAAAGCCAAATAAGAACCGAAAGATGATATGCAAGCATGCAAAGGTTTGAGCTCTCCACAAAGATGCGATCAAGTTACTCACTTGAGAGGCTCTCTTGATAGTACGGTATCTATCCTATAACCCGGTCTCCGAACTAACAACATGAGACCGGTAAAATAGAAACCCTATCAAGATCATACATTTTCCTTGCACATTCCACTTGAGTTAGATGATTACGATCTTGTTCTGTTCAAGTTGGAACATCTTTCTTGATCATGTTTGCTAGCACATGCTTGATGAAGACCTCTCCACATACTCCTCCATACCCATTATGGGAGAGCCTCGTTTAGCTCCGTCTTCATGAGTCTATTTCAAGCTTCAATCACATGATATCTTCCGAGATGGATCATATTGAACTTGCACTTCATAATCTTATCTTAATATATATGATGGTTTAGAGATAACCATAGATGTTCACTTAATCTTCTTTTTCAAGCCACACTTGCATTATGCTCAACTCTACACATGATCACTCTTCATATCAACCCTTGAATAGAGCATTGATCATCATGTAATCTTTTAGAGTACAACACATGAGTTCCAATATTTTTCTATGGACAAGATCTACAAGAATATCTCAATGCAAACATTAGTGCATAATGATCGTTATTAATTACCAAAACCACACATGGGGACACCATGCACTTTCATCTGGTCCGTAACGAAAGCAACCCTAGGTGTGTAATTTATTACAAAGTTTCAATAATCTTATAGAAAAATATTTTTTCTTGATGTTTACTCCGCATACAACTATATACTGTAGATACGTTTAAATTGGTTCTACAAAATAAATAAAATATTGGCAGGTGAGCTGCGCGTTATACTAGAAAAAAAACTATAGATAGACATGTTTCCCTTTGGGCCAGTAGAGCCGTCGGGGGTAAAGCCCATGAACTGTCGGGCCCGCAATTTTCCAACGGAAAAATTCTCGGAAGCGGAGGGCAAAAAAGGAATAAACAAAACGTCCGTCCCCACATCGCCGCGCCCTGCCTACCTGCCGCAGCGTGTCGACCGCTCAGCCACAGGTAGGAGGAGGGAGAGGAGCCGAAGCAAGGCCAGCCAGCCTCCTCGCCGCGGGCGAGCCAGCGAGCCGCCGTGTAATGCCACGACACGAAGCGCCAATGTCCCCAAGGTGCCACGAGTCTCCCTCCGTCTGCTTCGCGGTGTAATCCAATCGGATCGATCTGTTTGGGGGAGGTCTTGGGGATTTCGTTCTTTACATCCGTTCGTCATCCGGTCAGGTGAGGTTAATAACCCGTCTCGCGAATTGTGATGCCGTTATTTATTTCCATCGATCTGGTTTGAGTCGATGCGAACATTTTTCCTTCTGCGCCTCGATTCTAGGATTTTACCGACTGCACAATGTTAGTGTCATATACTCTTGCTGGGGCCGCCTAATTCTGTGTGCATTTTCTCGTTGGGTATTAATATGTAATTTTTTCGTTGGGTATTAATTAGCTCACGACCTGTGTGGTAAATCTTCCTGGGGTCGCCTAATTCTGTGTGAATTTTGGCAATGCTGTCTAATCTCCGGATTTGAAAATTTCAAATTTCGGA
Source organism: Poa pratensis (assembly GCA_947311845.1). Taxonomy (NCBI): domain Eukaryota; kingdom Viridiplantae; phylum Streptophyta; class Magnoliopsida; order Poales; family Poaceae; genus Poa; species Poa pratensis. The sequence goes on along the minus strand of CAMZMU010000060.1, from coordinate 35,202,628 downwards.
GTTTGCCCTGCTACATAGATGTGCTGCATTTGTTTTTAGGGAAATGTGAGCTATGTTCGATTCACAAAATAAATAGGGCTATGAAAATACTACCTTATTTTCCTGAATCATTGTAGATTTATTATGTACAATGTGTTATACATCTCCTCGAAAACGTAGACATGTGTTCTAATCTAGCTACTGATTTCACAGGTCGATTTTGCCACGCTGGTGCTCGAAGTGATTCACACGTGCAAAAAAATACCACTGCCTCGTTAAGGTTCATTTGTTAAAGTTTTGATGAGAGGGCCGCATACTGGTTCCATTCCACTCCACTCCATTGTGCTCCTATTTCCGAAGCACGATAGAGAGAGGGGCTATGTCTTCTTTAAAAATGGTTTCAGTGGTGACTGTTAGTTTTCCTCTCTGTTTCAGTAACTCAGTAACAGTCTGTAGTTAGACCATCATAAGAATTCAGGGTTAGTGCTTACATAATGGAAGAGAGGAGTATTTTGATGGGACGTTATGAAATTGGGAGACAGTTAGGACAAGGCACCTTTGCAAAGGTGTACTATGCTCGTAATCTAACGAATGGTCAGTCCGTTGCCATCAAAATGATCGACAAGGAGAAGGTCTTGAGGATTGGTCTCATGGATCAGTTAAAGAGGGAGATCTCGATAATGAGAATTGTAAGGCATCCAAACATTCTGCAGCTTTATGAGGTGATGGCTACTAGGACCAAGATTTACTTCGCATTGGAGTATGCGAAAGGTGGTGAGCTTTTCAACAAAATAGCCAAGGGGAAGCTCAGCGAGGATGCTGCCCGAAAATATTTTCATCAATTGATCTGTGCTGTAGACTATTGCCACAGCAGAGGTGTTTATCATCGTGACTTGAAGCCTGAAAACGTACTTATGGATGAGTGTGAAGCCATTAGGATCTCTGATTTTGGTTTAAGTGCGCTAACCGAGTCAAAGTGGCGAGATGGTCTACTCCACACCGCGTGTGGAACTCCCGCATATGTTGCTCCTGAAGTGCTCAACAGGAAAGGCTACAGCGGTGCAAAGGCAGATGTATGGTCTTGTGGAGTGATTCTGTTTGTTCTTGCGGCCAGTTATCTTCCTTTCCATGAAAGAAATCTTATTGAGATGTATAGAAAGATTGCAAAAGCTGAGTACAAATGCCCTCGTTTTTTTTCTGCTGAGCTGAAGGAAGTTCTTCAGGGAATCCTTGATCCTGATCCTGATACTAGAATGTCCATTGCAAGAATAAAGAGAAGTGCTTGGTACAATAAGCCGAATGAGATAACAGCACATAAACTTCAATCGGCAGACAAGATGTACACAGGTTGCGACAGTTCCGACAGACCATTGAGCCTGGCGAACTTAAATGCATTTGACATTATTTCCCTCTCTAGTGGATTTGATCTGTCTGGTTTGTTTGATGAAAGATATAGCCAAAGGGAGGCTCGGTTTACTTCCAAGCAGCCGCCAGCTACTGTATTTGCGAGGCTGAAGGAACTGGCCAAACGCATGAAGCTTAAAGTTACAAAGAAAGAGAATGGATTGTTGAAATTGGCCACAGGGAAGGAAGGGAAGAAAGGTGTTCTTGAGTTCGATGCAGAAATATTTGAGGTTGCGCCGGATTTTCTCTTAGTCGAGTTGACGAAAACCAATGGTGACACCATGGAGTACCAGAAACTGTTGAAAGAGGACTTTAGGCCGTCGCTTAAGGATATTGTTTGGGCATGGCATGGTGATGTTCAGCAGCAGGCAGAGCCAACTCAGGATGCAGAGCAGCAGCAGCAGCCGCCGCAACAGTCGTCGCTGCCACCGCTCCCACCACAGCGGTAGTTGCAAATGCTTTCACCGCCACTGCCACAATAATCAACTGAAATCACTACCGAATTGACATGAAACAAAGAACGGTATGAATGCATTTGCCATCTCCAACATGAGACCTGGAACCAAATTTGCTTGTAGTTCCTATTGACATACTCTTGGACCAGTTTGTTGGAAAGGGATGCTCAGTTGTTTCCCATTTCTGTAAAATTGTAAAGCTTGAATACACAGAAATGATGCCTTTTTCTCATCAGCATCGCTGCAACAAACAGTGCTTATATTTTTCAATGTTGGTGGTCAGACATGTTCAAGTGGAAAGCCTTGGTTTCTCTCACCCTCGCTTTTTGGGAAATTTGGAATAAGCGCAATGATTCCAGGAGAGTAACGAGGCAAACCTTTGGGTGAAACAATTCCAGGAGTAGGACACTGTAATTTTTCCTTTTATTCTTTTGTCAAACTTCTTAATTAATATATTAGGACAAAGTTTTTGCCCCATTTCAAAAAATGCTTATAATCAGTATATCAATGCATTAAATTTTGTAAAATTCTCCTATTGGGTTGTTGTCGTTCTAAAGAAATACTATCCTTGATGTGCATCCATGAAACTGTTGCTACTTGTGAAACAAGGCTCTGAAGCAACCAGGAGATTGTACTGCTGATTCTTACAGCAAACAGCAGAGGCGACTAATGTTATGGCAACAGCTAAATAGCTGCATCAAATCAAGCCATATCTCGACACACTGGATGATATATATACCTGGTGCAATTAGTTCAATTGCATTCAATTTTTATCAGACATAGTCTAAATATCACTAGGTCCAAAATATTACATTACATGAATAAAGCGTAATATCATTTTAAATCTCACTGCTAAAAATAAAGATACACAAAGTACATTTAACACTAAACAGACAGCTCAGCTACGAATGCAGAGTTTCCATGAAACCTCTCCAGGAATTTAAACAAACTGGAGAAGATTTACATAGTAGACCAGGACAATGCATATCACAATCAGCTTGTCCAATGTAGAATCATGTTGCAGATTAGATGATGCGAACAATGCCATCTCGAATCATAATCCTGTTTGCATCTTGCATCCTCTGAAAAAACACATGGAAAAGAATTTTCAATAAAGCAAATCTAAAGAAGGTTAGCTCATTGAAGAAATCGTGAATTACAGCCAGCTTTTTCATACCTCTAAGATGAACTCTACTTGGCCTCTAGTGTAAGATGCAGCTGCATCTCTGTTGACTGTTTTCTCAACTTCATCAATTGACATCTGATCAACATGGTTTGCCAACACATGCTGCCCAAGAATTGCCTCAAATGCTTCAATTCTACAGATTATAAGATCACAAGCAAAGCAAAATAAATCAGCTGCAATCAAGAATCAGAGATGAAGGTTTAAATTTTGCAAGTTGCAGGCAGTGCAGTTACCTTTGTGAAGAAACATCCTGCTCCTTTGATGCATTGCTTCCATCCACATCCATTGGGTCGTCACCAGTGCTGGGAAAAGAGAGTGCAGAAAAAACACATGAGCATATGTCATTAACACAAGCTGGAAACAATGATAAGTGGTCTTATTGATTTACATCGAATCAGTTGAATGCTTCCATGAGCTTGCACACCTAGCTAAATGTGTTGATGCATAAGGTGTGATATTTAACATATTTTCCAAGTTGTGTCAAGCCGCTGATTGGTCATGATTGTAACTGTATTTCTGAGTATACAATATATCGACTTATCAAAAAGCAAGAGTACTGTGGTGAAAACCAAAGCTCTGTAAAGTAGAGTTCATGTTCTATTTGCTGATTGCATAGCATTTCCATGAAAGAATTACCAACATGCGTACTCAAACCCTTAGGAGTATAGTCAAACAGAGACAATACTACTTTCTGGGGACGTACAATGGAGAGAAGACCATTTGACTAATTAAAAAGGAACATAAATACACACATCTGATACTGATACTGTAATTGACGAGACCGTGCTTAATCAATAGAACATTTAACACTACGCATAAAGCCATAAACTTACCTTCCATGCATATCTGCATTGCCACTTGCATCTACATGCCCATCTGCATTGTCACCACCTGCACCTGCCTCTTGTTCAGCTTGTTGTTTGTCCATCTCTCTCTGTTCACGGTCTTCCATCTCAGTCAATTCCTTATGGAATATAGCAAAATTCAGAACTTGCAATGCAGCCTCAACATCAATTTTCAAAACCTGCAACAAAATACAGGTAATGACATTAGATTTTTCTCAAGGAAAAATGTTCTGCACCTGCTATCCTACAAGTATTTTCAGATATAGAACAATAACGATAGCACGATTTCACAAACAAGCATCACAAGTACTTTGGCTAAAGTCCTTGTTGCACGTAATTTGCTTAGATAATTGGATTTGTAATGTGGAGCAAAGTACCTCATGTCTCAGTTTCATCTTTGCATGGGCAGTAGATAGACGAATCATTGTTTCCAATGTCCTTGCTGTAATTGGAAGCGTACCTCCACCAGACTATAAAACATAAGGATGAGGCAGTGACAACTATAAACACACACCATAAACAAGAAAAGTCTCATGCTCACCTTTGCATTTGCACTACCATCTCTGAGCTCAGCATATGAAGTCGCAATGTGATCAGATGCCTGCAAGAGCACTAAAAAGTTTAGATTCTATTTCTGATGATTCACTGAATGAATTGTTCTCCTGCAATAGAAAAGCTACGAACAGTGAACCAAAAAACAGGAAGTGGTCTGAAGAAAGAAAAGTAGTATGCCAGCAGAAGCATAAGGCTAGTCACACTGGAGAGTAACTTAGACTAGTAACATGCATATGTTACTACCTTTACAATGGGAGTAACTTATTTGTGGTGTCATGCAAGACTTTATTTATTAGGTTATACACTCATCTTGCCTTGAAATGTGTGATGCTACGGTAACTAGCTATGTTACCACAAACCCCTCACTCCTCATTAAATAGGTGCCACATAAGCAAATTTGTATTGGAGTGTGTGATGTTACTAGCTAAGTTACTCCCACTGTGGCTAGTCTAATACTAACTAGACATTGTAATCAATAGTCAAAGGTAGTGATACTGCTACTAGTTCTACACATCAGTAATAACCAATCAAGCTGATAGGCTACGAAGAATATCTCATTTCACATGCAAGGTTACCTCGTCAGTGAGCTTAGGCTGAATAAGGTTCTTTGCATAATGTATATATTTCTTCAGGAATTTGATAGTCAGCCTGTCTTGTTTGGCCTTCTTGCCTCGCCTTCTATCCTGCCCATGGAGCATTCTATCATATTTAACAAAGATGGCTGCATTAGCATCGCCATCTTCTTCTACAGCATATCCTGCCTTATCAAGAAACCTTGATCCTGCAGTTCACACATTTATTTATTTTAACATAGCAAGTTGGAAAGAACTGGAAATAGATCTCACTGCCATGTAAATCACAAATTACCTCCATCATCAGCACAGTATCTATGCATCCGTGCAACATGTTCTGAAATCTGACGGTCAATCTCAGCATCCATTTGATCAAGAACAATAAAGAGCAAATCAAAACGGGAGAGCAGTGAATCCGGAAGCCCGATGTTCTTTGTTGGTGTTATTGAACGATCATACTGTCATGCAACCAGATATTATTATCAGAAACATAACTTGACCAGTAGAATACCATTCACAGAACAGAATAGAAGCTGTAAGAACTTACTGATCCATATATTGGATTTGCTGCAGCAATTACACTACATCTTGCATTAAGCGATGCATGTATTCCAGCCTTGGCAATGGTCACAGTTTGCTGTTCCATAACCTCATGTATAGCTACTCTGTCTTGATCATTCATCTTATCAAACTCATCAATACAGACAACACCTCGATCAGCAAGAACCATGGCACCAGCCTCAAGCCTTCTTTCCCCTATATACATGCATTTGATCAGAACTTCTACATAAGAATAACAATGTGTATTGACAAATTCCAGCAACTTACCAGTCTCTTGGTCAGAAGTGACAGCTGCAGTCAAACCAACACCAGATGAACCCCTCCCAGTTGTTGAGATGGCCAAAGGAGCTATATTCATAACAGCTCTCAGAAGCTGAGACTTGGCAACTGAAGGATCTCCCACCATCATCATGTTTATATCTCTGCATATTAAAGATACATAATGAGCATTACAACCAATGAAAGCATATAATAGCAGCAATGATCTAATGTATAAACACTAACCCTCTCAAGTGAGTTCCATTTTTCAAATTCTTCTCAACACCACCAAGCATTAATAGTACAACTGCCTTCTTTATCCATAGGTGGCCATAAATTGATGGAGCAAGTGAACTCCCCAGCAAGTCAAATGTGTCGTTTCTCCTTGATATTTCCTTCATCCTCTTCAGATCTTCACGAGTATAGACAGGTGCATTTGCCTCTTTGTTCAAAAGTGAAACATTATTTGCAATAAGGACAGTCCTGTAGGGTATAGTAATAAAACCACATCAGATCACACCAAAATGATAATTTGAAGTCACCTTAGGTGAAGCTCATAGCTAAACTAACCTGAAGACACCACTAACACTGCCCTTGCTTTTCCCTGGAAGAGCCTTGTATAGACCGACAATTGAGACACGGTCACCTGGCTTGCAACAATCTACAAGATCATCTTCTACAATCACATCTACAGTTCTTGGGAGTTGTCCAGGGGCAGCATTTTCAGGCACTTCTTGCATGGACAATGTCTGGTGATCCTTGTATTGACACATTCCGTACTCGGTGACCAATAAATTACCGTTTTCGTCCTAAGAATTTCAGATTTAGCATTACAAACACAGTATACAAGAGGCATCCTAAAACTGAAATGAATGAAAGTAGGACATAAGAAAGTACCCTTGTTGGATAAACGGAACCAGTTGGCAAGCCTACAAAAGATGTGATGTCCCTGTATTCACGTGAGAGAAATTGAGATGTAGCAGGGCAGTAGTGAACACTCTTAACAACCTTCGGCCTCACCAGTGAGCCTGAATTGTTTAAGAAATTAGAACATTAGCTCAGAGGAGTAAAGGTACTACACAAAAGATATAGATATATCACACTACTTTCATAAAATCAAATGCTTATGAATCGTGAAGATGCTACCAAAGAATACGGATTTGATAGAGCTATCCAGCCATCAACTTAGACTGACATATGCACAGCTTAATGGGCTGCACTAACACCACCAGTGTAAACTAGATGTTTAATTCACTAACCAAGCATATGAGAAAGCTTAGCATTACAATTTCAGTGTCATCTTTATACTAGGCATAGAGCTAATACTAGCGCATTTTATCTCTTTCCGTATTTCTATTTTCCTTTACCCCGACTTAGCATTAGATCTTTTCTCCACAAGCAGGAGCAATGCTAGGGGATATGGCAGAAATTTTCAGAAACTCCCGACACAATTTAATAGTACTAGATTAACATCATGAATCGCATAATTAAGCATCGAAAATGAAGAAATGGTCAGGGGAAAAGGGTTGGTTACATTTGGTGACGATGCCCTCGACGCAGACCATGGTCCCGATGAAGGAGGACATGAGGTCCCTGGGCGTGACCCTGTGGAACCCGAACGGACCCGTGAATCCCACCAGCACACGCTCCCCTTCCTTGAGGAACTTGGGATCCAGGTTCCTGGCCACCTCCGTCACCGCGTCCGACGCCGGCTGCATGAACTCCCCGGGGCTACGAATCACCCTGCAATAGATGCAAGAGAAAGGCGTCACACAGGAACCAAACATGCAAATCGGCGGCGCGTGAGTGGAGAAGAAAAGGAAGGCGGCGGGGGGGCACCTGCGGGCGAGGTCGAGGTTGTGGTTGCGGAGGTCGTCCATGCCGATGGTGAGCCGGTGGCGCTTGCTCTGGACCATGTCGCGCACGGCCTGCATGTATACCCCCTTTCCGACCTGCGGAACAGGACAGATTAAAAACCGTCGAAGCGCCGAAGAAAGGCGGCGGCGGGGGAGGGCAAGTGGGGAAAGAGGTACTGCGCTTACATCTTGGTCGAGGAAGTCGAGGAAGGCGCGCTTGTTCGCCGCCATGGCTTCCTCGTTGACGTCCATGGCTGCCGCCGCCGCCGCTCCGGGGATGGGATACGGGAGCGGGAAGGAGTGAGGGTGAGGGGACGGAGGGAGATGCGAGTGGGGAATGTGGCGGCGGGGTCTCGGGTGGGATTTGGATTTGGGGACGAAGCGCGGACCCTTTTGGCGGGAGTAGGCGGGCAATGTTGGCGGGAATGGTGTGGTTTTCGCGCGCTCTGGAGTCACAGCCACGTGTGGACCCGTCGGGTTAAGGCATGGGCCAAAGCCCAGAAACGTTCGGCCCAGGAGATTATGGCCTGGAAAACTCGCGGTCCAACTTTCTCATGCTCCAACGGACAAAAGATTTCCCTCCGGGGCGCGCGGTGGTAGCCGCGCTCGACGCCGGCGCGGTTGAACACCCGGTGATTTTATTTATTTATTTTTTGAAAATGCGCAGGAGAGCTGCGTTTTCACTGAACAGCCGGTGATTTGCTCCCAGGTTTCAGCGATGTATCGGAGACGCGAGCACGACTTTCTGGAACGAGAAGGCGGCCATGAATGCGATGCGCCGCTGTGACTCTGTGAACCGGCGCTTGGGCATTACCGGTGATCCAAGATTCTCCGCCGCCGGAAGAGGAAGCAACACGGCGGCGCATCTATGCTTCAGAAGTCAGAACATAAACAAACCTCATGTAAGTAGTCTCTGGTATACAGAGTTCACTCAAGTCCCAGGAAGAAACAAATTTACAGACGGTACCACACCAAAAAAATGTGCCCGTGACCAGCTGCTAAACATACACCCTGATTATTATTATAACAATATAACAACTAATTACAGATGGTTGCAGCAATACAGCTGGTTCTACCATTACCGATCTGGGAAGATAACTACAGTACTAGTGTACTACACAACCTTGACGCTGCACCCGCCATGCCCATGGCCATGGCTGGCCCGGGACTGCCTCTTCCTGTGCAAAAGCAGTGCATACACGACGAACCCCAGCCTCCGCCTCCTGGGCTGGAACTGCCTGCCACGGGACGCGCCGTCGTGGTTTATCCTCATCGGGGAGTACATCTCGTACTTTTGGCTCAGCATCTGCCCCAGCGACACCTTCTTCTTCTTTGGCTTCTTTGCCTTGGCGGTCTTTCCGGTGGTGGTCTCGAACTCGCAGTCGAGCTTCATGCTCAGGATCTGCCCGATGGACAACGCCTTCGTGATCTTTGGCGTGCTGGCCACCAGGCTCAGGCCGTTCACGTCGTATATCCCAGAGCCGGCCTTCCGAGGTGTCATTGGCGTTGCTGTGGTCTTGAACTTTGCAGAACTACTGTTGTTGCTGGTCGGTCGCCAGTTCAGTATTATTTGGTCGGACCGCAGCCTGCATAGTGCATCTTCAGCTGCAACCTTGGCTTTATTTGCAGACTCCTCCCTCTTTAGTGCCTCCTCTAGTACTTTCCTGCTTGTCTCGACAGCAGACATTGCTTCGTCTACTCTTTCCAAAAGTTCTAGCTTACCATGGTTTGCTTCATCGAGCTCTTGCATTGCCGCGCCTATTCTGCTCCTGGAGGTGTCTTCTGATTCTTCTGCTTTGTGCACGAGTGTGGAGTGTTCTTCAGAAGAGAGTTTGACATCAGATGTAGCAGTCCCCAGTCCCTCCACGTTGCTTAGTTTTGCCATCTCTGCCAGGGCAAAAGCTTCTCCACGCCTTGAGGCTTCCATCAATTTTTCAGCCATGATGATCCTGAACTGAAGAGTCTTCGTCTTAGACCTTGTGTGCTCGATCGTGGATGTTAATTCACCAATCTCGTATTTCGAATCCTCGATCATCTTCTTTTGCTTATCCTTTTCAGAATTCAACTCTTTCATTCGTAGCCATATATCATAAGGTTCAAGAGCAGGTTTGGGGCATTTTGCTGCTTCTAGCTGCGCGGCGGTTTTGCTCAAATCTGCTTCTAGTGCTGAAGCTTTCTCAATGTTCAGCTGTACCCTTTCACGGGTTTTCTCAAGCGATGCTTTCTCCTCCTCTATCTGGCTCTTAAACATCTGGACAGTATCCATGTTCAGGAATGCTTTTGCCTGATTGAGCTTCATCAATGTGGTTAGTGGAGACTGTATGCTATTTATGCTCTGGATCTGTGGCTCGGTATGGTCGTCGAGTTCTCGTTCTATATCAGGAAGTGGATGTACATTCATGGTATAAGCTGCCGCATTTCCGCCCTCTGATGTGGCCTTCTTTATCTGTAACTTCAAGTCATCAATAACCTCCTTTGTTGACTGTAATTCTTTCAACACCTTGAATGTTTCGCTTTCCTTAACAAAGAGTCCCATCTCGACCTTCACAGTCTGTTCCTCGACTTTCATAAGTTCTACCTCCTGAAAGAAATGGCATCCCAGCAAACAATATGAATATATCTATTTGGACAATATAAATGTGTAGAATGAAAGTAACTTATACTCCTAAGTTGAAATCGACAAAGGGCATAAGAAATCTTCATGAGATAGGACCTAAAAGAATATGTGATGTGAAATGCACTATGCAGCTCAAGCACCTTCTATACTAAATGATTTTGAAGTCAGTAAACCAACCAAACTGCTAGATGGTAAGATAAGCCTCTCTGCAAAGGTATTGGCAGCAAGAAATTTACTACTAGCAGTTAGTACCAAAAACAATCAAGTTGCCTTAATTTCAAAGAGCAAATCGTCTTGGGTACAGAATCCACCATAAACACTATCTTTGTGGAAAGATCCGTGCCTATACCTACAAATGTACATAGAAGGACTTTCAAGGACAGTAGCAGAGTACTATACTCACTAATGCTTTAGACCCTCCCCCGCGCTGCTAATACTGTCCTTCAACACTTCACTTACTAGTATGTTAATATGTACTTGTCCACAACGCATCCTGCTCGTGACACCCAAGTAATTTCAGACTATTACTAGAACACTAGGTAGTGTCGATCAGTGACATGTTCTTATAATTTCTCCGCGGCATGCCAACCTCGGAATGCTATTCAATGTTAAGCTATCTCTCACGAAAAATATCTGAATTCATGTAGTTTTAATTAGTACAAACAGGCAAAATGAAGGACTGTCAAGGACACTAAGAGAGTACTAGCTTGGCTGCTAATACAATCCGGGGACACTTCACTTGCACTGTTACTGTCTTGGCTGCTAATACAATTCGTACTAGCTTGGCTGCTAATATAATTCGTGTTCCTTCAATTTCTCTGCGGCAAGCCAACCTCGAAATGCTACTCAGTGCTAAGCTATCTCTAACAAGAAAACAGAAGTTGTGTAATTTTAATTAGTAACTAACAGGCAAAATGACAAGCTATTTGACCGGATGCTGGTAAGCCATCAGCATCAAGATCCACTAGTCGAGCTCTATAACTCGCAAATTTGCAATGTCGGGCCGGCCAGGCTACCTATCTACTGGTACTAAATGCCACTCTGAAATCGATCCCGAGCACCCCACGACGTCGTGTCGGTCTCCCTCAACAAGCCACTGCCCGGACCACTCCACCGAAAAAGGAAACAAGTAGTCCGCACAGGCGATTTCCGTCGAATTTGCAGCAACAGCCGCTGAAACGGCACCGGAGACCGTGGGGAAGAACGGAATCATTCAGCCACACTAGTCTGGGAAAGTCTCCGCGCAGGCAAGGCCAGCAGCGAGATCTCAAGGCAGATGGCCCGAGGAATGCGTAGAAAGCGACGGTTTAATTAAAACGAGGAAATGCGAAAGCGCTTTGGGAAAGCAGAGATAGATGTGACGGCCACAGCGTCGCCACCACCTGCGCGAAAGCGAAAGCCGTCGGCCGTATGAACAATAATAGATGTTGGTGGGAGGGAGGGGTGGGTTGGTGCGCTCCGGCGAGCTGACTGACACTGACTGACTGACCTCGGGCCGGAGCTGGAGCGGCGGCGGCGCCGGCGGCTGCCGCCACGGGGAGACGGCGCCGCCGCCGAAGCGGTCGACGGCCTGCCGCACGGACTCGAACGGGGACGACGTGTCCACCTCGCCGCGCCCCCGCCGCATTGCCGCCAGCGCCTGCGCCTCGCCAGCCCCGCGGGGTGGTGCGCCTGCGCCGCTACTTCCGCCATGGCCATGGGCATGCCGGGTAGTGCGAGTGAGTGGCGGCAGTGGAGGGGAGCGTGGGCGTAGAGGCCCGTGAACCCTGGTTGCGGGTTTTGGGGTCGATCTGTCCTGTCCGGTGGCGCCCGCGTTTTATTAAGCTTTTGGCGCCGCACCGGGAGCCGTAAACTACAGGTGAGATCGCCAGTAATTGCGGTGGTGAGACCGGGATAAAAAAGATGGTGGGTGGCGCCGCGCGTTCGACGGATCGGATGGGTGAGAGACCGTCCGGCTCGGCCACTGCTATGCTATGGGTGTGCGCGTCGTCGGCAGCCTACCTGGGGTTCACGGGCCGATCCCTTGTGTACCTGCCGTGTCTGAGATGAGCCTTCACTTCTCCGACGTGTAAAAGTTTTGGTTGCACCTATTTTGACAGGAATATTCTGTAATCAGTAGAAACCAACGTGTATAAAGTCTTTGGAGTTTTCATTGCATCTCTTGTGTGGTGGGGATATTTCCTTGGTCCGAAAATAATTGCGTTGTACCTCTCAGAAATATAATATATTGCACGGCTCTTTTCATCAGTTCGGACTTTTTAGATAATCGGATGGATTGCGGCTACGAGGTGGACTTAATATTGTAGGAGAAGGACAAACACTATATTGGTGTGTGTCCGAGCTAGTTGCTTTGGATTAGGCCGAAAGCATCCATCTCTGGCTTGCCAGGGTTCACAGGGTCGATTCGCGTGTATTGTGGCATGTGGACTGTCAAGGTTCACGGGGCGATCAAATTACTAGAAAAGGCCAGGAAGGGTAAAGGTAGACCAACACGAGAATCCGCAAATACACAGGTTGATCCGTATGTAGCATGTAGAGTGGTCGCTATTTGAATCTATGGGAGTTTTTTTTTTGAAGTTTTCTGTTGCACATGTTGTGTTGTGGGGATATATCCACGGTTCAAATTAATGGGCAAGCGTTTTCACATGGTCTTAGTGAGTGGATGCTCATCCCTCGTTCGAATAAAGAGGTACGCAGATGAAGGATGGTGCGGGGGTATGAGGGGGCAGCGCGCGCGGGGGGGGGGGGGGAGGGGTGGCGTTGGCATGATGTCGATTGTCGACACCTCCCAGAGCTAGCGTGTGGTCTGATGCTCCCATGGATTAGAGGGACAGCCTGGTTAAGACATTGATGATTCGTTTCGTCAACGAATCTATGACGAAGAAGGGGGTGAATCCCGGGTACAAGGTGAGCTAGTGTAGGAAAACATGGAAAGAAATAAAAGATGGTGCATGATGTTTACGCACGCTTCTATTCTTGTAGACAGTGTTGGGCCTCCAAGTGCAGAGGTTTGTAGAACAGCAGCAAGTTTCACTTAAGTGAATAACCCAAGTTTTATCGAACTCAAGGAGATAGAGATCAGAGATATCCCTCTCAAGCAACCCTGCAATTAAGATACAAGAAGTCTCTTGTGTCGCCAACACACCCAATATAATTGTCAGGTGTATAGGTGCACTAGTTCGGTGAAGAGATATTAAAATGCAAGTGATATGGATGATTATAAGTGGTAATTGCAATCTGAAATAAAAATGGCAGCAAGCAAACATGAGACAAAATGAGAGTAAACGGTGTTTCAATGCTTGGAAATAAGGCTAGGGATCATACTTTCACTAGTGGACACTCTCAACAATAATAATATAATTGAATACATAGATATTTCCTCTTCACTATGCTACTCTGAGTTATTCTCTCGTTGGATAACGAACACCAATCCACTGCGTAGGGCTATAAAACACACCTTAAAGTCGCATTCCACATCTAGGGAACCCCACACTGTCAACTTGAGCGCCCTAAATAGTACTAGACAAACACCACAATTTCATAGAGACATCCAACACAAATAATAACTCATGATAAGTATTCCTGTAATCTTTAGCCTAAGAGCCACACACGGTGCGCACACTGTCAACTTCGCACCGTGGGACAAAGGTGACTCCGGAGTTTACATTAATAAAACCACTGAGTAGCATATAAGATAATGAAGAGTAACATATATGGATTCAACTAGATTAAAAGCTCATGATCACATAAAGATCACACCATGGGAGAGAGATAAACCACATAGCTACCGGTAGAGCCCTCAGCCCCGATGAAGAACTACTCCCTATTCATCATGGGAGGCAGCAACGGCGATGATGGAGGCGGTGGCGTCGATGGAGATGGCTCCGGGGGCAATTCCCCGTCCCGGCAGGGTGCCGAAACAGAGACTTCTGTCCCCCGAATTAGGGTTTTGGATGGCGGCGGAGCTCTGAACTTTTCTGGGGAAATCGTCGATTCTTCTGTGAGTTTTAGGTCAGGGGCAATATATAGTCCAAAGGGCGTCGCGAGGCGGCGCACGAGGTGCCCACACCACCCCTCGGCGCGGCCAAGGCCCAACCACGTGGAGGGTGCGTGTGGGGCTGTGGGCCTCCACTGGACTTGTCCTTCTGGCTCCCGGAGTCTTCTGGCGAAATAGAATTTCTGTAATTTTTCAGATTTTTCTGTGCACTTTCATTTTTGGACCTTTTCTGCAATGCACAGACATAATAAACAGAAACTGGCACTGTGGCATCTTGTTAATAGGTTAGTCCAATAAATGTCATAATATGATATAAAGTGCATATAAAACATGTGCAATTGATATAAAACATGCATGGAATATCAAAAATTATAGATACGTTTGAGACGTATCAGCATCCCCAAGCTTAGTTCTACTCGTCCTCGAGTAGGTAAACGATAAAACAAAATAATTTTTGAAGTGACATGCTACCACATAATCTTGATCATATAGTATTGTAAAGCACATGTTATGAATGAAGTGATCCAGGTCAATGGTCTATAGTTTGCTAGCAAGTAGATAATGAGCAAACAACTGAATCATATAAGAAAAACTTTTCATGAATAGTACTTTCGAGACAAGCATCAAACAGTTTTGCATAAGAGTTAACTCATAAAGCAATAGATTCTAAGTAAAAGTTATTTAACCAACACAAAGGAAGATTTAAGCTTCAGCAATTGCTTTCAACTTTCAACATATATATCTCATGGATATTTGTCAACACAAAGCAATATAATAAGTGCAATATACAAGCATATAAAAATTGTTGCACCAAAGTTGACACTAGTGTTTGCTTCTGGAATAGAAAGAAGTAGGAAAACTGACTCAACATAAAAGTAAAAGAAAGGCCCTTCGCAGAGGGAAGCAGGATTAAATCATGTGCTAGAGCTTTTTAGTTTTTGAAATCATGTAGAGAGTAAAAATAAATTTTGAGAGGTGTTTGTTAATTGTCAACGAATGGTAGCGGATGAAAACAGTATTCTCCCTATCAAACAGACTTTTAAGAGCGGCTCCCATGAAGGACGTTATTTCTACCAGCAAGGCAGATCATCCCTCTTTCTCTTTTGTTTACACATGCAGGTATTTCACTGTTTGTCATTGCTTGACTGATAAATCAGGGCAAAAATGTGAAGAGAATTAAGCGGTTAAAGTTGTAATTAATTGGGACTGGGCACCCCGTTGCCAGCTCTTTTTGCAAAATTATTGGATAAGCGGATGTATATGCACTAGTCCAGGTGTAAAGTCTGTTTGACAAGTCGAATAAAGAATAACCCACTACTTCCTCATGAGCTAGTAAACATTGACACAAAAAGGAATATAATTTTTGAATAATTTAAAGGTAGCACATGAAAAATTTACTTGGAGTGGCAAGGAAATACCACATATATTTAGTTATGGTGGACACAAATGGCATGGATTTTGGCTCAAGGATTTGGATGCACGAGAAGCATTCCCTCTCAGTACAGAGTTTAGGCTAGCAAGGTTATTTGAAGCAAACACAGGATATCAACCGACACAGCAAGACTTATATTGCAAGCATTATAAGACTCTACACTGTCTTCCTTGTTAACCAAACCCTTTTACTAGAAAATATCTAGACCTTAGAGATACCAATCATGCAAACCAAATTTCAACGAGCTTTACGGTAGTTCTTCATTAATGGGTTTTAACTACATGATACAAAAGCTTAAACATGAACTACTTGATAACTCAAAACAATTGACAAGTATCAAATTATCCAATACAGTGATCTACAAGAATATATAAGCTTTTCCATTATACCATCTACCACATGCAACATTTTCTGTTCCAACCAAACACCAATCAATTTATTTAACATAAACTCTCCAAACAATTATAAGTGAAGCAAGAGAGTATTTATTTAAAAGAACTAACAGCTCTGAATAAGAGATGCATGAAAAACAGGAGCTAAAAGTATAGCAATAGCTAGATAAGAATACTCAACAAGTATAAGTGAAGAATAGGAGTATTCTCATGAAAAAGCGGAGCGTGTCTCTCTCCTAATCAAGAATGCTAGGGTCCAATCAAGTTGTTACAAAATAAAAATAAAAATACTAAAAATAAAAGCACACAGACGCTCCAAGAACAGCACATATGATGTGAAAAAATAAAAATAGTTTCACTAGAGATGACCTGATAATTTTGCGATGAAGAAGGGGATGCCTTGGGCATCCCCAAGCTTAGACGCTTGAGTCTTCTTGAAATATGCTGGGGAGATCCATGGGAGCCTCCCCAAGCTTAAGCTCTTCACTCTTCTTGATCCTATTATATCACTCTTCCTCTTGACCCTTGAAAACTTCCGCCACACCAAACTCAAAGTAAATCTCATTAGAGGGTTAGTGCACAATCAAAAACTCACATGTTCTGTAAAGACGCAAACATGACCGTTACTTAAACATTAACTACTGCCACTGATGTTATGTGAAGCTCTTCCAAAAAAAATTCCACTCAACACTAGTAAAAGAGAGAATGCAAAATAAAAGACATAATCTGTCTAAAACAGAACAGTCCGCAAAGACGAATTTTTTGAGAAACTTACGTTGCTCAGATCGAAAAATTTTGAACTAACGAAAGATTCAGACATACATAAAGATTACGCACAAAAAATTCAGATTTAATTAACAATCTGGTGATTTTAAGAATTTCGTACAGTGAACAGCAGAAATCTGTTTCTGGCAGCAATCAAATTTAGCATCATCTTATCATTAGAGACTACTCTTGGCACAACAATGCGATAAAGTAAAGATACAAAGGAGATGTTACAGAAGTAACAACCTTGACTCAATAAAATAAAAATTGCAGAAATAAAAATAATGGTTGCCTCCCATAAGCGCTTTTCTTTAACGCCTTTTAGCTAGGCATGATGATTTTTTGATGCTCACATAAAGATGAGAGTTGAAACATAAAAGAGAGCATCAAGAAGCATATATAAAACATGTTTAAATCTAACACTTCCTATGCAAAGGAATCTTGTAAGAAAATAAATCAATAAAGCAAAAGTGACTAGCATAGGAAGGCAAAACAAGTGAACTTCAAAAATTTCAACATAAAGAGAGGAGACTTAATATTATTGTGATATATGAAATCGTGTCTCCTCTCTCATAAGGACCAGTAGGTCTTAAAGTACCCAGCAAATAAAACAAATCAAGAAAAGCTCAAAACATTCATCATAAAGAGAAGAAATTTAGTAACATGAAGATTTCTATACCCATATTTTCCTCTCTCAAAATAATTTTCAGTGGCATCATGAATAAACTCAACAATATAGCTATCACATAAAGCATTCTTATCATGATCCACATGCATAAAGTATCATTACTCTCCACATAAGCATAAACAGTTTCATTAGTAATAGTGGGAGTAAAAGTATCACATCCATCATTGTAATCATCATAAATTGGAGGCATAGAATAATCATAATGAATTTTATCCTCAATAGTAGATGGACTAAAAATATCATATTCATCATTGTAAACATCATATATAGGAGGCATATCATAATCAACATAAACTATATCCTCAATAGTAGGTGGACTGAAAATATCACAATCATTATAATCATCAGTAGCAAAAGGATTTTCAAAAACTTCACTAGGAGGAGAGGTTTCAAATATATAATCATTTGTAGCAAAAGGATTTTCAAAAACCTCAACCTCCCCAAGCTTAGAGCTTTGCATAGCATTAAAAATAATGGTGTTCATAGAATTCATAGATATAACATTGCTACCATCACGCAAATAATTTTCCATAGGTTTTTTAATTTTCTCTTCAAAAGCATCATGTCCTAATCAAGATAAATTTCATAGAGCTCTCTAATTTTTTTTCCATTAAGCCTAACTAGTGAAATAAAACAAGAAACAAAAATATATAATTGCAGAATCTAAAGAAATACCTTCGAGCACTCACACGTCAGCAACAGTGCTAGAAAATAGCTAAGTAGCTGGAGGATGTGAGTACCTTTTACCTTACCTCCCCGGCAACGGCGCCAGAAAAGAGCTTGATGTCTACGCACGCTTCTATTCTTGTAGACAGTGTTGGGCCTCCAAGTGCAGAGGTTTGTAGAACAGCAGCAAGTTTCCCTTAAGTGAATAACCTAAGATTTATCGAACTCAGGGAGATAGAGGTCAAAGATATCCCTCTCAAGCAACCCTGCAATTAAGATACAAGAAGTCTCTTGTGTCCCCAACACACCCAATACACTTGTCAGGTGTATAGGTGCACTAGTTCGGCGAAGAGATATTAAAATGCAAGTGATATGGATGATTATAAGTGGTAATTGCAATCTGAAATAAAAATGGCAGCAAGCAAACATGAGACAAAATGAGAGTAAACGGTGTTTCAATGCTTGGAAATAAGGCCTAGGGATCATACTTTCACTAGTGGACACTCTCAACAATAATAATATAATTGAATACATAGATATTTCCTCTTCACTATGCTACTCTGAGTTATTCTCTCGTTGGATAACGAACACCAATCCACTGCGTAGGGCTATAAAACACACCTTAAAGTCGCATTCCACATATAGGGAACCCCACACTGTCAACTTGAGCGCCCTAAATAGTACTAGACAAACACCACAATTTCATAGGACATCCAACACAAATAATAACTCATGATAAGTATTCATGTAATCTTTAGCCTAAGAGCCACACACGGTGCGCACACTGTCAACTTCGCACCGTGGGACAAAGGTGACTCCGGAGTTTACATTAATAAAACCACTTGAGTAGCATAATCATAAGATAATGAAGAGTAACATATATGGATTTAACTAGATTACAAAGCTCATGATCACATAAAGATCACACCATGGGAGAGAGATAAACCACATAGCTACCGGTAGAGCCCTCAGCCCCGATGAAGAACTACTCCCTATTCATCATGGGAGGCAGCAACGGCGATGATGGAGGCGGTGGCGTCGATGGAGATGGCTCCGGGGGCAATTCCCCGTCCCGGCAGGGTGCCGAAACAGAGACTTCTGTCCCCCGAATTAGGGTTTTGGATGGCGGCGGAGCTCTGAAACTTTTCTGGGGTAATCGTCGATTCTTCTGTGAGTTTTAGGTCAGGGGCAATATATAGTCCAAAGGGCGTCGCGAGGCGGCGCACGAGGTGCCCACACCACCCCTCGGCGCGGCCAAGGCCCAACCACGTGGAGGGTGCGTGTGGGGGCTGTTGGGCCTCCACTGGACTTGTCCTTCTGGCTCCCGGAGTCTTCTGGCGAAATAGAATTTCTGTAATTTTTTCAGATTTTTCTGAGCATTTTCATTTTTGGAACTTTTCTGCAATGCACTGACATAATAAACAGAAACTGGCACCGTGTCATCTTGTTAATAGGTTAGTCCAATAAATGTCATAATATGATATAAAGTGCATATAAAACATGTGGCAATTGATATAAAACATGCATGGAACATCAAAAATTATAGATACGTTTGAGACGTATCAGTGCACTAGCACGAATGAGTGAAGGGATAGAAGGAGAAACACTACAGAAATGGGCATGGGCATTAGTGTCTATCCGAGAGTAAAACATGGACGACAACTATGTATCAGTGTTCCACACTAGTCGTTCAACCATATATTTAGCATCTCAAGAGTTCCAATACTAAAGAGCGATATCGATTGCACAATGAACCAATTGTAATGAAGAGGCACTCTAGGCAGATACTTGCGAGCCTCCTAATCACACGCTAGGATGTACTCCCTCCATTTTAAAATATAAGATGTTTTAACCATTTTCTATATTCATATGTTTATATATGTATCTAGACATGATTTAATGTATGTTCACTCATATAGTCTGCATACATATAACATGTACTCCGTACACCATTTAAACTATCTTATATTTAAAAACTATCTGTGATTCTTACCAAATTCTATGTGATACACCGCAATGTGTGTAAATCGAATTTGAGCGGTGCTAGCCCTTAGAAAGAGAGAGCACATCCGATCCAAGCAATGTGCAGAGCCCACAACGTAGCAACCCCCAAAAATCAGACTTGAGACTTTTAAATCGTGATGCGCAAAACCATATGCCTTTGCGATTCTGTCAACTCAGTAGAATAAAAAAGCTCTGAGTTACTGTATGAGTTACCTGCAGGCTAAGCTGATAGATTCCGTGATATAAAAAGTGTAGCGCCGCTAATATCCATGATGAAATCCACCGTTTGCACGCGCGGTCTGGTGAGAGGGACGTGTCATGCACGCCGTTGCTCCTCCCTAATCCGAAAGTAACGTGCCGCTCCATGGAGGGCTCACATGACAGGCTGATGAGCGGGCCCGTGGCGCAGAACGGCACATGAGACAAGGGGTCAAAGGTGGGGCCTTGGTATCTGGTGCCGTATGTCGGTGGCCTCCATGGACTTGGCAGCTTCCCCGTAATCACGTGAGCGCGCTCCTCTCTGATCCTTCTTGTTCGTTTCGTAACAGGCTAACAGGTCTGTAAGTTATTACAGTAAAAAGCAAGAACCACGTACTCCAGAGCAGATTTTTGGCAAGCTTCGGAGCTTCAGGATCCAGACTCCAGAGTCCCAGACATTACGTTGTGTTGTGCAGTAGCTACAGATGATGCGTGCCGTGCTATCATGGCGGGTGAAAAGCGGATCTACCCACTGTTCGATGTACCGAGGGTAAAATATACTCCTCTGTCCTCTCGAGCTGTTGCGTGTTTGTCCTCTGTCCTCTGGGCGGTGCCGTTCTGGCGAGGAACTGCGTGCACTGCCTAAACCGTGAACTTGCAATCCCGGAAATTGGCTCTAAACTTGTCAACTCCGGTCTATTTTAGACCCTAGAATTGTTTGGCACACCGGGAACAATTCAATCCCGACCAAAGTAAAGTGTTACTCTCACTGACGATGTGGCCCCGCATGTCATATCTATCCCCTTCCCAATCTCTGTCGCATCCATGACCATGCCCCAGCGAACTGATTCTCCTGAGGCTCTCTCGGTAGTGGAGTGCCGTTGACGAGGCCGTGCGTCTGCTCATATGCTCGCTCTGCTCCAGCGCTGCAGGGTATCGCGCCGAGCCGGCCAAGTCACCTGGGTGCACACGGGAACCGCAAAATCCAAACCATACCTCGCACGGAAACGCTCGCAGCAACCCAGACTATATGCAGCTCCGCCGCAATACGTTCCTCGTGGTGGTGCCACGACCAACCACTCTTCAGGGCTAGAGAATGCACACGATTTTGTCCCCCAAATGAATAGCACATGATTTGATTAATCCTTGCAAACGATAACAATTCATAGGGAAAGAAGAGCAACGAAAGAGGATTTGCTTTGCCCACTGAAATCCAACGCAAGATATAGTAGTACTAGTAGATTGGAAGAAAGTGCTACTAGAAGATAAGAGGAGCAATCAGACAGATCTACTCCTTCCGTTCTAAAATATTTGTCTTCTATTTGTCCAAATTTGAATGTACCTACCTACATTCAAATTTGGACAAATGGAAGATAAATATTTTGGAACGGATGGAGTATGTATGTGTGTGATTGGTGGGAAGAAGAGCAGGGGAGAGACAACAGACCATCAAGAACGTGTGGCCAGCGAGCCACCTATCCTCCGCCTAGTCGCAAGCGTGTGAGGAACGATAGGTGCAACAGCTGGGGTTACCGGCGCTGGCGCTGTCGACGATTGGTTTTGGAGAGAAAAAACAGGAGGAGAAGGAAGGTTGAAGATAGATATAACAAGTGGGCCAGTGCGTCAGTGTGAATAGTAATTTGAGATTTTTTATTTCTGACATAAAAACAGGTACACGGTTTGGATTAGACTGGGATTAACAAGTTCAGAGTGTCAATTTTCGGGATTACAAGTTCAAGGTTTGATTTATCTTTTGTCTATGAGTTCAAGGTTTGATTTAAACTTTTTCCTATGTTTTTCTGCCGCAAGGGCAGGGGCAGCACTCACGTTTGCCGTGGGTCTTTCTTGTCTTGTGCCGTGCACGGGGAGGGCCCACGGAACATGCCGAATGCTGTAGCTCCAAAGTGGGAACGATTCGACGCATGAAATGGGCTCCGCAGAAAAGTGGCTCGAGCCCGATGTTTATAATTTTATGGATCTGGGTTGGGCTCTCAGTTAAGTAGCTGATCAAGCCTGTTCGTGTGTACTAGGCCACCGGTCATTGGCGAGGGTACGACTACAAAAAGGTTTCCCTTTGAAAAAGTCACTCCACCATCGCAAGCGCGCCAGGTGGTGACCCTCCGAGCTAGCGAAATCCAATTTGATGACAGCCTGCGCGTACGCACGTCTCCTGTCTACGTACGTCTCTCTACAGCTGCCTGCTGCATGGCTGCATGCGAGCGATGTCCCACGCGTACCTCTCCTAGTTAGCTCCAGCGTTCACGTTTGAAAGCTCCCGCGTACATATCTGGTTGCGCTACAATCTGAAGCATTTGCATCTAGTACACGAAAAGAGTATAAGAAATATATAGCATGTTGTACAAAACACATAGAGGAGGATGTACAAACTATACTGAATAATAGAGTTCAAATTATGAAAAATGTGTTGTATAAATTACACATAACTAGATGTACAGAACACAAAAAATACGATGTACAACTTACACAGAACAGGTTGTACAAACTACACATAAAAGAAGATGTACAAATTAAACAGAACTGGGAGTACAAATCACACAAAGGATGATGTACATCACAATGCTACTGAATGTACACCCACGCTGCTACAGAATGTACACGATACTACTAGATGTACACACGCGCTGCTACTGAATGTACACAAATGCTGCTATTGATGTACACACTGCTACTGCTATAAGATATACACTCACGGTGTTACTGGATGTACACACTGCTAAATAGATGTACACTCATGCTGCTACTGAATGTACACGATGCTACTGTATGTACACACACGTTGATACTGGATGTACATGATGCAACTGGATGTACAACCTTGCGGTGCTACTAGATGTACACTCACACTGATATCGGATGTACACGATAGTACTGAATGTACAAAGTATACAAAACAGTTGTACAAAGTACGAGAAAAAAAAGTTTCTCAAAACCTATCAACATGGGATCTACTTTTGAAGATCTCGACGCGAGTATTTCAAATATGCAAACCGTTCATAATTTGGATAAACGGTTCTAAACATATTTTGTTTTTAGAAAACGAATCTCGAAATAAATGTGGTACAAACCTGGGCGGGGGACAAGAAAAGAAAACCCACCAAAATTGTCTCATGCAGCCACTTGTCACACATGTAAGCACCCACGGGGACCGTGTAAAAGGAGAGGCTGACACTTGTCACGACCACAACGCACACGGGTTTACCTTTGCAAAGGAAATCCTTTTATTAGTGATTTCACATTGGCGAGCATTTTGTTCAGCAAGACGCGCGTGGGCCGTGGGCGGCGTCTTAATCTGAGCAGGTCATACGTTTCCAGAAAACCGATTTTCCAGATAATTCACCTGCACTGCACAGAGCCTGACATGTGTGTGAGCACTGGACATATCCGTAGCGGAAAGAAGCAATCTACCTATCTACCTACTCATTTGTTATAGATCAGTTGGCTCATTTTTTTTTTTATTAAACACGTTGCTTTCTTCAACATTGCAGATCGATGAATTGCGCGAGGTTTAGCGCGAACGCAGAAATTCCACCGCCTTGTTGTAAACGGATCGCATCCAAATTTGCGGTTACCGTGCTCTTGCCACATTTTTTCATCGGATTTGGAGCAGAGCGGAAGATGGTCGGTTATGGATTTACAGGCGGTATATAAAAAATGAAAGTTTCAGAACAGAGCGAATTCGTGGTGAAAACAAAATTAATCGGATATGTACGCACATAAAAGTACATTCACGGGTCTTACAACCATTTCTTTTGTCAATATCCTAAATATCCTGACAAAGTTGTACTCCACATAGTGGCTACAATCGTTGTTATTTAATAGACATACTCAACTATTCACTTTTTACTAATTGTGTTCTGTTCGGAGCTATTTGACATATCATATCTCGTAGCGTATCCCGGTGTCAATTTTAAAATCGGATTTTATCCATTGGATTTCTTTAAACCAGATATGGATTCTTTAAAACGGTTTCATAATCAAATCCAGTGAAACAATTATTATATCCGTTTACACCCCTAATTGGCGAGTATTTTTTTAGTCAAATGCGCGTGAGTGGCTTCTTAATTTGACCACGCAATACATTTCCCGAGAACCAAATTTCCGGACAATTCACCCGCACACCAAGCAATGAGCCTCACATGTGCGTGTTCTTGTAATAGTTCGAATATCAAAGTACTTGAGAGATCCATCGAACTATTGCTTTTCTTAGGGCAAACTAGCGGAAAGAAGTAATCTAAGTAACTACTCATTTGTTATAATTTAAGTTGGGTGATTTTTTCCTAAACATGATTGCCTTCTTCAACCTTGCATATCGATGAATTCCGAGTTGGAGCAGGAACACATAATTCTATCACCTCAATCGTGTCCTTGTCTTATCAGTTAAGTTTTCTCGCTTATGTGTTGGAGATTCCTGCTAAACAACTTTACGTCCACACCCTTGACTTAATTTGTGCACCTCTTCCCTCTATAGGAACCGAGTTGTATATGTACTTCTCGCAAATTTTTCGCATCCTCGTCCTTTACTCTCTCTTATTAATGGCCGAATCCACGCTCGCCGATCGACATATGGACGTGCCCAGCTGGTTTTTGTGAGCCGCGCCAGTTCTCCTAGCTATCTACATCCATAGATTCCGCACGGCCTTCCCCATTCATGGCCGTTGGTGGTGAGTCTGGTCCATGCTCCCAGACCATCTCCACGGCAGATCCAAACAAATTTTAGACATGCGGTGAGTTCGACCAATATAATTTACACTAAACTCTTATATTTCAATATAACATATTTTTATTATATTACATTAAGTTTATCTTTCCAATATATAATTTGCAAAGTTAATTAGATATAAACTTTTACTAATATTAAGTGTAGTTATACATTAAATACACTTAACTTGTGCTGAATTTAAATATAATTTTTTACAACCATTATGATATATCGACATAGGCAAAAAAAAATGATAAAATTGTACGGCTCCTTATTTTTACATTATGTTTGAGTTATCTTTTGGTTATATATCTATTGAGTATAGTATAACAAATATCTTCCTAGCGGTTTTGGGTGTAAC
Organism: Poa pratensis; assembly: GCA_947311845.1. Taxonomy (NCBI): domain Eukaryota; kingdom Viridiplantae; phylum Streptophyta; class Magnoliopsida; order Poales; family Poaceae; genus Poa; species Poa pratensis. The sequence continues at coordinate 35,177,117 of CAMZMU010000060.1, read as the reverse complement.
ATTACATCTGTAAATTTATAGAAACTTTTAAAGTATAAATTGAACGGTAAGGTTGACTCTCTACCTTTTTCCGTGGTCAAGTGTGCCTTGCAAGTTACATTGTTTAACTGATATTCAAGCATACGCACTTATACGAACCTGCAATGATCATAAAAATATTATGGATTCTACAACTTTCCCATACATTGATCTCTTAGGCTCATTGGAATGCATTTGCCATCATCTGGTGTACACAATTTCTCAACGAAATTTCTCGAATAAAAAGTTGTCCACAATATTAAAGTTGGAAACTTGTTTATTAATTGTAGCTTTCATTACAACTAGTTGGGCTCCCATCCAAGAGATACTAACAATATAATTTCACTCACCACGACCGACCAGTTTATGTATGTTTTACGGGATGATCAGATTGTGACACATGGTTTGTGTTGAGGACTTACTCCTATAAAATAAATAAACCTTGACTTAGACATTAATGCTTTTTTTGGACATGATATATAATCGTAAAATGATTACGAAAATACTTTGCTATTTTGGGGCCCTCATACTCCTGGGCCCTGAGGCGGATGCCATGTTTGCCTGACCTATAGGCCACCTCTGGCCATCCCCATCCATGGCCGCTGAACGAGCTCACGATGGAGCAGCTGGCTTGCTAGAGGCCATGAGGCGGCTCCGCCGGAGCGACGCCGCCATGGGACACACGGAGGGCTCCACCAGCACCTTGTCGTCTCCATCTCTGACCCCCACTTCCTCTTGATCCACCACCCTTTGTTTGCTTCGTGATGCACATAATTTCTTAGCTGCAAATCCAAAAATTGGTCCATAGATCAATGGGTTGGTAACTATTATTGGGATTATTTTTTGATGTCTTTTTATATGTTAATCTCATTTGGTGTTCTTCGTCCATGATATCTGAGTGAATCAGTTTGTTGGTTCAAAAAGGATGAATGGTAAAGAATACAATACATACACTGTTAAATGAATCAATTAGTTAGCTGTAATCTTTGTAGTGATACTAGATCATGGTCTAGATTGCTAAGAAACGGACCCTTGCATGAACATTTTGTAGATCAAAATTGTTTGTTTATTATAAAAAATTCAAAACAAATCCGCAGTCTGCTCCTAGATTGCTTTCTTATGTCCCAGATCGAGAATATATTCATGCTCAGTTTGGTTATAATTTTTCTATATGTCCAAAATCTCTGAATAAATTTGATCTGGACGTGAATGCCGAGAAACATATTAAAATGAAAAGTTTAGTTCATGTGTGTGTAGAGAAATGAGATAACAAAGAATGGTAAGGAGCGTGTTGCAAAATGACAGAGACATCTTAATGTGAACTGGAAGTAGACAAGGGTTTTTCTTGTGAAATAGCAACACCAATCTTCAAGCAAAGAAAAGGAAATGGAGGGATATGATAAGCCTCAGGATGGGAATGGGTCGGCCCGGACCTGGCCTTGGACCCGGCCCCGATGGCCCCAAGGCCAATTTAAGAGGCCATGGGTCGGCCCAATTCAAAAATGTTTGTGGCTTCACTGGCCCGATGGGTATCTCGAGTCAGCCCAAATTATATTAAATTAATAAGCTTGTATTAGGATAATTGTCTTAGCCACGGCTAAACTTTTACCAAAACTTGTCGGAGAAACGATTTGGAGAACTGTTCATACGGTAGTAGTGTACGATGATTTTTTCTGGGCTAGCTACGATCGAAAGTTGAACTAATGGTAGAGTAGTAGTGTACGAGTGGAAAAAACAGAGTTTGCATATGGATTCAAGTGTTTAAGCTGCACCAGCCAGCATTGAAGATTGAACATACATGCATACGGAGACAGTAGCAACGTGTGTTGCTTCGCAGGGATTGTACATACATGCAAATGACGCGGCTAGTCACCTGATGCCGCTAGTACTAGTTGACATCAGAGAGCGAGCTGGACGGTGAGCCAGAGGAAGCACTGCCGGTGGTGTAGCGCGAGACGCTGCTGGCTTCCGGGGTGCCTGGAGCAACGTCTACCATGGGATCAGTGATCCTCTCTGCGCAGAAGCTTTGGCGTTCCGAGACGCAGTTCTTTTTGCTCAAGCACGAGGTTTCCGATATGTTATATTCGAGACGGACTGCACGGAGCTTGTGAGAGGTTGGAAAGCAAGGGCAACGGACCGATCGGTCATTGCCACGGTGCTACAGGATGTGAGTGACCTGTTAGACTATTTTCAGGTTTTTTCTCTAGTTTTTACCCGTCGCTCAGCCAATACGGTGGCACACGTATGTGTGCGTGCTGCGTGTCTTGGAGGGGTGTCACAAGAATGGCTAGGAGAGGTAGTACCTGAGTTCCTAGTTGACAGCCTCTGTGCTGATTGTAATCCGAATGGTTAAAGCAGCAAGTTTTTGACGCACTCTTTTCCTTACCAGGGTACCTAAAGGGACTGGAAGGTTTTTAATGAGTCGGCTTACTGACTTTTAATTAAAAAAAAAAGAGGAAGCACTGCCGGCACGAAAGAGGGAGGCGAGGGCGACAGAGACTAGGACGTGGGCTGCCAGGGCCGGCCCGGCTGACCCAATGGACCACTCGGCGCCGGCTTCACTGGCCCAATTTTTGTATGAGGCCGACCCACCTGACCCATTGGCACTGATTTTTTGGCCGGGTCAGTGACCCGACGGGCCGACCCGGCCCATTCCCATGCTGAGATAAGCCCGATACCAGAACGAGGTGGTATAGTTTCTTTTTCGGGTGGAGCATGGACGATGTGGCCGATGGAGCCAAGAAAAGGAATGCACCCTAAGTTTAGAACATTCACTCTCTTTTTTAACCGACTTTGGCGAATTTGGTTGAAAAGGGCGAAGGAAGAAAAGATGGCCTAGAAAACAAAGTTTAATCAACAGCCCCGAGCCATAGCCCGCCTACTAACTACTAGTACGACCATTTGCGAGCTGTAAGAAAAAAATCATCTGTACCAAACCCTTTTACAATTTTTGACAAACTTGTGTGCAGAAATTATAGACCGCAACGGCATGTCCAGCCAAATTTTCACAATAAATAAATAAATCGAAAGCCACAAGCTCGTGCTCTCAAGCGAGGTGCACAACTGCACATGCAGGCGCAATGCGCAAATTTCATTCCAAAAGAGCATTGGACATGCGCAGCAAGCTAGGTCCAATTAGTCAAATGTTCGAACCATAAAATTACTTCGCTCGTGCTGTTAAGCATGTGTCTTTCCAAGATTCTGCGATATACTCCCACATGCGAGATTGGAACACAGCGAGATCTGAATTCGGGTACTTAGTCAAGGCCCAAGACCATCGAGTGGCCAAAATTCTGTGTCTATGTTTTTTTTAACGCAGGAGACTCGATCTGTCCGCGGATAATATAGTGCAGTCTGATCAAAATGATTCACTTTGATTTTTTTTTGTAGTTTCTCAACAGAGGCTCCGAGTTCCGATCGATCGCTGAGCTGCTTCGATCGTGTTAATCCATTTCGTGCAGATCAGTCGCTGTTCTGCTGAGGTTGAGGGCTTCCGGCGTAGCTTTTGTCGAGCGCGCCTGCATGTTTCAGCATGTCCCTCAATTGGCAGGTGGACTGCTAGCCTCGTGCATGCACATGGAAAGAATTTCGGTCTTCCACAGTTCTGCTGATAGTACTATTAGTGAATACTAGTGGTTAATTTGGAATCATAAACAGTATATTGATCGCGCAAGTTGGCCACTAACCATATCATGTCATCTCATCTTTGATATTCTTTTTCGAAACGGATCATCTTTGATATATATTGCTAGCCGGTTGATAGGCCGGGGTCGATCATAAGAGGACAAAACTATTACACTACACAACGATATTTATTGACGGGATTCAGTTTGAACTAGAAGGTGATGGCACGCTTTGCTGCGCCCGTTTCACTGTAGCTCACAATTTTTTGTTTGTTTTAATGGGGGAATAAGAAGCGTATCTTACTATAGTGAGGCTTCTTCCGGAAAGGGGTTTTTGCACCCGAGCTTCACTACTCCCGCTACTTTAAAAAAATTCAGAAAAAATATTTAAAAGTTTAAAAAACCCTGGAACTAATCATGCATGTTCTTAATGATGTCTATTACAATCGTGTGAAATCTCAATACAAAATTCTTTATAGTATAGTTTACACAAAAATAATATAATGGGGAGATTTGAAACTATGCATTGTTAACTATAATAAGATATGCAGTTTGTCATTTTTGTGTAGGTCCAAACATAAAGTATTTAGATTGTGTTTTTGCAGGCCTATAGGATACATCATCGAGAACATGCAGGATGTTTTTCAGAATTTTTTAAAAACTTCTAAATCTTTTTCTTTATTTGTTTAAAGCAGCAGAGCATAGGTGCTCGAGTGCAAAAAATCTCTACTTCCCTTACAAAGCATCTTTTATATCACTGAACAGAAACAACCATATATATTACGCACTGCATCTTGTCGAGTGATGAAGGTAGCAAGTTAAGGTTCACTATAAAGTAGGGTCGTCCTGTATAAGGCTAAATGGTGGACACACAAACAATGAACAAGGAATATATATCGCTTGATCTCGGAAATTCACATTGGCACCCGAGCTCATATGCTCCCGTTATTTTCGGGAAAATAAAAAAAATAAAAAACTTTTCAAAAAATTCCGAAAAAATCACAGGTAAACATGAGTATGGTTCGCACACCCGTGTGAAATTACGTAACGAAATGACATTGTGGCCGCCCTGTGCAAAAAAGACAAATGTCTGACAAAAATGAGATCCAAAAAATTTGAATTTCAGATCCGTGATTTTGTCTTTTTTGCACAGGGCAACCACAATGTCATTTCGTTACGAAATTTCACACGGTGTGCGAACCATACTCATGTTTGGCTGTGATTTTTTCGGAATTTTTTGAAAAGTTTTTCAATTTTTTTATTTTTCCGAAAATACCGGGAGCATATGAGCCCGGGCTCCAAAACGCCACTTCCGCTTGATCTTTAGTTTACAACTCACCATACAGATCGACTTAGTTAGTGTAACACTTCTAGACATGCAGATCAGCTTCGAACTGAATGTGGGGTGCACATCAAAGTAGACCATGGATAACAGCCAATAATATGCAAGAATACATCATGTTGACCAATTCTGATGGTGTGAGCCGAACTTATATAACACGTAAAATTGATATATCCTAGTGATCATCTCCATGGTAAAACAAATATCTCCTAAATTAAAGGGAAAAAAGCACATGTATTATCCAAGTCAAGGCTTCACAAATAATAGGATTTGCTGCAATCACTTGTGATATAATTTCCCACGATGCTTTAGATCCGGGCACTGAATGAATAAACGGAGAGTTAGATGATAAATTTTCGAAGGAAGTCTTCAGGTGTAGTAAAACCACCTTTAAGATCTGAAAAGAACAACTGATGTTAAATCTTCAAACAGCTACGTCATGTAGTACATGTTATACATTTATTTCTCATTACAGAAGAGACAACCACAAAATAAATCTCCCAACAATAAAACACTCATGGCTCTACATGGATGACTTATGCCAGAACTGTAACCTAGCAAGCACCACGCATAACTGTTTCTCCACTACTAACAAAGCAGCACTGAAGATATATCTGTTCCAAGGCATAAATCATCTCAAGGCCTGGAACAATCTAAATATCTTTTCTTTTGTGTACGAGGCAATTCAGAGTACTACACCCAACCCTTTCTAAAATATGAATAAGGACTACATAGGAAAACCATGTATCCTGCAAAGAAATGGGCAAATAAATTACCTAGACCTCAATCTGAAGTGTGATCATCAAGGCATGCTTAACTCAACCCAAATATTGCAGGCTAAATAGAGGTTCCATGACAGCTCTCCAATGCTCTCATGTATATCCTAAACTACCATCAGTGAAAATTATCTCAATCCGGTACAATCATAGAAGAAAGGTCAAACGGCCAAGATATCCCGTCAAATATTTCTATTTTACAATGGTAGGCTGCTGAAACCTGGGGCATTCTGCAAGTTTCCAACAACATAATGGTCCCCACCTTTTGTGCTATCCTAGTCTTTCACTACCCTAGTAGATCACATGGAGTGAATAGACCAACCTACTTTTTTTTTTTGAAGCAAAGGTGGCCTTGCAATTTTAAGAAGTGGAGAAGTAATGGATAAGAACTTAAGCTAGACGTAATAGCATCTAGAATGTTTCAAAGGGAAATCACTGTACATCAGGTAGATCATCAGTCCGTAGGAAAAATGCAAATTCATCTGATCAATATGAAACAGAATTAGGAGAACAACTCCACTAACTTTAGATAATTGTGTTATTTCTTACACACTACTCATGGGACTCCAGCGAACCCATGCTCCAGATTATGCAAATACATTACCTTCAACTGAAGGAGCATGATTCAATTTGTAACCAATGCAAAGAAGCTTATTTCTTGTTGAAACTACCAATTTATTTGGGTTTTCATACGTAGACTAAAGCTAGAGAAGGCAAAATTAATATCAGCTTGGTCTACCTATGCAAGTAATTTATTTATATAGTAATAAAATGCAGTACTGATGCTAATTTCTTTTGAAATAAAATGTTTCCTTGCCTCTATATTGAGATCGAAAAGGAAAAGCAAACAACAAATAATATGGAAGCTTAGGGTTAGGGGTACTAATTAATCACCATGCTCGGGTGAGGCTATCACTTTGTACATCTGTTGTGAATGATGGGAATGTAAATTCCAACAATATACATGAACCAAATACATGAATTGCTTATGAAGTGATTTTTTTGCTAATCATCATGTAAGACAACTAAAAAAATAAAACGACAAATTCATATGTTGTAGATCCGAACTACAACGACTTTGACGTTTCTCATTGAGTGTACGGCTAATGATTTTGCAAGCTATGAACTGCTCATAGCATTCAACCCTCACCCTTCAAATATATATGAACTAACTAAATTAAAGATAGATCTTTATATAGTAGGTCCAAATCACGTTGGACCAAACTGAAGTGCTCAAACTACACTATGTCGTTATGGGAAAGGACATATTCCTCTCGGAAATGAGCGAACAAAACTGAATTGACGTTGTGTAGAACTATTGTGACCTTTCCTTTTAAGTACTTCCGAATTTTAGTCCTTGAGCTTTTTGAAACAGCTTTACAAAAGGAATAGCAATATCAACCTGATATCCTGATTAGATACTTGACTTGTATTAGTATGAAGATTGCAAAGGAGACACGTAAAAAACAAATATTTGCAATAATCTAGCACACCACACATTCACAGAAGCCAATAGTCACTATGATTGGCATCACTCGAATGTTTGAATAACTGGTGGTCGAGACTTCCTAGTGCTTCATCTATGTTTCGATGGCACCACATTCAAGTCCACACGCAAACTTAGATAAATTCTTGTACAACGATAGTTGGCAAAAGCCTAGGAACTGAATTTGTGATCATAAGAAATATTCACAATTTCTGTTGAATGAAAGCACATTTGAGTTTAACTATATGAATGCCAAACTACAATGGACCAAAAATTCGAAGACATGTATTTGAAAGCTTTGGTAGCTCAAAAAATACAAAAATAGAAAGCATATACTAACTTGTTTCAGTATACAGAATACAAGTATCCACATTTTTTTAAGAGGGCGATGTTTAAACAGATTTCACATACCGTAACCTTCAGTTGCTAATATAATTATATGATTCCATAAATAAGATCTATCAAGAGTGGACCATTCAAATTACAGTCAAACATGTCTAGTAGGACTAAAGCTTGTCCTACAGTAAAAACGCAATTCTTTTGCTCTGAATACGTACTCTTTATTGGCTAACAAGTAATTCAAGCAGAAGCACTTGTAAAATCAAAATATCAATTTTCCTATTTACTGGTCTTATACCATCTACGAAGGAAGAGAAACCTGCTTATTTGCACAATATCAATTTTCCTATTTACTGGTCTTATACCATCTATGAAGGAAGAGAAACCTGCTTACTTGCACAATGAACATTTTATTGCCGAAAATTGCGCAAAGTGTACATCGACATTTAGCTATAATGTGAATTAAGAGAGGTCATTCAGTACATCAGATAAGGGATAGATGACTTAGGACATGGCCAGTAGAAAATTAATCAGAACACCACATTATAACTTTTTATTATGGCTAGCCATGCTCTCAATTCTTATGGCCTGTTTGGATTATATGTTTTTTTTGTGCTCCCAAGTTTTTAAACTATATACGACAGACATGAAAAATACATCGATTCCGAACAGGTACTTAGCTTGTTATCTCTTACAAGTCATTGTAGTCACCATCGTAGTTTCTGTCTAACTCTAGTACCTTGGGAGTGCCTCTTCTAATATGAAACAAGTGATACTTGGACAAAACTTAGTTTATGTGCTCGGACGTTCACTGTGTCACAGAAAGCTGATTGATGTTTATTTATTTATTAAACAAAATTAATATGCCAAGTCATAAAAAGTGCAGACAGAAGAAAGCGCATAAATAAACAATGATTTTATACATACAATTCAAATTTATTGACAATGTTATCACACCCTTAAAGCTGACCATATCTAGTTATCAAAACTTGTTGCTATGACAGTATTCTGCACTTAGAAATTGAAAAAAGAAGAAGCAATAGGCGCTAAGCAAATATATGCAAGTGAAACACTTCTACACACTTCCAGTTTTGTGAATCTGAAATAACCTAGTATCAAAGATATTTCCTCATAGTGCATATCTGGATCTGTACTTTCACTCTGATTGCTCTAATTGATCTACTCATAGGACACTGCTGTTGAAATTTTAACACAGGATTAAAGGCTTTGAGCTTTTACTGCTATATCTAAAATCAAAATAGACATGTACTTATGTTAGCAGGGAACGGTGTTCCACCAAAATGTCAGATTAAGGCAAGTCACCTTCAGAGCAGGACGTTGCAGATATTACTGACGAACTCGTCCCAGCTGAGCCACGACCCCTGCACCGCTGGTTCTAAGCTCACGGAAAACACCCCGTACGGCGTGCCCTGGAGGTTGCCGAACAGCAGGAACGCCAACCACTCAACCAGACCAACGGCTGCGGTACTTCAAGACCGGTAGCCTAGGCCGCCGCTGCGCATGGCACCGCCTTGCCGGCGGCTGTTGCCGCGAGCGCCGCCTGCGCACACGTCACGCCGTCCGCCACAGGAACTCCTGCATCCTTTAGCTGCAAGGCCCCAATGGACGACAATCTTCACCCTTGCGGAAGCGGCGGCGTTCTCCCGCCCTTCCCTGACCTAACCGGTCGGACCGGCGGCAAGAGCACACCAGCGGCCACCATCTAGGCGGTGCTGTGGAGGAGTCACGTTGCAAGAGTATGAGGCGGTGCCGACCAGCCGGAATCCCCGGCGGCTAGGGTTCGTTGTGTGGCAGCGGACGGGCAGTCCCACGCCATGGAACCGAGAGAGGAGGAGAAGGAGATAGTGTTGGGGCTATGGTCAGCAGCACGAGGATACGCCGGAGCCGGCCGGAATCGGCCGGCGACGGAGGCGGCGGCAATGGGGAACGGGAGAGAGGAGGAGTGACATCGATTCTGACGTTCACTGCGTCAACGAGTCAATGCGCTCACGCCAGGTGGACGCACGAGAGTGCTCGGAGCCACATCCATCAGACACAGACATGTAGGCCCTAAAGCGTGTGATGAGGTGGACGCACCACAAGCCTAGAATCCTAGGGAGCTTAGTAGTAGTAACTAGGTAAACTAGATGATACCCCGCGCGTTGCTGCGGGAACGTGTTAAAGGGATGCATAAATATGATCTACAAAACAAATTTGCTAATGCAAAGGAAATGTAGTATTTACATCTTAAAACACTAAAAAATAAAGCATGTAATAAAAAGATGTACAAAACTGAAACACTTCTTGTTTTAGTTAGAAGAATGTCATTTTCAAACAAATTTGTGAAACATGAACTACAATTAAAGGTCCATATTCTCCAAGTGTCCAACATAAACTACCCATGCCAACACAAAATGCAACCCAAATAATGTAACTTATAGATTGGCACTCAATTTTAAATAAAACATTCATGTGGATAATGGACTGGGAAGTCCATAAAGCCACACTGGACGTAAACGAAAAAGTCTTAAAATAGATTTTGGCACATGTTGCTAATTTACATTCACACCCAAATAAAAGATTACCAAGAAAACCTCCAAGAATTTTTGTGTGTGCTTGTACTGATCAAATCTCTTTTAATCTGTCTTATTTTATTTTCAATCTGGTCAAGGTCAACCATCATCCTCAAAATGCTCAGAAGAAAGAGACCCACGTATGTACCATACAAAGGGAGCCTGTTTAAGCACAATATGAATTATCAATTTGCAAAATTGATAATTTGAATTACCAGATTGATCAAATTTGCAGCTCACACCATCCATAATCCCCAACACAACCTACGTATAACAAATAATCGAAGCCAAGAGACGTATCTCTTATGATTACAAATTGACTGCTGTTGCTTAGCTATAAAATTAATCTGAAACCGTGATATTTCTTCTTATACAAATGTGGTAACTGTTAATATATATCAGCAGGCTGTAGGTAATGTCAATAAATCCAACGTTAGTTTCGGAGGGGTGGTTGTCAGTTCGTATGCCTTCATGAAGATTTCTTCTTTACCACCGTGGAAGAACTTCAGAATGCGTGATCGCGCACATATGTAGCGAATTGATGTCCCTGTGCATATGTTGTTGATTAATGGTTATGAACGGGAGGATAACACTTGCAGCAAAGATATCTACAGATACAGCATAATAATCGTTTTACTAACCTCTTTTTCCTATATGCAATAACCTGTGTAGGTATGAGTTCGATCTAAAAATAAGTCATGTAGATTTGAGCATGCACTCGGAAGCAGCATATGGACATATATTTAAAGCGGTAGATAGGAAGTGACTGGTAGCGCAAATGAAATTTTAGAACTGGGGCATATGAAGAGTACATTCCAATCTGGCAGGATGCTTCATTCACAATCTGATTGGACAAAATGAAGCACCAAATAAATTCAAGGCCATGACTGGTAGCGCAAATGAAATTTTAGAACTGGGGCATATGAAGAGTACATACCAATCTGGCAGGATGCTTCATTCACAATCTGATTGGACAAAATGAAGCACCAAATAAATTCAAGGCCATGACTTATCTGAAAACCAATACACACTCGCAAGAAACAACAGTCTGATACTTGACAATCCCATCCGTATCTCCGTTGCCACAGGCACGTGAAATCTGAGAAGATCCAGTGAAAAATTATCAGACGTCTGAGATGACGCAAGGGGAAATCTGAGAACGGATTAGAGGTCGCCGGCCGCGTGGGCGTTAATCTAAACAACAATGCCCTCCCAGGGCGGACCCAGGATAAAAACTGACCGGGGCCAATATATCTATAGACATAGATCACATATCGGTTTATAATCCTCTAATATGTTATATATACACACATAGTACTGCCTCGAAAGTAATTCATCAATTAGTAACATGACAAAAAAGACTTTGACCAATTTTATTTCTCATAGCTATATCAGAAAAATGAATGAACCTTTTTTGATGAAAAAGACTTGAGATATCGCAAAAGTTCCTATGTTGCAAAAGAGAATACTAATCTTTCAAATGAATGGTGTTGCCTGTGAAAGGGAAAACACATGATTAGACATGTAAAATATAATGGAAGTGGTAAATATAGAGTAAAGGTATAAGGTGTTAAAACATTACACTTCATTCCTCCGACGCCGATTTTTTTCCTCTTATGGAAACGATCAACAATCATTTCATTAGTATAGAAAAATGTTTTTTTGACGAAGCAAATGAGGGTATAACTCAAATAATCATCACCAGTTTTGTTACCTCTCCATTGTGTTTCTTTTTCCCTGCTAAATAATTGAAAAACTTCCTGTAACAATACATACAGATTTATGCGACTAGCAGCAGGCTAGCAGAAAAGTTTAAAAGTACTTACTATCGATTGCCGAGTAGCCCCTATTGCCGGATTGCATTGAAAAATAACTCATAAACTTGTGTTATTAGATCCTACAGCCTCACGATTAGAGAAACAAAGAAACCTAGCGTTGAGCAGATTGCTTGTCATTTGTGCTTACCTTGACTTGAATTGCGGACGCGGCTGCTGCACGTCGTCCTCTAAGAGTCTGACAGACGCCGCCCGCCGGCGGGGCACACGGCAGATCGCCGAGGACTCGACCACTTCCGTTGGCAGCAGCGTCGCGCCATCGCCGATCGGACTCGTCTAGGGCTTCGTGGCCGCCTAACTCCTCGTTTTCTGCTTCTTTTTTCCATTTTTTGAGTGAGATTCTGCTCATTATTTCCTCGCTCGTTGATCTGCAGCGGAAGCGGGGAAGGCTTCTTCATGAGCTTTTGCTAAATGGACCAGAAGTGGCAGGAGTGGGGGCCTTTGTACAGGTTTGACTGGGGGCCTGCCAGCCAAGTATACCACACCCCATAACTAAAACAGAAATTTGAGTGGGGCCTGTGCCCCCACACCCCATAACGTGCGTCCGCCCCTGTGCCCTCCTATTGTGATCTTGAGGATGGTAGGAATGGATCAACTCGTAAATGGTAGTATCTATTTAACATGGCATGGACGACTGTTTGGCTGCCTCGATTGGTTTCTTCCGCGCAATTAGCTTTTTCCGTTTCTTATGTGTTTATGGTGGAGGATCGTGGGGAAGACCAACAGGGAGTTGAACGGGCAGAGAACAACATGGCGTGGAAGCCTGCGGGACAAGTTCTATGGAGAAGTTGATATGTCGTAGAAAAAGGCCAAAAGAATTATAGTGACGTGGCTGCTTGAGAGTACAACTGCTGATGTGGAAGATTGATGAGGTGGATAGGCTGCATGTCAAGAGAAATAAGTTAGTGAGGATCACCTATTTAGTTATATAGGATTTGGTGCGGCGCACGCCGCACCTGTTGAGTTTAAAAAAATTAAGCATTTAATAAATTCACCATCATATATTTAGAGAAAGTGCATTTGGGTTTACTTGAAATATTTGCCAAATTGGAGTATTAAAATATTTTTACTGTTTAGCATAAACATCTAGCATCCATCATATATTTAGAGGAAGTGCATTTGGGTTTTCTTGAAATATTTGCCAAATTAGAGTATTTAAATATCTTTACTGTTTAGCATAAACAGCTAGCATTTATTTATTGGCCGTTTGGACATGCTATTTTTTTTTTGGAAAACATGTTTTTTTTAATATGTAAATAGCTAGCATTTATTTTTATGACCATTTGGATATGTTATGCATTTTTTCTCTGATGGGTAGATTCAAAATTAGTGATTTTTCTGTATTTTTTTATTGTGAAAAGAACTTAAATGAGTTGAAATTAAATGAGTTATTGTTTGGGGGAAATTGCTAGAGTGTGGTGAGAAGTTCGTGCAAGTTAAATGTATGTAATTTGAATTGAGATGGTGCTTAATTTTGTATAGTTTTATATTGTAATGTGTGCATTTTGAAATGAATCACTATTCGTGCGCAATGTTTGTAAAATAAATATGGTGTAAAAAAAAGGGGTAAACTAAAAGGGTGGAGAAATTTGTTAGAAAAGGGGGAAAACAACTTTTTTTTTCTTGCATTAGTATTTGAAAGTTTTTAAGGATTGGAAGAAGTTTATGTTTGGGAAGTTCAAATATTCCTGAGAACTTTACATATTAATTTTTTTTAATTTGAATTAGGATCTGAAAGCTACGATGGTTTTTAAAAGTTTATATTTATGAGTATTTTTTCATTTAAAGTTCTTCTGTTTGATTTAGCATTTAAAAGTTATGATGGTCTGGAAAATCGTATTTGGAATATTCATTTCTTTGTGAGCATTTTTCATACTTAATTTTTCCCATTTGAGTTAATATTTGGAAGTTATGAAGCTTTCTACAAAATATATATATGAAGTATTCAAATATTTATGAGAACTGTGCATATTAAAGGTTTTTTCATTTGATTTAGGATTTTAAAGTTATGTATATTCAAATATTTATGAGAACTGTGCATTTCAAAGTTTTTTCATTTGAATTAGGATTTTAAAGTTATGAAGTTTTTTAGGAAGTTTATATTTCTGAACACTTTTATTGTTTAAAGCTTTTCTCACTTGAATTAGCATTTAAAAGTTTGTGAGAGTATGGAAGATATATTAAAATATATTTAATCATTCAAATATTACTGAGTTTTTTTTTGTATTTTTTTCTTGCATGGTAAAATTCAATTTTAAAAAATGTCCAAATTCAAAAGTTATCTAATTTTGAAACTTAGTGAAATCAAAGAAAAATTTGCGCTTAACAGTTGTTTAGAATTTAAAAAAATCGAATTGGGAAGGCATGTAGTTTTGTATTCTTTTCAAATTTGTAAAATGATCAGGGTTAAAGGCATTTAAAATTTCAAAATATTCAAATTTGAAATTTAATAGTCTGACATAAAATATTCAGCATTTTTTTGTGATTATTTTGATATACTTTTCATATTTTTTCGGTTGATATTTTTAAAGTTATAGATTTTACAGCATTTAGCAGTGTTTTTTTGAAATTGTTTTAATCGGATGGACCCACCTAATAATTCCTGAAATTATTTCGGTTTTAAACAATGACATGTGGGCCTGCTTATGACGTCGTGATGACGTCATCACTGACGCTGCATCACTGGCCACCGCGGCCACGGCGACGGCGAGCTCGACGGCGGCGCATCCACGGATTTGAAGCACGCAATTGAGCGTGCAGGATGCACGCGGAGGCGGGCTACCCAAATCGGCGGCGCCGCCTCTTTTAGGTCACCGGAGCGTCGCCGGTGGCGAGCAAACGTGGCGGCGGATGCGGAGCAGAGCGGCGTCGATTGCGGCTTATCTGGAGCGGCCCGGCACGCGTTCGCGAGCGAGGTGGGAGAGAAAGAGGCGGCGGAGATCACCATGTTCGTCGATCTGCATGGAGAGAGGCGGAGCGGCGGGGGCGAGCGTCGGCGACGGCGGCGAATTCCGGCATCGCGCGTGAGAGAAGAGAAGAAGGGGAATGTGGTGGTGGTTTTACAAAAAAGAATCTGGGGTTTCATGGATTTGCAAACAGGTCCTTCGTAGCTAGGAGTTGCGGACTGCGGAACAATTCACAGAAAGGTCAGGTACTGTTGTGTAAAATCACCACGGGGACCGGCTGGGTCCGTTGGATCGAGTAAATCGAACGGTGCGGAAGCGTGCACGTACTGTAGCGGGGCACAGTATCTCGATTTACTGTTCCTCGCAACAGTAAATCGAACGGTGCGGAAGCGTGCACGTACTGTAGCGGCACAGTATCTCGATTTACTGTTCCTCGCAACAGTAAATCAATGACAGGCCTTGGATCCCGTGAAACTTAATATATTTATTAGGTAATGCCTACGCCTCTGGAGCATGACTGTGAACACTATTTCTTGTTCTTTTTTCGATAAAAGGAGTCTCAAAAGAGTCTCCCAATTTCATTATTCATGAAACCAGGGGTGGTACGTCCAGTCTCAAGGTTTCAAACCCTTGTAAATAAACTCCAAGAACAGCGACAGCTAAAAGAAGAAGGAGAAAGCCCGATACTCTTCCTTTAACCTTTTATCCGAAGGCAGCGAACATCCACTTAGATATCCAGGTAGGAAGGGAGGCTAAAATCAATTTTGTAGTCCGCTAACCATAGGATTCCAGCCGTTCCTTCTCCCGAAAATCTCGTGTACCACTTTCACCAACAGATCAGCCTCATGTCGAAGAACACTTCGCACGACGTTTCTCTGTAATTTCACCCAATCATGTAAGATATGACAAGCTAAAAGAATAACATCAGCATGATCTCTAGGACGAACATGTTGGAAATACGACTTATTTCGCATTTTCCATAGAGCCCATCAGACTGCAACAACTCCTAGCATAACTACTTTCCGACCAATCCCAGAGGAAGTAGCAAATCATTGCTGATACAAACTAGCAAAAGAGGAAGGCACACTATTAAGTTCATAGCTACACATGCAACATTCCAGAAGTACGTCGCCAAGGGACAAGTAAAAAAAGAGATGTTTTACGGTACATCAATGCAATGTGGGCCGTTAAAGCGAGGCGATCCGACGGTGTAGATCCAAAATACTACACCAAATTTTGGGTAGTATATTTGAGCTCAAGGGACAATTCAGTCATTACACTGAAAAAGAAAACCGATGGGGAATCATATCCTGTACGACGGGTGAGCCATGGCCGCGTTGCTCAAGGACGTGAACTGTGAACAGCTTGCTTCCACGACTCCTTCCACGTCGCCACGCTCGCCGCACGGTCCAGCGACACTTCTTCTAGGAGAGCAGCAACCTACTGCCAGTTCAGCTCCGTTCTGCCCATCTTCCACCACCTCACCGGCAAGCTCGCTTTCCGGCCCTCCTCCGGCGACGTCGTCGTGAACTGTGCCCCGTCCGCCACCAACGTCAAGTTCATGGAGGACGAGTTCTCAGATGGCGCCAAAGCAATGCGCCGCGCCTCGCCGCTCACGACGAGCATGACACAGACGCGTTGGCGCAGCTGGTTCGCGCGGCCGGCCGAGGTCCCTGATGACGACGAGAAGTTTCCGGCGCCGTTCCGTGCAGGCTGGTTACCGGGCCCGTTGGCGACGGCGACGGCATGACGACGACGGCGGCATAGTGGCGTTAGTGGCGAAGGACTCCCGCGCGGACTTCAGCTACCACTAGAATTCGGGGTACTTTCTGTACGCCATAGCTGTTCTCGCCAAGATCAATTCGTCCTGGGGGAGGAAGGACATGCCCGAGGCCTACTCCATGGTTGCAAATTTCCGGACATTGGCATGCAAGGGCTGCAGGAGCTATACACTAGCCTGAGGACGTTTGATGTCTGGAAGCTGCATTCCTGGGCCGGCGATCGAGTTACATCAGACGCTGATGGTTATGAATATTGATACAGTTCATGGCAAGTTATTGACGCATCACCAGTACGTGTTAAAGAAGATGCTTAACCATGGAGGAAAAGTCGTTTTTGTCCCTGGGCCTAAATCTGGCCCAATTAGTTTTAGCCGTTGGATGAGACATATACTACACCTGAAAATATGTAGTATGATGTACCGTAAAATATGTCTAAAAAAAATGCTCTTGGGTTTCCAAAGAACTACGGAATTATCTCTAGTTAAAAATCTATTTCTAATTACTAACCAGCATAAAACCTTAACATGATGGTTCGGTCGCTCTCGCGAGGGCGACACGGGCGGCGGCCGAAACCCTAGCCACCTAGAGCTTCCCCTTCCCTCCCCCGCTCCCCTCGCCGCCGCCTAAGGACGCCGCCGCGCTGTGGCAGAAGGTGGCGGCGGGGAGTTCCCTCGCGTGGGTGGGTGTGGCGTGGTGTGCGTGAGTGCGTGTGTCCTCTCCATGGTGTGCCATGGACCCTCCCGCCTCTCCTCGTGTTGAGCACGGCGACGGTGCCCCTCGCCTCCCGCAGGTCCGCCGCTTCGCGTCGCCCTGGATGTTCGCCCCGCTCGGATGCGGGGAACTCCCAGATCGTGGATCTGGCGGACGGCCGACGGTGGGCGTGCGCCGCCTCTCCGGCGGCTGGTCGGCCGCGCTGCGGCTCTGGCGGCCAGCCATGCGCGCCGCCCCCGGTGGTCATCCTGTGCGCCCTCCGGTGGTGCCCTGTTGGGTGCTGCCGTCAGATCCAGAGCCCGGTGGGCTGGATCTGGGCTGGGCCGGGCCGGCCCGGCCCATTCCGTCCCTGCTCAGGGGCAGTGGGTCTTGCAGATCCAAGTTGGAACTGCCGGGCAGCCTTGGACGTCCTCACCGAGGTTAGCCCTGCCCGGTTTTGCCGGAGATGCCCGGTCCCCTGATCCGCCGGAAGTTGCCCCGATTTCCATGGCGATTGCCATGAGGCTCCAGATTCTGATCTGGACTGGGGTGGACTAGGCCGATCAGTCCTTCTCGTGGGCGGGGGTCCGCTCCGTCGTGCTCTTTCCGGTGTTCTTAGCTGGGTCTAGGGCACCGTGTTTCCGAGGTTCGTAGGCCGGGGGCTGCGTCCTTTTTTGTCCTCGTCGCGTCCTCGTGGCGGCGGCCGACGTTTGGTTCTGGATGGTCTCGGTGAAAACCGTCGACTGGCTGCGACCATGGATGGCGATGACAACACTTCGGTGTCGTTTTCCTTGTTGAAGGCATCGCTGTGAAGACTACTCCTGTTTCTAGACGGCCGGTCTCCGCCTCTCCGACCCACTTTGCTTTCCCCGGTGTGTTCGTTCGATGAAAACTTCCCTTGGTATCTTGGGCCTGGGCGAAAGCTTTGCAAGACTTGTTTCTGCCGGCAACGACGGCGTGTTGAGCGCCGTCCACCTTCTTGGAGGCGTTGCTGCAAGCCCTCGACTTTGGATTGTCCCTTCCCCAATGGCGTGTCGTGTTGGTGGCTATGATGGTGCGGTGGAGGTTTCGTTGGTGCGGACATCTTCGACGTCGTCTCCGTGCAACAGAAGTCGTTTTCTCTGTTGTTGTGAGATGTGAGTGTGTGGTGTGCGTGGGTGTTGTTGTAAGTTGTAACCTTTGCCGGTTGTTGGCTTTGTTAGTTCAAAGCTGGGCTCTTCTTGAGCCTTCCGTCTAAAACCTTAACACATAGAGTAACCTTCAGTTTCCATAGCACTTCATATGGATTGAACACTTCGCCCCATAGTGGGTGATCGACGGCGATTGCTCACAGTGGGTCTCCTTGCACCAACCCGCTTTCTCTACCCCTGTTGCTTCCATCTTGATCCCATGCAGATGTAACAAACAATGTTTTCTTTCCGTTGTTGGTAATGGAAAGGGGTATGGAAGCCCGGTTGGAAAAAAAATATGGAATGAACACTTCTCTAATGTATTAAAATGACTTACGCCAACAAAAATCCTGTAGAAGCTATCACACAAAATTTTGATCACTGCGGGTCGTCGGCCATACATATAATGATCGTGTATCTATACCAGATTCGCCATTCTTTTGAGCTAATCTTCCACATCTATATATGTTATGCCTGGGTTACACCTCTTCGGCTCAAACGGGTAACCCTCTTGTAATTATATATATCCAATTATTGCATAACTCCTACACATATTGCATAACAACAAAAGTGAGTAGGGTTTTTTTTTTGTATTTACCGATTGCAGACTCCTTTTGGAAGGCCAAATCGATGGCTTTGTCATACTTCTATAGCTCGTGTCGTACAAAACTGATTGTTGGCATTAGAGGGATGAGGTATGTTAAGGATTCATTTCTCTAAGTCGATCGAATTGAACCGCACCTGGAACTAGTTCATCGTTTTTTTTCTTTAGAAAAACGTGTAATTACTCAACTTCCGTTGGCTAAAGCACCAATGAGTTAACAATGCAAATTTTGAACTCATCTTAGAAATATAAATAGGAACTACAGTATGCATTAAAACTTACACTAGTAGAAAAAGGACTTTTCGTCCGGAGTACTGTTTGCCATTAGCCCCGGTTCAGGCAAAAACCGGGACCAGTGGCACTGGTCCCGGTTCGAGCTGCCAGGGCCCCGTGGGGCATTGGTCCCGGTTCGGTTGGGGGCATTGGTCCCGGTTCATGCCAAGAACCGGGACCAAAGCTCCAGAGCCGGACCACGTGGCATGCCGCGGAGCTTTGGTCCCGGTTCGTGCCAAGAACCGGGACCAATACCCCTCCCCTGCCTATATATTGTTGCCCCCACCCCCCTCTCTCCTCTGTTTTTTTTTCCTGGATTGGTGGGAAGTGGGGTGCTAGTTTTTTTTCTCTTTGCCACGCACAAGATGTGTTCGATGAAATGCCCGACCCGCACCGAGGTTAGCAACTTTATCCTTTTCGTCTGTAATTGATACAGAAATATTGCACGTGTCGATGTACGGTGGTCATTTCACTATTCAAGATGTTATTGTAATGGTATTTGATAAACTTAATTATATATGATGCAGATGGATGCACGGATGCGATGGATGTACGGCGAACGACGCAGTTCCGAGTTTATTGCAGGCCTGCATAAATTTCTCGATGTGGCTGAGGCAAACAAAGTGAATAATTTTATGCCTTGTCCATGTGAGAAGTGTCGGAACGTCAGGGAGTACTCTGACCCGAGAACCATTCAAGACCACGTGATTCGGAAAGGTTTCATGCCCAGCTATAATTGTTGGACCAAGCACGGAGAAAGAGGGGTTACGATGGAAGACAATGAAGAAGAGGAGGATGATGACAACTATCCTATGTTCCCTGAGGAATGCGGTGATACTGTTATGGAAGACGTTGAAGAAGAAAGAGGTGAACATCGGGCATCAGATGAGCCCGCTGATGGTCTTGGTGGGGTCATTTCTGATGCAAAGCGAGAATGCGATACAGAAAAGGAGAAGCTAAAGTTGGAGGCCATGCTTGAGGATCACAAAAAGTTGCTGTACCCAAACTGCGAAGATGGCAGCACAAAGCTCGGTACCACACTGGAACTGCTGAAATGGAAGGCAGAGACTGGTTGTTCTGACAAGGGATTTGAGAAGTTACTGAAAATAATGAAGCCGAAGCTTCCAAAGGATAACGAATTGCCCGAGACTACATACGAAGCAAAGAAGGCTATCTGCCCTCTAGGATTAGATGTGCAGAAGATACATGCATGCATTAATGACTGCATCCTGTACCGCGGTGAGTACGAGAACATGGATAAATGCCCGGTATGCAATGCACTGCGGTACAAGATAAGACAAGATGACCCTGGTGATGTTGAGGGCGATGACGAGCCCCCCCGGAAGAGGGTTCCTGCTAAGGTGATGTGGTATGCTCCTATAATACCACGGTTGAAACGTCTGTTCAGAAACAAAGAGCATGCCAGGTTGTTGCGATGGCACAAAGAAGAGCGTAAGAAAGACGGGAAGTTGAGACACCCCGCCGATGGGTCCCAGTGGAGAAAAATCGACAGAGAGTTCCCGACATTTTCAGATGACGCAAGGAACTTAAGATTTGGTCTAAGTACAGATGGCTTTAATCCTTTTGGGGAGCAGAGCTCCAGTCATAGCACTTGGCCCGTGACTCTATGTATCTACAACCTTCCTCCTTGGTTGTGCATGAAGCGGAAGTTCATTATGATGCCAGTGCTCATCCAAGGCCCGAAGCAACCCGGCAACGACATTGATGTGTACCTACGGCCATTAGTTGATGAACTTTTGCAGTTGTGGTCCGAACCAGGTGTACGTGTGTGGGATGAGCACAAACAACAGGAATTTGACCTACGAGCGTTGCTGTTCGTAACCATCAATGATTGGCCTGCTCTTAGTAACATTTCAGGACAGTCAAACAAGGGATACAATGCATGCACGCACTGTTTAGATAAGACTGAAAGTATACATTTGGGAAACAAGAATGTGTACCTGGGGCATCGTCGATTTCTTCCGAACGGTCATGCCGTAAGAAAGCCCGGCAAGCATTTCAACGGTGAGGCAGATCGCCGGAAGAAGCCTAACCTCCCTGATGGTGATGTTATATATGACATGGTCAAGGATTTAGAAGTAATCTTTGGAAAGGGTCCTGGCAGTCTATCTGTTCCGAATGACGCTGACAACCACGTACCCATATGGAAGAAGTGCTCTATATTCTGGGAGCTACCCTATTGGAAAGTCCTAGAGGTCCGGTCTTCAATCGACGTGATGCACGTGACGAAGAATCTTTGCGTGAACCTGCTAGGCTTCCTGGGCGTGTATGGGAAGACAAAAGATACACCGGAAGCACGGGCAGACCAGCAACGTATGAAAGACCCATACAACAAGCAGACGGATAAAGGGCGTCAATACTTAAGCAGATACGCTCTTACCAAAGCAGAGAAGGAAATCTTTTTTGAATGCCTGAGCAGTATCAAGGTCCCGGCTGGCTTCTCGTCAAATATAAAGGGAATAATAAATATGGCAAAGAAAAAATTCCAGAACCTGAAGTCTCATGATTGCCACGTGATTATGACGCAGTTGCTTCCGGTTGCATTGAGGGGGCTTCTACCGGAAAATGTTCGAGTACCCATTGTGAAGCTATGTGCATTCCTCAATGCAATATCTCAGAAGGTCATCGATCCAGTAACTCTACCAAGTTTACAGAAGGCTGTGGTCCAATGTCTTGTCAGCTTCGAGTTGGTGTTCCCCCCATCATTCTTCAATATTATGACGCATCTCCTGGTTCACCTACGCGACGAGATTGCCATTCTCGGTCCTGTATTTCTACACAATATGTTCCCCTTCGAGAGGTTCATGGGAGTCTTGAAGAAATATGTTCATAACCGTGCTAGGCCAGAAGGAAGCATCTCAAGGGGCTATGGAACAGAAGAGGTCATTGAGTTCTGTGTTGACTTTATTCCTGACCTTAAGCCGATTGGTGTTCCTGAATCGCGGCATGAGGGGAGACTGAGTGGAAAAGGCACGCTAGGAAAGAAAGCACTGATATGTAGGGACGGGCATTCTTTAACTCAAGCACACTACACAGTTCTACAAAGTTCCACCTTCGTGGCTCCGTATATCGAGGAACACAAGAATTATGTACGCTCCAAGAACCCGGGGAAGGATGACTCCTGGATTAAAGAAAAACACATGGAGACCTTCGGCAGTTGGTTGCGATTACAGCTCATGAATGACACCACTGTCGGAGATCAGCTCTACTTGTTGGCCGCGTCACCATCTTCGACTGTATTGAATTTCCAAGGGTACGAGATAAATGGGAATACATTTTACACGATCGCCCAAGATAAAAAGAGCACCAACCAGAACAGTGGTGTCCGCTTTGATGCAACAAACGACGATGGGCAAAAGGACACATACTATGGTCGCATAGAGGAGATATGGGAACTTGACTATGGACCTACTTTTAAGGTCCCTTTGTTTCGGTGCAGTTGGGTCAACATGAATGGAGAAGGGATAAAGGTAGACCAGCTGTACGGGATGACAACAGTGGATCTCAAGAATCTTGGTTGTTACAAGAACGAACCATTCGTCCTAGCCAATGATGTGGCTCAGGTTTTCTATGTGAAGGACATGTCCTCCAGACCGAAAAAAAGAAAAAACAAGCAAACGAATACATCAGACGATGAGCCAAAGCGTCACGTAGTTCTTTCAGGGAAAAGAAACATCGTGGGAGTCGAGGACAAGACAGACATGTCAGCAGATTATGATAAGTTTGATGAAATTCCGCCCTTCACAGTGAGAACTGACCCAAGCATCCCGTTAAATAATGAAGATGCTCCATGGTTACGGCTGAAGCGATCATAGGCCAGGGACATACGCGAAGAAGGGTTCATGGCTTTTATGTAAATCAATGTAATGTATTAAACCTTTATGTGATGTGTAGTAATGTATTAAACCTTTATGTGGCTCACGAAGTGGTCGTGATACTGCTGATCCAACAGCTCACAATCCCTCAAAAGAAACACACCCCTGATCCAACGTCTCACAAGCGCTTGAAAGAAACACACGATCCGTGTGCTTCTTTAGTCCCGGTTGGTAACACCAACCGGGTCATGTGGCTCACGAAGTGGTCGTGATACTGCTGATCCAACAGCTCACAATCCCTCAAAAGAAACACACCCCTGATCCAACGGCTCACAAGCGATTGAAAGAAACACACGATCTGTGTGCTTCTTTAGTCCCGGTTGGTAACACCAACCGGGACTAAAGACGGGCTTTGCGGTCACGACACGTGTCCTCCCCCAGCGCTTCCCTGGGCACGTGTCCTCCCCCAGCGCTGCCCTGGAGGTCTTTATATATTGTCGCCGACGGGGTAAACCCTAATCCACCATTCCTAGCCACGAACGCATCGTCTCCACGAGATGGATCCGCCACGCCCGCCGCAACGCCTTCTGGACGAGGTCGAGCGTGCTCGGCAGAGCGCGCTTGGGCGCAACCGCGGGAGTCTATCCCGCCGTATGCCCACGAGCCCGGCGTGGAGAGGAATGCCCAGCTACCGGCCTCCTGCTCCACCAGGTGCCGCCGCACCTCCACCTGGCGCCGCTGCACCTCCACCAGGCGCCGCCGCTCCTCCCGCGGAGGAGGAGGAGGACGACGACTTCGACTGGAGCGACGACGGGGAAGAAGGTTGTGGGTTGCAGATACAGGAGGCCATGGAAGCCTCCTTCCAGTCTGTCCGCGACTACCCTGTCCAGCGAGCCAAGACTTCCTACCAGCTCAAGGCGAAGGAGGCTTCCGATCTGGATTGGGCGCTGAAAGACTCATCCTCCATGGATCTTGCCCTCCGCCGCAAACGTGCGCGCGAGAACCGGGCGGCCGCCCACGGGGCTGGCTCCTCCCGCCGTTCCCTCTAATCCTACGGCCTTCGAGCCAGCAAGTCCGTTTATGTAGAATAATGTTGGTGATGTTGGATCAGGGGTTTGTTTCTTTCAAGCGCTTGTGAGACGTTGTTCTGCATTTACTTCTGCTTACGGATTATTTGTCGAATTTCGACTTACGGATTTAAAGATATGAATTTATCCATATTAAATTGAAAATGACAATAATAATGTAAAATTGATTTTGGATTATTTATACAAATTCAGACACTTTTCACGTTGAAAGTTTTGTCAATTCAAAATATGCAATAAAGTTAATATATTTTTAATTGAAAATGGCAAAATGGTTAATAGTTTGTATAGTTAGAATAATTATTTCAGAAAACAGAAAATGGTTTTGGATTATTTATTCAAATTTAAACACTTTTCATGTTGAAAGTCTTTTCAGATTCAAAACCATTTGAAATTCATATTCAAACACCTAAATAAGAAAAAAAAGGCGGGAACAACATTTCAGAACTGAAAAGTTCGAAATAATTTTGAAAAAGGACTCTTTGGTCCCGGTTGCTAGAAAGAACCGGGACCAAAGAGTCCATGGATGCGCGCCGCGATCTGGCATTAAATGACCCACTCTTTGGTCCCGGTTGCTGGAAAGAACCGGGACCAAAGGATCACTGGTCCCGGTTCTTGCCAGCAACCGGGACCAAAGACCCCTGCTATTTAACTGCTCGCGCTCTTTCTTCTTCCCCATTCACGCAAATCGACTAAGGACCGGAGGCGCGACGCAGAGCGAAACGACGCCGGCAGGCTGCCCGACGCCCGCGCCGCCCCACGCCGCCGCCGTCGACGTCCGCCGCGCTCTGGACGGCCGCGCCACCTCCTCCACACGCGCCACCTCTCCTCCACGGCCGCGCCCCCCGCTCGCGCCCTCCACGGCCGCCCCCACGCCGTCGACGCCGCCCCCGACGCCGCGCCGCCGCTGCCCGTGGCCGTCCTCGCCGCGCCCGGCCGTGGCCTCCTCCCTTCTCCGGTCGAAGCGCCGCCGACGCCGCCACCCGCGCCCGCGCCACCCGCCTCGAGCCGGACGACGCCGCCGTCTCCTGCGCACCCGACGCCGCCGCGCCACCGTCTCCTGCGCCACCCGATCGACGCCTCCTGTTGTTAGCAAAATGTATAAGTCCATACTAGCAAAATTAATATTAGTAGTGTTAGTAATATTAGTAATGTTAGCAAATTTTAGCAATTGTTAACATGTTAATATTACTAAAATGTTGTTAGTGATGTAAGATTTTAGTAGTCAATTTTAGTAGTGTGTTAGTATGTTATTAGTCCAATTAGCAAATTTAGCAAATGTTAGCAAATTTTAGTCCAATTAGCAAATGTAGCAAATGTTAGGAAATGTAGTGTTTAGTGTTAGTGTTAGTATAGGAAATTTTAGTGTTAGGAAATAGCATTTTGTATAGGAAATAGCATTTTAGGATTTTAGTGTTAGGAAATGTATAGGAAATAGCATTTTAGGATTTTAGTGTTAGCAAATGTAGCAAATGTTAGGAAATGTAGTGTTTAGTGTTAGTGTTAGTATAGGAAATTTTAGTGTTAGGAAATAGCATTTTGTATAGGAAATAGCATTTTAGGATTTTAGGGTTTACGATACGAGTTTACGGGTTTACGATACGAGTTTACGGGTTTACGATACGAGTTTACGGGTTTATGATATTGTAGATGTATCTTGACATATGGAACAAGTTACCCAACTAAAGTTTTGTGCATTGTTCTTAATTTGCAGAAACTATGGAACGAGACGAAGATCAGGAAAATATCCTCCAGGATATAATCCGCGGGCCGGAAGATATTGTCGATGTCACCACGGAGTTTTTGAACAACTCCGGTGAGGGAGATGAGTCTCTCAACCGAAGAGACGGCTGCGGTGAGGTAGAACCCGACGGCCGGGGTGAGGGAGAAGTCAGCGAGGGAGAAGCCGACGAGGGAGAAGCCGAAGGCTCCGGTGGAACATTAAATGTTGCAAACTCCGGCGAGGTGCATATACATATATTAATGAAGCCGAAGATTGTATTAATTAAGTCTCTGATGTCTATATACATATATTAACGCTCTTTCTTCTTTTAGCCCTCCGGATCGAGCAAATCTTCTGTAAGGACAAAACGAGGCCCAGCCAAAAAGTTGGGCGACCAAGAAAGGTACACGATCGAAAGAGTCGCTGAAGACGGCACACCGACTGCTCCCCCTGGTGTTAAAAATAAAATGGTAAAGCAATGCGGAGTTCTTGTTAGGGACTTCATCCCGATCACCGTTCGAGAATGGCATCGGCCAAACGAGAAAGGACAGCTATATGTCAGCGATGAGGGCAAAGAAAGACTTTGGAGAAAGCTCATGGTTAATTTCACCCTGCCGGCGCCAGAGGTGGATTCAGATGAGGAGGATCCAGATGAGGCAGAAAAGATTGCCCGGAAAATCATGGAGCAAAAAGTCAAGGACTGGGCACTTAAGAAGATGGCCGAGCTATTCAAGAACTGGAAGAAAAGATTGAACAAACTGTTTGTCAAGAAAAATAAGACTCCAGACTTCGATAAAGGGTATGAGAAGATAAAGGACTACTGGGAAGAATTTGTGGCGTACAAGAAATCAGAGGAAGCTCTGGAAAAGTCTGCAAAAAATGCGGCAAATGCTGCTCTAAAGATGTACCACCATACTATGGGGCCTGGTGGCTACGCTGGTAGCATGCCTAAGTGGGAGAAACTTGAGGCGGACCTGCTGGCTAATGGGATCACTCCAGAGCCACTCAAGTGGATCGAACGGGCAAGAAATTGGTTTTACGGGCATGGGGGCACGTTGGACGCAGAAGGGAAGTGCATATATAACAGAAGACACAAAGATAATCCCTACTACCCATCCAAGAAATTAGAAAAGCAGTAAAGGATGTTGAAGAGGGACGGTTCATTCCCGATAGAGAGGATGACGAGCTCACACGCGCCCTTGGGAATAAGGAACACGACGGACGGTTACGAGGCGTACCTGGCTCCAAGCCCAAGACAATTGCGATTCCCGAGCACAGGAAGAAATTTCCTGATAGAAGCCATCAGAGGAGAAAGGAAAGGGAGGCAATGGAAGCACGCGCTGCTGCAGACCGGCTGCGTAATATAGAAGTAGAATTAAAGCTGCAGAAGGAACAAATTGCCGTGCTTAGCCAGCAAGGTACTAGCGGCCAATCTCAACGGCACATGGTAGAAGCTGCATGCGATGGTACCGGTGGCCCATCGAATCGGAAAAGCAGCGTGGCTTCCACGGAGCTCCAGGATGGTAATGATGATGCAGTGGCTCCACTTCGTCGCTACCCAGTGGATGATATCACGGAGAGCACACCTTGTGAGATGCATGTGAAAGTTTTTAACTTAACCGTGAAGGTGGCGGTCGGCTATGTCGTACCAATTGGACCTAATCCAACTTACCATTTCTCTCCGGTTCCAAATGGCTACGCTGTTGTCGCGGTGGATGAAGTGATGAAAGATTATGAGGAGCTGAAGCTGCAACACCCTGCAGGTGAAGATGGGGAGGTGCTTGAACTTGGAGAAGCCAAGAAAGCGACCATTCTATGGCCAAAGGAATTCATCGTGCTTCCGAACTGGCAGCCAAGGCCATCGACTCCTCACCAGTCTCCAGCGCAACAGTCCTCTTCACCGCCTCAGCATTCTCCAGCGCAACAGTCCTCTTCACCGCCTCACCAGTCTCCAGCGCAGCCGTCTCCGCCGCCGCGTCAGCCGTTTCCGCCCACCGCTCGTACTATGAGGGGTAAGCGATCACCGAAACGTAAAAGGTCGCCCCTCCCAACAGTACCTCATAAGAATCTTCCCATTAGACCTTATGACAGGACTGTAGCGGAAAACGCCGCGGAGGTGGCTGCCTACAATAAGGCTTTTTTTGCACCAAAAAAGCCGAGCAGAAGCCGGTATACGATGAAAAATCCAAAAAGTGGAGAAAGTCCTTCCTTGAGCAGCCATCCCAGATATCGATGAATCTGCCATCTGACTATGGTCGTGAACTTACTAAGCTAGCATGTGCCCAGTCTGAGCAGAACAAGGGAAGAAGTGCAAAAAGCGGGAAACAAATTGCCCAGCTCGGACAGCAGAAAAATCAATCGGTCCCCCCGCTCATAGTGTGTTCCGATGTCGACAAGGACTTCAGAGTCGCTATGGATAAAGACCTGGAATTATTGGACCCCAGAGCCATAGCTGCTGCTAAAGAACTTGGTGTCACTGTATCTCAGGCCAAGGAACAGGCTACCGCCTTGGGTATGAGCCTTGGTCAACTTTTAGGCTATGAACATGCGCCAATGTTAGAGATGGCACGGAAATATGTCCAAGGGGAGCCTATGGTCAGTAATGAGGAGATGACGGGTCTATCAACACATATGCGAAATCTGCATACCTGGTACCTGGTGCACACATCAAAGAAGGACGTGAAAGAGTGGTTTCCGCTGGACGTTAGAGTGGAGCATTTCTTCAAACGTTACACTATACAGGTTCAACTGACTGAATTGTTCCAGTTATTCCAAAAGCGCTCCCTCGACAAATCTATCCTCTCTTGCTATTGTCTGTAAGTGATTTATTTTCGTAATTAAGTCTCTAGCTCAGCTCGTTCATTGCCTGTATTATATTATCCTGCCTATATTATATCCACAGTTGAAGTCCACGACTCATTAAGTTGGGACCAAGCGTTGTGGTCCGACATGAAAGAAATGCTCAACAAGTAATTTCAATCATTATCGCATTATATCGCCTTCTTTCATTCGTTCCCTGATGTCAAGTAATTAATAACTCCTTTGTTCATTTTCTTTGCCAAAGCAGGTGTTGGACAATTTTCAAACAGAAGGTAGAAGGTCCATTCAAAGATGAGCTAACTTATAAAACGGTGAAAAGTCCGCAGCAGCCACCGGGGAGTAATTTATGTGGATTCTACGTTTGCGAGTTCATTCGCGAGTTGACCACTGAGCGGAGAACAACTGCTTTCAGCAAAATGCGGGAGAAGATCGACCCAGAACTGCGCGTAGGAGCAATTCAAGAGGAATTGGCGGGATTTCTGCTTAGGGAGGTCATCGATGAAAGGGGAGAACATTATGCTTCGGACGATGAACTACATATGCCTTGATGGCTTGATCTATCTCCATGTAATTAAATAGTTGTATTCTCTCAAGAGATCGAATATTAATTATATATGCATCAATATGTACTGTGTATATAGTAGAGCGTATAATATGCGTATGGAAACGATGGAGAGCACGTCGGCGATGCGAAGAAGGGGGAGACGACGGAGGCACCGGCGAGAGGGAGAGGGGGCACCAGCGAGAGGAGAGGAGGCACCGGCGAGAAGGAGAGGGGCACCGGCGAGAAGGAGAGGGGGCACCGGCGAGAGGGGGCACCGGCGAGAGGGAGACCCTAAACCCTAAATACCAAAAAAAAAACACTCATTGGTCCCGGTTCGTAAAAAGAACCGGGACCAATGAGTCTCTCCCCACGCCCAGCCAGAACTGGCCACTTGGCCACCCATTGGTCCTGGTTCGTGGCCCAACCGGGACTAGCATTAGTCCCGATTGGCCAGTCCCGGTTGGGCAACCGGGACTGATGGCCCAACCGAATCGGGACCATAGGCCCATTTTCTACCAGTGTTAGGGGCGACTACGCCCTTTGTCTTCCTCTAAGCGGCCCATGTCCTTCGTCTTCCTTAGAGCCACTGAATGCCTGCCATCTTCCTTTCTCTCCTATCACAACCCCGTCGCGTCCTCCATTGTTGACCTCATTATCCCCTATTTGTGAACGCCTTTTCGTACGGATAC
This sequence comes from Poa pratensis, assembly GCA_947311845.1. Taxonomy (NCBI): domain Eukaryota; kingdom Viridiplantae; phylum Streptophyta; class Magnoliopsida; order Poales; family Poaceae; genus Poa; species Poa pratensis. The sequence continues at coordinate 35,147,005 of CAMZMU010000060.1, read as the reverse complement.
GAAAGTGGGACAAGTGAGATAGTACAAATTAGCGTATTATAGGCTGACCCACTTGTCCCATTTTGTCACATCCCCCTCTCCCGGGCCGACTTTCATCATCCTCCCTCTATTCTTAATGTATGTTTGGTAAGCCCTATTTCGACGGAGACACTAGAAATTTGCAAATATGTATACTTCACAGAACATGGTTATGTTTATGTACGCCCACACGCAGGATTTTGGAGACTCTTTTTTTTACATGTAAAGTGATTTTCCCTAACTCAAAATTCTGTACATAAATCTCGATTCTATAATCAGATGGTGGATACGACCACCTTAAACCTAAAAAAAAGTGCATATGAGTTTCGTACTATGTAAACTAGCAAGGTGCCTGTGCGTTGCTACGGACTATTTACCCGAAGCACATACATGGACTTTTCATTTCAATAGAATGACGAAGCAAGCAACTTATTTGTGAATTGATGGTATATTTTCTTCCTTTATTTATATAGATGCACATAAGGCATACAATATGAAGGCTGTTTGATTATTCAAAATGAAAGTAGTCGAAGTATTTGCTAATAGCACTCCGATACTATATCTATAGTACAGAATAATTAGTTTATGTGTTTCTTTTTTGGCCAGTCGCCAAATCTACAAGGGTCATAACCCCAAACTTAGGTGGCATCAGATTTTCTAGCCATGTCCTACATCATTCAGAGATGTAGACATTACTACAGTAGAACAACACTGCTCATTAAAAGTCTTCAAAACCAGAGATGGAAGTACTCGCATTCTTGCCATGCTGTGTGAGATGATAATGCCAAACAAAGCGGGTGATTCCCTGCAGAATATATGCATATTCCAGCTACGTATCGGAACATCAGTTGATGCTGCAATCTTAAAGATTATAATGATTTTTCTGCACCATCTGCTTGTCTTTAGTTGTGGTCAGAAGAGTACAGTCTCTTATAAATGGAACCGAGTCAGCAAAGCAGAATGAAAGACCTAGAACCAAAATCAATGTTTAGGTAGTTCATACCCTGAATAAGAACGAATCCTGTCAAATCCAGGGGCGGCGCAGGCCAGCGGCCAAATCGCTCCGCGGGAGGTCTGGAGCTCAGAGGCGGGGATCAGCAAACACACATAGCTCACAATCAGAAACAGCAGCAAAGCAGCTCCAGACCTCCCGTGGACCTCCCGCCGGCGCGCCATGTGGCCGCCACACCGCCGCCGCCGCGTTTGCTTCTCGCCATCCAGGCCCCTTCCCCGCCCCTGACCCGCCGGCCACACGCCGGGCCGGCACAACGTGAGGCCGACCGAGGCGAGCTCCAAAATTCGGTCGTCGCATGCATCAGTACTCCGGCAGAAAAAGGCGACAAGGCAACGAGCAGCAGCAGCAGTACTCCGGCAGAAAGAGGCGACAAGGAAACGAGCAGTAGCAGTAAGCGGTCACACTCCCACATCGTTCAGATTCCAGATTTCAGAATTTCATAGTTCTCATCGTCATCGTGAGTGTAGTCAGAGACACAGAGTGCTTCAATCTTGGTACCGCGCGTGGCACACGCGTAGGAGCGCCTAGAGGAACGGCGGCCGCCGGTATGTCTGCGGACGATGGGGAGCGTCTTGCACGACCGTGCGGAGCAGCGGAGGACCTGGGCGACGACGTCCACCTCGATTCGTGAGGGTCGGCTTGGGTGCGTAGGTGGTCCTATCCATCCCGCGGAACTGGGCGAGGACCGGCTCATCGAGGCCGCCGACCCGCGGCTGGAGATGCGTGGACCTGCTGCTCGTCGGGCTCGCGAGGAGATGCGGCCGGCGATGCGGCAAGTGGTGCGACCTTCGAGCGCGACCGTCCGACTCGACCACTCGGCCACCTCGAGTAGCTCGCCGGGGCGGCGGAAACGGCCGGCGACGCAGGGAATCGAAGGGAACGTCGAGGGGAAGCAGTACCGGCGAGCGGAGGCGCAGAGTTCGCCGGATTTGGCGCCCAGCGCGGAGGGCGAGCTCTGGATCGAGGGGTTGACTCTAGAAACAGAATCTCCTTTTCTTATGGACTGAACGGTACGACTCATTAAGCGGTGGCAGGCCATGTAATATTTTCTAAGACTTAAGGGTAAATTTGGAAATTAAAAAATGTACCAACCATCACCTCAAACCATATTATATACTCCCTCCGTATCAAAATATAAGTCGCACTAGTCACTTACCACACATATGTATGTAGACATGTTTTAGTGCAAGATTCATGTAAGTGACTAGTGAATCTTGCACTAAAACATGTCTACATACATGTGTGTGGTAAGTGACTAGTGTGACTTATATTTTGACACGGAGGGAGTAGTAGAGATTTTGTAAGGTTTGAACTTACAGAAAACGTATCAACCTCTACTACACAGGGGCGGGCCCACTTAAATTCAAGGGTATTCAAATGTATGAATACCCAATTTTTTTGACAAAAAACTAGGTATATATAGTATACATAAGGTATATGTATGAAAAAACCCGAAAATAACAGACGTAGACCAGAGTTGGTCACGCTCAGGCCGAAATACAACCCAGCCCATCTCTTTCTAAGTGGCCCAATTAGCTCTAGCCCATTTAGTGTCATCCCCACGCGCAAGTTCTACCCAGGCCAAGCGTCAGACACAGAACGCTGCAGTTATTCCATCGTTCGCCTACCTTCTGCTCCCGATCGATCCCCTGTTTCCCCAATACAGCCGCTGATCGAACCCTAGGGCTAGACGACGAGCGACGCTGCGGCGACCGAGTGACCGACGACGGAATCCGCATCCGCTTCTCCACACCTCGTCGCGACCTCGCCTGCTCGTCCCCAAGATCAAGTGTCGCCGCGGCACGCACCTGTTTTCCTTGAATCGCCTCGGATTTACTGAACCATTCTTTGAGGTATACTAAAAATTCAGACCACCTGCAGTTTAGATTGAATCAGCCCGAAATACATAAGATTTGATTGATGTTTTTGTCTCGAATTTTTAAATTGTGTAGGTTTCACTTGCGCTTGGTCTGAAAGTCTGAAATATGAAGAGAAAGTCCGGTCCTGTTGTTAAAAGAGTTTTTAGAAAGGGCAGCAACGAAGAAGAAACAGACTGAAAATCAAACTGAAAATCAATGCAATCAGATGGTATTATTCCAAGGGCAGGAAGGGAGTGGGAGTGGGACATCGTTACTAGTTTTCAAGCCTTAAAGCACCGAAAAGTTATCCTGTAATTGTAAGATTTCCTATCATTTTCGTATTCTCTGTCCTCTTATTCTGATGTTGCTTCTTTGATATGTCGAGAAATTGGTACCTGTATGATTTAAACAATTTCGAGTATGATCTGTTCTCGCAATCTGTGATATTATGCTCATATAACTGTGTCATATCTTCTATACATACATTATACAGTAGGACTATATGATGCAGTAATCAATTATACATGCCAAGACCAAGCCTTTTAGACGGCCAAAAAAAATTTTGTGTCCTTTGAAATTTTGAATACACAGCATCAAAATCCTGGGCCCGCCGCTGCTACTACAAGATCGTGACGATGTGTGTGTACCTACACGCGCTGGTTGGTGCGCTTCTCAGCTCGGCACGTGCCAGCGTGTCATTCCCCGCAAGTGGGTAGGAAAAGCGCCAGGGAGTTGTTTGGATCGCAAGTGACCACATCGAGCAGGAGATCCTGGGTATAAATGGCGCGCCATCGGATCACTCGAGTTCTCGGATCGTTCCCGCTCCACTCTCTCCCACGCAGCAGCGACCACTTAATCCCACACCTACCAACACGTACTGGCTGGCTGGCTGGCCAGAGCTAGCCTCGAGATCGTCCTGAGAGGGCGCGAGATGCCGATGCCGATGCCGCTGCCGACGCCCCGGAGCGGCGCGGCGACCCCCAACTACCCGCAGAGCCCGCTGCGCATCACCCACGACGGCGAGTTCTACGCGCGGCTGCTCACCAAGGAGAGCTCCCTCGCCAACCCCTCCTTCCGCTACTACGGCGCCGGCCCCGGCGCCGTGCCCTTCGCTGGGAGTCCCACCCCGGCACGCCCAAGGACTCCGCCTCGTCCGCCGCCGCCGTACTCCCGGCCATCACTCCCCCGCCTTCCTACCACCTGCGTGCCGCCGCGGCGCCGCACGGCCACGGCAGGAAGGGCCGCAGGGGCAAGGGCGCCACCGTTGCTGGCGACAAGAACTGCAAGTACCGCTGCGGCTACAAGAAGCTCATGTGGATCAAGATCGGCTTCATCGCCGCCGTGTTCCGCCGGATCGCGCTCGGCAAGTCCCGGGTGTCCTCGTCGGCGGACTCCTCGTCCACGGCGTCGGTGCAGTCCTCGTCCACCCGCTGGCTCATCTCCGGCGGCTCGAGCAGCTGCCCGGAGGAGACCGGAGCTGAGCCGGTCTATTACCATTACTACGACTACGAGGCGCCCGCGACGAAGGGAATGCTCTGCCTCGGGGAGGTCCGGCCGAGCCCGTGGTTCTGCGGGGGCGGCCGGAGGGAGGCCGCCGCCGGCTGGTCGTAGGCGCCGGTCAAGTGCACGCCGCCGTTCCAGTCGATAAGGCGAGTTGATCGATCGGCGCTGTTCTTAGGCGCATGTGACTGCTCGATCGATCGTTACTGTGTCTGATAGTAAATGTGCAGTGCTGCAGCATAAGTGCATGTTCGTGCGTTTTGGTCGTTTACCTTTTGGAACGTCTGGGTGCTCTTGTCTCGTGGTGTGTGGACTATGGAAACATGCATATTGTCGATCGCGAATAGAACCGACAGTTTCACGTGCCTCGAATTCCTCTCTTGAGCCCACCTTGGCGTTTTTGGAGTGGATAAACAACTGGGACACGGCCGGTGAGATGCTTGAAATTCAGTCTGTGTATAAGTCAGTCCTACTTGCGAGTTGAGACAGTGACCGGTTACATAGATTTTCCAGAGGGATGTGGTGATTTAAAGGTCCCTTTTTAGTTCAAGAAAATGAACTAAATTTTTCAAAATGACCATGTCATTGAAAAGTTAGTTCATTCTTTAGACTAAACAGAACAGAGGGTACCCTAATATGACAGAGTTGCATCTGTAATCTAGCTTGGTGCAAAGACGCGCATCAGTAGTCGTTCGCTTGTATCTGCGTCTGCCAGGACTTCACCGTGGCGGTATGAATGTGAACTACAGTGCGTGTACTACATGAAAAAGGGTCTACGCGGTTGTAGTTAACCAGTTCCGACAACTTAATTAACAACCTTCTTACTGTACGTCGATACATACGTTGATAGTGTATAGTCGTATACCGCACTGGTTTGGTACTTAAAGGCATACGTCTGTCTATACGTACGCAATTTTCGTGCAAAATCTGGGACGAAATCCAACTCGATTCACGCGGTCAGCGGTACCAACTATCCATGACTTATATAGCCCGGCCGATCCCGCTCGATTCGATCTTGATGAGAGTGAACAACCAGAGTACGCACGTCGCATCTGGCACAAGCGTACGCCGGCCGGCAGGCAGCTCCGGCGTGGCCATCCAACGCAATATTTCTCCGGCGGCAACAACCACGCACTGGCGATGCAGCTGCACCTCAAGTACGCCGCCATTACACACATACACGACATTACGATGATCTACATACATATATGGTCCAGCTACCTAGTGTAGTGGCCTCTCCCTCCCACTGCACCCGTCGTACCTCGTACTCGTACGTCGTGCGTCCTACCAACATGCAGGACAGGAAGGGGCTGCAGCTCCAAGCTCCTACCAAGTCGCTCCCGGACTTTCAGCTCCGCTTTACATCAGTCTCTTGGTTGGTAATAAGCAATCCTAGCTAGGAGCATCGGATCAAGCGAGCGGGTGGCTGGGCGGGGATCGATCGATACCGATCGGTGGATGCATTGAAATTAAGAGACCGGCGACTTAGATGCATGGAGCATGGTCACACTCGGCGCCCAACGAGCCTCGATCGGCTACCAACGACCAGGTTAATTAGTCGTGCTTTTTCTACGAAAGAAACTGCTCATAATTCAGTCTGGAGCAGCTTATACTGTGCAGGTGTTGGTGTGGTGAGCCAACCTCCTTTGCATCCTCAAAACAAGGCTCCGGATGGATATGTAACTACCACTTACGTTCACCAAATAAGAAAGCCAAGACTACCATCGATGTTACCACATGTTCCCACATGTCGATTTGCATGGAACTGTGTGCGGTTGATTTACAGAACTCTCTGTCTCTATCGCATTTCGTCCACCTTGTTGTGTGTCCATTTTACACGAGCGGTGTCACTGGTGCTTGTGCCGAGTAGCTCCCGCATCATATTGTCGGATGTCCTACTTCACATAGATTATGATGTATCTTATACACCAACAAATTTTCATAAAACAATATGACCACATGTGACCTATGGAAAAAAGATAAAGATCTAAGTAAATATTACTCCCTCCGTATCAAAATATGAAATGTTTTAGTATTTTTGGACCCAAATATATCTAGACATGTTCATGTGTAAGAAGTATATAAATGTGGGTCCAAAAAATGCTAAACCATCTTATATTTTGATACGGAGTGAGTATCATATGCTATTGATACTTCATTTGTCTTTTTTGGAGAGATCACATATGATCATATTTTCGGATGGATATTTGTGGGTACACAAGATACAACATAAACTATGTGCATGATTCATTTCATATTTTTTGATAACTCAAAAATGAGCCATCTGACGATGGGTGGGGACACAACTAGTTGCAAATTGTAATTTCCCGTTGTAGTGCCCCTTGCAGCTGTGTAACGAAACTCCCACATTTTACGTTGATCCAGCTTTACACCGGCGTAATTAGGAGTCAGATGGGTGTGAGTTGGCCACCTATTTTCTCCTACTGCTCCTGCATTGTGTTTACGTTATTTCATCGCAATGAAGGTCAGCGCTAACGAAATTTATTACATTATCACAGTCTTTTTGAAAGGACATCCAATCCAAATAAAAACTGCCATCATCTAAGAAAACAATTTGGCTAATTACCACGCTATGTGTGCTACTAGAGCATCTCCAACTGCCCTTATTCTTTGCCCCCCCCCCCTCCCCCCCCCCCATTTTTCCGCACGGACAATCTAGACAGTGAATAGACCCATAAACCGTACCTAATCGGACCCTCAGATCTAGCCCAAATGTCCGACTGTCCGACAACCCCAAACCTAAACCATATATGCGGATTGGGGCGGTCCATTCACCCGTAACGTGTGCGCCACGAGTCACACCGTCCTGATGGCCTAGTCCAACCCCACATATAGCCCACACCATCCTCACTTGAGATAAAACCCTAGCCAGTCTCGTCTGATCCGCTCCCACTCCATAATAGTCCCCTCCCCGTCCTCCCTTCTCCGCTCCACCATGGCTAGCTCCGCCAACGGATCGGGGTTTGATGATGTCGATTAGGATGCACTCGTGAAGGAGGATTCGGACTCCCACGCCGTTATCGGCCATCACGTATGATGAGGAGCTCCCCCTCGCCCTCGTGATGGAGGATAAGGACAATTCTTCAAGCGTCTAAGCTTGGGGATGCCTTGGCATCCCCTTCTTCATCAGCAACTTATCAGGTCATCTCTAGTGAAACTATATTTTAATTCTTTCACATCATATGTGCTTTACTTGGAGCGTCTGTGTGCTTTTATTTTCAGTATTTTATTTTTCTTATGGTCAACTTGATTGGACCCTAGCATTCTTGATTGGGAGAGAGACACGCTCCGCTTTTTCATATGAATACTCCTATTCTTCACTTATACTTGTTGAGTATTCTTATCTAGCTATTGCTATGCTTTTAGCTCCTGTTTTGCATGCATCTCTTATTCAGAGCTGTTAGTTCTTTTAAAGAAAGTACTCTCTTGCTTCACTTATAATTGTTTGGAGAGTTTATGTTGAAATAAGTTGATTGGTGTTTGGTTGGAACAGAAAATGTTGCATGTGGTAGATGGTATAATGGAAAAAGCTTACATATTCTTGTAGATCACTGTATTGGATAATTTGATACTTGTCAATTGTTTTGAGTTATCAAGTAGTTCATGTTTAAGCTTTTGTATCATGTAGTTAAAACCTATTAATGAAGAACTACCGTAAAGCTCGTTGAAATTTGGTTTGCATGATTGGTATCTCTAAGGTCTAGATATTTTCTAGTAAAAGGGTTTGGTTAACAAGGAAGACAGTGTAGAGTCTTATAATGCTTGCAATATGTTTTCATATAAGTCTTGCTGTGTCGGTTGATATCCTGTGTTTGCTTCAAATAACCTTGCTAGCCTAAACTCTGTACTGAGAGGGAATGCTTCTCGTGCATCCAAAACCTTGAGCCAAAATCCATGCCATTGTGTCCACCATAACTACCTATATGTGGTATTTCCTTGCCACTCCAAGTAAATTTTTCATGTGCTACCTTTAAACTATTCAAAAATTATTACTCCTATTTTGTGTCAATGTTTACCAAGCTCATGAGGACGGGGTGGATGTCTTTATGTCAACTGTCAAACAGACTTTACCACCGGACTAGCGGCATATACATCCGCTTATCCATTAATTTTGCAAAAAGAGCTGGCAAATGGGGTGCCCAGTCCCAATTAATTACAACTTTAACCGCTTAATTCTCTTCACATTTTTGCCCTGATTTATCAGTCAAGCAATGACAAACAGTGAAATATCTGCATGTGTAAACAAAAGAGAAGAGGGATGATCTGCCTTGCTGGTAGAAATAACGTCCTTCATGGGAGCCGCTCTTAAAAGTCTGGTTGGCAGGGGTCATATTGTACTTTCCATTTTCTGATTCGTTGACAATTAACAAACACCTCCCAAAACTTATTTTTACTCTCTTATGATTTCAAAAACTTAAAAAGCTCTAGCACATGATTTAATCCCTGCTTCCCTCTGCGAAGGGCCTTTCTTTTACTTTTATGTTGAGTCAGTTTTCCTACTTCTTTCTATCTCAGAAGCAAACACTAGTGTCAACTTTGGTGCAACAATTTTTATATGCTTGTATATTGCACTTATTATATTGCTTTGTGTTGACAAATATCCATGAGATATATATGTTGAAAGTTGAAAGCAATTGCTGAAGCTTAAATCTTCCTTTGTGTTGGTTAAATACCTTTTACTTAGAATCTATTGCTTTATGAGTTAACTCTTATGCAAAACTCTTTGATGCTTGTCTCGAAAGTACTATTCATGAAAAGTTTTTGCTTATATGATTCAGTTGTTTGCTCATTATCTACTTGCTAGCAAACTATAGACCATTGACCTGGATCACTTCATTCATAACATGTGCTTTACAATACTATTTGATCAAGATTATGATTGTAGCATGTCACCTCAGAAATTATTTTGTTTTTATCGTTTTACCTACTCGAGGACGAGTAGAACTAAGCTTGGGGATGCTTGATACGTCTCAAACGTATCTATAATTTCTGATGTTCCATGTTGATATTATACCAATTGTTACATGTTTTACATACACTTCATAGCATTTTTATGCATTTTCTGGGACTAACCTATTAACAAGATGCCACAGTGCCAGTTCCTGTTTTCTGCTGTTTTTGTATTTCAGAAAAGCTGTTCTGGAAATATTCTCGGAATTGGACGAAACCTGGACAGGACCTCCTATTTTTCCAACACGTACACGAAGTCCGAAGGAGAGACGGAGGCGACCGAGGAGGGCGCCACACCCTAGGGCGGCGGGCCCCCTCCAACCGCGCCGTGGTGGGGTGTGGGCCCCTCGGGTCGCTCCAGCCGCCGCCCTTTCGCCTATTTATTCATCTTCACGGGAAAACCCTAGACACCCGAGCCTTATCCACGAAAAGTTCCGTAGCCGCCGCCGTCGTCAACCCTAGCTCGGGAGGGTTCTGAAGCTCTTCCCGGCACCCTGCCGGAGAGGGGAATCATCACCGGAGGGCTCTACATCACCATGCCTGCCTCCGGAGTGATGCGTGAGTAGTTCATCTTTGGACTACGGGTCCATAGCAGTAGCTAGATGGTTGTCTCTCCACTTTATGCTATCATGTTTAGATCTTGTGAGCTGCCTATCATGATCAAGATCATCTTATTGTAATGCTACATGTTGTGTTTGCTGGGATCCGATGAATATTGAATACTATGTCAAGTTGATTATCAATCTATCTTATATGTTATTTATGATCTTGCATGCTTTCCGTTACTAGTAGATGCTTTGGCCAAGTAGATGCTTGTAACTCCAAGAGTTAGTATTTATGCTAGATAGTGGGTTCATGCCTCCGGTAATCTGGGAGAGTGACAGCAACTTCTAAGATTGTGGATGTGCTGTTGCCACTAGGGATAAAATAACCGATGCTTAGCTTAAGGGTGCGCCGTTAGGTCTAATGCATTTGTTTACATTACGCACATTACTTAATGCGATTATCCGTTGCTTGCAACTTAATACCAACGGGGAACTCGGTATGACAACCTGGAGGTGGATTATTAGTCATAGACGCTGTTGGATAACGGTCTATGTATTTTGTCGTAATGCCCACATGAATATCATAGTAATCATCATGTCATATATATGCATTGTCATGCGCTCAATATTTTGTCAATTGCCCAGCTGTAATTTGTTCACCCAGCATGTTAGTTATCTTTTATGGAGAGACACCACTAGTGAACTGTGGACCCCGTCCATTCTTTTACACTGATAATACAACCAACTGCAATCATTGTTCCTTTTCATTCTCTGCAATTAAACACTATTTTCCACACCATACGTTTAATCCTTTGTTTTCAGCAAGCCAGGAAGATTGACACCCTTCCTGTTTCGTTGGGGCAAAGTAGTTTGATTGTGTTGTGTGCAGGTTCCACGTCAACAGCCGAACTCCCTTCCACACGCAAGTACTTTTCTGGCACCGTTGACAACCTTCAGAAGTGCTTCTTGCTCCTACTGGATCTGATAACCTTGGTATCTCACTGAGGGAAACTTGCTGCTGCACTGCTTCATGCTTTCCTCTTGGGGTCTCCCAACGAACGTGTGTCCCACGTCATCAACAGGGCAATGAGGGGCGAGCCAGCACTGTTCGCGGACATATATGGGGCTAAACTAGGTATGTGCGGCCATGGAGGCGATACAAACTATATGAAGCACACGGAAGAATGTCACGATGTGCAATCCTTAGAAGCTTACTCTTCCTCAACATGGAAGATGAACCGAGTTTAACCATCTCTACAAGGAAATGCAAAGGTTGATAGATTGTAGCGTGATTTTTTTCCTTAAGAACACTATACACATGAACAAACTATGATTGACCATGAGCTAGCCAATTTTGATTGTCTGCCCATATGTTGGACCCAAGTTAGCAGCAATGAGAAGCGTAGCAAAGATACCATGAAATTTGAACAACCATATCCTTAGTTTTCACGTATAGCGCTTGCCCAAGGATGCCATCCCAAGATATCTAGTATTACCACACCAACCATGAAGCCCTCATGGACTAAACGTTGATCCACTGAATAAATGAGGTGTGCAAGGAGGAAGTGATCACTAAGCTGTGGTTCAAGGCCATGCCCCTTTTTCTTCATTTGAAAAGGTGGTTGAAACTCCCGACTTTGCATCAAATTGAGGCCATGTCACCTTGAAAAGAAACATCCACTGATGTGCTAGTTCATTGCTACAATACTAGGTATAATTTCAACAAATTGAGGCTGATTTGTTTGTTACTGCATCTACCTAGCAAAGACGGCTCTCCCAGTGCCTCCAACTCCCTCGTGTTTCTATTACATCCTATGGTGTTCAGGGACAAATTGAGCAACGAGAATAGTTATCTCTCTACTATGATGAATATGGTGGGCTATAGCCTATATGTAGCCAACAAACATTATCACTCCAATGAAGGTTGGTGGATAATTTATTTTGTTCAGTGGTAATTGTCCTTCTGTAGGGCTATATTTGTTTTTTTTCTTCCGAAATGGAGTTTCCCCAGCCTCTGCATCAGAGCGATGCACACAACGTTTTATTAATTAAGATAAATTCAGAGTATGCATAATGTTTAGGTCCACATCTTGAATGGTCACTCAAAGTGGCTACATGAATCAGCCACATAAAAACAAAGATAATCAATGTTCTAAACATGTCGCATGCGATTAGCATGTCGCCATTTGCCATGGCAAAAGATAACCCGAACGACCACCATCAGCCGAGTACATTCGGAATCCAAATGACCCCGCTGGTCCACCGGCGAGAGGAAAGACCATAGATGGACCCGATGCATAGCCATATGAATAACATGCAAGAAAGGAGAACCTCTTGATTTCTTAAAAATAATATCATTGCGACAGTTCCATAATGCCCAAATAAATACAAGTTTTCATGATCTTATTAATCCCGTTTAACCATCTACGAAAGAAATTAGTAACATTGGTCGGGGGAGGTATATTAAAAGTAAATTGTACAACAGTCCAAATAGTTTTAGCAAAAGTGCACGAAATGAATAAGTGTTCAACCGATTAGTGTAGGCCAAAAAAAACACATTTTGTACAATGCGTTTAGCAAGATTATCCTTTGTTAAAAGCACCTTCTATGAAGAAACAATATAAAGGTTTTTATCTTAGGAGGTAATTTTAATTTCCAAAGGTATTTTTGAAGCAATCTAGTGTGTCCATTCATATAATTTTCATAACATGCCTTAACCGTGAATTGCCCCGAAGGAGTTAGGGTCCAAATGAACCTATCTAACTCGTTAATTAGGGAGACACTCACAAGTCTCTCAACTGAATGCAGCCAAGGAACTCATTTATTTTCATTTAATTAAGATTCTCCTAAATTCGACCATAAGGGGGTTATTAGATCAGACATTGGAGACCAACAATTTTTTTCCACCTCAGAGTATTATACATTGTCGGATACTGCACAGATAACGAGGTCTCACCAAGCCAAATATCCTCCCAGAACCGAGTGCTATTTCCATTCCCCACAATGAAAGCCCCATGTTTAAAGAAGTCATCTTTTACCTTCAGTAGGGCTACTTGAAGCCTCACTTGAAGTGTTCATAGTTGTCCAAAAGGGTGAATTAGTTGGCTTAAGTTGCACTTGTGACAAAGTTTTGTCACATAAATGTTTATTCAGTAGGGCTACTTGAAGCCTCACTTGAAGTGTTCATAGTTGATACAATATACCTTAAACTCTGGGGGAATCCGTGGATCAGATGATGGCAGCGTTTTCGGGGGAATCCGTGGATCAGATGATGGCGGCGTTTCTGCGTCGTTGTCCTTCATAACTTGTCATCAGATTCAAGGCTACACTATCGTCAGCGTTCTGGCCGATTGTTTCGTGGTTCCTATGACTTCTCGCACTGTTGTGGTGAGCGTGTCTCCCGTGAAAATCGATGGCGAAGTCGGGTTCACTTGCTTGAGGAGGAGCGATGACGATGACGCATGTGTGCTACCGTGGTGGTGTTTCTCTACTCGGCTATGTGTGTCGCATCGTGTTATGTCTCAGTTCAGCCGACCATGTTGCACCGGTTTTCGCCTGGTTTTTCATGAATTAACTATACAACTCTCTTTTTCTTAATCAATGAAAAGGACCAGTCTTTTGCCTTGTTTAAAACTCTAAGCCTCTAACAAAGCAGTACTACATATATTGCATAATACTATATATTATGCCTATTGATGAGAACATACTTGCACTGTCTCAGTAGGGCCCCATGGATGAAAAATATGCTAAGAACTTTCTGGATGAAAAGAAAACATGGTCTCTACGGGATAAAGTGTATTTAGTTAGTGCATGTTTAACTAGCATCACATCCTATAAGTTTATGAGGGTGTGTTTAAGAAGTGGTACATACATAGGAAAACGATGATTTGACATGAGTTGGATGATAAACGAAGATACCATTTAGTGAATTGGCAGATTGCATAAGAATTGTGGAGGTATTGATGTAATAAATTTTGCGAAAATTCAAAAAATTGCATTGTAAATGGCCATGGAAGCTTGAAATAAAAAGGGGCCTAGGAGAAAGTTCTATAAAAAACACTTGTCCAATTAAGTCTCGTCGCTCATACTTTTGGCAAAGTCTCTTGAGAGTTAATGATACATTCCAACAGTTTGCCAAGAGAATTTTGAATAATGGGAAGAAAAGGCCCGTCTTGGAAGATGCTTGGGTAAATATTCACCCATGTCATCTCAATTCCCTAAGTTGTACACTATCACCTTCTCCAAGTTGATTACTATGAGCGAAATGAAATATGAAGGATGTCGCTGCATTAGGTTCAGAAGAACTCTGTGGGGGAAAAGACTGTAGCCCAATGGGAAAGTTTCAAACAACTGGAGGATGTGATTCAGCTAATTAAATGAGGAGACTCACAAAATGCAATTGAAAATGAGGGGATCTAGACTGTTTAAAGTGAGGCATTTGTGTGTGCTTTCAGATCAAATGGAGTGTTCCCTTGTCAAATTTCTCCGGACGATTAAAATACCACTAAAAGTTAAATTTTCATCTGGCTGATGCTAAGGGATACCAATACTTACCGATGACAATGAGGTGAAAAAGGGAATGAGCAGTGTCACTCATGTGGGCAGAATGAGACTATTATTCATCTTTTGTTCCATTGTACCCTTGACAACCTTGTTTTGCAAGTAGAAGTACAAATTTAACAAAAGGAGCTTTCGTGTCTAGGACAAAGTGACATAAATCTTAACTAAGCTAAAGCTAAGGTTCGAACCCGGCCAGGTCGACTATCCTAACCCCAACGCTTATGCCACAAAGCCCCCAAGCAAACCCTACATCTGATGGGAAATTGCGAACCACTTAAATCTAACATGAACTCAGGGACGAGACAAGAAGATGCACGGTGGATGGTGGGTGTCTACCACCGGACATAGCGACGAATGGAACATGAGTTGGAGAAATCTTGGGAGTGTTTAGTGCAAAAAAGGACAATTTGAATTTTTATGTGGAATCACATGTGATCGACCTACCACATCATTATAATACGTTGGCTACAAGGATTAGTGTCCATATATGGGTCTCTCGAGAGTCTTCCTCGACCGTAACTTGAGGTTTCCAAAATAACATGACCAAATTAAATGAGGTTACAACAAAAGTTCGAGCACCGTACCCTAGATACACTTTCACTCTCCCCATGCTAATAGCATGATGATCGTAAAGTGTACCCTTGCACTGCTTCCAACGTATAGGGTGCGTTGCATGGGTCTAGACCCAAGAGGGCAATAAAGTGACTAGGTTCTAAAAAAAAATCAGTGCCATGCCCATCGACAATGTTTGCTTTTGCTGCGTGTAGTGTCCTGATGCCTTTCATTCCTAAGCATCTGATTGTGTCCATGGAAAGTTTTATCATTAACATGTATATGTCTTGTTAGAGATACAACGTCAAGGAACATGACAGTTGGGATGTGAAATATAGATGTGCAACAGCTGAACCCCGCCTAGGACAACTTATATCCTCCAACAAGCCTTGTAGGGGACGATAGGTGAGAATGTGTGAACAACATGTGGGTAGATGGTTATTATGTGAGGAGATGTGGGTGGAATGGTATAAAATAGAGGGTTAACGTGCTTGAGTGCTCCATGGTCCCTTGATGATCCTCATAGGTGGTGAACATGGTGTGTAGCATTAACTACAACAACATTAAAAAGCTAGCATGATGATCGTCCCAACAACATGAGTTGGTTAGAACGACGATGAACTCTTTTATTGTGTCTATATAAGCACCAGTTGATAGAAAATAAGACATAGCTCAATAATACCTTCAACCCAACTGAGATTTATATAAGGACACTAATTTTACAAGGTATAGCCCTATAAATGAGAAGACATACCCATGCCCAAAATACCAAAACATGGAAGTGTATGTCATTCACCATGATGTATCCCGATAAATGATCGAAGTAATGTTATGACTACAGAAACTGGTCTCAAGTCTTCAAAATTACCCAATGCTCAATATTGATGGAAAGAACACACAATCCTTGCTAAACATTTACTGATCGTCTGGTCTTCAGCTTTAGAGACATATATATGTCCCCCGTTTGTTCAGAGTATTGTATTCATCACAACTCTTTAACCATATATTTTGAACAAATCTAAAGTATTCCCAATAGGGAAGTTAAAATTGTCCACATATAACAAAATTGATTACTGGATCACCAAATAACTATCTTGTAAGTGCGTCTCATCACCTAGAAGCTGAATTTCTTGAACCTTCACACAATAGCAAGGAAGCTTCAGAAACCATGTAATTTATTCACACCAAACCATGCTATTTATAGCTAGGAATCGTCTTAAGTTAATAGGATTACATTATATATATGTGGTACGATTTTTGGCGGATGCGAATGTGATAGTATCAACGGTGTTTTGCACCTCATAATCTATGTATTGTTGGAGTAGTGTTTATTAATAAAATGAGTATAAATCTTAGTCCACACGTGAATAGTTATGCACAATAACTAGCTTGCTCTCAATGATTTCGGATCTACCCTTCCACTAATTTAAGTTCTTATAAAATACAGACTTTTGCCCTCTCATGGGTCCTTTCTAGCACATATGAATCCCAAAACAAGTCCATACTCATTTTCCAATCTTAATTTTACATCTCAAGTTCTCAGGAAGGGTAAAGTTAAGACTACGGCTACAAGAACTGCAACTCTGACGCCTGCGGTAGGAGCAAGTACCGCTGCGGCTACAAGAAGCTCATGCGGATCAAGATCGGCTCCATCGCCGCTGTATTGCACCGAATCACGCTCGGCAAGTGCCGGGTGTCGTCTGCTGCGGACTCCTCGTCCGCCGCGTCGGTGCAGTGGCTGCTGCCGGCCGGCTGGGCAGACGACACGAGCGTTTCACCTTTGGTACGTCTGGTTTCTGTTTTCTCCTGGTGTGTGGAGTATGGAAACATGCACATTGTCGATCGCGAGTTCGTGAACATAACCGACAGTTTCACGTGCCTCGAATTGATTCCACTCTCTTGAGGTCACCTTGGCGATTTGGGAGTGGATAAACAACCGGGACATGGCCAATGAGATGCCTGTAATTCAGTCTCTGTATAGGTGCCCTACTTGCAAGTTGAGATAGAGCAAGTACGATAGAGTAACGTGGACGGGATATAAGGATTAAAATAATATATTTGTACTTAGTTGGAGGAGAGAGAAGAGGAGTTGGCTCTCATGCAAGAGTCAGCTCTAGCACGTGCTCCTAGACACTTTGTGAGAGGTCTTATTATTGTACATATTGACTATAGAGATGGCTATATATGACATGGCATTGTCTTATATCAACTCTTGACTCTACTATTGTACTTACTCATAGTGACCGGTTAAATAGATTGGTGACTGGGCAGATTGGGTCTGGCGTTACCATCGTTCTACTCCCTCCCTATCTTAATACAAGACGTTTTTTTGGCTAAATTTGAGCTACTAAAACGCTTATATTTAGTTAAGGAAGTATGTTTTGCAGCCTGCACAGTAATTTTTGGCATGTCCGTAATGAATAATTGATTGTATACGGCTTCGTTAATTTCTCATCAAGAAGCCAGCACAGCTGGTCGTAAAGCATCATCAGATTTGGAGCAACACTGGACGCCACACTCGCATTCGTCATCGAGCTTGAATGCAGAGACGCGCATCAGTAATCTAGGACGAAATCTAACTCGATCCACGCGGTTAGCGGTACTACTGTACTATGGTCCATGGATCGGCCGTCCGATCCGATCAAGTACCGATTCCATGCTCTCACATCAACATATAGCCCGCCGATCCCGCTCGATCTTGAAGAACAGTGAAGAACATATAGCCCGGCCGGCAGGCAGATCCGGCGTGCCCATCGATCGATCACAATCTTTCTCCTGCGGCAACAACCACGCACTGGTGCGGCCGCAGGCGACCAGCCGCCATTACACTCACATAAACGACATTACGATGATCTATATGCATGGTCCAGCTAGCTAAGTAGCTAGTGTCCTACCAACATGCAGGACACGAAAGGGCTGCTTCAGCTCCATGCTCCTAGTACCAATTATCTCCCGGACTTTCTTAAATCAATCTCTTGGTTGGTGAGAGCATGCTAATAGTATAGCCGACCGCTGGTTATGTGGGGCTGTCATGTTATTTATAGTCACTGTCTGAAATCACTCGAATAATAAGGTGAGATATAATAAGGTGGGTTATAAGGTTAGCTATTAGACTAATATTTTGGGTAACCTTCCCTTTATCTCTCTTCTTATATTTATTATTTTTGCGTAGGAGCACGCGTATAGCTAGGCTCTTACATATGAGAGTCCACTCCTCCTACTTTTTCTTACCTCTCTCCTCCACATACTAGGCAACAATGTCACGTAGGCAGGCTATAAGCTCACTATTGTACTTGTTCTAAGCAATCCTGGTAGTATTAACAATAGGTGCATCGGATCAACGAGAGCTGGTGGCTGGGCGGGGATTGATACCGATCGTTGGTGTACTGCTACTGCAATTAAGGGCCTTTTTGTTTGGTCTTATTTTGGCTTTGGCTTATAAGCCAGAAAATCACCTAAATATATAGGTGTTTTTTGGCTTTTGGATTTTGAAAGCCAAAAATAATGATCCAAATCTTTTGGTTTCCAAAAACCAAAAGCCAAAAAACACATATTTAGCTGTTTTTCTGGCTTATAAGCCAAAACCAAAAAGCCAAAATAAGCCCATACAAAAGGGCCCTAAGAGACCGGCGACTTATATGCATAGGCCATGGTCATAAACTCATACTCGGCGCCGAGCCTCGTGTACCAACGACTAGGTTAGTCATGCTTTTTCTCCGAAAGAAACTGCTCACAATTAGGTCTGGAGCAGCTTAAACTGTGCAGGTGTAGTGTGGTGACCTAACTTCCTCCGCAGCATGCAGCAAACAATAAGGCTCTAGGTGGATGGACGAAATTAGCTGTCAGAGTTAAAATTTAAGAAACCAAGTCAAGGATCAATGTTGCTCTCGGCTTATTTGGCCAAGTTGATTCGGAGTCGACGAGCATGTCGATCTGCAGGGAACTGTGCGCAGCTGATTTACGGAATTCTGTGGCTCTCTCCTCTCGGTCGCATTTGGTTCACCTCCTCGTTGTTGTGTCCATTTTACACGAGTTAGCACTGTAACTGCCATTCCAAAAAAAGGTAAAGAAAAGAGCACTGTAACTGTCAGGTTTTATGTCCCCTCTCAGCTGTCTACCGAACTCGCGCGTTTTACGTTCATTCAGCTTTACCATCAATCAGGAGACAGGTGGTGTGATTGACCACCTTAATTTCTCCTGCTGCTCCTGCATTGCGTGTTTACAGACTGTACACGGCATTCATCGCAACGGAGTTCAGCGTTACTAACATTTTTCTGATAAAGGGAGCCGATATGAAGAGCTAGTCAAGGATAGCAATTTAAGGGTAACAATTCGGCTGCTCCAACAACGACGTCTTTAAGAAGGGAACGATGCACGACGTCCATGTGCTGGATCCAATCATAAAGCCCAGATCTTGAGTTTTCAACCGAAGAAGAAGTATGAGCAAATTTCACGCAATGGCTTTAACAAGGAAACGCCGGGTGAACGCTACTATTCCGATGTTCAACCAATAAAGGTCGAATCTACAAGTTTTGCCCCTTAAAATCGAGACCAACACTCAAAGAGTGTCACCACACCAAATTAGTTATGTGCTGCCACCACCCGTCGCACAAATGTGCACGCAATAACCCGGTGGGAGTTAGCCACACAACTGGAACCATGTAAGCGCAACATGTCGCCAAGGAGGGTCTAGGGACGCCCGGCATCGATACCGATCTCTTGACGACGAGGGTTCGCCAACGTAGATTCGATAGGAAAATCACAACCTTTTCTCCAGGACGATATGACATCAAATCCAAGAACAGGGTAATGAAAATTTTCCATTATCTAAAAACATATTTAGCGAACTGCCCCACCATGTGTGCTACTATACGAACATATGCCGTTTAATCTCAAAGCATTTTAAGGTTAAAAAATAATAATCTCAAAGCATACCAATACACAATTTCTTTCCATTCAGCTAAGAGTATAAACACTATCGCGGTCAATTTTTGTAAGGTAAACATGTACAATTTTATTAGCTCAAACAGTGGAGGGGTAAAATTCCACGCAAAATTTGCAAGGCCAATAACTAAGAGCATCTCTAACAGAACCTTAAAACCTCACATGAAAAAAATATTATAGGGTAAACCATAAAACACTTTTTCGGTCTGAGATTTATTCCGCCAGAGCAAAGCACTTAAAAATTCTATTTTTTTAAATTCAGTGATTGTTTCACACTGCTTTTCTTACGTGTTTTAGACATTTCAATGCTATGTAGAACTAGAGAATGAGTATACAAGTGTTTCTAACAACTAAGCGAGATGGAATCATTCCAAAAAGTGGCATCATGCAACCTTAGTAGAATGACGTACTGAAAACTGAGAATCAAGTTAGTTTAATATGATAACTAGTTAGTGTACAATCTGGTAAGTACGTGACTATAATTTTGTAATTACTGCTAAAAAGGTTTTCAAGACATGTTAACATGGAATCTTGTTTTAAACATCTCACCGCGACTAATTCAACGGTGAAAATTGAACATCAATCATATTAGCGGTTGAAGATATAATAGTGTCTAAAGTTTGAGAAATAAGAAAATCTTGAATGCTATCACCATCTATATGCATGAGAGAGGAGTGACATGGGTGAAAATTGAGCTAATTAGTTGCATGCACGCATGTGTGCATGTGAGAGAGAGCAAGAGACTAACTGACTAAGTTACATCCATGTGAGAAACTCGGACTAATGATGTGACGCAACCATGTTATTCTATCCTACATAGATTTAACCCAAGTTCAACATTAAAAATAAGACTAAATTAAACTTAGTGAATCGATGATGCTAGTTCACCCGGAGGTGATGGATCGGCGCCGTTTACTCGCTGCCGTCCCGCTGAAATTGTAGCGGTTGATTATGCCTGCGTTTCTGACATGTTGCAGCTTCGTACCGCTTCCTTGCCTTCATCTCGATGGAGCGGCGATGAGAGATCTCCTCCTTCGCCGGTTCCTGGGGGAGCCACTTCGCGGCGCGATTGTAAGAAATATCCGCCCAATATGCTAGTTCATCGCTACAATACGAGGTATCATTTATAGAGATACATGCTTAGTTGTTTATTACTCGATCTACCTAACAAAGTTTGCTTCTCTCCCAATGCCTCCAATTCCCTCGTGTTTCTATTGCATCATAATCATATGGTGGTAGAGAGCACAAACAAATTGGACAACATGAGTTAAGGGCGTGTCAGTCTGGTTCCAACAGTTTGCACTATTTAGGCTAGCTCCTTTTTTTTTTGAGAACTTGCCTGTGGCAAGATGGTTAAGAGGGTGGTTGTACTCCCAGCCCACCAGAGTTCAAACGTCAGATTTGACGCTGGTGTTTCTCATTTAGGCGAAATATTCTTCAGTGGGAGGCGACGTTCCCGTCGACAGCGAGGCGTCCGTGGTGACTTCGTCAATCTCAAGACCATCCGCCGGCTCAGTCTCTCGGAGGTGCTCATAGGGGTAGGGTGTGCGTTCATAGGGGTGAGTGTACGTGCGTGTTTGTGAGCGTCTGCGTTGTACTGTGTTTCGCAAAAAAAAAGGCTAGCTCCTTTTTTACTACTCCCTCTAATCCACTAAAAATGTCAGGGAAATTGAACCAATCATGTACAAAACCGTAGTTAGGCTAGCGACACATTTTACGGATCAGAGGGATTAGTTTGAAAATGAGGATTGGAAATGTGAGAGGAAATTAACTAGCTATCACCATGCACACCCTGAACAATAATTTTATCTCTCTACTACGATGAATTGGAGTGCTATATGTAGCCACACAACAATATCATTCTCAAATAAAGAGGTTGGTGTAGAATTTATTTTCTTCTTTGTTAATTGTCCTTTAGTAGGGCTATACGTATACCTGCCGTATGGGGTGGGCAAAGAACGGGTGAAGTGTTTTGTGGGTATGGGGTGGGCAAAGAACGGGCGTGCCCGTACCCTCCCCAACGGCAGGTATAGCTATACGCAGCGTCATAATGTGTTTGTAGTTGATAGGACATATACCTATCTACTCTCTACGGAAACACAATTTTATAGGAAGCAGCAGTACTATGTTGAGAGCTCCACTTATCAGATATTAGTCATTGTTAATTAGCAACAAAAAAACAATAAAGCTCGGCGGATCATCACCCAAACACATGATGTGAATCCGCCTCTCTTGGACACTGACCAACAACACAGTTTGCTTCACTATCACACAAAATAAAATCATATCGAGAGAATGCATTTCGAACGGGGAACGGTCGAGCGTACCTCAAATCTGTATACACAGCAGGATCAGACGTACAGATCCGCTAGGCATGCGCTGGTTTGGTACTTGAACACATATAATACGTCCGTCTATACGGTACGCACCTGCTGGCATTTTTTTCGTGCAAAACCTGTGACCAAATCTAACTCGATCCACCCGGTTTCACGCGCATCAGCAGACTGATCCGGCGTGCGCATCGATAGCGCGCGCCTGCCCAACCACGCACTGGCGCAGCCGCTCGCAGGCGAGCAGGCAATTTCAGCGCCATTAGAGCATCCGCAACCGGAGCTCCAAAGGCCGTCCAAACGTCTGGGCGGACCGCCCGGACGGCATTTGGCCCAAAAACCTCCACCCAACGGAGGCTCCATAGCCACCCCAAACAACCGGGCGGTCCGACACAACCAGCCCATATCTGGGGCGGGTTTGGGGCGGCCCAGACGCGCCCGGATGCGTCCGCCCCGTGGTCGCTGACAGCGCGGATCCACGTTTGACCGGCCGGCCACACGGATAACATAGCTTGACCGGCGTCGGCATTCATGGCGCAGCGGCCAGCGGCCAACATTCATGGCGTACCGGCAACCTCCAACTATAAGCACTGGCGTCGGAGAAAACCCTAGTCCACACCCATCCGCATCCGCCGCCGCTCTCTTCCCATCCACATCCGCCGCCGCTCTGTTCTCCTCCACCCGATCCTCTTCTCTTCCACCATGCCTCGCCGCCTTCCCACCACCTGCGCCAAGCTCACGCCGGAGAAGATGGCGCAGATCTACCGCGAAGCCAAGGCGCGCGATGCGGAAGATGCGGCCTATGAAGTGGCGGCAGCTGAGGCGGCGGACGTGGGCTATGCCATGTTCCGCGAGGACTCCGAGATCGTCGAACTGACGAGTTCGGAGTACATCCGGCAGGCGGACGAAGCGCAACGCGCCCGGGCGGAGGCGGCGGACGAAGCGCATCGCGCCCGGGTCGAGGCGACGATGGAGCAATGGAGAGCGCTGGCGGAGGCGGAGCAGGCAAGGATACGCAAGGAGGAGCGCGAAGGCGTCAGAGCGGAGCACCGTGCGGCCGAGGAACAGCTCAAGGCGGAGACGGGTGACCGCATCCTCATAAGCCAGATAAGGAACAAGCTCGGGTTCGTCGACAAACAGATCGAAGCGAAGGCGACGATTCGTGAAGGCCGACGCTACGAGGGAGAACCATCCTCTTCATTCTCGCTCTTCTCCGACTCCGACCAGCAGGGGTCTTCTCCGGCATCTCCACCCGGTGCGGCACAGGGCGCCTCCGGCTCCGGCACCGGCCCAGCGGCAACGGTCATCGTCCTATCCGATGATGAGTAGAATAGGTAGCTATCCAACGAGTGCACGTTGCATGCTTTTGTAGTAATTTGCTATTTAAAATTTGAGGTGTGTGATTGTAGTGACTAGTTTTTATGGGTTGTCCGGTCGGTGTCCGTGGACATGTCCGAACGCGTCCGCAGACAGTTTAGGGGCCGAATTTGAAGCCTCCGACTGGAGATGCTCTCACGAAGCTGCAGTTCCGTGCTGCTACCAAGTCTCTCCCGGACTTTCAGCTCCGCTTTACATCAATCTCTTCTTGGTTGGTAAGCAATCCTGGTAGTATTAAGTTATTAACAAGAGGACCGGGGCATCGGATCAAGCGAGAGCTGGTGGATGGGCGGGGATCGATACCGATCGGTGGTGCACTGCAGTTAAGAGACCGGCGACTTACATGCATGGAGCCTCGTGGACCAAAGTCTAGGTTAGCCATGTTTTTTGTCCGAAAGAAACTGCTCATGAATCATGATTAAGTCTGCAGCAGCTTATACGTACTGCGCAAGTTTAGTGTGGTGAGCTAATTTTATTTTTATTTTTTTAGAAACTGTGAGCTAACTTGGATGTATCAAGTCTGGATGCAAGTAGAAGTAGTAGTGAGATACTGAGATCTAACAAACCAAGTCATGAAGTCAAACAAGTAGTATGATCAATGTTGGTGCTCTCGGCTTATTTGGCCAAGTTAATTAGCGCCTGACTAATTCTCTGTCGATCTGCAGGGAACTACTGTGTGCGGCTGATTTACAGAATTCTCTGTCTCGGTCGCATTTCGTTCACCTTGTTGTTGACTTGTTGTGTATCCATTTTACACGAGCGGTGTAACTGTCAGGTGTGTGCTTATGCCGAGCTGCTAGCAGTACTGTCACCCCCTTGCAGCTGCGTACCGAAACTCCCGAGTTTTACGTTGATTCAGCTTTATGCGGGCGTAATCAGGAGACATGTGGGTGTGAGTTGGCCACATTTTTTAGAATATCAGAGATCGCTTACACCGTCTCATAGGCAGTGCAAAAAGAAATAAAGAAACTGTCTAGTTGAGACCGCCCCCTTGTCCCGCATAAGTATCTAAGTCGCTTATTACCGCACTTATTTGGTAATGGTTTCATCCTGCTGCTCCTGCAGTGCGTTTGCAGACTTGTACTACAGGGCATTCATCGCAAAGAACGTCAACGCTAACAAAATATGGGCTTATGATATTTTCTGCAGTGGACGTAAAATTACGATCAACAGGGATTTCAAATCCATGGACAGGATAATAAAACCTCCAGTATCTTTCACATATTTTGGCTAACTGCCCCTACCACACAATTTCTTTGGGTTTCGCTAAGAGTATGAACACTACCGCAGTCAAAAAAAATTAGGTAAACATATGCCACTTTATTAACTTGAACAGTGTGGAGGGGAAAAATTCCACTCAAAATTTGTCTAACGGAAGCAGAACCATAAAACACTTTTTGATGTGAAATTTGATCTTAGAGCATATCACATAAAACTTGTACCCTTTTTTATCAGCTATATGTACACTTCAACCCATTCAAACATAGATTTAACGTTGTTCAACATTAGATTGATTTAACCCAAGTTCAACATTACAAATTAAAACTAGATTATACTTGGTTTAATAAAAACCAAACTAGATAAACTAAACATTAGATAGCAGCACAAGGAGGCGGCCGATCATCATGCCCAGAGGTAACGGATATGTGGCATTTACTCTCTAGCATCATCATCCGGACTCGTGGTCGATTTGTTGCATGTTTACCTGATAGGCGACACACTTGTACAACTCCACCACATGGGTCTCGATGAAGCGGCGACTGGCAATATCCTCCTGCGCCTGCTCCCGGGTGAGGTTCTTCGCCACAAACTTTGAAGAAACAAGCACCCAATATGCTAGTTGATTGCTATAATATTAGGTACCATTCCTAAAGATTAGCGATGAATTGTTGGTTACTGGATCTACCTAGCAAAGCCGGCTTCTCTCCCAATTCCTCCAATTCCCTCGCGTTTCTATTACATCCATTGGTGGTAGCGAGCATGGATAAATTGGATGACAATTAAAGGTATGCAAATCTGGTTCCAATAGCTTGCACGGTTTAGGCTACTTCATTCTTTTGTGCTAGTTTAAAAATGAGGATTTGGGAATGTGAAAGGATATAAACTACACTACCACCAGCCGGTTTCCACGGTATTGTGTTTTGCACACCCTTAACCAGAACTACGATGAAAATGGAGTGCTATATATAGCCAAAAAGCATTATCACGCAAATAAAGGTTCGTGGAGAGTTTATTTTGTGGAGAGCTATGACTATTTCATTTAAGATGGAGAGAAAACCTAAACAATGCTACAAGGAGTATTTGTAAGGGACATACCCATAACTCAATCAAAATAAAAAGCGCATGCAGACTCGCTATTGGTAGCACCAGCGAACTCGGTGATACTCTGGTAGGTGAGCTGCTTCCTGGTGAAGATCCTTCCATTACGTCCCTTCCACACATTCCACATCATGTTCATAAGTCTGCCGTATTAGTTGGGCCAATTGTCTTGGGGTGCTCTGGATGAGGCCATTCCACCAATCCTCGAGTGAAGTGGTCGGGAAGTTTGGGAAGACATGCTCATCACCCAACCAAGCGCAAATTGTGCTCCACATAGTGGCGTTATAGCTGTTCCAGGGGTATCCCACTAGTGCTTTACCGGTAATCCACAAATAGCCATATCTAGTTCAGTTTAACGCTAAAGCTTGATTTGTTTAGCGCCAAAACGGGCCAAAAAGAGACAAAATTTGTCTCCCGCGGCCCAAACGCGCACAAATTCTTCCAGCCAAAAGCAAAAGGCCGACATTTAGACTTCACATGCATGATGCACTTAAAAAACCAGACAAACTCACAATCACAAGGCAAAGAAAAAAAATGGTCAAAGGTCACTCATAAATTACACTCAAACGACGAGCATGAGAAGGGGCGCCATGACCTTCTGGTCAGTTGTGCATTTGAAGCCTGAGACAAGCCCATAAAATTGCACTCGATGCCATGCGCCTCTTCATAAGATCCCAACGGGCGTTAAATGGATCCGTTGAAGGCTGCCCTCGACGTCATGTGCCTCGGCGAGCTCAAGCTCTGGCAGAAAATTCACGTCGTCTAATGGGTAGGCGAACTCAACTTTGACGCGAATTCATCGTTTCTTCTGCTCTTAAGATTGGGATCGGAAGGCTAGACGTGACCGAGGAGGCGCGAGCACTGTTGCAGCGTAGCGACGCCTTCACATAAGCCTCTGTGCAAAAATTCTAGGCAGCACGTCAATCAAAAGAATTTGCATAAGGCAGCGCGTGAGGATCTCGACTATCAAGATGCATGGAGCATGGTAACACTCGGCGCCGAGCCTCGTGTACCAACGACCGGGTTAGTCATGCTTTTTCTCCGAAAGAAATTGATCATCATTAGTCTGGAGCAGCTTATACTTTTCACGTATATATCTTACCAAAGGTTTCTCTTGGACGAAATTTGGTGTTACCACAAAGACCATGTAGCGCTTATTTGCTAGTTCATCACTACAATACTAGGTATCATTTCTAGAGACAGAGGCTGAATTGTTGGCTAGTGGATCTACCTAGCAAAGTAGCAAAGACTGATTCTCTCCGGTGCCTCCAATTCCCTGTGTTTCTTTTTTTTTAACAGGAATTCCCTGTGTTTCTATTACATCGTTTGGTGGTAACGAGCAGGGAATAACTGAACAACGAGAATGCTATCTCTCTACTACGATGAAAATGGAGGGCTGTAGCCTATATGTAGCAAAAAAAAAAACATCATCACTCAGAATGAAGGTTGGTGGGAAATTTATTTTGCTCAGTGGTAACTGTCCTTTAGTAGGGCTATGTGCAGCATCTCGTGATGTGTTTGTAGTTGATACGCCATACCCCAGTGTATCTACTCCCTGCGGAAACACATTTCAATCCTATGGGCTATGGAGCCAATGAAAAACAGTAGTAGTGCACTACAGATCTTATGAAGAGGGACAGGCTTTATAGTAATATGGGTCAATCTCAAACTTGGGGCTGCCTTCTGGTTAGTTGTGCATTTGAAGCCTGGGACAAGCCCATAAAATTGCCCACTGATCCAGCATAAACCCATATGCCGAAGAAGCCCAGCCAATTAATTACCGGGCCTCTGCCACTCCCAGCGCATCGTCCTCGGCTGTATCCTACGGCGGCGGTGCGACGCACGACCGGAGCGGAGTGGTCGAGTGGAGCTTCACTGGCGCGCCGGAACCGCCACTGGACACCGTCCGTCCTAGTACCGGTTCTACCTCATCGCGTACCTGCTGTCTCAACCCCGTCTGCAATATCGGTCAATGGTTTTCGAGGTCAGAGTTTTTTGTTTTCATCCAGCGACCAGTTAAACCCCATTGACCATTCAGATCCACAACTGCTGCGTGCGGGTACTCCATTTCAGCCTTTTGTTGATTTCCTGGCTAATGATGACGGGAGCTGCTCCCAGTCGGACGTGATGCTTGTTTGGGAGTTCTTCTGGCCATTCACTCCATGTATTTTGCATTTCAGTTTGCCGCATAAATTGGCAAGCACAACTAGCTACAATTGTAGATAAACATTTGAAAGTAAAAAAGTATTCTCAGTTCGCAGATTTTTTTTTTGAAGGAAGGATCCAATATATAAATCAAGAAACTCAGTACAAATTACAAGCAGGTCCAGAAGGAAAAGAAAATTACAAAAGGACCCAGAAACTTGCACAAAGCCCCTCGATACACCTGAAGAAAACACAATTGGATCCACGCCGCACCCCAAGCTCCTAGCTGCTGCCGGAGACGCCGTACCGCTCGCCGCCGGGAAGAAGGCACCGCCACACATTGTAGAAAGCCGCATAAGCTGTCCGCCGCCAAGCGTCGAAACTTAGTCTCGTTGAACGAGCACAGCCACAGCTCCGTCTTCCCCGCTCCGCCCATCTTCCAGCCGCCTCTGCCTCAGCCAGGACCACCACCAGCAACACCCAGCCACCTCCCGACGGCACTCCCCTCGCCACCATGGCCGGCCGGAGAGCCATCAAAGGAGTAGACCACCAGAACCACCTGCAGCAAAATCGAATCGCCCTCCACCACCACCTCCTCCCCTCGCCACCACGGCCGGCCAGAGAAAGGATGGAGGAGAGGACCCGAGCACTTCCACAGCACACTGCCCCAGAGTATGCGTCGTTGTTCTGCAGCAAATCCCGTCCGCCACCATGGCGACCCAGAAAAGCTCCAACAGCCACACACAAAACCAAGGCAAGGCACTCAGGAACCTCGAGCTTAAAATGAGGGTAGACCGCGAGAACTCCACCGCCCAACTCTGGCCCCGACGTCCGGAGCTCCATGGCCAGGAAGATCACCGCGAGCACACCAAGAAGACCACCAAGCAAGGCAGCAGAACCGCGTCTCCCCCACCGCCCGACGCCACCATGGCGTCCAGATCGGACGGGAGGAGACCGAATCCGGGCCTCACCGCTCTTATTCAAGAGAGCAACACCAGATCCCGCCGCCAGCCACCACCTCCACCTCGGAGAGACGACGACCGAGAGCTCTGGCCGCGACCCACCGCCACGCGATGGCAAGCAAGCAGCTCGACACGGCAAAAAGCCAAACAGCCACATGGGCAAACCTAAAACTAATATACATAGGAGAGCCGGGCACCCTCTCCACCCACTACTCCGGCCGGCCGAGCCGCCGGAGAGAGAGAGGAGAGGGGCCGGAAAGCCGCCGACGATTTTCAAGGGGAGGAGAGAAAGAAGAGACGGGGGAGGAGGAGAGAAAGAAGAGGACTCTTCCCCACGCTGCCAACGATTTATTTATCAGAAAAGATGGATGTCCTATCTTCTAAGCGTATGGCCATGCTGCATAATTAGTTGGTTGTAAATTTGCTGAACTAGTCAATATAGGTGCACATGTTCATTAGAGACCCTCAAGGACTACTTATTGCTCAAACGACAAATGAAGCTTCCTCTAAACTCTAGGTACATCAATAGTCTCTCTTGTCAGGGCTCCTTTGTTCAAATTGTAGCTAATATAGAAGCTAGTGGCTACACGATTCTGTTTGAATGGCATTTTTTCTGTGGCAAATAGTACTAGTGTTGAAACAATATTCCTGTTTTGTCAGAAAGAGCTTGGAGTAGTAGACTACAAATCTTATAAGGTACACCCTTTATGATACTATGGGTCAAACTTAAATATGATGTTGCCTCCTGCCCAGTTGTGCATTTGAAGCCTAGGACAAGCGCATAAGATTTCCCACTAATCAAGCCTAAGCGAGCTTCATTTCCTAGGAAGCCAACCAATTAATTACTGGTCCGCTGCCGCTCCCAGTGCAGCGTCCTCCGCTGAATCCCAACACCGCGACAGTGTGCCGCGCATCGGGACGCTCGCTCCTCCTCATCATGGTCTATACCGACGACAATGAAAACGAGAGTGTCAACTTGGACGCCCTCATGGACGAAGACGAGGATTAGGATTAGTGGCGCCAACAACGCTTGTTTTGTTTAAATTCAATTCAATATCTTGTAAATACAACAAACTTTAAATGAAAATTAAAACCTTTTGCTTATCATCTTGTTTGACTTGATTTGGGGTGTCTGGCACCCAAAAAAGGTTATATCTTATAGATAAAAAGGTTCCCCCAGTTTCATTGAAACTTAGAATCAAGTAACAGAGTTAACACGACCTCGGGCCACACCCACACAGCGAGCCAGATGACAGAAAAGGAAACAGAGCACATGCTCATCAACAAACTAAACTTAGACACCAGCCACCACAGGATCGACAAAACCAGAGATGGCAAACTGACTACACACATGCTGAGCCAGCGCCTCAAACCCCGCAGAACTCCACAATCAGCATCCGACACATCTCCGCTTGCTTGGCATCGAATTCAGCTCGCTCTGCAACGGATTCCTCTGGGGCTTCAATCCAGGGCATCTTGAACATCACGTCCAGGCGATGCAAAGTAGCTCCCCTCACATCTTGTTCAGTAGAAGAGCGTTTCTTGCCAACAGTTCGGCGACATCATCTTTGGAGAGAATTTTCCAGAGCTGCAGGTCGCTTCTCCAGATATCCTTCACTCCTGGCCACATTCTTCCCTGAAAACAGAGTTCGTTATGCAACTTCCAAATTGCCCACAAAACCGCAGTGCAAACTACGTTTATGGCAGCATTCTTATTATTACTCAACCACCAACGAGCCACAGATTCAAAATCTGCACCAACCTCTACTCCAACCATATCAGAAATGACTGGCCATATGAGTTTAGCAACAAAACAATCAAAGAATAGATGGTGGCAAGACTTAGGTTCAAAGCAAAATAAGCATGTTAGATCATCAATAGTTCTCCTCTTTGCCAAGTTATCTCTTGTTAATATTTTGTTATTAGCCAACAACCACAAGAAGAAATGAACTCGAGGGGGAACATTTAATTTCCAGATGTCGTGGGGCTACCTTTCAACTACCCCACGGTGAAGATACCTGGTGCACGCCAAGACTAGGACCCGACATGCGGCCTATTAGAAGATGACAACAAAGGCCCACCTGGCGGCCCAATGAAGCCCAACAAGCTACAACTTGGAGTACAAGACAAGAAACTCATGTAAACCCTACCTGGCTCCCTTTATAAAGCCAGGCAGCGGCACCCCATTGGGGGGATCCCCACGAGACCACGTCTCTCATCGCCCTCGCGGCCACCATGTAATATCATCATCATCTATACAGATCAGACAAGCAGGATGTAGGTCTTTACCTCACCATGAGGGGCCGAACCTGGGTAAATCCTTACTTGTCAGCCGACGGAACTACCAGCGCGCAATCTCTCTTCCCCTCAATCAACCCGGGTACACAACCCAGGGATTTGCCGAGTCCACCCCTCGACAATTGGCGCCGTCCGTGGGAAAGAACGCGCGCTGGATTCAACGTTCCGGCGGCTCCAATCTATATCAACAACTGCGACGGCGGCGGCGTTCCTTGGCCCAGCCTCGCGCGATCCAGTTCAGCGACTCGCCGGTTCATCTACTTCTGCGTCGGATTTCATCAAGGCGGCGGCCGCATCACATGCGTGCACCGTGAGATCTGATCTAAAGAAAACCGAAGCCTTCTCGAGTTCCGAGGCTAGATCGATGGAGTCAAACCATCGACTCGTCTACATCAGGCTGGCGAGACACGCTGCAGGCACGATCCAATCTCATTAGCCAGCCGGACCAGCCGGCCGAATTTGATATTCAGGCTGCATGTCCAGGCGTCGGGTGTGCATCCATCCAAGCACATGCTCGCGTGCGTGCACATGGATCATGCATGGATCGATTTGCTTTTTAAGTCCTCAGTCTCTCACTTGTACTACTTTATATTAACTTTGCATATTTTCTCTCGTGTGCTAATTGCTCGTATTACGAGGGTATGGAGAACACTGTTGCTGCTAGCCCGCTGCCCGCATGGTTGTCGACTTCCCGATCGCTGGGAGCAACCCGAGAGGGCTCAAGCCGCTAGAGAGGACACGCGACGCAAGATTGCCGCCACCGGCACCTGCTGGAGCAAGGCCTACCACGACCCGACCTATTCGCGATCTGCGCCACCACATGGCCGATAAGGAGCGGCAGTCATGGGCGGACGCAGGGGGCAGGCCGGTGGGGCCGTGGCCCACCCAGAAATCTCAGAAATATTTTGTATACCCCCAATCTCATGTATGGGCTTTGTTTTGCTCACCACGTATGGGTCTCACGTATGTTCCACGTCGTGCTAGTAAGCAGCTAACAAGCGACTCGAGAGCATCTCCGTGCCCTGACTCTCTCTGCTCGACTGCTCAATGGGGAAGCGGCAAAAAACCTAGCGCTGACGACTGCCCCTCCGACCTCCGCTCCGGGCACCCGGCCTCCCCCTCTTGGACTCCCCCCACCCGGCTCCCTCGCCGGCTAGTCCGCCGTCCGCCGCTGCCTCCTCTGCTCCCCGCCTACTGCTCCGCTCCCTTGAATTCTCGCCCGCTCCACCGCTGGCCGACTCGCCGGTGAGGCGCAGAGCAGGAGCAGGAGCACATCAGCCAGCAGCAGTTCGGATTGAGCAGCAGGTGTAGTCCATTACCGATCAGAACAACAAATTATGGAATTATTTGTGTGACTGACCAAACTCAAAATGGTATTGTTATTGCATCTGTGAATTAATTCGTAGTTTGATACTTGCTATTATTTGTGATTTTTGTTTATAAATGTCAACCAGTTGTTCAATTGTGTATATGTTTCTATTTGTAATTGTAGAATTGATTATGAAAAGGGATTATCCATATTGCGTTCTTTTCCGGAAATTTCTTATGAAGAGGGAATGCGACGAAGTAGAATGCCCATAACATACTGATGTAAATTTCTATTTACGCTATATTTAATCATCTAAGACATTGTTCATGTGTTTGAACTATTTTGCATTGGGATCACGCACATTTGAAACATATGTATTGATTTACAATGTAATGAACCAATTTTCTATCTGTAGCATTCATTTGACAACTTTTAATCGATGTGTGATTTGTTTAGAGTGTGCCCACCCTCCAATTGTTTCCTGCGTCCGCCACTGGCGGCAGTCGAGGCTAGCTTGTCCCAGACCGAGCACTCGACCTCGGCGAACAGCAGAAGCAGCCAGGCCTGCCATCGCATGCATCGACATGCATGCGTCCATCCATGGATCAGCTCACGTACACACAAGAAATCAGCCATGCGCAAAGGAGTTAATCAGGCTAATCGCATGCTTGCATGGATTTTGCGGCCAGCGTGCACACACGCATGGATCGAATCGGCGTTTTCCTAGACCTAGCTCGTCAATTTCTCACGAACTGCATATTTATTTCATGTACTAACTGCTACGTTTACATCACGAGGGCATGGAAACCAACGCCGCTGCTGCGATCACACACGAGTCATCAGAACATGCCTCCTTCAGCAGACACAGCTCCATCTCGCCACCGACACTACACGGAAGTCGCGACCATCATCGACCCACTGCGGACGTCTTTCGCGACTCGACTACTACGACAACAATCAGCATGGACCGCCGGACCGCGCGGACTCGACAGACCGGCAACTCGGAGCGGCGGCGGTGCTGCGCATGTTCGTCGGCTGCTCGTCAACCTCTACATTGACATAGGGTGCTCCTAATACTCGGAGGCTGCGCCTCAAAACTATTTTGGCGCACTCGACACTTGGGCGCTGGCGATTCGTCATCAACAAACAACAAATTCATCGCCGTACCCGACAAGGCGACACCCGTGACTTCGTCGACTACGCCTTCGTCGACTCCGCCTTCATCGGCTCCGTCTCCGACACTCGGGGGCTGGCGGCCTCGCCTTCGTCGACTCCGCCTTCGTCGGCTCCGCCTCCAACACTCGGGGGCTGGCGGCCTCGCCTTCGTCGACTACGCCTTCGTCGACTCCGCCTCCAACAATCGGGGGCTGGCGGCCTCGCCTTCGTCGACTCCGCCTTCGTCGGCTCCGTCTCCGACACTCGGGGGCTGGCGGCCTCGCCTTCGTCGACTCCGCCTCCAACACTCGGGGGCTGGCGGCCTCGCCTTCGTCGGCTCCGTCTCTGACACTCGGGGGCTGGCGGCCTCGCCTTCGTCGACTCCGCCTCCAACACTCGGGGGCTGGCGGCCTCGCCTTCGTCGACTCCGCCTTCGTCGGCTCCGTCTCCGACACTCGGGGGCTGGCGGCCTCGCCTTCGTCGACTCCGCCTCCAACACTCGGGGCTGGCGGCCTCGCCTTCGTCGACTCCGCCTACGTCGGCTCCGTCTCCGACACTCGGGGGCTGGCGGCCTCGCCTTCGTCGACTACGCCTCCAACACTTGGGGGCTGGCGGCCTCGCCTTCGTCGACTCCGCCTCCAACACTCGGGGGCTGGCGGCCACGCCTTCGTCGGCTCCGTCTCCGACACTCGGGGGCTGGCGGCCTCGCCTTCGTCGACTTTGCCTTCGTCGACTCCGTCTCCGACACTCGGGGGCTGGCGCTTCACCTTCATCACTTCCGCCGCGTCGACTCCGGTCCGCCGCGTCGACTCCGGTCCGCCGCGGCGACTACTTCCGCCGCGTCGACTCCGGTCCACCGCGTCGACTACCTCCGCCGCGTCGACTCCGGTCCGCCGCGTCGATTCCAGTCTGCCACACTTACTCCTTCTGCCGTGTCAACTCCGGTCTGCCGCGTTGAAGCAATCTCGCCTTGGCCGCACCCGATGCTCTCCCGGGTGCTGCGCCACACAGGCCACAACAAAATTGCCTTGGCCACACCCGATGCTCTCCCGGGTGCTGCGCCGCGCAGGCCATAACATACTCGCCTTGGCCGCACCCGATGCTCTCCCGGGTGCTGCGCCGCACAGGCCACAACAAACTCGCCTTGGCCGTACCCGATGCTCTCCCGGGTGATGCGCCACACAGGGCACAACAAAATTGCCTTGGCCGCACCCGATGCTCTCCCGGGTGCTGCGCCATACAGGCCACAACAAAATTGTCTTGGCCGCACCCGATGCTCTCCCGGGTGCTGCGCCACACAGGCCACAACAAAATTGCCTTGGCCGCACCCGATGCTCTCCCGGGTGCTGCGCCACACAGGCCACAACAAAATTGCCTTAGCCGCACCCGATGCTCTCCCTGGTGTTGCGCCGCACAGGCCACAACAAACTCGCCTTGGCCGTACCCGATGATCTCCCGGGTGCTGCGCCGTACAGGTCATAACAAATTCGTCTTGGCAATTCACAGTCATCGACAAAACAAATCATTCGGTAGGCCAACAGGCTGAACGAGCATTCGAACAACTTTCGAGTGCCCATAGAGAAGTAAGCCAACAGGCTGAATAAAATACACAATAAGCCACCAGGCTGCATAACAATACACGGTAAGCCAATAGGCTGAACGAGACTCTACTCATTATCGAGTCCCTCATTCACTCCCATCGGGAGTATGGCAATAACCGGCTTTCGACTGAAGGCTAATTAAGATTAACCTCAATTACAAGCAATTCAGCTTAATCTCGGGGGCTACTCCCATCGGGAGCGCTGTCGCGCCCCCGATAGCATGAGATCAATATTCAGTCGAAACATTACCGACTAAACCATCCTCTGTAAGCCCTCAACGGCCGGAGTCGAATCATTTCTACTTGTCCCTTTCAAGAACCCGACGGCGTGCCCAGGAGGAAAGAGTCCTTACCCGAATCTTCGATTCGACCAAGCACTCGGGGGCTCCTGTCATGGGGCTACCCTTCGACTACCCCACGGTGAAGATACCTGGTGCACGCCAAGACTAGGACCCGACATGCGGCCTATTAGAAGATGACAACAAAGGCCCACCTGGCGGCCCAATGAAGCCCAACAAGCTACAACTTGGAGTACAAGACAAGAAACTCATGTAAACCCTACCTGACTCCCTTTATAAAGCCAGGCAGCGGCACCCCATAGGGGGGATCCCCACGAGACCACGTCTCTCATCGCCCTCGCGGCCACCATGTAATATCATCATCATCTATACAGATCAGACAAGCAGGATGTAGGTCTTTACCTCACCATGAGGGGCCGAACCTTGGTAAATCCTTGCTTGTCAGCCGACGGAACTACCAGCACGCAATTTCTCTTCCCCTCAATCAACCCGGGGTACACAACCCAGGGATTTGCCGAGTCCACCCCTCGACACCAGACAGCTGGTGTATGAACGGGGACAACCCCTCTATTGTTGATGATAGCATAAAACGAACTAACACTGTAAGTACCAGAAGCTTCGTAAGTCCACAAAGACATATCCTCTTCAGTGTTAAGTACAATAATACTAACCAATTGGCACAGTTCCTGCCATCGATTAAACCGGTCAGGGGACAAACACCTCCTAAAGGTGAACTTAAGATCAACCCCATCCCAGACCTGCGCGACAGTACATTCCTGCTCATTTACAATAACAAAGAGATCCCAAAACAGAATGGCTAGGCTACAATTACCTAGCCAGACATCACTCCAAAATCTCACTTTTTCGCTCGACCCCACACGCCACCTAAAACCCATTTTAGCAGCACTAGCTGCCCACATCACTCCTTTCCAAAAAGGAGAACATGGTGAAGGTTGGGCACACAAGATGTTTGGGGACAAATCATACTTATGATCTACAATTAACCTCCAAATTTTATTATCAACCATATGATATCTCTTGATCCAAGAAGCTAAAAGACAGAGGTTAAAATCACGTAGGTTCTGAACACCAAGACCACCAAATTCTTGTTTAAGACAAACCATGTCCCAGTTGGCGAGATGATACTTTTTCTTATCTTCAAAGTCATTCCATAAGAAATTAGACATTTGAGATGTAATGGCTTTAATAGCCCATTTAGGGAATTTGATAACCGAAAGCAAATACATGGGAATGTTGGCAATGCAGGCTCTCAAGAGCACAAGTCTACTTTTATAGTTCAGTAGTGCCCCTCCAACCCCCATACCTTGTAATAGTTTTATCAATCACATGTTGTAAGTCTTCCTTTCTAAGTTTGGAATAATGCAAAGGCGCACCCCGATATTTACAGGGAAACGAAGAAAGCTTACAACAAAAGGTTTGAGCAAAGACATTAGCCTAATCTGGTTCGACATGAATAGTCATTAGATCAGATTTATGATAGTTAATTCTCATGCCTGACATACCCTCGAAACAGGACAAAAACCACTTCAAATTCCTAGCAAAGTGCTCCTTACTCTCCAAAAATAAGATAGTATCATGAGCATACTGAAGGCTGATGATACCTCCTGGAATAATTTGAGGCAACAAACCCCCAATTAATCCCAGGCGAGCAGCTTTGTATAACATTTTAGTAAAAACATCAGCATCAAGGTTAAAAAGAATCGGGGAGGATGGATCACCCTGTTTCAACCCTTTCCCAGCTCTAAAAAAGGAGTTGTTGATGTCATTTAATCTCACACAAACCGATCCACCTACACGGAGACTTTTGATCCAACCCCTAACAATTGGACCAAACCCTCTCGAGCAAAGCATTTCGTCCAAGAAATCCCAATCGACCCTATCGTACGCCTTTTCGTAGTCTAGTTTTTAAAAAGGTTATATTTTAGGGGCGGGGGTGTGCTGGTGGAGATGATCTCAAGATATTTTTACCCGAGAGTGTCCGGGCTGAGTCAGGCCTGGTACAGTACAGTACAAAGGGCATAGCTAAAACCAAAAGGCCACCTACGTAGTTCCAGCTGGCCCATGTCAGCACCGGGCTTGGGCCGTTTCTGGTCCGCCCGAGATAGAACCACCAAATGATATCCTCGCCTGGCACAACGAAAGCTAACTTGAAATCTCCAACACCGTTCGCCCTATCTATCAACCGGAAGCGTACCACATCACACCATCGATCGTTCATGCCCGGTTGTCCCATCTGTCCCCCTTCCCTACCGCACGCAAAGTACCCTACCTACCATGCAGATGCAAGCGTTAGCCATGGCGCCAACCTATAGCCTAACTAGCTTTAGCACCGATCGATCTAGCCCAGCATCTACAACGCGTTAAGGAAATACGGAGTAGAAGGGTTAGCCTACTACAAGCAGATTGAGACTGAGATAGGCACGAGTAGTAACAGGGAACCACCATATCCTTACTTTTCACGTATATCTCATGAGGCCCCGCTTGGATGGCCGGTATAAGTTACGGTGCGAAGAATTTTCTGGATGTTTCGTATTTTCTGCGGGAGGTACACCGGTCCATAACAGTAACCGATAGTTTTGGCTAATATACGATGGGATACCAAGCGGGGCCTGAACCTCTCATGGACTAAACGGTTGAACCACTGAGTAATTGAGGTGTGCTCGGTTGAGCTGTTCTCTCAGCTGTTGTTCTTGTGCCCTTGAAAATAAACATCCACCCAATATGCTAGTTCATTGCTACTACAATACTAGGTATCATTTCTAGAGACCAGGCCCGATCGACTTGTTGGTAACTGGATTCATCTCGCAAAGACGGTTCTCCCAGTGCCTCCTATTCCCCCCGTGTTTCTGTTACATCGTATGGTGTGTAGCGAGCAGGGACAAATTAGACAACAAGAATTGTTATCTCTCTACCACAATGAAAATGGAGTGCTATGCCTATATGTAGCCGATAAGCATTACCCGTCGAATAAAGATTGGTGGAGAATTTATTTTGTTCTGTGGTAATTGTCCAATAGTAGGTTATATGCAGCCTCACCTGATGTATTCATAGTTAATACGACATACCTCAATGTATCTACTCTCTGTGGGGACACATTTTAATCCTAAGGTGCCAATGAAAGTTGAAAGTGTCTTTGCCTCCCGGGGCTCCCTCCATTTCAAAAAAATTAAAATTATATTTATAAATTCCGAAGTATTTTTGGACATAGCCCATGGAAAATCACAATGCAAAATTATTTGTATTATGGGCTACAAAATCGGATAAAATTTAGAGATTTGAAAATATGTATACTCAGATCCACACTTTGTTCTTTTTGTTTAGGTCAGAATACAAAGTATTTTTTTTCAATTTTCTCCAAAACTTGTAAATATAATTTTTAAAATTTTAAAATAACAAGATCGCCCGAGCTCGGGATTCGAAATCTCCTCTCTGGGGAAGCCCACTACAAATTTTTATAGAGAGACACGCTAAGAAGGAAAACGAAAAAAAAACAGCACATAATGGGCCAGCCCATGCGGTGTGCTGGCGGTATAGGGGCTCCCCTTGTGTTGTTTTTAGCAGACCAAACTGCCCAAGTCAGCACCGGGCTCGGGCCATTTCTGGCTCCGCCCGAGATAGAACCATCATCCTGGGCAACAAAAGCTAAGCTTGGACTTCTCCGACACGATCGCCCTATGTATCAGCCGGAAGAGTACCACACCAAACCATGGATCAGATGTTCATGTCCGGTTGCCCCCCTTCCCTGCTGCACGCAAGTACCCTACACCTACCATGCACGAGTTAGCCATGGCGCCAACCTAGCCTAACTAGCTTCAGTACAGATCGATTTAGCACATCATCCACAACACGTTATGGAAATAGAAGGGTTAGCGGGCTACAAGCAGATCGAGATTGAGACAGGCGCGAACCGAGCAGGCACACCGAATCCAGCTAGCAGACGATCTATCTATCTGCGCTACAGCTTGAATTAATCTACTCCTCCGATCCATATTAGTGGGCATAGCTTTGTCTAAATTCATATGTATCTAGTTAAGTATTTAGATTAGATACATGTGTATCTAGACAAAGTTGTGCCCACTAATATGGATCGGAGGTAGTACTGTAATTAACATGCAGATCATCACGTCGTTGCGTCGATCACCACCTGCATCAGCGTGATGCATGCATATGCAAATGACATGGCACGGATCCTAGCTAAAAAATCCGATATATCCACGCGCACGTACGCTAGCTGGAGATAGGGAAACCCTGCAGCTAAGTTCCAGAGAAGTGTAGCGGTCAGCCGGCCGGGTGCATGCGGGCGTGCATGATGCCGCGATCGATGTGTGCGTCTCTCGGATGGTTCCATATCTGCAATTTGCAAGGTATCTCATGGACAGGAGTCACAGGACCGCAGCGTCGCAGGCAGCCAGAATTATAGACAGGGACTCGGCGACCGGCGATGTGTTTGGCGTGCACCGGCGCCGTGGTTCATGGCGTCACGGTGGCGCCCCAGGGCAACACACGTTCGTCCATTTGTTCATCGTCTGAGCGCGCGCGGCACTTGGCTCCATCGATCGTCAGTAGTCGCCAGTGTGATAAGCATCCTGCCGGGTTAATGGACTGTCAGCGTCACCTTTCTGCATGTAAGCGGAAATGATTATGCTTCTGTAGTGCAACCAGTAGCTTGAGCACTCTGGCACTCTGTCTGATCTTACCTATTACAATCTCATTCGTTCTGCGCGATCGCTTTGCCGGCAAGAACTGCTCGTGGGTGATAGTGACGACTCGATCAGACATAATCGCTGTATTTTCGATCACTG
This sequence comes from Poa pratensis, assembly GCA_947311845.1. NCBI lineage: Eukaryota > Viridiplantae > Streptophyta > Magnoliopsida > Poales > Poaceae > Poa > Poa pratensis. The sequence continues at coordinate 35,106,424 of CAMZMU010000060.1, read as the reverse complement.
TAATGACTGCGTTTGTGCGTGCGGTAGAAAAGCGCATGCAGCAATAGCCAGCCAGCCACACAAAAGCTGAGTCGTAACTCGTACGCCATGCTTCGAACTGCATGCATGGCGTCCACAGAAGCTCAATATCAATCCTGCCAACCCAGCAGGCACGTCGTACGTCCACGGCCACAGCATGTTACGCGGCCGGACGAGGTCCCGGCTCGGGTTGGCGGCTTGGCGCTAGCTTCTACGCATCCACGGTAGCTCATAGCGTCCGGCCATCCGCAACCGCGACGGGCTCGTCTCTTCTCGGCCGGCCGGGGAGGTGCCCTGGCGCCGAGGTCACCGATCGAGCCGTTCCATTGCGGGCGTTGCTTTCGCTCACACCTGGGCGCCGGCCCGCACTATAGCTATGCGGTACTGCGCTCGCTGCTGCTTCTTTTTTGGCTATAGGCGGCGAGATCGACCTTATCCTCGCTTTTGTTGCTCATCTCCTCTGTGGCTCTGTGTGTGCGCAATTAGCCGAAGGTGTGTGTATGTGGGAAACGCCGGTGCGTGCCTTTGCTTTAAGCGATCGAATGATCGATCATGGGCGCGCATCTCTTCCTCCTATCACGCGTGCGTCTAGCTAGCCTGTGTTCGTGCGGTGCCGAAAAGAGTACCTGCACCAATATGGCTCTCGCGCGCTCTAAATTTCTTAAGATTGATCGTTACGCATAACGCATATAGCCCTTAACCCGATAGATCGAACATGCATGCATGTTTGGCCTCACGATTGTCCTGACTAGAGAGTCTGATCCCTAGCCTAGGCAGGCTAAGCCAAAGTGGGCAAAGTGCCATCGCTACGCATTACCTTGGAATGAAGAAGAAGCACGCACGCATGCGTATAATTAAGTGGGAATGTCAGCGCGCGCGCGCGTCTGGAAAGAAAAGCGCAGCTCACTTTTGCCTTCCTTTCGTTGTCGACCCCCTGTCAGAGTCGCCGCGAATGTCAAGCGTGAGATCTGAAAAAAACAGAGGCCAGGTCGGCAAGTAATTGCATGCACGGCGGCCGGTCGCCCGCCTCGTCGTTGTTACGGCGAAACAGAAGGAATTAACGAATTCGCCGCTAGTCACCCGTCGTGCCCGGCCGGCCTGCCGTCCCTTTCCAGCAAACGGCCGATTGCCATCTTTTTTGGATGTGATCTGCTTGCTTCGTGCTGGTGTCGTCGTTGACGACGCCGGTCTCTGCACTCTCCATCGGAGTTTTGGACCACCACTAATAGAAAACGGCTCTTCAGGACCGCCGAGTTCAAAAATCCCGCCATTTCCTCTTAAATTGCTTTTAGGTTCGTTGGTAAGAGCTGGTCCCGCATTCTTTCCATCTAGATCAATATGAATATGTGAGTTTTGTGTAATATATATGAAATCATCATAAAATAAATTATGAAAGGAACTCAACACAATATGGTAATAAAAAAATTGCGAATAGTGTATATGTACTTCAGTTGTTCTGATTTCTCTATTCCGCTCAGTGACAAAAGAACGCATGTACTCGCAAACATAGTATGCACATAAATTAGTCCCTTGTGGCTGTCTCAGACACCACTTTATAAATAATAGAATTTAATCAAAATAATAAACAAGCATGATAATGGTATTAAAACTAGAATTTAAGAGTTGCGCGGACATATATATATAGTACTACTTACCTTGGTTTCATAAAAATACAGTTTCGGTTTCCATTCCCCTGGAACCTTCACGATAAACCGTTCCCAAACCCTGCCCGGCCAAAGAAAATAATTAAAAGAGTTATTAATTACTTGATATCGGAAAATAAACGAAAGAAGTCGATATAGAGCGATAATGATTGAAATTATCTCTGAAACATTTCTTGCAAGTTGAGGTACTCGTCCATATTTTTCCTTAACGAGTCCAAGACTTGAACGACTCCTTGGTCAACTCTAATGACTAGCAGAATCTAGTGAAAACTGCGCACGTTTATATGTCCATGACTCATCGATTACACTAAACATCGAGTAAGCAAAATAGAATGTGTAGAAGGTACAAGAACACTCACTTGTAGTTGTAAGGAAAAAGTATTTCTCCGAAAGTATTTTGTTTCATTAAAAACCGGAGCAAGTTGTTCTCTGTGTCCTCGGGATGGTTCTTTACGGTAACTTCATGAATGTAATATGGGTCAATGAACCGAGTGCCATAGATGCGGCGTTCTCTGCATTCGACAATCTTCATTCTGCATAATAGCGTACAAAAGAATACAGTGAGATAATTACAGGCAGTGAACGAGCTGAGCTAGAGATTTAATTAAATTGCAGAAATAAATCACTTACAAACAATAGCAACTGACGAGGGCTTTGTCGAGGGCGTCTTGATTCAATAGCTGAAAATTTTCAGAAAACGGAATGTACACCGCGTCATCCGTAAAGTAATGCTCTTTCCTATATTTCACCAATAAGACATCATGCCCGGCCTTTGCGGCTTTCTCGTACCACTGATGCAATCGGCGTAATTGTGTTGTTAGAGACTCGACCTACTCAGGTCTGACCAGGGACCTCCCGTAGACATATGTCCATGCATATTGATACTCTGTGGGGTCGTCTATGTGAAATGTGTCGTGGTGTAGTTCCTTATCGGGCATAACCTTGAGCGGGGGGGGGGGGGGGGGGGGGGGGGGGGGGGGGGGGTCGACTGATTTTCTTGTTCTCCGAGCTGGGCCACTTGTTTCCCGGATTTTGCCGTACTCATCTGCTCCCTCTTTAGGCGATAAGCCGCCTCCTTCTCCTGCTTCTCTTCACTAATTGTCTTCTTAAGAATACGATCATAGTCATCTGGCAATTTAGGCGGCTGTGGCGGTCCACTCGACAAATTTTTCAAACATCTCGCAACTTTTTCCGGTTGTATTATCTCCTTTGGCGGGGGCTGTTTCGGTCCTAATTGTCTTCTCACATCGGCACGCACCACCGCGTCGGTTTCCTCTGGAGTCAAGTCATAAGGTCTCTTTGGAAGAGGCTTTAGCAACTCGCATTCCTCTCGAGTTTCCTTATTTTCACGTCTCCTCCGTGTATATGTTGACGGGTAGTTTAGTTTCCGCTTAGCAGTGCGCACAATCGACGGACGGGACGTCACGGGCGATGGACTCGCGTTGGGCTCCCAACCGGCGTCGGGGGATGGATCTTGAGGTGAGGGGGGGTGGATCTTGAGGTGGGGGAGATGGCTCTTGAGGTGGGGGGATGGATCTTGAGGTGGGGGACTGCTAATCGGAGGAGTCGGTGGCCTTGGCGCCAAGTTTGGAAACACGATGTGTTTCTTCTTCCAGAGAACGATGGCCTTCTAGGCTTCTCCCAATGTCTTCTCGTCGTCACCTCGAGGAATGACTAGTTCCAGATTAGCATATAACGGCACAACTTCATTCACCCCGACACGAGCATAGCTAGTTGGAATCCCGCCGAGATGGTAGCTTGCTCCAGATTGATTTGGTAAAGCATAGCCGACCGCCACCTTGAAGGACATGTTCTTCATTGCCATATGTAGCTCACAGTCTGTCTTCTCCGTGACATCATCCACGGGGTAGTGAGCCGTCGGCGGTTCGAGTTCAGAATGTTCTAGCTGCGTGGAACCCACGCTGCTTTTCCGCTGATCAGATGGGGCGGCTTCGACTTCAGGACCTTCTAGCTGCTGCTGAGATGCCATATGCTGACTAGTTGGTCCTGCTGCTACTGCACCTTGCGTTCCAATGCCAATAACCTGCTTCTTCTTTCTCTGACGGCTTCTATAAGTATAAGTGTCTTCCGGAAAACCTTGCTTAAAGGTGACTCGGGTCCATAGCCTCGTACTCGTCCAACGTGTGCAGGATTCCCGAGTGCGAGTGACAGCTCGTCTTTCTCTCTGTCGACCACGTACTCTCCCTTTCGAACTTTATCTATTGCGTCCACAAGTTGTTTGGTTATATACTCAATTTTTTCCTTCCATCTTCCCTGAGCAACAATCAGCCCTGTCTCTGGGTCCAACCCTGCCCCATGCGCGAACAACCAAAACTTGGACCTCTCGGGCCAGTCCGCTGTCTGTGGAATGATCCCTTGATCAATCAGTTTTGCTTCAAAGGCTTTACACTTAGGCACGGCAGTCTTGTGATATTCCTTCTTCTCAGCATTTGCCCTATTTGTTTTTGATCGGGCCACAGTGGCCTCCGATTTTCTTTGTTGCACAAATGTGGGCCACTGCTGTTGTATCTTCACTAGTGGTCCAGTGAATTCTAGATCTTGTTCCTCCGCCTCTACATAAGCTTTCCATGAGCATCTTCTTTATTATTTTCAGCAAATTTTCAAATCCCCTGTCAGATGTACCATTCTCTGCCTTCCATTGCAGCAATTCCAGTGTGGTACCAAGCTTTTTCTGGCCATCTTCGCAATTTGGGTACAACAATTTTTTGTGATCCTCTAACATGCTCTCCAACTTCAACCTCTCGTTTTCACTTCCGCTGTTTATCTGTGCATCAAGAATGGCCCGACCAAAATCATCATCGGGCTCATCAACAACGGGCTCTTCTTCAGTTTCGTCTTCCACCATTGTAGTATCACCGTCTTCAGTGAACGTAGGATAGTTGTCATTATCCTCTTCTTCTTCATTTTCTTCTATTATAACCCCTTTCTCCGTGCTTGGCCCAACAATTATAACCGGACATGAAACCGGACTACAACAGGTGGACGTGAATGGTTTTTGAGGTAGAGTAATCCTGGATATTCTTGCAGACACTACATGGACAAGAAATAAAACCATTCGGCGGCTTGTTTTTCTCAGCCACACGAAGAAAACTATGCATGTCATTAATATAGTCGGGACAGCGTCGGTCACTGTACATCCATTGCCGGCTCATCTGCATTCTATAAATATATGAAAAACCATTACACTACATCATGAATATATAATAGTGACCAAATTAATTAATATAAGTTCATTACATTGAAACCAAAATAGAGTAGTGCCCAAATGTAATACATAGTTCTCATAAAACATATATTAATTTAAACTAACATACATCTATCTAAAGAATTTAAATCCAACAACAAATGCGATCAAAATCACAACTAAGATAATTATTGAACCAACAGCATAATGATACCAAGCCTCTTGATTAATGGCATATTTTCTAATCTTTTTAATCTTCAAACGCATTGCATCCATCTTAATCTCGTGAGCATCGACAACATCGGCAAGCTTGAAATCCAATTTCATCTTCTCTTCTAGGCATTGGAGACGAAGATCTTCACTTCTTTTCAATTTTGCTTTCAAATCGTTGTTTTCTTTTTCTAAAAAAATTAGCATATCGACAAGAGGGTCGGTTGGAATTTCCGGTTCAACTACCTCGTAGATAAAAGCATCTATGTCAAGTTGGTAGGCATAATTATTATAAACACGACATGAAACAAATAGTTATAAAAATATACCACATCTGAATCATAGACCGGACGAGGGCCGACGGGGGCGGATATCAAAACCATGACACTATACATATAAAAAAAAATATAAGAAAATTATGCAAAAATAGCTATGCATTTAAATCATGCAAGTAATTTTTCATTAAAATAAAAGATTAAAAAAAGAGGCTCACCGAGGTGGTGCCGGTGTCGGGACGGCGCGGGCTATCGATGGCGGTGAGGACGGGGATGGGACGACACTAAAACCCACAAATCATAAATTAATTTGAGCTCAAATGCATATAAAAAATGAACTCCCTAACTTAGGCATTTCATCAAACACCTAGCTAGCACTACAAAAATGAAATGAGCTAAACTAGCAATGAAATGAGCTAAAGTAGCAACACCGGAAGAAAGGATGAAGTTGCTAACCCTTGAATAGATGGGACGCCTTCAATCTTCACAAATGGTGAAAAATTGGGGATTAACTTGAGCTCGGGAGAGGAAACGGAGGAGAAAAAATGGTGAAGTTTCGAGCAAATGGAGAGGAGTCGGGGTGGAAGAAGATGATATAGGGGGACCTTTAGTCCCGGTTCGTGTTACACTGGGACTAAAGGGTGCTCGGGCTGGTCCCCGCCTCTGCGGCCGCATGCCGCGACCCTTTAGTCCCGGTTCGTAACACGAACCGGGACTAAAGGTTCCTAACGAGCCGGGACTGTTGCTCTCGGGCGCCCTGGCCGTTCGAACCGGGACTAATGGCCCCATTAGTCCGGTTCTAGTTATGGCCGGGACAAATGGGCCAAACGGAAGGCCTGTTTTCTACTAGTGCACGCCCACATGTACACCGGCGAGTTAAGTAAGGAATCTTGCCATGACTGGGAGGTGTCTGTGGCTCCCCGCTCACTTGGCTCACGTGCTTGGCCGACTTGGACGGACGAACTTGCCGTGTACTATACTGTGTGGCTACTAGCGAAACCTGCCTGAATTGGACGGGTAGATATCCTCGTGCGCGGTCTGTATTGATCTGACCAATTGCAACCCTAAGGACCCGCTTGGTTCATCGGTACATATTCCGGGGGCCAAAATATTTCCGGAGCTACTTCGTAACAGCTCCGTTATTTCAGCAGGAGGTGGCATGCCCCGTAATTTTATCCGGAGGTTTCCGTTAAAATATGCTGATCCAATCGAGCCCTAAGGGAAAACCCAGAAGTTGTAGTGCCAGTTTTTAGCAATACACTATCAGTGAGCTTCCTCCCACATTCCAAAATTGTACCTTTTTTTAGAAATGGGAGCATAGCCCCAGCCTCTGCATCAATCGATGCACACGTTTTTTTTTATTGCAAAGTACCTAGTATAACTTATTACAATTCAAGGATCACACAACGTGGAAACGAAAATGAGCCAGCGAAATAAAAGGAGAGTTTGTCTTCGTCTAAGCATCTTGAATTATTCTAGCAAGCCGCCAGCCACCCCGGTAGAAGATATCCCGAGCGACCATCTGGAGCCATGTGCATCCGAAATCCATAAGTGGCCTCTGTGCCGCTGGTAATAGGCATGCCCAAGATTGGATCCAAAAAGTAGCCATATGTATAACCTGTAAAAAGTGAGTATTTGATACCTTGTTAAAAACCATATCATTTCTACAATTGCAAATGGCCCAGACTATAGCACAAACCCCGGCGCGAATTCGTGTTTAGTGGCTTTATCAATTCCGTTTAACCAATTACCAAACATATTTGCTATATTGGTCGGAGGGGTGATATTAAAGGCAAACTGTAAATTGTCCATATAGATTTAGCAAACGGACATGTAATAAAAAGATGATGAATGGACTCCTCTGAGTCACAGAAGACGCATTTCTTACATCCATCCCAATTTCGTTTAGCCAACTTGTCCTTTGTTAAGATGACCTTTTTATATAAGAACCACATAAAAATCTTTATTTTTAGTGGTACTTTTAATTTCCAAATATATTTATGAAGTAACGCCGTATGTCCACATTCATAAAATCTGCATACATAGACTTGACCGTGAAGTTCACGAATCAGTAAGTTTCGGGATGAACACATCCGGTTGTTCTAGCCGTGGATGGGCGCCGCAAGTTGGGGCCATGCAACAGCTAAAGGCCGGGGATTAGATGAGACATCAACGACTGAAACAGATCGGTGATCATATGCCATCTGCACCCATACACTGTGTTGACCTCGTCTGGCCAACCAACGACACGATCGAGCGCCATCAGCTCGACACCAGGAAGACATGGTAGCTAAAATGCTAAATGAGGTTATGCAGCTGATAGGTGATAGCTCGGCATAGTTGCGGCCCATAAATGTGTAGCACCTAGGGCCTAGGAGCGTGTCCAAATCAAGTTGTTCAGGGCATACAGTGCCATCGCACAACATGTAAGGACTCCCTGTCAAGAGATGAATGGACTGTCCGTCCTTTAGTGGTCATATCCTTCCTGACAGAACTACCCGCCTCACATATCACATCTTCGAGAGGGTGCAATAGTGCCGCTACATTTCCATGTTTGGAGTATATATAGTTCAGCAGCCACTTCTTGTTATGCCTATGCGAATTTACCTGGTTAGAACACTTAAAGTGGGTTGACTAGTCGGAGTGGAAGTGGTAACATAATATGCTATCGTAATATCACGCATTTCAAGACAAGAAGAGTATTCAACCTAATAAATATGACACTACACATACTACTCCCACTATTGAGTTACTAGTCTATACTCTCCATTGTGAGCAGAGAGATCAAACGAGAGGACTATAAGTTTCATTCCTGGACTTAATGACTTAATTAATGTGACGGTTTTGCCAAGTTTAAGTTGTCTGAGCTTTTTAAGGGAATTTCCATTGAGCGAACATCTTGTTATAGACGACAAGCAAATAAACGATAAATGCAAAGGTAAATCAACACATGGGGATACGAGATTTTAACGTGGAAAACCCTTCAAAGGAGGAAGAGAAAAAACCATGAGCGCTAGCTAGCAAATCTGTACTATGACCAGGTAAGGTTACAAATGTCGTGGATTTTATAACTTTTCGACTTATCCTAACCGGCAGCTTATAAGAGGTATATATATAGAGGCGGAGCACTAAGTCGGTAAAAATTTGTACCACAGGGAGTAGGACGGAACGGGATGGGATGTGAGGTTATACTTTCTTGTACAGTGTCACAAAAAGTTAGTGTTATTACCAATGTGACATTTCGGTCTCACTGTACAAGACTATTAATTTAAGAAGTGGCTTTGTGCGGTTTATCAAAACATCATAATAGCGGCGGGGAGTAAAATTTTAACCCAACTGTAGATTTCTACCAATGAATGCTTGTATTTGCATCATGATAGTAGATTTCTTGAGCAAGGTTGTACCTTCACCCTCTATTGTTCCAGATATTTCTAGTCTACGAGAAATTTCAAAAATATATCTGAACACTCTCCTATACTAGAGTTAAGCTGACAAGTTTCGGTGTGTTTTTTGTGTAGTTTGGAAGAAATATAAAAATCAAATATTTGATATATTTTATATTCATAAATAGTACTATTTTTTATGTTCCACATACCATCGTTTTTTCGTCCGATTCTCTTTTATGTAGCATTGTGTAGTGTACTCCACATTCATGTTTGTTTTTTATATTTGTTACTCCCGCCGTTCACTTTTATAAGGCACACTATCTACCCTTTTCATTTAGCCCACACACATATCAAAATGAGTGAATCTAGACTTATTTTGTACATAGATTCGCTCACTTTAATATATGTATGTAGCTAAATGGAAAGGGTAGGTAGTATGTCTTATAAAAGTGAACGGAGGGAGTACTACAATTATCATGTACTGTAACAAATTCATGTGAAAGGTTACGGGTGCAGCCACACCCAGCTCATTTACGTCTTTCCCTTTTTAGCATTTCCCTCTCATATTTACCAAAATGAATTGTGTTTCTCAGCTAAAAAGATATTGCCAGTCAATTAGCTCACAAACACTTTGACTCACGGTATGTGTCTGGTCGCCGGGCACTGCAGGCCACGCATGCAACTCGACGTGTCCACTTTCATTGACGATAGAATGAACTTGCCGCAACAACACTTTGTTTCCTAGCTGGATCTTTAATGTACGGGCCATGGCGTAACCACGCATCAATTAGCATGTCCATTCGTGGAGCAACCATCCAAATCCAATGGTTGAAGCAGTCTTCATTAAACCCACGTACATGTGGCTCGTCGCGTTCTACCGTCGATCACGTCTCATAATTTCTCCAGTGGCGTCTCTTTCAGGGTCCACGACAGAAGCAGGGAGGCATCCTTGTCTTCTGTTAGGCCACGGCAGAGAATTACTATAGACCTGGTAAATCTTTGCCGTGATTGTGACATGTTGCACGGGGCACACATGGAACTTTTTACTTAAATCCCCGTTACAAACGAGCTATATATCATCAGTAACCTGACTACAAAGTGCAATATGCGACGAGTGAGAAAATAAAGGCAAAACTGAACTGCCCTTGGCATGCAGAGTATAACGACCCCAGCAGATAACACTCCGCATAATACCTCGCGTAAGAGCATCTCTAATACGTGATGACTAACAACGATTAACCGCTTTTTACATCACCAGGGGTTAAACAACTCGCTCCAACAGCAGCATGTAAAATTTGGATAATGGTTTTTACATCGCAATTTAAAATAGCGCACGGGTGATCTAAATATAAATCACCCCAGCCCGTGCCCAAATACCAGAGTCCACGAGCGCGCGCAAGCAACAGTTGCGCGGAACCTTCCGCACCCTCCTTCCACTTCACCTCCACCTGCCGCCGACGTTGATTTGTATGAAATCCACCGTCACCACGCACCCTCCTCGATGTATCCACCTCCTCCCCTCGCCGTCCCGCCGCCGCCCTCCGATCACCGTCGCCGCCGAGCTCCAATCCGCTGGCGCCCTTGCCCCTGCCCGTCAACGACCACCCACAGCCTTCGCTGCCTCCGCCCGCGCTTCCTGCTCGCCATACCCTTGCCGCCATGCCCGAGCCACCGGCCCGCCGATGGCACCGAAGAAGAAGACTAAGAGCAACACTCCGGCTTCAAGGGAATACATGTGCGGGAGTCCGACCGCTACGCCGCCGAGCTGCAGCGCGACGGCATGCGCTACTGGCTCGGAACGTTCAAGATGATGGACATCGCCGTCCGCGCGTACGATATCGCCGGTTGGAAGCTCGGGGTTCCGCTCGGTGCTCAACTTTCGGGATAACGAATCTCGGGAGGATGCGGAGTTCATCGACCAGCCAGTGACAAAGATGAATACCCGCTCGGTGAAGCGAACGGAGCAGCCGAACATTCGGGAGAGCGATGAGGAGGCAATGGCGAGGTTTGCGCGGAAGAATCCCCAGTATGTGCAGTACGAGCTGGAGTTCTACTAGAAGCGCGACCTCGAGAGGAAGAAGATGAAGTCTGGAGCTGGACTCTCGGCGGTGAAGGTCAAGGAGGAGGCCAAAGCTGGACCCTCGACGGTGATAACCGTGGACTCATTCTCCTCGTTCGACTTGAGCTCGCATTCCTCCTCATCAGTCGACTTGGATGATTAGTGAGCTTATTAGTTTTACTTTTAGTATGTTTAGTTTGAATGTTTAGTTCTATGTTTAGCTTGAATGTTTATCAAAATTTCGGATGCTTTCGTATGAAATGCAATGTTCGGGGTTATTTTAGGGCAGCTGTCAGTCGTGGCCTAAAATAGATTCCCTGTTGGAGTTGGTTGTTTTCGGTGCCCTAAAAATCGTGATTTTGGTGATGTATAATTTACATCAAGATGTTTTTGGTGTCCTATTTTACATCACCTATTTGGCGATACTCTAACAAATATGGTGTGTTAAAAGAGAACTAAATATGGTCAAGTTTTGTCAACACTTGCTGGCCGGATTTTTTTTCTTTCGAGATGGGGATCTTAGCCTCTGCTCGCTGGCCGGATAGATTGCTATTTTCCGTGGTAGAGTGAAACGTATAATATGTGGAAATTTGGTAACTGAATCATCACAACCACTAGCTTACAACGAAATTGTATCGAAAGTTCGAAATTAACAGGTAATTCACATCAGCATCCAGTGTTAATTATGTGGGCAATATATATGTGTGCTCTGTTGCTTCTACATGCGTCGAGCTCCGCAGATCCTCCGAACCAGGGGATCGCATAGAAGTCCAGTCAGGAAAGAAACTAACAAAAGAAAACAAACCTCCCTATGGAAAAACAAAAGGAACGAACAAGAAACGAAAATGCTACATCACCTAGATTTTAGATATTTTTTTCTCTTATTCACTTTGTTATGTGGTGCCTAGACTACAGTCGATCCTGCGGCAGGAACTTCTGGTCCCTTCTTATCGCCGTGGGTCCTCTTGACGGAGCGCGAATACAGGGCGGCGCACAGCCCGGTCCCGACGGCGCAGGTGAGGCCCCAGAGGAGGAAGGTGTCCCGGTAGCAGGCGGCGCCGACGCAGCGGTGGTTAGTCCCTCCCGCCTGCCGCTGGTAGAGGATCCCGGCGAGGTAGCCGAAGCAGAGCGACCCCACGGGGATGTTGGCCACCAGCACGTTGTGGTTCACCCGAAGTTCTTGGTGCCGAACAGCTCGCTCGTCGCCGACACCGCCACCGAGGTGATGGCGCCCGTGCACGTCCCGATCACCGCCGTGCTGGTGTACAGGAGCATGTCCAGCGGGTGCAGCAGCAGGAAGAACGCGCCGGCCATCGGCGCCATCAGACACGCCATGGACGCCGTCCTCGATATGGAGTACCCACTCCTGCTCAAGTCAAAACATTTTATAATCAGCACCAAGTGTATTTCAAACAACAAGTGATCTTAAAATATTTTAAACAACGAGGTAGAGTGAGCAGAAGAACAGAGCGAGTGATGGATGCTTACTTTGCAGTGTAGTAGTCCAAGAAGGCGGGAAGGAGGCGGCCGAAGAATCCAAAGGAGGACGAGAGGGAGACCAGAGTGGACGGGTCACTGAGGCCGCGGGACTCGGCGATCTGCCCCAGGTTGTTGAGGAAGACCAGACCCAGCGTGCCACTGAACATGTAGCTGAAGAAGTACATCCAGAAGTCGAACCTCCGTAGCAACCGGAGACCATCGACCTCCTCTCCTTGACCTCCTCCTCCACGTTCGAGCCCTACGCCCTGCTCCTTCCCTCCTTCCTCCTCCTTGCTGGCCACCTCCACCTTCACCACCGACACGTCGCACCAGAGGTCGTGCACTCTGTTCTCCCTCTTGGCCGCCTCCTGTATCTTGACCAAGCTCTCCCGGACCCTGAGCGCCACCGGGATGAGCATCGGGACGGCGAGCATCACGTAGAGGCTGATCATGTGCTCCCGGGACGAGAACCCCAGGGACTTGGAGCCGATGCTGCCAATGATGGCGCAGGCGCCAGTGGCCAGGGTGATGGCGAACATGGCGAAGAACCCGACGTCGGTCCTCTTGCCGCTCCCCGGCTTCACCACCCGGATCGACGGCACCGCCACGAGTGTGACGACCATCGGCACGACGGCATTCAGGAGGAGGTACTTCTCGGCGCCACCGAGCCCGGGGAGCGTGTCCGACATGGTGGTGTAGAACTTGGCGCTGAGTCCGAGGTAGCTGGTGGCGAGGCTGACGGCGACGCGGCTGTCGGAGGGGAAGTTGTTGATGCAGAGGAGGTAGCAGACGGTGTTGATCCAGCAGATGCCATTACCAGCAAGGGAGGTGAGCGCGAACATGTGCCAGTACGCCAGCCGGGGGCTCTCGAGGAACAGGTACTGGACGCCGTAGCCGACGAGCCCGAAGGCGGCGCCGACGAGGGCGACCGCCCAGAGCGGGACGTAGAGCGCCGCGACCCCGGCGAGCCAGCCGAAGAGCTTCCCGGCGTCGGAGGCGAAGGCGAGGAAGTTGAGCTGCACCTGGGAGATGCGCTTCACGTCCTTGAGCTGCGACGAGTAGACGGGGAAGTCGGAGTTGGGGCCGTTGATGGTCTGCAGCCAGACGCTCCCCACCAGGCTCAGCCAGTGGACTGAGGTAGGAGAAGGCATGATTGTTTTTCTCTCTCTGCCTCTCTCGCCGAGCTACCGGCGCTGGTGTGGTACTACTTATGCGGTCGCCACGATCGGCCGGACGGCGATAAATGCGCGATGGCGACGGCGCTCGGTCGATGGGATATATCTATCGGTAGTGTTGGTTGTGTGGTTTCCTCCTGTGGCGTCCATTATGGCCTGTGGCACGCAGCTATATAGTGCTCGATCGATCCGCCGCTCTGGCCTCTGGGGTTCGTTTGGGCTAGGAGGACCCATGACTCCAGGAGAGATCGACATGCACCTGAGCTGATGAGCTGATGGACATGGCCGGCGCATGGGGTTGGCAACGTTGAAAAGATTGGCAGCGCGAGACCGGCCGGCCACATTGACGTACGTGAACGATTCCAACTGCTGATCGGCCGTGACATCCGCCGTACGTCCGTATACGTTGGAAGCTGCCAGCCATGGCTCGTACGTCAAGTTAAGTTGGAAGCTGCCAACTTCTGGCTCAAATTCATCGGAGCTACTCACTGCTGAGGTGCTGCAGGGCACGGCCGACGTCCGGTGACCGGCGGGCCTCGCCGTGGATCCGATGGAGGAACGTGCATGTCGGGGACTCCGGCTGACAGCTCGCCAGGTATGGATATACTCCCACATCGTATCACACTGTCAAAACAGGGCCCGAGCTGATGAGGCCGCACTAGAGGGCACATCATACTACCAAGGATCAGGTTAACTAAGGTTCCGTACGGGACACAGGACACATGTGTGCATACATTTTCACGCGTGTACCTGCCGCGATGTACATATACTAGATTCGAACGGCGCGGCTTGCCGCGCGGCACTTGTTGTTTCAGTTAAATTTTTGCCCGTGGTTATCACATTTTATACAGACTGTTAAAATGATGGTTTATATCCATATGTATAAGCAAAATAGAATTGTAATGAGAAGTTACTCAAACTTGTACCACATATCAGAAAGTTGATGACAGGTCTATAGATTCGAAAGTACACTTTTAGGATTGTATGAAATCAACAATCACCACGTCATGCAATCAAAATCTTAAGATGCCTTACTAATGAAGCGCCACCTGTTGATTCTAATTTTTCCCCCAGTTCTCATGTATTGTACACATTAATATTCCACGCAAGAATATAAGATATATAAAAAGGAAGAAACAACACATAAACAGTGAGAATATATCAATATCAGTGTTAATGTGTCTAAGATTACGACAAAGATCACATGATTATTTACATATGGCTGGATAAAAGCATCAAAATAAGGGCATATAAGGGATACCGGTATGTCCATCGGCATGAAAGCGCAATGCTATATGAACCACAACATAACAAATAGATAGCAGGGAAATATATACTAATAGAGATGTGGAGCAAAATTGAAACTCTGGCACGACAACACAAAGGGGCTATATAGCTATCATAGTGGCATAATGGCCGGATGGTTGAAAAATTGAGGTATATCTCAGCATTGCCTAAGGAGTGTGAAGACGGTGTAGATTAAGCTGACCAAGAGGCCGCTATTTTTGTTGGTAACAACAGTGGGTTGGCTGCAAAGAGTTGCAAAGAAAGTACATCGGGTTAGTATAGCCATTTTAGGACAGCAGAGTTTATATACCCGATTCAACATGAAAGCTGATAGTACCTCATGAGTATATTGTTCTTCACTACTGTTGTAAAAATATGCATCCATGTAGATGGTTTTCGACAGCATTTATTTTGAGCACCTGCATAAGTGAATCAAATTGAAACTGTGTTATAATGAAGCAGAGCACTCGGTATCAGAACTGAATTGTTTGATCAGATTTAACTGAATTGTTTGATCAGGTTTGCCCAGCTACATGGAAACCAATATGAGATGAGATTATTTTCCATTTAAGTAGGTTATACAAATGATCTTCTATCTAACCTGGCGATAAGGACCTGTGTATGGAACATCGATGATAGGGTCGTTTGCAAGGGGCATCAATAACAGACCCATTAGGCATGCCACCGTGATTAAATAGTGGATTCAAGATTAAACAGCCCAAGGTGCGAAGTGAACAATCCTAGTGATGATACATGGATCCGGTCTGTTGGATACATGCATAGGCTATAGCTTCAACGCAGGTATCTTTCCAAAGAGGAAACATATCATTACAGATCGTGAATTTTCTTGCGTTTCCACGCAGCGATACAGTATTAAATCAACTATTCAGTATAAGTTACCAGAGCAATGACAGGTTAAATCCAAACGTTTCCATTACTTAACAAATATGCATATGTAATATACTAATTAAGTAGTTATATGGAACCACCAAAGAAAAGGAATGCCTGAACTAAATATAGCGTAATTTTTGACTGAAAATGGTAGATGGAATCCTTCTATTTATAACATAGGAAAATAGAGATCAAATTTGAATGCCTCCTATATCATTTGGAGGACAAAAGACAAAAGGAGCGTAAAGGCAAATTGAAAGAAAATTATGTTTTCTCTTATTTTGGCAACCCACTATAGCCCAAGATGTTGTGACAGTTGCTCAATAAGCTAAAAGAGAAAAGAAGTAACCCTATGTGCACGTGCACATCAGTTGGTCAAGTCTGCATGAACTGCATCGGCATACTGTTCAAGGAAACGAAGAGAGAAGTGGGGGTTTACGTGCAAGAGGGTCAAATGCAGTGAGGTCGTGTAGAGCCGAGGCTGCAACTGGACTCGATTGACGTTCCATGCGAGCTGGACTGCAGCAGCAACCCGCTTGTCCCATTGAGTGTCAAAGAGGAGAGAGGCAGAACAGACTGCCAATATAATTGCAACACAAAACAATATCATTTTGTATGCCCAGGCAAAATACTAAATCGAGACAGAATATAGAATCAAAACGGTTTCTGCAAACTTTTCTAAAAGCAATGTAGCTTAGGTACAATATTATCAAAGGCAGTAAAAATGTAACAGTTTTCTATAACTTCACGTGAATATATCAAGATTAGAAATCTGTAATGACCAACTATATTTAGATATTCGTAAATAGTAGGCACCGTATTATTAGAAGTTGAGTCAAAACAATAGAGTAAGTAGTGTTCACCCACTTGATGGCCAATAGCACAACACTACATCTACTAACAACAATATAAATGTCTATGCTTATTTTAGAAAGCATGGTTAAAGCATCCAACTTAATATCAAACTGCGGCCAAGATATTTATAGTAGATAGTAGTGATGCTCACCGATGCTATGGAAAGGGTCTTCACTTCATTATATAATTTTCTAATTAGTTGATGGATAGAGAGAGTATCAGTTGGACAATATATCAGACTGTGAATGGGATTATCTTTTAGAAAATGAAGGACAAAACAAAAGCCTCGTCCAAAAAAGAACTTTAGAAGGAGGAGGCACATATTTAACCTCGGAAGAGGATTAACTCCTGTTTCTAAACCAAGCAGCGATCATACCAAATGCAATATGCAATGCACTGAATGAAAAAAAATAAAGTGTGTTAACTACGTAAGAGCATCACTGAATGATACAACAATTCTTACCTAACCTACTCCATGATGAAGAACTCATATGCCATATGTGGTGCTAGCAATAAAAGGTAATAAATCAACAGGATGAAACAGTATGCACCGGCTTACCATATTTCACCATAAGCGGAGAACATTATGCCATTGTGTAAACAAATGGGTGCAGTCCAGAATTGGCCAACATTAGAGAACATGGATGCTTAAAGCCTACATCTGCAAGTGGCGAAAGGAAATTGCAAAAGTGAATTAGCATTCATTTAAGTGAATGCAAGAGAAGGAAGGAAGTATCTACGCAAATAGCTTATTCTTATAGTAAGCATAGCACAAATAGTTATAGAACATCATAGAGGTAGATCCCGGTGAGAAATTCTCGACTACTACGCTGGGCGCCGCATGTATCCAGCGCCCAGGCCCAGGTTGGCATGAGAGGATGTGGCCGTTCTGGACAACAGTCCACATCATCCCACGACAACCAGTAACAAAGAGGAGCAATTGGAGGTCGTAGATACATATATTGACAGGGAATGGACGCTGAGCTGAGAGCTTGCCGGATATTTAGAATTGGAAGCAAATATATAAAAATGATGTACCCAAACCTTCTACTCTGATCAGACTTACTGAATATGAGACTTAATTTAAGAAAAAGATAGTGGAGGTTCATCAACATTGGTTATTGATACCCAGAGCACAGAAGCCTATCACCACAAATGTTTCAAAACGCGGATATGCATGTGTAAAAGGTTCACGAACATTGAGCATAATTTAGAAATTGATGTCCCATTCACTCCATTCATAATTTCATATCATCTGCTCCCAAATGAAATTGCCCGATTAGGACTATGGAGGGCATTAAATAATCTATAAATAAGAAAAGCTTTGACAAACCTATGAGTAAATCTGAACAATAGTACATAAAGAATCAAAACTGGGGCAATCAATAAACTTTTGGATCAAGAAATTGGCATGAAACATATACTATCAAAAACAAAACTGGATTGGCCTAGCTATAGGAAGGAAATGAACCTGGGGATGAACAAATCGAAATGAGAAGTTGTTCAACTGGGCTTGGGAACTTCGATCTAGACATGTGACACCGTGGATTACCTCTGTAAAGGGAACACAACAGTGTCAGCATCGTCGCTCCACCATCTCACCCAGTACCTGCAACAGAGCCAGCTAAGAACTGTGTACCAACGATCAGCAAAGAAGAAAAATGTTCTAATCAGGTGACAAAAATGTTCAAATCAGCAAGCAAAATATCAAGCACTAATTACTGGAGACCTACCATCTGCAAATTTACATCTATCTCAAGCACAACTATCTAAAGAACTGCATGAAGCTGACTCTACCTCTACGCATAGACAGCAAGCACAGCTACTAAAAAGAAATTGGACAGCCTAGAAACTGCAGCTAACCTATATGCACAGCCAATCCATAGGAAAACAACAACGATTTCTTGCACGCACCTCAAACCAGCACTTCATATCGAGCATAGGATCCAACCTAAGAGCAAGACTGAATTTGGCATCGGAGAATGGCGGTGGACGGAACCTGGATTCGCCGACCCTCTTCTCCAGCAGCGGTGCGAAAGGAGGTCCGGCTGCATCCTCGCCTCGAGTCCTGCTACCCGACGCGACCGTGCAGATGAGTATATCATGTCATGAAATGAACTGGAAGATAGTGGATGAGAAGAAACTGGACCATTACTAATCAGTTGGAACATCTCCAAATTTCACCACACATAAATCCCCCCAAAATTTCCTTAGATTAAAGTATATCCCCTCAACGACACAATAGAAGTAATTAATCCTCAACCAGAAAACAGCACCCGAGTTGTAATCAAACTCATGTCCTTTGATGCAATACAATTAATACAGTAAACACACTAATGGGATACTGGATGCTAGGGAAATGGTATATTCTTACAGATTGTTAATTAGAATGAACTAAACAACAAACCTGCAAAATAAAGGACTTCCCGAACCAGATCCAACCAGATTAGTGGTGCCTGCTTGGTCTGTCCTTCATCCATCTCGTCCCCAGTTCATCTCCTCCGCTCAACCAAAACCAAACCACCCCTAGATTGGCAGTTTTCCTCCCAGGGACACCCGACCTGACGCTCTGGGCGTTTACCACACAAGTTAGGCCACACTCCTTGTTCCAAGCCACTGCGGGAAGAAGGGATTAGCAAACACACACACACAAGCACGCTAGCATGCGCACATACAGAGAGGCAGAGGGAGACGAACCTGTATTCCCACGGTGGAGGCGGCAGCAAGAGAAGAGCTGTGGAGCCCGAGGGGATCGGCGAATCTGAGGTGCCTTCGTGTTGACGTCTTGGCCCTGTCGCGCGTGGTGGCAGCGGCCCGTGCGCAGTCGTCCCGCCAGAGCAGCAGATGGCGATCCTCCTGGCGATGGCCACGTCGCGCTCGTCTCGTCGGAGCAGCGGTTCTCCCGGCGGCAGCACGCGGCGAGAGACGGGGCGGGAGGGGATTGGAGGTGAAGAGAGAAGACGGAGGAGAAGGTGCAGGCGGGGACGACGGCGGCGCGAAGGAGGAGACGCGGGGATTGGGAGAGAGACGGGGAGCGGATTGGGGGAGAACGCGTGCGAGCGATTGGCGGCTAGGGTTTCACCCGCGGGGCACAGATTATATACCGCAGGGCAAAATGACTATTTTGCCCAGAAAATGGACGGCTCAGATCGAGGCGGGTTTGGTTCTCTTTGATCGGACGGTCCAAACTTCCCAGTCGCTGAGGAGAGAGCTGTGCGGACCGAGTTATCCACCCGCGAAGTCAATGACCGGTGGGACCAGGAACCGTAAAAAAAACACCGCGCGATCGGACGGCTGAGATCGCATCTGGTTTCTATAGGACGGTCGAGAATCGCTGAGCTCTGAGCAACGCCGGTCTCTAGGCAAGGATGTTATCTTTAGATGTCCACGTGCAAAATATGAGTTTCGATTTGGATATGGATTTAGTTTCGTGCGGATGCGGATCAGATTAATTAGCTAGCGTTCATGTCCTACTGACACTCATCAGTCGTTTCACTCACTCAATTAGAAAGATTTTCGACTTGAATTCTCGTACGTACGTATACTCAGTTTGCTGGCGTGACGTCTATTTTGCCACGTGCATGCTCTCAGAGAGGGTGGTTGCGTATGTGTAGACTGTACAATAAAACGCACGTGTTCTTCAGATCGAGCAAGTTAACTTAAATTTTAAAACAACTTTACCGTGTGCGTACTGTTAATCTGGTAAAACTTTAAGTCTTGTGCTAAATTTGAGATCACATCGAGATCGCGCTGGGTAGAAGAACAAGTTCTCAAAGATTTTTCAATAAGGTCATCAATAAGATCGCGCTAGGGTAGAAGAGCAAGTTGACTTAATTTTAAAACGATGTAACGACTCTGCCGTGAGCATTCTGATCGTGTGGTACATTTGTGTGCCTTGCGCTAAAATTGCGATCACATTGAGATCACGCTGGCTCTTAAGGAAATGAAAAGACGTAACCGCAGTTGCCAATTCCTATTTAGCGTGGAAATCACTAGAAAAACGGTTCTCTTTGCGAAGGGAACCCAGCGGACCGTGGCGTGATGACAAGTGTCAGCTTTTCTCTTCACGCGGTTCTCCGTGGGTGCTTGCATATACGACAAGTGGCAGTACGAGAGAGTTTTGGTGGGATTTCAGCTTCTCCGTGCGGAGAGTTGCATGTGCATTTATTTTAAGATTCGTTTTTAAAAATGAAATATCTTGAGAACCGTTTATCCAAATTACGAACCGTTTTCACTTTTGAGCTCCTCGCGTCGAGATCTTCAAAACTAGATTCCATGTTGATAGGTTTCGACAAACTTTTTTTGTAGAACCAGTTATGTATAATTGTACAATCCGTGTCTGTGTAGTTATACAAACTGTGTTTGCCTAGTTGTACAGCATGTGTCTATATAGTAGTACAATCTGTGTCTGTACAATCTGTGTCTGTCTAATTATACAACATGTGTCTGTACAAGCTGTGTCTGCCTAGTTGTACAACATGTTTCTATATAGTTGTACAACATGTGTCTTTAGTTGTACAACATGTTAGTTGTACAAACTGTGTTTGCGTAGTTGTACAACATGTGTCTGTATAGCTGTACAACCTGTGTCTGTATAATCTGTATCTGTCTAGTTGTACAACATGTGTCTGTGTAGTTGTACATTTTTTGGGTACGCATATACACCTATATGTATAGGTGTACATGTGTACCCGGAAAATACTAACTAAAAGGAAAAAAACGTGCAATTGAATGCATGAGTTGTACACCATGTTCTATACTCCGGTATTGTTTGTACATCTCAGATTTTAAAATTTCATGGTATCGTGCTTATAGTAGCAGGTTTTGTACATCACGTACTGGTTTCTGTACGTCCGGCCGGCCGGCCTGGTCGCGCGCGTACGGTGTTGCACCTTCCGTCCTTCCGTCCACGCGCTGAAATTTCCTTTCGATCGGACCAGGACCACTTACACGTGGTGTCGTGTTGAAATTTCCTTCTGTCCACGCGCTGCCACATGGCGTCCTCTTGTGCACGAACTGCCCTTCCGGAAGGGAGCCCTTTTCTTAGGAGCACCCTCGCGGCTTGCTCCCTACAGCCCGAGCGGTGGGTGGGCCGTTCAACTGGGCCTTGCGAGGTGAAAAGCCCAATATGTTGGTGCTGCCATGGTAGAGTCCAACAAGCGCGGATCTAGTCCTAGGCCCAGCCGAGCTGTTCTTCCGTCAAATGTTTTGTACCTGTACTGTGCAGGAGCCCTAAAAAAAAATGTACTGTGCAGATTAGTAGGTTAAGTTTTAACTGTAATTTTTGTAGGTGCATGTCACGTCAAGCAAGCAAGTGGTACAGTCCAAACTAACGAGTCAGCACACCAGCTTTGTCGATGGACAGATTCCTCGCGTGAGTCATGCCTGACATCAGCTAATCTGACCCTCGCTTATTTTCTATGGACCAAGATGGGCGCGCACGCATGGCATGGGCACGTGCGTCCAAATGGAGACTCCACCACCCTCGTGCCGCTCTCTTTTTCCCTCGAGTATGAGGTGCGAAGAAAGTGACCAATTTTCTGTTTAAACCGGTGAAAATCATGTTTAAAAATTTTAAAAAATTATCAACAAAAATATACTACGTTGGGAGTTCTATAGACATGCAAATTTGCAAATTGAAACTCAAAGTTACTATTCACGGGCGAAGTACTGTTCATTGTTGAATTTGTCATTTTCATAGCTCCTAAACAAATTTCAGTTTCAACTTGCAAATTTGCACGTTTGTAGAACTCTACCTTTCCAACGTAATGCATTTTTGTTTAGAATTTTTTAGAACTTTTAAACATAATTTTCTCGTGGTTTTCACCGGTTTCCACTAAAAGTTAGTTTCCACCGGATATTCTCTTGGAGGAGCGAGGGCACAACCAGTCTGTTCTTTGTTGATCATCAGCTTATTTATGCCGCACCATGTTTCGATTTACTCACGTAGAACGCGGTGAAATGCACGGAGTGGGCAAAACACATTCGCAATTTTACGTTTGCAGCTCTAGAAATTTCATTAGATCGATTGATACTACTTGCTTGATGCGCTGGCTGGATAGGATGGTTAGCTACGCCTACTAGGACAAGCACATACTCCCTTCCGTTCCATAATATAAGATGTTATAGATAGATCACGTCTTGGTTAGGTGTAAACGCAAATGAGTGTACATACACATTAAAATATGTCTAAATATATCTAGATACATGTGAATGTGGACAAAAATTAAAACATCTTATATTTATAAATGGAGGGAGTATATAATGTCGATCGGATCACGAGAGTGACGCGGCACCACTTGGCCAAGCTCATCGATCGATCAGCTAGGCTGCCGAACTCGATCTGATAACTGAACACTGAGATGGGGCAACCGATGGAGTGCAAAAGCAGAAACACCTTATCGCAAGCCTACTTGAGAGAGAGAAGTTGGATTTGTTAACAATCTCGTTTCGCCATCCAGTCATTCACGCCAGAAAAAAAAAATCAATGTGTTAACGCGTAAGCAACTCGTCTTGTGTTGTGACAACTTGGTCGGGTCGCACTCGTCTTGTGTTGTGACACGTACGGCGGCAAGCGTGACCATTTTCTCGTACTGGCTTAAGCAGCACCGTCCGTTCGTCTCTGTCGACACCTCTTCAATGGCCGGCCATGTGGACTGTTTCCCCTGATTACGCGCCCATTTTGTCTCTTCTGTTTCGTATCTGACCCCAAGTGACGGTAGCTCAAATGTACGACCCCATGAGAGATGAGACACGAGGTGATGATCTTGCAAAAAAAAAAAAGACTAATGAAATGTTCTATTTTGTTAGTACCGGAGAAAATCGTACTAATCTAATTTAAATATATTTTCCTTCCTGAAATATCTATTTCTTTCATTTCAAAATAATACTAATATTTCCTCCAAAATTATACCAATGTGTAAAGATGATACTACTTCCATTCTAATGAATAAAATGTATAAATTTAGTAAAAAAATCAAATATGTAGAAAAAATATCAAGATATACAATATTAAATAAACAAATTACGAAAAAAATATTTTACGATGGATGTATTAATACTGATTTGATATAGTAAATGTTTATATTTTTGTCTATAAAAATGGTCAAACTTATAAGAAGTGAATTCTAACTAATTTTATTGCGTTTGCACGAAAGAAGAACAATATAGTGTGCCTGGTTTCCGCAACAACGTCGTAAATGTGTACTACTAAGTTGTCATTGAAAAATGTGGACCAACTTGACTGCACATAGAGGAAATGCACACTACACCGCTCTTCAACTTTATTTCCACCTTTAACAAAGGAAGCAATGCGAGATCGATTCTTCAACGCAAAAAGGAACGAGAAATTGAATATTGAATACAATTTCTTGTTAATTAGTACAACATGTCTCAAAGCGTCCATGTAAATTTGAGATTTATTTGATCAGTTTAGCATGTCTCGGAGCATCCATGTAAATTTGGAATCTCTAGTGTTCTTCAATAATTTTCTGAGCTCGATCCAATTCACATGATGTGTGCAAAGAAAAGAGATATAATATAGTTTTCTTCTCAGAATATGGTAATATATTATATTGTTCTCTCTAAAAATGGACAATATACTTAATGCATCATCGGTATATCTGGTTTCTGTACTAACATGTTGAATATATACATTGCCAGACTATTATTAAAATAACTCGAGAATTAATTGTCGTGCACATAGAGCAACCACACAGAACATCAACTTTAAACTTCATTTTCACCTTTAAAAGTGCCTGAAATGCGAGGGTTAATTCCTCCAATGCAAAAAAGGAGAAACTAAATATTGGATAAAATTTGTTTTTGATTATTTTATAATGATTCAAAACATCCATGTAAATTTTTTGAGATAAAAATGAATAACAGTTTTAGCCATCTAAACCTTTAGGATGTTTACTGAAAACCAGAATTACAAAGCTTTAAAATATGTAGAGCAATAGTCCCACACATATTGTTATTTTTTTTAACGAACGCGGTAGGGTAAACCACTACGACTATTTGTTTGAAATAATAAAACGCAAATCTACGTCTGTAAGGACTGGGTGTGTGTCTTGTACATCCACATTTCTAACCAAGTGAGTTAAACACGTATTACTACAGGTGACATAAAAATCTTTTTTTTCTGGGAGAAACAAAAAAAATCTCGCTGTATATGTTATTCACTTAGAGCATCTCTAGCAGAGCCTTAAAACGCGAAAAACCTTAAAAGTCCGGCGAGTTTACGGGCTGAGGCTGTTTTTTTGCCAGAGTAAAGCTCGTAAAGACGGCTCGGCCCGTAAACCGGATAAGGGGGCCCGTGAATGTGCGCCGCTAGCCCTTATTTATGACGGCCGAGGGGCATTTCTCAGTTCCGAACCCTCACCCTTCCACCGCCGCCGACGAGCAATCCGCCCACCGCTCCGCCGCCTCCGATGCGCGATTCAACACCGCCGAGCTCAGATCCGGCACCGCGGACCTCAGATGGCACCGAAGAGGGAGTGCGGCGCACTGCCGGGCGGCGACTACTCCGACGAGCGGCGGGCGTTGTTGGTCCGGAGCGACGGCGCGCGGAAGCGCTGCGCGCGCAAATGGATCAACGACCACAAGCCGGTGCCACCGTTGCTCCTCGTCCGCGAGGTCGAGCAGTTTGACCGGCTCCGATGGGAGCGCGAGCTGATCCGCCGAGCTCGTCTCCGCAACGGTGGCAAGGGGAGCTCCACCGGCGCAAACAGCTCATCCACGCCGCCAGCACTTCCTCCGCAGGAGGAGTACGACGCCAGCAGCTTCGGGTCCTCCCTCGCGCCGGAGGATTTCGTCTGCGACGACGACCTCGAGCACACCATGGCGGTGGTGAAGCTACGCTCCGCGCTGGAGGCGGCGGAGCGTACTGCGCAGGTCGACCGCGACCATGAGATCTTCCTGCACCAGGGGCTCAAGCAGGACCGCGCGGCCAGGGAGAAAGAGGCGGCTTGGGAGCAGGACGCGGCGATGGTCGTCGATCTCGTCTTCGACGAGGAGTGAAGTCCAACGCCGCTGCGTCGCCGCCGTGCCCGAGGATCCGGTGAGCCTAATTTTGGGTTTAGGTTAGGGCGGCGACGGTTTAGACTAGTTTAGATTTGGTTTAGTGTAGTTTGTATGTAAAATCCGGACGAATTCACCTGCATGCGATGAATCGATGAAGAACTCGTGTTGTTCCTGCCAAAATTGCTAGATTTACACTTTCGTTTAATGTTTCTGCTATGCACCGCGCATATTCGTGAGCACAAATGACTAAAACGCGAACCGTAAACCGCGTTTGAGGTTTCGCGTTTTAAGAGCTCTGCTAGAGAGATGCTCTTCCTATGAATTTGTCAAAGGGCGAGCTCGTCATTTTACACATCCTCTTCCTCCTCCCATCGATCTCCAGCCCGTCTATTTATAGCGGCACCGTCGGCCATCGCCACCATTAACCAGTTCACGGGCAGGCACCGCTTCCTGAAACCCCACGCGCAGAGAGAGAAACATGCAGCGTCTCGCCTCCTCCCGGAGGCTCCTCCAGGCCGCGCTCGCCCCCGGCCGGGCGCATTCCAGCCTCTCCGCCGCCGCCGTCGCCGCCGCGCCGGAGAATGGCGTCGTCGCCCCCAAGATGCCGGCGTTCGACTACACGCCGCCGCCGTACGACGGGCCGCGGCTGGAGGAGATCGCCCGGAAGCGGGCCGAGTTCCTCAGCCCGTCGCTCTTCCACTTCTACGACCGCCCTGTACGTGTGCCCCCAGTTCAACCCGATCTCATTTCCATTTTCGACGGAAACATTAACTAATCGGACACCCGATTTGGTGATTTCCCCACTAAAAACACCCAACACGAACAGTACACGTACCAGTTAAACTGAACTGCGCCTCTGTTTTAATGACGGCATCATTTCTTACTTCAAATGATCATGAGTTAGATCTTATTCTGGAATGTTTTCTTCTTTCCCTTTCCGACAATTGCTTGCTGGTACGCTTTTAGTAGTTTCGCCGTGACAAAAGGCAGTCTTTTTTGTAGTTCTTTCCCTAAGCAGCGATCAGTTGATCATATTTATCGTTTTTGGATATATTCAGTTAGGAATGCTATTTTAACATGAGCACTGCTCTTACCCGCTGTGTGGTGATTGGTCAGATTTAGGAATCGTATAGCTAAGATTCCCAAGAAGGGAATCACAGAGAAGGTTTAAACTTCAAAGGAGTATCCTTTGCCTCCTTGGGAATCTTCATAAGACTAGCCACAAAAGTTCTGCACCGCACGCAGTACCACTCCATTGGATCTGCCTCTCTGCAGTACTAGCAGCTATGTTTTATTGGGACCTAATAAATCATGAACGAAAAATTGTGATCGTATCTTATCACGGACAACTTTGCACAACTAACTCCTGCTGGAGTCTGTAAGATCTTGCATCTGTGGCTGTGCCACTATTTTTTATTAAGAAAGCGATCCCTGACAACTAAATGTTTTCTAAACTGCACATGCGTTGCCAAAGTATATAATATAGGTCCAAAGATGGGATTTCTACAGATAGCGCCAAGTTGTGTGCTCACCCACATGGCCACATATACATAGGAGCTCATGGTTATACTCAGATCAGCACATATCACGTTTAAACTATATTTGTATGCAAATACTTATCTCATTTTTGTAAGACACTAAGGAAATTCGATAGAACACTGTTTGTTGGGTAGCTCTTTGAGATCCCCTTGAACTTTTGAAAACAAAGCTAGTTTATAAGTTCTTGAAGGAGTGGAAAGGAAAAAAGGTTGAACCATTAGCTGTTGTTACTTCAATATCTGAGATAGTGTCTCAGTACTTAGTGTTACATTCAATGTAACAATCTGAACAAGATAGGGAGTGTAGTTTGATGATTAAATGAGGAAAGCTAATGTCATGCGATGCAAAATTATAAATTGATCTTCAAAATTTCAGCACTGAAAATTGACCATATTAGCACAAAACAATTATTGCAGTTGAACATAGTCGATGGGAAGATGCAGTACCTGTTTGATGAGGATGGTCGCCGTTACCTGGATGCTTTCGGTGGCATTGCAACCGTTTGTTGTGGGCACTGCCATCCTGATGTGATTGAAGCAATAGTCAACCAAGCAAAGAAGATACAACACTCCACAGTTCTGTATCTGAATCATGCGATTGCAGACTTTGCCGAGGCTTTGGCATCCAAAATGCCCGGTGATCTCAAGGTACTTTCAGCCTAGTTAAAATGTTACACATTTCTGTACCTGAAAGTATTTTGGAATTTATGGCTTAAACTATAAGGTATTTTGGATATGCATAGATCATTTTTGTTGATCGAGCCTCATGTGAAGCTGCTCTTGTTCTCTTCAGGTTGTTTTCTTCACAAATTCTGGCACGGAGGCAAATGAGCTTGCGTTGATGATCGCCCGGCTTTACACTGGTTCCCATGACATTATTTCGCTTAGGAACGGATACCATGGGAATGCGCTGCAACAATGGGTGCTACTGCTCAATGCAACTGGAAATTTAACGTTGTCCAGGTAAGTTTCCGTCTAGCTGTTAGTTTTACACCATTAAGTAAGCACACCGGATTCTATCTATGATCATGAATTCGTCATGGTATCTGTCTAGCCATTTAGTTTGTACTTTTTTAATGGGAAATTGTGCATTTTATTTCATGGCATAGAGCAATGATATTTGTTCATTTACAATGTATGCAGACAGGAGTGCACCATGCTCTTAATCCAGACCCATATAGAGGTGCTTTTGGTTCAGACGGAGAGAAATATGCCAAAGATATACAGGAAACCATTGATTATGGGACTACAGGGAGAGTCGCTGGTTTCATTTCAGAAGCCATACAGGTATGCCAATATCAACACATTTGTCGTACTACCATCTTGTTCAAAACTTAGTTTCCTTGAAAATATTTTGGAATATTCTTCTCTGCAGGGAGTTGGTGGAATAGTGGAATTAGCACCAGGATACTTGCCTGCAGCCTATGATATGGTAAGGAAAGCTGGTGGCCTCTGCATCGCTGACGAAGTTCAGGCAGGAGTTGCACGAACTGGAAGCCACTTCTGGGGATTTGAAGGGCAGGGTGTCATCCCAGATATAGTTACTATGGCAAAGGTGAATTATCTCTCCCCAACTTTCATGCTTCAAGAGTTCATGCATAGGATTAGCTCGGACCTAAGAAGTTTACAATTAGTCAAACCATAGGCTGACATGTTGCTGTCATTCCTGTTCAGGGTATAGGGAACGGCATGCCAATAGGAGCAGTCGTTACGACGCCTGAGATTGCTCAGGTGTTAACCCGCAGAAGCTATTTCAACACCTTCGGTGGCAACCCTGTCAGCACTGCTGCCGGCCACGCTGTTCTCAAAGTACTGGAGAAGGAGAAGCTTCAGGAGAACGCGTTTGTTGTTGGCTCCTACCTGAAGGAACAACTTAACATTCTGAAAGAGAAGCATGACAGTGAGTACTAGTTAAGATAAAATCACGTCGCGAACACATGCCTCGAGGGTACATCTGTTGCTTACGTTTCACTTTTTGCAGTTATCGGCGATGTTAGGGGGAGGGGCCTTCTTCTCGGAGTCGAGCTGGTAACCGACCACGAAAAGAAAACTCCGGCAAAAGCTGAGATCGCGCAGGTCATGAACCACATGAAAGGTGATTACACGGACCTCATGTTTCATCGAGCTATGTCGTATCTCCATGCTTTACAGTTCTAAAACTAGACACAGGAATAGTAATATCTTGGATCTGATCCGATTGTTCTTCCTTCTTTCTGACAGATATGGGTGTGCTGGTGGGGAAAGGTGGCTTCTATGGCAATGTGTTCAGGGTAACACCTCCGTTGTGCTTCACCAAAGAGGATTCAGGTAAGATCTGCTCCTCTACTGCATAGTGTATACCTCGGCTTCTGATCCATGATTCTAACACGATGTGATGAACAACTTTGTGTCTCAGACTTCTTCATCGAGGTGATGGACATCGCGCTGTCGAAGCTGTGAAGAGGCAGAGCCAGGAGCTGACACTGCGTGCATACAGCCGTCAGCATGGGATCGCCGCCCGTAAATAAGAGACGATCTGTGAGACAGCACCTCGTTGTCTCGTGATCTGTCTTGCAAACCCATGATGCAGCTTCAGCCGTCATCGTTTGCATTTCCTGAACATTACTCAGCTTGTCAAGTAGTTTGTCACTGTATGTGAGTTCTTCGTGTTCAGATGTGTTACATGTGCTTGCTTTTATGATATCTCCAGCTTTCAGAAAAAAAGCATCGCTATTCACTTCTCAGAATCCCAGTGATACGAAAACGTGAATTCACCAGTATTATACAGAAATAATAGCGTATCAACCGGATAGCAAACAGTATAGTCAACACATCCAAACGATGCATCGAATCAGCAAGGATGAACCCGGACAAACAATGGTGAAACGAATCATTTACAGCAATTATACTCTACCATCCTCATTTAGAATACACAAACAACGCCGACCACGAAATTAAACAATGACCTGAACAGATATACACAAATGTACAAACCAAACAGCAGTAGGTACTAACTTGTGAAACCTATTTCTTTCCACCGATCATAGGTTGACCTCCACCCTTTGGACTAGGCATTCGTCGATCTGCTCATCTTACCTCCAGCACCGAAACTTTTCACATCAATCAAATCACCAAACAGATTGTCTGGCATGTAGTAGGGTTTGGCTGCTGCAGATGGTGCTTCTTTCGGTCTTTGGTTTCCATTCATTCGAACATCTGGAGCAATGACGAGGGCATTGTTTGCATGAGAGACAGGAGAGCTGTGCTGTTGCATAGGATTGGGGTTGGGGGTTGGAGATGGCACATGCTGCATTGGTGAAGAAGCATACGGTGTGAAGGAGCTGGATAGGCAACTGTTGTGGCAGCTGAAGCAACAGGAGGATTTGGCATTTGGTATGTGGCAGGCTGAAAAGGATTTACAGAGTTGGCACTTGTAGGCATGGCCCATGGGGTGCCGGTAGCTAGATGGATACTGTGGAGACTGAGTTGGATATGCTCCAGTCTGTGCACTCTGGGCCCAGGGTGCAACATAATTGTTGTATGGAGTGTACCCCTGATTTATTGGATAGGCCTGGTGGTTGGAAGGGTAATGTTGTCCATTTGGTGCATCAGGCTGATAGTTCGGCGGTAACTGTGACCCATTTGGCATGGCAGTCTGCTGACTGTCACTTTGGCTCTGAGTTGAAGAATCTGTCGATGCTTCAGGAGGACTGTACAAGGTGAGGCTTAAAAGGTCGATCATATCCTGCTCTTTTGATCGAGTGCCACTGACAGGAGCTGACTCAACAGGAACCAGTGCATTGCTCGCAACAGAAGATGAGGCTTCAGAAGTGCATCATCAACAGGTATAAGTGCATGCTCACCAACACTTGATGATGCCTCGTCGCTACTTATCACAGATTTGTTCTTTCTACAGATAAAAGAGTAATACATAATTAGTTAGGATCAAGAATATGCAGATTGCCAACCAAAGGTTACTCTCAAGTACCTTTTCGCTAACTGAGCAAACTCGTCATCTTCGTCCTCTTCAACAGGGGGCTCATTATGTGCAATTGGAGGTGCAGATGGTTGTTGTGTTGGATCCCCTCTGGGTATCTCGTCTCTCCTTGGTGTTTCAACTGGCAAAGGAGCACCAGAAGCAATTGCATCGTGTTTTGCTAGTACACTTTGTAAGCGATCATTTATTTCTAGACCTTGTTTCAGTAGCTCCTCATTCCTAAAACAGGAACCACAAAGGTCAAACATTACATTCGTGGCTGTGGCCTGCACTGCACTTTCATTTAGATAGCACAGGAACTGAAAAATGTGTACCATGCTTATGCATGTTACTGCTAGTGCTTACATTAAACTTCAAATTCACTAACGATAGGGGAAATATATGTTGTACAATCTGAGAGAGATGAACTTACCCTGTTGAACTGACAAACCCCATGAGCTTTTGTTGATTTGAACGACTTTGGCTGACAAGCTCTGTAACAATTTCATCTTTAACAGCCTGGTATGACCAAATATTGAATAGGTTATTTCATGAACTTCACTTAAACTAGCAATGCAATTTTCTTGTGAATATTCATTTACCATGCGATCAGCAGGATTCAAAGCATTCACCATATCACTCAGTAGTTCTGTCGCGTCTCTGATGTTATCCAAATCCCCTGAACTGGAGCAAAAAGAGATGATAGGTTATAACTCTAACATTAATAAGGAATAATAGAAGAGATAGCTGGTAGACAAAAGCTAAAGGAGCTGAATACAAGATAAGAAATGCAACCTCAGCGTTTCAACATCAGATGACATTCTGTCGTTTAGACTTCCAGTGGGATATGTAGGTGAACCATAGGGCTGAGAATGATGTGTTGCGGGAGGAGTAAATATTGGAGGGGCATCATAGGACGACGTGGGAATGCTACTCCTGACCTCTGTAACAGACCTTGGGTTAGCTGATATGATTAATTCAGTAGTTTATCCCCAAAAGTAAAAGTTAAATCATCTGACACTGAACCACTTATATACTTCAAACATTTCTTTCGAACAAGTTCTCGGCTAGTGTGAGGTTTATACTCATAAAATAATTGCAGCATACCTTCAGTTCAATGTATGACCAGTAATATTGTGGATATTTCCCCCAGGTCCACCAAATGCTTCTTGCCATGAGTCCAGAAGTATCAATATCTTATCCTTCACTTGCAGATCATGCTGGATGGATATTCAGAAAATAAATGTTCCCAACAAATTAGCATTTTTATTGGTTTCAATTGGTACACAGAAATAGAAGACAATGAGTGAATGAGACTGAAATCACAACTAGAAATGGAAACCACAAAAATGCAATGCCAATTATTTGATCCATTATGGATGAATTGCAAAATGGTTGTTACCGTTATAAGCAATAACAGTTAGCAAGTTGACCTAAAAAAGAATGAAGAATGACGGTTCGGCTCAAACAGCGAATTTGAGTCACAAAACAACAGGGATAATCAAAACTAGATCAACCACAGATAATACATGCAGGGTTCTTAAATGAAGTAAAAAAAAGAAA
Organism: Poa pratensis; assembly: GCA_947311845.1. Classification (NCBI taxonomy): domain Eukaryota; kingdom Viridiplantae; phylum Streptophyta; class Magnoliopsida; order Poales; family Poaceae; genus Poa; species Poa pratensis. Next base: position 35,073,840 of record CAMZMU010000060.1, on the reverse strand, counting down.
AGAAAACCACTTTATTTGAGATTGTATCAAGCATGGGAGACTAGATAAAGTTCTATATGACATGCAAAAGTTATCTGTAAAAGAAAAATGGTTAGGCAATTAAACAAGCATACACAAATTGATATTGCAAATGCCAGACTGTAAGCTAGACAACGTTCAAAAAAACGGTTCTGAGCGTACGATTAAGCGCAAAAGCGAGCGCATCGGCAGCATAACGCTTCGCTTTGGGAGACTAGATAAAGTTCTAAATGACTAGATAAAGCATGGTAGAAGCGGCTGCAGCATATGGAGATATACTTGCTAGTTAATTTTAAACATGTTTTTACTTCTCCTGGCAATTTAAATTTAGGCAACATCATAATTTTAAGGAGAGGAGCTGGAAGGGGCAAATGAGAGTATATATACTTGCTAGTTAATTTTAAACATGTTTTTACTTCTCCTGACAATTTAAATTTAGGCAACATCATAATTTTAAGGAGAGGAGCTGGAAGGGGCAAATGAGAGTATACCTTCTTCTGGACAATTTTAGCCATTTCTTGTAAAATATGCTGCTCAACAACTTCAGAATGAACATATTCACTACAGTTCTTCATCATTGTCTCCAACAGCTGCAAATATTTAATAACCAGTGTTAAAAATAAAAAGAGGCCTTTGAAGTGAAACTTTACAGAAGTCTACCAATAGTAACACATATTATTACAGTACGCACCGTCAAAGTGAAAAACTGAACTTTCGGATCCTTATGCTGCAGCCGCTTCTTCACTGCTTTTACCACATCTTTTGTTTGCCTGATTCAGCATTTGAAATATATTAGCACCCGGTAAGGTAAGCCTATTTGAAAATATATGCGTTAATCTGGATGTCTTCCCATCTATGCATTTAAACAAACAAAACATAGTTAAAAGTTTTCTTTTAATCCTTCATTCAAACACAAGGTAATACATAAATCACAAGCTACTGTATAAATTCATCTAGACGTCCTCCCATTATGCACTAAAACAAACAAAAACAGAGTTGCAAAGTTGTTTTTATAGAGTTCACTAGTTATACGATCATAAGGTAGCTAGTTGCAAAGTTGTTTTTATAGAGCTGTACGACAATGCAGTCGCATGCACCATGCAACTGTAAATGAATGCCTGACATGTCAGACTTGAACGTAGTTGAGCAATATCGCAACAGAACAGAACTTCAAACACAACTTTCTCATGAACAACTGTGACACAGTTTAGTTCTGAAAGAGTACCATCCAACTGCCACGGCATCAAAACCATACTATCGTCAAACTTAATCCTTCATAGTATTTCTTGACAAATAACCGGAACTACAGATAGAATTCATAGGTTGATTGACAGGAATGACAAGCAATGTATATGCAGCCCTGTATATTTGTCATAGCAATGCGATGATCCTCTGTGGAAGTTCTCTCATGATCAATCGAGACATCTAAGTCGAAGCTCCAGAACCTGAGGTCGAGTACAGTTTCTCAATTCAGCCTAAGCTAAAAAAAAAAAATGAAAAACGTGCCACGCTAAGCGAAAAGTAACACAGGCGTGTGCTTCGTACTTACAGCCCTTATTATACTACTAGTAGTTGTCGTAACATAGTAAACACTTGTAAACCATCCTAGGTAGGTTTCTAAGGCTGGAGGTCACTTCGTACCAATCATCCCAATTCAACTTCAATTTGGCACCTGTAATAATTCCCTAAAAAAACTTCAAACTGGGAGTAACAAAAATTCCCCAATAGACCGATATTTTGACCAAAACCCGCCCCAATCAATCGGGTCAACGGCCCCCGAACCAAAACCCAGAAGAGCAGCGCCGCGACAGAAGCAACAACAAACAAAACGCAATCGGTCACCCAGAATCCCCAATCCCCCACCATAATTCCTAGTACTCAGCGGCAAGCAACCATCAAACAAACGAAACAGCCATGTTCGATAGTAGTAGGACGATGTGGGAGGCCAGGGGGAGGGTGGGCGATGGGTGAGTACCATCGGTCGGCGTTGAGGGTGTCGCAGATTTCGAGGTTGACGGCCCAGTCGGGCCCTGCAGCAGGTGGCTGGTGGCCTTGTCGACCCGCGACGCCGCCGGCAGCCGCCCGGCCGGCCGCTGCCCCGACCCTCCCACAGAGTACATCGCCGCCGGAAGACGCGGCCTCACGAATTCGCCTCTCGGCGGCTAATCAATCGCGCTTGGCGCTTGGGGCTTTGGGAATCGGTCGCGGTACGGAGCTCGAAAGATTCCCTTGATTTTTTTTCAGCTAGCTAGCGATTGCTTTGCTTTTACGAGGAGGGAGAGACGGACGGGGAGAGAGGCAGGTCAGGTGCCGAAATTGGAAGAAGAGGCGAGGAAAGCCGTGTTGCGTGTGCGTGTTCTGTTATCCACTTCGGGCTCCGCGCGTTACGTGCATGACGGGTGGGCCTGGGTTCTGCGTGGCGGCGGTTATGCGGGTGGCTGGACGGTTTGGGTTTAAGCGGGTTTTCGCCTGCGGCATGGGGTTTATCTGCTGTCTGGAGTGCCGTACTTGCATTTGCATATCTCCTCTGTGGACAATCATCTTTGGACTGAAGAAAAGTACACAAAGTTAGCGATTGGGACAAAACCGGATGGTTCCAAACTGTTTGGCTTCTTGTCATCACGCACCATGAGAACTTTCTGTCAACTAATGGTTAAATCTGGTCAGAACATATTCTAATTCTTCAACGCGAAGGTGTACCAGAGAATCAGAGATACATATAGAGCGACTAACACATGTTGGATAGCGAAACACATGAGAAAATACTACAGTAGTATGGAAAATGGGTCAATTAAGTCACGATTATACTTCCACCCAAAATATATGTGCAAGCACCAACAAACGGCCAATGAAATTCACATCAACGTACAAGGAGAATACTTGAAAGGCCGGTCTACACACCATCAATAAGTGGGAGCCCTAGGCGACGTATGGAGAGTCCTCATTGCACGTACAAGGAGAATATTTACATGTTTAATTCTGTACAATACATTTTATTTCATAAACTAACAAGGGACATGTGTACACCAGATGATGTCGAGCACATTGCATATGATCATGTCAAATAAAATTTACATATTCAAACATATTAGAATTCACACCATTTATATTATTAGTGATTACTCTCGGCTCTGTAGTTGCAATACCAAGTATAGAACGTGCACAGTTTGTTCAACTTTGAGACCACGAAAAAGAAGTAACGAATAAACTGACTCAGCTTATACTCTTTAATTTTCTATTAATTTATCATACACTAGAAATCTCCATATTGAGATATTTTTAGATCGTTTTCTTTGTAGATCTTTACGATAAAAGGATATCGATTATACAGATTACGCACTACAAAAAGTTGTAGATCATATTTCTATGATATGCAACTCAGTCATACAAATTTATAAAAAATTAGTTAGGGATTTGGTTCTTCTTATTTATAAAAAATTGGTTGTGGGATCTTCCCCTACCTTATTCTTAAAAGAACTATTTAGTAACATCGCCAATTAGTGGTTAAACTATGCCAACAAATAACATGCTAAATACAAATAGATAAGTATATAAGTTTAGTAAAATTTGTATCGCCCCGAGACTATTAGACCGGCCCTGCTAGTATCTTCGGTGGCTTTCCCTCAGTTCGTTCGTGGTAACCAGGTTTTCAATGGCTACCAAGTATTTGGTTTGTGTACAAGAGGGATGGGGTTGACGATAACCATATTCTTGGTATATTCCCTTAAAAGCTGGCTCACTCCAACTGCCAGAAAACTGCTGGATGAGGCCAATGACCTTTAGAGGTTGGAAGACTGGTGGCTGGAGGGGGCGCGCAGGGTTGGCCAGCTATGGCTGGGGCTGCACAAGGCATTGCGCGGCGGTGGTCTGAGGACTAGGGAAGAAAATCCTATACGACCCAGCGTAAAACGACCCAGGTGTGGACCATCTTTATCACCGTACGATTTGATTCACTCGGTGCGTCGGCCGGATTTGCTTAACGAGAATGCCACATGTACGATGGAGGACATGGTCCACGCGTGGGTTCTACCACCGCTGGGTCGTATAAGATTTTTTTCCGAGGACCAGGGCCTAGGTGCCAGCAAGAGGCCCTCTCCCCTGCTCTTCACGCATGTGTACTTTGCTCCCATTTCTCTCGTCTTGAGCAACGATTTCTGTAAAATGTAATTTTTCGTGATTTTTTCCTTGCTTGATTTTGGTGCGTCATATCTCAGCATGATGCTAATCTTGTGTAATGCTTTACTTAATGTCACCTACTAATATGTAAAAAAACTCATATTACAGTGTATATGCAAGGTTGCTTGGAAAAGAGAATTTGCTTTACGTACGACGCTACCTGTAGCAGAGCTCTTTTAGCATGGACAAAGTCAGGCACACACACGTCCACATCTCTGCCAACAAGTCAAGAGGGCGTTAAAGTTCTCCATATCCACTTATCCAGCATATCCTATTCGCGCGCGCGGCGGACACGTAACCATCGTTTCCAAGCTAACTTCCATACACCATACAGCAATGGCCAGCTAACCAAAAGGATTCCCGGTGCACTCCTGTTCTGATGCTAAGTTGCTAATTAACCACCCAGCTCAACCCGATCGAATCACCCTAATATAAAAACTCTCCGCGCTGCCGGTTGGATAGTCGGATAGAGCATCATATCCGTCACCACGCGCTTGTCTCGAAGTTATTCACTAATCTATTCATTCCCTCAAAAAAATAACTAATCTATTCATTGGTTAACCAGCGACTTGGGAATCTGAGGATAACGATTGATTGACTAATCAAACTGGGAAACTTAGGAGGGGCAGCACGTACAAGGGGAAAAAGGAGAGAACGTTGACCTGTGAACAGTCTACGACTGGGGCGCAGATTGGCTGACTTTGGGAGGCTCAAAGTCAGGTGACTTTGGGTCACCGACATGTGGGTCCACTCTAGGTGGGACTCACATGTCAATGACCTCAAATTCAGGGGTTCCAAAGTCAGCGAATCCTCAGCCCTACGACTGATGGCACGGATGCGAGGAAGTTTAAGGAGATCGATCGAGTTGTTTGCTTTCGCCTTTCGGTTCCGGTCGCATATGACCTCGTGCCTTCTCGAGGTTCCCGTGTACTTTCCTGGCCGTCAAAGCTTTTTTTTTAGAATTCTTGTTCTTTTACAGTACAGCTGTAATATCTGAACTCACGCATAACGCACTCCACACACACTCAACACCACACGCACGCTACCTGTACGCAAGTTAGACCTAACCAGACTATACTAATCTTCTGAGCCTCCGTGAGCCCCTGGCCACCAAAGCTGAACGAAATCCATGTCGCTCAACCGTTCCGTTCCGTTCGTTCCGGTCTTTGGGGGTCAGCCCCTGGACAGGGACTTTTTTGTGTGTGGCTCAGGGACATTCTCTTGAGCGAATGAGTAGATGCTGCTAGACACTGCGGTCCGGCCCAGATTAGTTAGACCCGTGGGCATTTGGAAGTGGAACTAATGCCCATATCACGGTTGCGAAAACCCCACGAGCCGCCATGGATTTTCGACGATGAACGGCAAGGACGCTTTCTCTGTCCAAGTGTTTTTGTCATCCCATAAAAAATATTAGACCCACAGAACATTGCACACCAAAGAAATGTTCTGGTCTCACGACCCGCAACGACTTTTTGACGAGGAGGGGCAGCGATGCTTGGCATCCCATGATTTTTTTTTGATAAAAAGTGGATGACTCCAACGGGCCGACGCAAACGGACGAGCGTTTTGTCCGTTTGGGTCGGCAAACGAATGCGCGTCCGGCCCATGTACGCGTTTTTCAGCCACTGCACTCAACGAGCCAACGCATTGTGTATTGATCTCTGTTTTTGACCCGCCCAGGGTTTTGAACATAATAAAATCAATCACACCATGCAAATAATATAATCAAAATAGTTCGGCAAATATTTATTACAATCCAAATAATTCAGCAAATAATACAAATTGTTTTACAAATAACAAATTGTTCCACTCATAGTCTTACAAACCAAATAAATAGGAAATCAGTACTTCATCAAATGGAACTACTGGTTTCCGTAGTGCTGCCAGAGATGTTCCACCAAATCATTTTGGAGCTAAACATGGGCCACGAATGTCACGGTGGAAGTCGAGAAACTGAGCAAATGTGGACATTCCCTGGGGCTCAACCAACTCACCCAGAAACTATCATGCCTGATCATGCATACTCTCATCGCGTTCATCCTCCACAATCATGTTATGCATAATTACACAAGCTGTAATCACCTCCCATAGGGTGTCCTTGTCCCATGTTTTAGCAGGGTGTCGAACAATAGCCCATCGTGACTGGAGGGCACCGATTGCACGCTCCACATCCTTTCTAGCACTTTCTTGTTACTTGGCAAACATCTTCTTCTTCTCATCATTTGGATTGGCGATGGTCTTCACAAATGTAGTCCATGTAGGGTAAATGTCATCAGCAAGATAGTATGGCTTGTTGTACTCCCGGCCATTGATCTCATAGGTCAACTCAGGTGCATTGCCATTGGAAAGCCTGTTGAACAACGGAGACCGTTGAAGCACGTTGATATCATTGTGCGAGCCGGCCATGCAAAAAAACGAATGTCAAATCTACAAATCTTGTGATGCCACGGCCTCAAGTACGACCGTGCACGCCCCAACATGGCTCTTGTACTGCCCCTACCAAGTAAATGGGCAGTTCCTCCACTCTCAGTGCATACAATCTATGCTTACAAGTATCCCAGAGAAGCCTCTGACCTCGTTGATAGACAAGAGCCGGGCCATGTCCTCATAATTCGGCTCCCTCAAGTACTCCGGGCCGAACACCTGCACCACGGCTCTGCAAAAGTTGTACATTGCTTCTAGGCACGTGGACTCACTCAAACGCACGTACTCGTCAACAAGATCACCGGCAACTCCATATGCAAGCATGCGAATTGCGGCCGTGCATTTCTGATAGGAGGAGAACCCGAGGGCACCACACGCATTTCTTTTGCCTATGAAATAATCATTAAAATGCATCACCCCCAACCGGATGCGATTGAACAATGATCTTCTCATCCGGAAACGGCGTCGGAAAATCTTGGGAGGATATGTGGGTTTCATCCGACGAAAGTACTCGCTGGACATGGCCAGCTGACATGTTCCGGTCCAAGGCAGGAGAACGGCCCGGCAACGACCCTCGGAACACCGACCGCATCCTCTCTATGTACTCATTGACGATGAGGGTGGCAACTAGGCCGTCGCTCTCATCATCGGAGGAATCGTCCGATGATAATTGGTACATGATGTAGTTCTTGTAATACCACTCGTCAGAGCTATCCATGGCCGAGTTCGTACCTGAGTAGTTGCCGGGGCAAACGGCCGAACACCTTGTGGCCGACGTCGGGGTCACGGGCGCTGCGAGAGAGATGGCCGCAAGATTCACCGGCCGTGGCGGGGAGGAAGCTGCTCCGGTGATGGCGGGGAAGAGGAGCAGGAGACAGCGTCCAAAAGTGGTCTGCAGTGTCAAATCGGGGTGCCGACGTCGGGGTGGCGGCGGGAGGGACGAGGGAGGCGGAGGAGATTGGGGTGGGGAATGGTCTGATGGGCGGGCCAGGGACGGACTAGGGAAGGACAGAAGAGCGCTCCACATGCGTCCGTGGCCAACGCAAACCTGGCCAAATTTGGACCAGGAATGAGTCGCGGCGGACAGAAAAACAGATTGCGGTCCGTTTGCGTCGCCCCGTTAGGCCGTGTTTTTGGCTCCCGCGGATAGAAACGGACGTGCGCGAACTTGATGCGTCAGCCCGTTGCAGTCATCCTTACCCTGCATAATCATCATCAACTCGTCGACGGTTATAGGACTGGGAGAATATATCACGTGTACCAGCGTTCTGGTGCAACCGGTGCACCCGCCACACATGGCCTAAAAATTGTTTCATTTATATAAGTGGCTGCATACCAACATCGTACATATAATGGCCGTAAATTTTATAACCGAAATTCAAATCACAACAAGACAAACGAAGACGATAATTACGACAGTGTTAACGGCTTACCGTCATGGGTTGAAATAGCACCTTAGTTTTAATCATAGCATGGTTCATACTTTGTTTACTGAGTTCTTGTGTTGTGTGCATACTTTTTTTCATTTGGTAACTAGCTAGTTGCAACGTACACCCCATATTCCCTCACCAATATTTTATTTATGAGTTTATAAATTTTGTGGAATAAATCATGGATGTGAGTCATGTTATATAATTAATGTGCGTATTCAAAAACTCATAACAGACTATAACTTCGTGAGACATGCACAAAAATTGGCTTATCAATTATCATGTGCATCTGTTTGACTCGAGAATTATTTATTTGAATATTATCTTTTTGTCTAGGTCACAAATTATCATTATTGGACAAGTGTATAGCGTTACTGAGTTCCACAAAACATTCCACATTTTTTTAGGAAATCAGAAAAATATAAGGAGAGCGAATATGAGTAGCACAAGCATCTTGGTACATAGTTTGGTTGTTAGGTTCTCAGTTGGATATAAAATGTAATTTTGTGTGACATTTCATATTTCATGTGTTTAGTTATGCACCAATTACTTCAAGAATTGAGCTCTTTTTTCTTGGTTGCAGGGCTGCATGCTGGTCCAAAAGATACATTCTTGTAGGTGTCCCGTCCTATGCATTTTCATGCAAGAATTTTTTTTGTATTGTCCTTTTATAATAAAATAATTTTCTTGCCCGGATGTCCTACACATTTTTTAATTATCCATGCTAACAAACATACGAATTTTTTAGGGAATTTACGGTTCTTCTAACAGCTGGATCATGAAATGTTCTTTCATCTACCCGCTTGAAAGTGGCTCGAGATTAAAAGCTGGGTATGAACCAAGTTTGGAGAGGCTCGTCTTCTAGCTCGGCTAAACGCGAGAACGATCTTTTTTTACGAGCCATGTTAAGGTTATTCAATCTCGACTCATTTTGCACCCCCACTTGAGCGTACAAATGCTCGTAGATTCTTTTTCAGTTGCACCCGCGCCCCATATTGGAGCATGCATTGTGGAGCTATCGGTGAACAAAAAAATCATGGATATACCCGTATTGTTCTCCGATAGCCCCCACAATTAGTGCTAAAATAGTGCTCTATGATGCATATAACACTCGGGCTTGTGCAAATTAGTGCTAAAATGACATTTGGAATTTTGTATACTGTAGAAAGACTGGAAAAAATATAACTATTATGTCTTTAGGTTTACAAACATTTTTTTACAGCTCGCAATGACACTATTTTAATTTTATGAGTGCATATATTATGATATGAATTCTTTGACGATTTTTTGAAGTACATAAAGTGCTATATACTTTGCAATCTGGAGAATGTTTTTCCATTTTCGTCTCACATCTAAGAAGTGCCCCTGTGTTGCTTGATTTCTCTCTCATATTACTGTGTAGAGAAAATTACGTTAGAGATACATTTTTTAGAAACAGTTTACAAAACAAGATCCAGATATTGAAGCTCTTAGAACAAGAATTGGAGGCGCGCACGCATATATCTATAGACGACGGATAGTACTTCAAAGTTAATTAGAGCATCTCCAACAGACGCGCTGAAGGGGTCACACATTGGAAATAACCGCTTTTTAAAGCGCGCGGGCTGAAACTGGAGCTCCAGCAGTAGCGCTATAATTCCGCGCGCAGTAAAAATGGGCCAGTGCGCTGGAGAAAGCGGCATATTATTTTGTGCGCGGCGTACAACGCGCTGGGCAGACTACGCGCGAAGACCAACTGCCACCGCAAGTTTTCCCCGCGTGCAGGGAACCGCTGCCGCCGGCCTTCTCCTCGCCGCCGCCGCCCCTCTGCTCGCCGCCCACACCCCTGCAGCTCGCCGCCGCGTCAGAATCGCCCGCCGAAATCGACCGCCACTGTCCTCCTCGCCTTGCGCCCGCGGCCGCCGTCCGGGCTGCCGTTCTGGTCGAGCAGGGGCTCTAGCGCCCACAGCGAACAAGGAAGCAGGGGCTGGTCGAGCAGCGTCCGCGCGGCGGCTGCCACCGCCACGGCCGTCAACCAGGAAGAGGGCGGCGACAAGGAGGCCTGCATGGCGGACACGAGATTGACGGCGGCGGCGTCCCGACGTCCGTCGTCCCGCAACTTGAGCAGGTAGCGGATGGAGACGAGGAAGCTAGCTAGCTCTGAACGATTGGGGCCTGATTGCGCTTTTCATTTAGTATATGGTTGAAATAGATAATTTTTTCAATAAACTCGATCAAAGGTTACACGGTTTGGCTTCAAAAAAATCTCATATATGCACTATATTATGCCAAGGGGGGAGTACTAAATAATTGACAGAACAAGTGAACAATCCAAAAAAAAATAGAGCCACATCAACTTCGCTCTAGCAATTGTGACCCACAAAAAAAGACCTAGCGATTTAGTAGAAAAGTCGTCTTAGTGTCGTTCCAGACTGAGAAGCCATAACCTTTTCTTCTCTGACCTCTTGTATCTCCATGGTTTCCAATGCGGATAAACAACTAAGCTTCTTGTAAGTGAGAATTTCTTAACTTAACCATTAGGTCGTCCCAAGATCGCTTGACAAGGCTGCGGCAATCAAGGTCAACTCCAGAGTAATCTCTACTTGGTGGCGTTTGTGGAAGGAGCGAAACAGCAGAGTTTTCAACGCCAAAGCCGCACCTCACACGCTAGTGTGTAATCAAATCGTCGACGACCTGAAAGAATGGCGTCGTGCAGGCTTGGCAGGAGCTCAGTGGATGCCGCCGGACTAATTGCTCCTCTCTCTCTTAGAATACTATACTAACAAAATTGTAACAGCTAACTTCTTCTTTCCTTAATTAATAGAAATGGCTCTGGTCGTTCGTCAAAAAAAATTAGGTCGTCCCAACCCTAATGCGACGATTCTAATTTGGCATATGTATGTTGGATTATGTTTGACAAGACATTCAAAGTAAATTGTGAAGTGTCCCATGCATAGCTACACACAATTCTTTTTTAATTATTAGGGCTCTTAATTATCTACCCTTGATCCATATAGTTTGGCATAGAAAATAGAGAGAGGAAATGTAAGGACAACTTTGAAAAGAAAATAGAGGGTCGACATCGACAAATAGGAGTGACTACAGCTCAATCTGACTTACGAATAGTTGACATTGATAGCATCAAAATACTGTCATCATTTTGTAATTGCACACACATGTGTCCACTTCGGAAGATTATTCTTTAGTGTTGGCCGCAGCAAAACCACAGAGGAAGTTGCATGCACAATTCATTCATCGTCGATCCTGGGAAGGGTATATGGGCCTGTTTACCCCGCATGATCGAGGGGGAAAGAATCGAATTAATCGTGATGATGATTAATTAAACAAATAGATCAAGGAACCGAAGGCACAGTTGAAGCTACAGAGGATGTTTGGATGATCAAGCCATCATACATCTATGCAGTACTCGCATACCTGGCTGTCTGCTTCCAAATGGCTCATGCACCGACACACGCTCGTGCGCCGCAGAGCAACAAGCCGGTCAGCGAGCTTCTCATTCCATGCACACGGGCGGGCGCGCGCGCTGGCGAGGCGGGCACGGTGGAGAAGAAGGGCACATGCACGCGTGGCCATATCGACCGAGCCCCGGCCGCGGCGGCGGCTGGCCGGCGAGCTGGAAACTAGTGCACGTGCCCTGCTTCTCCACCTCGCGCGCCTCGCCATCCTCCTCCGGATCCATCGGTCGATCAGCAGCAGCCACCTGCAGAGCTAGCCAGCTAGCTGCCCTTGTCCTTGCATGCATGGCCGCCGTGAGGACGCCGGCCATGTCTATACGACTATACCCTCCCTCCCGACCTCACACTCCCACCTGCCATGTGAGGCTCTCAAGGCTAAATTAAGGCTGCTAGCTCCCTGTCGGTCGGAGATCAACCTGGCTACAGGACTCTCATTTCGACGGTGCCAGTTCCCGTCGAGATTATATATGTAGAGGCGGGTGATGCTCATCTAATCGGAGGGGAAGGTGAAGCTATAGCTTGAGAGGTAAGTAAAGAACGAATGGCTGAATTCTCTCGGGGATAATGAGCTGACAGCTGACTGATATGTAGGCCGGCTGGAGGCGGAGCACATCATATACTGACCTTCACTTTCGATCCTTTCCCTAACGCCGATCGAGTGACAGACAGTTCTTGTTACTTTTGTATCCGCCCCTCTATTTTTCTCCTGATGCTCGTTTCTTTTTTGTAATTTTCTTCTTAACCTGGCCCGTGGCTGGTGCAACGGCGACCTCACAAAGCGTTGTCATATCTGTCTAATCATTACGGGAAAGACTCAAGACGCCGACGGCCAGGACCTACGCCGACGACCAAATGTCGGGGCCATCGGCGTAGACCCCGACCAGGCCAGTCTAGATCTTTCCTTTTTTTAGCTACGCCGACGGCATGCCATCGGCCTAGTTTTTTTTTTTTTAGCCATCGGCCTAGCTTTTTTTTTTTTTGAGCTACGCCGTCGGCGTAGCTCTGTTTTTTTTTACTTACTCACCGTTTTGAGCATAACTTTTGCATTGGAACTCGGATTTCGATATTCTTTAGCTCGTTTCGAAGAGGAGAAGTAGATCTACATCATCATACACATTGTTTAAACTATATTCTTCCAAAAAAAATCCATGAGTAAGGACAAAAAATTCCATGTTCAAACTAGTGTTCCGCCGAAGAGGGGCTCCGGAGTGTCGGAATCCAACCAAAAGTTAGGTGGTGCCATACCAAGTGGGTACATGTGTGTTTTGGGTTGTAGATGTCATACCATGTGTGTCAGGATCCATACCATGTGGGTATAAGCCTGGTTTTTCTCCAGCGGGGCTAGGTTTTCACAGGAGAGGGGTTCCGGAGCGTCAGGATCCCACCACAAGATAGGGGGTGCCATACCATGTGTGTACAAGTATGTTATGGGTTTTGGATGGCAAATATTGCACTCCGGGGTGTGACCTGCTTCACCGGCATCCACTTCTCTCTTGGGAGTTTCATGACTTATAGCCTGAAAGTCCCAGATCGGATAAACATGAGAAAATCTTGTCAAGAGTTGGGTTATACCTTTGTCTTGTGACTTCCTAGGGCCTAGCCTAACACAACTAAGTAACTAGTTACACTTTGCTACCCCATTTTGACGTCGGTACCGGTTTTAGTCATATAAGTCTGGTTTTTCTCCAGTGGGGCTAGATTTTCACCGGAGAGGGGCTCCGGAGCGTCGAGAACCCACCACAAGCTAGGGGGTGCCATATCATGTGTGTACAAGTGTGCTATGGGTTTTTGAATGGCAAAGATTGCACTCCGGGTTGTGACCTGCTTCACCGGCATCCACTTCTCTCTAGGGAGTTTCATGACTTATAGCCTGAAAGTCCCAGATCGGACAAACATGAGAGAATCTTGTCAAGAGTTGGGTCATACCATTTTTTTGGGACTTACTAGGGCCCACCCTAACACAACCAAGCAACTAGGTACACTTTGCTACCTCATTTTGACGCCGGTACCGGCTGTATTTGTATAAGTCTGGTTTTTCTCCAGCGGGGCTAGGGTTTCATCGGAGTGGGGCTCCGGAGCGTCGGATTCCCACCACAAGCTAGTGGGTGCCATACCATGTGTGTAAAAGTATGTTATGGGTTTTGGATGACAAAGATTGCACTCCGGGGTGTGACCTGCTTCACCGGCATCAACTTCTCTCTAGGGAGTTTACATGCACTTATAACGTGATAGTCCCCGATTGGACAAGCCGGAGGGAAACTTGTCAAGAGTTGGTTTTTGGATGATATGGATGTCATATTTGGATTTCTCTCATTTTTCTAATCGATTTAGACATATTATTTGTCAAATTTTGATTTACGGATTTGTAGATATGAATTATTCAATATTAAATGGAAAAAAGGCAAATAAGTTAATTATTATTTGAATTCAAGAATATTTTAATTCAAGATTATTATTAATGATTCATTTCTTTTTATTTAAATAATTATTTAGATTCATAAAATAAAGGTGTATGATATCATAGTCTATGGTTAATAGGATTGATAGAATACTATTGTCAGTAAAGTATATGCTGTTTCTAGTTAGCTCATAGGAAAGGAACTAAGAAGTTAAGCGTGCTGAGACTGGAGTAGTCTGACGATGGGCGACCTGTGGGGAAGTGTTAGTAGAAACGAGTAATTAAGATTGAAATTAAGAATGCTTAGAGATAAATGTGTCTCTAGTACGATTAAGTGGTTAAACAATTCAAAAAAAATTGAAAAAAAAATTTAAACAAAATTCTGTCAATTCATAGGCCGATGGCTACCGTCTGCCTACCCCTACGCCGACGGTTTTCGGCCTTTCCCCGATGGCGGGGGCGTCGGCGTCTTGGCTGTTTCCGGTAGTGAATGGATATCCGCCATGTGTCGTGGCCTGACTCGTCAGAGCACACAGGGCGACGCTGCCTAGCTGGCTAGCCTGCGGAAGGAAACCAATAATCGTTCCGGGCATTTGGCCGTGCAGAAAAAGCAGACGTAAGTGCGAAAAAAGTTGTAAAAAAAAGTAGGGCGAAAAGACCCAGCATATATATCGACCCTTTGTGTTGAGAAAGTAACGTCCCATGTTAATTCCTTCTCATACACTGGTGCACGATCGAGCTGCTTTATACTCGGTGTGAAGGCGAGGCGACAACGACGATGCCGGGCACTCGTAAATCGTGGCTGCAATGTGCCAGGGGGAGGTCAAACGTTTTCTTTATGTTGGTGACTTTTGATTTTGTTCGATCATCTCACTTTGGTAAAAAAAAAGGTACTTCGCCTAAATGAAGTGTGTTAGTGACAGATCAGATTCTAACTAATTTTCTAACCATACGAACGAGTGGTTAACGTACGTTCGGTAAACGAAAATTCGACAAGTACCACTAGTCACCGTTATGTTCGTTTTTTTAAGTACAATCATAGACGCTCACAAATGTGCATACACTCATCTATATAAACGCATGCATACACGCACATACTACCTCTATTAGCACCTCCGATACATTGAGTCGGCAGATTAAGTCTTGAGATTGACGAAAACGTCGTCTCTTACTAAAGATATTCCGTCTAAATGCGACACACAGGTGTCAAGCATGTGGTTTGAACTCTGATGTGTTGAGGTTACAACCACCCTCCTAACTATCCAACCACCTTATATTACAACATGAATTCCAATTATGTCATATGATTTTGTTATGGACATTTTAGATATATTTTCTTCTATTTGAGAATAAAATTGGTCTAAAATGCAATTTGGAGTGTCTATTGGGAGGCGCCGGTGGGGAGATGCTCCCAATAGGGCGACAATCTGTGCGCTCCCAATAGTGCATATCCGGCACAGGTGTCGGACGCTTTATTGGAAGCGTGAGTGGAGATGTTCTTAGCAACACAATATTAGACTATAGCTAATATGATACTGTTTCGCTTAATGATAATTAAGTTAGTGCTCAGTTAGCTAGGTCATACGTCACGTTGTGTGATCTGCATGTTATTCATGTAAGTTGTTGTAACCGAGATTTTGGCAAAATTATGTCGAACCCTTAGATTTGATCCGTGATTCATGTTGGTCTTGAGGTACGTACAACATGTGTTGCGATTTGATGACACATCACTGGTTGTGAATTGAGTTAATTCTCAGTTTACGAAATTTTTAACGACATAAAGTATTTGACAAAAGAAAAAGTGGATCGAGTACGTTTTCGGCGCTCGCCGGCATCATGTCACGCATGATGCCCTGATTTTACAGGTAATTAAATTGATGGTGCCATGACATGATGCCCTGATTTTACAGGTAATTAAATTGATGGTGCCTCCGTAGCAGCATTGATGGTTACCCTACACCATCACCGCCGACCGATCCGGCGGTGCATGAAACTGAATGCTAGCTGCGTGCACAGCACATAATAGTTATTCAGAGACCCCATTAATTGAGGTGTTGCGATCGACATCGCATGCAGGCAGGCAGCTTAACTACGAGACGCTTGATTGATTTTACACCCAAAAGGTATCCGATGGTCACCCACTCACGCTACACCGTCGTCGATGGTATCGATCCGGTGCGCAATTGAATGCAGATCGTACAGAGTAAAAAATCCCACTTGCATGGCTAGCTGCCGGGAAACCTGATCGCAAATGTGGTGCCACTGCCATCAGCGTACGTACCGGCGCAGTGGATGGTCGATCGGATGGAGCTAGCTAGGCCCGACCGCCGCGCTGGTGCCGGTGCCGGTGCCGGACCACACGCACGCACTATCACTAATGCCGGCCCGGACCTAGGATGGGACCCACTGTTCAGGACGGGGTAAAATATAAAAGGGGGTAAGAAGTGAAACAAAATTTGTTAAATGTGATAGTGTTGAGTAATTTATGATAAATTAGGTAAAAAGTGGCACAAAGTTAATCTTAATAAAGGGTAAAAAGTGGAATTCACTCTAAAATTCCAAACACGTCGACAACGTACGCGCGCACGAGTTTCACGTTCAGAGAGAACAGGTACGTGTGTGTTTCCGTCATGCATCAAACTACAACCACTTCCATCTACTGTATACCAGTCAACGAGCGAGCAGTACATGCATCCATGACCACACTCGCCCCGTACGCTTCGGTACGGTTGGTAGCCTGTCCCACTCCACCAAGTCTATCTCTCCTCGTATAAGCTGACCTTATACAGGCTCAGCTGAGATTTTGCAGTGTGTTTGGTAGCATGTGCGAGTAGAGACATGCTGAGCAGAGATGATGTTTGGTAGACTGTATCAGTCGAGATAAGCTGAACTGAGATGTTGTTTGGTAGCCTGTTTCTGGATTTGATGTTGTAAAATCCTTCCTGAGTTGGGGAGATTGTAAAAATCTACTTTTTATGCAATTGATAATGATTTCAACATAAATACGTTGTTAAACAAAATTTGGACAGCATCTAGATATACAATAAATATTTAATGAAGGGACATCATATGTTTAGCACATAAATAATATGTTTCGGCACACAAACAATATATTACAGCAACCTAAATCACATAATTCAGCACACGAATTAGGTAGATATAACATAAAAGGTCCATAGTACATACATCATCCATAATAAATTCATATTAAAAAGTTTGCATTACGAGACATTACAAAAGAGATGATATCTCAACTCCAAGTCAAACAAGATCAGGATTCTTTGCTATGATGCGCTTAAACGAGGCTTCACGGACTGCAACTTCCATTTTCACGAAATTAAGGCCTTTACCCTTGTGCGCTGTCAAATAATCAAGAACAGCCAAACGCTTATCCATCTCAAAAGGAAGGTCCATTACAGCCTTGTACAAATCTGGGTGTGTCTCGGTATGGCAAGTGTTATTGATAGCACCGGCCACATCACGCAATGCATCGGACATGTTGCGAGACTGAAGTTTTCCTATCTCGCCTTGAGATAAACACCATATAAGCACCCATTACGGCTGCAAGGCCAGCTGCTTTCACAATTAGTTGCCGACGTTTTTTATCATCCATCTGCCCACAACAAATATTCACAATTGGTACAGATTGATGCAATGAAAAACATACACTATATATCCACAAAAATAAATATGACAGAATCATCCATCATCCAACAACAAATATTCACAATTAACACAATTTCATGCAATGAAAAACACGCACTGCCCACAAATAAAATCATCCATGTGCCCACAACAAATATTCACAATTGGACAGCAAAGTAGAAGACAGTGCTACCTTCGCTGGTCAAACAACTTTGCGTGTGGGAGAAATTGTGGGTGCTGCTCTGGAGGAGGCAGTGGTCCTGACGGTGGCGGTGCTGACCGCCGGAGGTGAGAAGACGGGGTGGCGTTGCAGATCTTGTTGGCGGCGGCAACCCTTGCGGTGCAGATTGAGCCGGAGTTGATGACGAAGCTGGAGCCTTGTAGATCGAGCCGGAGTTGAAGACGAGGCCGCGGACATGACGGCCGTCGGAGGAGATCAAGCCGGACCCGCGACGAAGATTCCGAGCTCCTTGGTGGCCGCCGTTGACCCTCGCCGGCGCCCGCGCTACGGGAGACACGAATCAGACAGGGGGATACGCGTGGGGTATGGGAAGATAAGGGACTGGAGAAGGACGGCGCGGTTACTGCCGGAGAGAGGCTGGGAGGATGGCGGCGATTTGGCTGGAGCTTGGCGGCGCGGGGTCTGGGGAGCGATGCGTGAGAAAAGGGGGAGAGTGAGCGGGGCGGGGTGCGAGGCCATGTTGCCCTAGCGGCCCGGTGCGTCCGCGCAGGATTGATTTCTGGTCGCGCGGGCTTAGTTTTTCGGTACGAGCTAGGCCAGGCTCGCTTGTGAAGCTCGATTTGAGCTTCACAACCCGGCGAGGCTGAGAGGCCTTTTCCGTATCCGGTGGGCATGGCCCAGGTTGGTAACACAGGCTACCAAACAACTGAAAACTAGGTGGACAGATATTTTCTGGGCTCACCCAGTCTACCAAACACACCCTAAGTGCTCTTCCAAAGGAGTCTGTGATCTTGAGGCACCAAGAGTAGCCTAGCTAGTAGCCACCGATCCTATCCGCCAACAGGCACGATCAGACCAATCAAGAGGAAGCTTTGTGTTGCTCCGACGAGCATTTGGAGCAAGTTTTAACGCTCACGTAAGCCCCAAATGGAGCGGCGCACAGATTTGGTAGACGACTCCTACGGCGAGATAAGGTGGTAGGAAAGCAACGGCGCAGCTCCGCCGGGATCCCACTGGATAGGCGCAGCTAGCTAGCAGGTACAGTGCATGGCGAGGACGCCTCGAACGCAGACCTCTACAGTTCACCGGAACAACGGGACGGTGGACACGACGCTAGCGATGGCGCCTAGCCAGTTCTTTTTTTTTTGAAGGATCTGATTACAAAGGAAGGCAGCTCAGAACATATTACAACCAGGTCCAAAAAGATAACGAAATTACACAGAGGACCAAGAATATGCAAAGAACTCCCTAAGCTGCAGAGAGGAACCACAATCAGATCCAGACGCCGCGCGCCCGAGCTCCTAGACCTTGCCGAAGACGCCATACTGCTCGCCGTCGGGGAAGAAGTGCCTCCACCTTGTAGAAAGCTGCATGAGCCGTCCGCCGCCAACGACGGAACCGAGGCCGTTTAACACGCCTAGCCAGTTCTGTTGTACTCGCTTCTATTTTTGCGCCGCCGGTCCATCGACGGCGACCACACGGTGACGGGCGGGCGCTGTCGTGCCGTCTCGTCCCTGCCACGCCACACCACCATCCAACAACAGTGAATCCGCAAGATCGAATCTTCGATAGATGACTAATGGCCGTAGTGATATGCCTCTTCGCTTTTCATTACGTACTCCACCGCGACAATCCAGCTGCTTCCTGCGCGCAGATCGATCGGCCGATCTGCGTAAAGTTTATAACATAGCTACGTCAACTTGCACGATGCGAAAAGTTCCATCTGATGTCTTTGTTTTTTCAAGGGAAATTCCATCTATTGTCGTGTAAATTTCTTTGAAAAGTGATGTCATTTCTCATGACAGGAAATTCGGTGGTGTGTACTCTCGGATGTCTAGAAAAAGTACTGCTTTCCTAGCTATGGTTCCTTTCGATGACGGCATGTAAGCACTAGTAAGGGTGTGTTTGGTTGGGTGGCTAACCACCAAGTGGTTGGGGGTAGCCACTTTTTAAGTGGTTAGCCCCCGTTTGGTTTGTGGTGTTGGGTGTGTGGGGGTAACCACATTTTGGGTATATTCCCTCCAAAATGTGGTTGAGTCCAACCACCAAAAAAGTGGTGGTTGAGGCCAACCACCCACGGCAGACTCGATAAAATCATCCGAGAAACAATTTTTGGTGGCCCAGCCCCCTCATTTCTTTTCCCCTCCCCATATGTTGCTGAACTAAGTTATTTTATGTATAATACTTGCTGAAATAAAAAATTTATGCCCAATACTTACTGGAATAATCCATCTTATGTATGTTGCCCAATACTAGTACTCTATATTTATATCTACATCCATGGAAAATATGAGACATTGAGACATAAACAGTACAAAGTACATAGCGTGAAAAAATTGACCTTTTCAGATTTGTTTTTTATTTAGCCTAGAATGATAGGAATTTTGCTTTGAAACTTTAGGTACTGGTAGATCTTGAGCCGTCCTCTAAAACGCAGCTCTCACTATGGCATCTTTTATTTGGAAATTGTATGCGTTATTGAAGTGTGGTGCTGAAATTTTTGTTTCTTCGTGTTTAAATGGAACGTGGTCAAATATATTATATTTTTGAAATTCTTATTATTCATATCATACTTTAATCGATTACGTAGTCAAGCTCATGTTGCGAGGCTATTCTCACCATCATATTAAAAATATTACCATATCACCCCACACCTCAAATCAAAATCATGGCTACCCATAACCACTTTTTATCATTTCAACCAAACACAAAACTTGGCTAACCAACCCACACAACCAAACAAGAAAAATGGTTACCACCAACCACGTGGTTGTGGTTACCCCCAACCACTTTTTCATAGCCACTGAACCAAACACACCCTAAGTCAGATCATTTTCGTCCATGTCCTCAACACTCAGGAGAATGTTGAGGCCTAAGTATTTGCTCGTTTTCAGGCAATCTCGGTGGGACCCCAAGCTCATGGGGTATCAACAAGATGATGTACACATTCGCAAAACGAAAAAAAATAAGAAGAAGATGATGTACACTACCAAACTAGTGCAATTTGAAACATAAAAGTTAATTAGAGCTCTCCATATGTTCCCTGGGGCTTACTGGCTAGCACACGTGTTCTTGTGCTAGGCAGGCAGGGTTCAAAACTCACGTCCTACCCTAATTTAAAACAACGGGGTTCCTCCCTTCATTGGTTTGTTCTTTTTTCTCAACAAAAAATGACCATTTCCCCAATTTTCATCTATGAAATTGCAATAGCACGCGCCAAGTCCCATATTTCCGAACAAAGTCAGAGCGAACAAGCCGCACCCACCCACCCACCTAACTATCATACATAAATCATTATCGATGCTACGGTTTAACAAAAAGGGCACGCCTACATCGAGCTTAGTCGAGTGAGATTTAACTCATCATCACATAACTTATGATATATGAATTTTTGTGGAAAAAAATCTGTTGCAACTCACTCACATATCACATATCACATGAATCACGATGCAGTTCTAATCTTTGAGAAGTTGCAATGCATGTGTAACTAAGAAAATAATAGTTGTAGTCTACTTACAACTAAACATCTCAATTGAAACCTACTTACAGCTCATAAATCATATGAATCACGATGCAAATCTAACGAGAAGTTGCAGTTCACGCCTAACTAAAAAAATCCAACATGAGGGGTTTATTACCGGCGCGTTGTGGTTCACGCGTGTGCGAGAGAAACCCCCCACAACGCTTCACTTGTAGTGTGTGGAGGGCTCAAAACCAACCTCCCAAGGAGGGCACCCTTTTTCTAACCGTTTCCGAAATAAAAACACAGCATGTATAACATAATCGTTGATTAACGCGCCCTTTCTCTATACGTTTTCATTAAACAAAACATATATATGTGGATCACAGAACAAAATATAACTCAGTCCGAATGAAGTTTTTTTTTTCAAAAGATGATGAAACGAAAGCAGCTAACGCCTAAAGCATTTCATAACACCCCTCGCGTAGTCGTTGTTACGGTTTAACAGAAGGGCACGCCTAAAGCTTAGTCAAGTGAGATTAATTAAATCTTAGTCGGCTAACGCTTAGAATTGTAGGAAGATCACCTTTTTTCGAACCGTTTCCAAAATAAAAATAACATGTATACATGAAACGTAAACAATATAACTTGGCGCATGAGTAAAAAACTTAGAAGATGATTACAAAAAAGCAGGTTGATGGGAGAGAGGCTACGCTCCCTGCACGATCTGACATGTTAGGTTAAAGACTCCCCAATCTGGAGTCCAGCAATATCTCTTAATCGACCGAGCTGCTGCCCCAAGGCTAGGAGATGAGCTCACGTCACCGAGCTCGGCATGAATGTATGTCACCGCTAATTTAAGCAGGTTCCGCTGCTAAGTTACCGATCCGACATGGCACAAAAGAACTAAAGAAGGACCCGTAAACCTGGTGCTCGGCGCGAGCGGCTCGCTCGCTCGCTCATCCATCCCGAGCGGTGCGTGGCGCGGCCTGGGTAGAGCCCAACAGACACGAATCTGGTCCTACGCCCAACGGAGCTGCCGTTCACCGAAAACTCTTGTAGTCGTACTGTCGGGAAGGCCCAATTAAGGATCGTTTTCTTTTTCTCTACTAGGCCTATATGGCTATATTGCTTCCACCTGCCTCCACCGCGGGATCTGGAGGAAATTACAAAAACCAACCATATTTGGGGCTCTGACAACGGGTCAGTATCATTCTTAGTGATTTTTTTAAATCAGTACCAACCGTGGGGCTAATCGTCACAGATTGGGCAAATCTCGTTCTAATAGCATTTTGTCAGCAGCTCTGACAAGCGAGGCCCATATGTAAGGTCTAGTTGGCAGCACACGTGGACAGTTGGCAGCACACGTGGACCAGGAGGTGAGGTGGACGTGGGGCCCACCCGTCAGGGCAATCTCTCTCCAATTCCCTTCCTCTTCCTCTCTCTCCTCCTTCTCCTCTTTGTCGCCGCCGCCCACTACTCGCTGCTCCGGTCAGCTCGGCCCCCTCCCCCCATCCCATGCTAGAGGTCGGCGGAGGTGCCGACCCGCCCGACCGCGCCCTCACAGGACCGTCAGGGAGCCGCGATCGTGCCACCACGGATGCGGGGACGAGGAGCACAGCGCCAGGAAGCCGCGGGTCGTTGCCGGCGAGGCGCCGCACGCCGACGGCCGTGGCGAGACCACGACGCCACACGCACGCGGGGACGAGGAACACCATGCCACGGATCCGCGGGTCGCGCCACCACGGCGTATGGCGTCGGTCTTCCTCCTCCCGTCCTCTTCCGCTGGCGAGCGACGTGAAGACTGTGGCGGCGGTGGCCGGCGCGGCCACGGCGCTGCGCACGGGGCCGGCGAGCGCCGCGAAGAGGGCGGCGACAGTGGCCGGCGCGCGGCCACGGAGCTGCACGGGGCCGACGAGCACCCGGAAGACTGCGGCGGCGGTGGACGGCGTTGCCCGGGGCCGGCGAGCGACACAAAGACTGCGACGGTGGACGGCGCTGCCACGATGCTGCGCACGGGGGTGGTGACGCGGCGGGGGGGGGGGGGGGGGGGGCGGACGGCGGCGCTGGATCACGGTGGGGCAGAGGGGCCGGCGAGGCGGTGGCCGGCGCGGGCACGGAGCTGCACCTCGAAGACTGCGGTGGACAACGCGGCCACGGCGCTGCCCGGGGCCGGTGAGCGACGTACCGATCTGCCTGGAGAGAGAGGAGGAGGAAGAAGAGGACGGGAAAAATAAAATGTGCGGCTGACAAGTGGGACCCACGTCCAACTCAGCTCCCCTCCACGTGTGCTGCCAACTAGACCTTACATATGGGCGTCACTTGTCAGAGCTGCTGACAAAATGCTATAAGAACGAGATTTGCCCAATCTGTGACGATTAGCCCCACGGTTGGTACTGATTTAAAAAATCACCAAGAATGGTACTGACCCGTTGTCAGAGCCCCAAATGTGGTAGGTTTTTGTAATTTCCTCCGGGATCTGGTTCTTCTCCATGGGATCTTATTTTTGCAGGAAAAAACTGTGGGATTTGGTAGCACATGACGCGTCACTTCTTTAATTCATTAGTTTTTGTTTTCATTCCGGAGTACCTCTTTGATTGGTTAGTGTACATTCCTTTCAGCAGAAAGCCATAAACAATGGGACTAATCGATGTACTATCTTTTCCTCGCCCGCTGATTGATTAAACTACGAATAAAGAACCTCCTTCTGATAGAATGGTGATGTACCAGCTTAAACTCTAGGTTAAACATCGATTTTCTCATGTAGGTGGAATATTATTCAGCTTGAGGGGACGTTTCCATCGACGGCGAGACTCATGTTGTGACTTCGTTAACCTCAAGATCTGACCACCGACTCAATCTTTCGGAGGTAGTCATACGGTGTGCATGCGTACATTCATACGGGTGAGTCTGTGAGTGTGTGCACATGTATACATATGAACGTCTGCGTTCACACTGTGTTCCAGAAAAAAAAACTACGAATATGAGCTCTGGAGCCCTTCTTTTCCGCGACATGCAGCAGCTCCTTCTGGCCAAACGGAACGGGATTATTTTTTCCGGCATTACCCTATATATAAAAGACGGACCAAATCGCCTCCTCACAGCGCGCCACGTCGTGGGACATCCACAGCCGTCCGATTCGCGCAACGGACGGCTCAGATGGAGCCACGTCGCCACGAAAACCACCCCGCACTATTCATCTGGAGTTTTGACCAATCACCACGCGACGCGTGGCCCGGTCACCATCCGGTCGCAGCCCGTCCCGCCGGTCACCATGTAATTTTTACAAAAAAACCATCTAAAAAATAAGTTCACAACCCACGGTCCAGACATTAGCGCTGCGAGGGACCTTTTTGAAAATTCATGGAAACCCAAGGACTTTTCGGCAAAATCGCCAGGCCATTCCCCCCGAGCCCTTCCTCTCTCTCGCGATCCGCGCGGTCGCCGGCGGCGCCGCCGCGCGCCGTCCCCGCTACGCGCCTCCACGCTCCAATCGCTACCCATGGCGGGATCGCCGTCGCCACCCCTAGCTCCTCCCCAAGCGCGGCGTCCCGGGAAGCCGCATCGGCGGCGGAATCGCACGCGCCGTGCCGCGGTTCATCCGCCCTTTTCCTGCGACGCCAGCAACGCTCCGGCGGCCGCGAAGCGGCGGCGCCGCCACGTCTGGCCGCGTTGCGCCCCTGCGCATCCACCCGGCATGCGCACGCGTCCTGGGACGACCGGACGCGCCGCCGACGATAGCACAACGCCGCCGCGGCCGCGGCAGGCCATCCCGCTGGTGACATCAGCCTCACGTCACCGTGGGCCCGGCCTGTCAGCGCCCTTCCCTGTTTTTCCCAGACAAAAAAAACAGCAACATGTTAGATTTTGCTAATTTAATATCTACAAATATAAGCAGCAAAAAAATATGAAAAAAATATCACAATGCCCAGAAGAAAAAGACCTAATTATTTGTGGACAAAAACAAAGCATTTCAAAATTTGAAAAACGATGTACATTTAAACAAATTTTGAACCCACATGTTAGATTTTGCTAATTTAATATCTACAAATATAAGCAGCAAAAAAATATGGAAAAAATATCACAATGCCCAGAAGAAAAAGACCTAATTATTTGTGGACAAATACAAAGCATTTCAAAATTTGAAATGCGATGTACATTTCAACAAATTTTAAACCCATTTTCCCTTATTACTCCAAAATATAATATCTACCACAAAAAAGAAAACAAAGTCTCAAAATGACCACAAGGAGAAATACCTACCTACTTGTGGCACAATGTACGACAAATACAAAGCATTTGAAAATTTGAAAAATGATGTACATTTAAACAAATTTTAAACCCATTTTCCCTTATTAGTTCAAAATATCTACCACAAAAAAAAACTCAAAATGACCACAACGAGAAATGCCTAACTACTTGTGGCACAATGTACGACATTCCACTGCTATTTTTATTTCGACCCGACGAATATTTCAAGAAAACCCTCAAGCGACCATTTCTTCGAATTTAACCATTAAAAAAAACTAAAAAAATAATCAATTCCACGGGCGCAGCGGAGCCCGCGCTAATCCCTAGTATGCTTGCAAGACTTAGCACGAAAGCAAACAAAGCGGTTGAACGCGATTATTGGTAATCCATCCATCCAGAAAGTTGAGAGCGAGAGAAAAAGGTATGCGGTATGCCCGGGGTGGGTGTACTACCCGTAGCAGTTAAACAGAAAAGAATGGTATTCATGCCAACGAACCTACGCGTCATGCCGCTGTAGATGGTTCCGACGAGCACGCGTTGAACGCGTAGCCAAGCCACGTACGACACGACGGTCGCCGGCTCGCCGCCCAGCTCGCCGTCGAACTCGTCGCGTGAATAGACGTTGGCAGCAACGGTGAGTTCGGGGAACCCGTCCATCGCCGTCCACGGCCACGTTGACTCTTCCGTCCATCTCATCGCAGCCCCAAAAGTAAACACATGGCCGCCAACAAACAGGTTGCGCTGCCTGCGAACCACACCTTCCATTCCTCCGCGCTGTCTCTCCCAGGCTCCCAGCCCACCACAGCAGCCGACACCGCGGCGGCGACGGCGGCGTGGGGAAGCCAAGAATCTCGCCCTTTGCTTGCGCTTCAGGTGAGCCTTTGTCTTCCTCCTCACCACACCGCTCTCATGGATCTGGACGAACCGAACGCGTTGCTCCTTTGATTGGTTGTGCTTTTCTGCTCCAACGCTTTCCGCCTTATCCGTAGCAGTTAAGGCAAGGGGCCGGCCAGATATTACTCCCCGACGCCGGTTCCCCCTCCCCACCACAAGGCAACCCCGTGCCGCCGCCGAGGAGGAGCTGCTCGCGGCGGCCTGCCTGGTCGCGTCCGCTCTCCGTGCTGCTCGTGCTCGGTTCGTAGAGGAAACTTTGATACTATCCCGCTTTCGGAGATTTAGAGTTGCACTTCGCGTGGTTCGGCACGCTATTTTGGTAAATCACTGGATTGTGATATTTTCTCATGTATTGCAATGTTTATTCGATTCTGTGATATTATATATGCTTAGACGATTCTGAAATAGGCATGCTTTTGGTTATGGGGAGTAGTATTTCTCTGTCAGTCTGGTAATACTCATTCCTTCTGATGCTCTAATAAAGCTAGGGGCCGAGTTATGTAACCATATTACAGATTGAGACGCAGTTCACTTTCGGTTGGTTTACATAGACAAAATGTGTACGGATTTTGATAGCAATAGCTGTGGAAACCTATGTTTGGTTATGTTTCATTTCCCCTGTTAGCGCCACCACGAGCCCACAAGCATGCCACAAGATTTAAGACCTGAGGATTCATCACAACTCATGCAACAACAAGAACTAGAAGAAATCACACATAGATACAAGCCACTGGGAGAGTTGTATCCACACGGCTGCTTAATGCTTCTAGAATGCCAGATACCAACTATAGACACAGGCCATTGGGGTTGCCCGTTGCCCTAATGCACTCCTCACCCGCAATAGTATCATGTAGCAGAACGACGTTGCCTGTGGGTGGTCTTTATAGGATAGATGTGCAGAGTAATTAATGCTTGTACTCTATCGGCAGCCGATTTGCTCGTGTATGTGCCTGCTTGCAACATATGTTTGCTATTAGGGCCTCACATTTTACACTACTAGTATGCCACAAGATTTCAGATCGTAGGATTCATCACAATTCATGCAATGACACGAACCCAAAGAAACCACACACATGTACAAGCTATGTGGAGAGCTGTATCCACGCAACTACTTAATGCTTCCAGAATTCTAGATATAACTATCGATACAAGCCACTGGGGTTGCCCTAATGCACTCATTACCTGCAATAGTACCATGGAGAAGAACAATGTGGTTGGTGTTCATAGGATAGATTGTGCAGGGTAATTAGTGCTTGTATATGGTTTGCTCATCGTGCTGCTTTAAACTCTATTGGCAGCCGATTCGCTGCTGTATGTGTCTGCTTGCTACATGTGTTTGCTGCTATGGCCTCACATCTTACACTACTATTACTAGCAGCAAAATCTGCTGGGAAAGTAACTTGGATTTCTTGGAGGTCTCAGGTGTTGGTTTCAGCGAGTTCACCCTAGATCGGCAACACCATAATGATAGATCATGTCTGTGCTCTTGGTTATTGAACTCTCTTATTCTAGAGGAACACGTTCTAGTTCTATCCCCTTTGATTTCACTGTATAAGTAGAACACATAACTGGAGAATTGCCTGATTAAGATGCGCGTGTAGAAGTTATCAAAACTTTATTTCCAGAATAGCGGGAAGACTGAAATGGCATAATATCATAAGAGAGTAATGCCATTACATTTTTTACAGTATATGTGGATTGACTAGCCCTTTCCATCGGTTCGCTTTTGGGATAGTTGGCATTAGTCTTTTGGGATAATATCACAATAGACTAATGCCATTACATTAACCTGGATAAAACCAACAGAACTAAATCGTGCAGATCGGAATCCATTCTGTTATTATTTCAGTTAGGGATGTGCTTCATTCAGTTGTGTTTATCTTAAGTTCCATTTATATTTGTTGCTTTCGAGTTTTATGTACATTATATGACATGATTACTACTCCATTGCCCTTTCTTCTGTATTTTCAGTATTTCCCAAAATATTTAGTTTCTTTAGTTTGTGCATCATTAGGTACTGACTACTGAGTTTGGGCTATTTGTTTGTCTAAATCTGAGTGATGATCGTTTGTTTTCTCTTCGACCTCTTTCTGTTTATGCAGAACTGGGTGGCCAATAGTATGGTCCATATGCAAAAACATACAGTACAGCAACCATTCCTGTGGAACATGGGGTTTCAAATCTGAAAGTTAAAATAGGTTTCCCTTATCTTGTAGAGAAGATTCGGAAGAGGTCAATATCGCTTATACTATCAAACGGCTCCTGCTGAACAAAATGGCACCTAATGGTAATGGAAACCTCAAAGCTGATAATCAACCAGTAGAATCAAGAACATCAGAAAGTGAACCCGGAGCCACAGGAGTCAATAATATTTCCGCCCATGGTGCTTCACGACAGGGAAATGAGCGGAGTGGGTTTATGAACTTTCTGGATCGTTTGTCTGGTCCCCACTTAAGGAAGCTGGGTCATTCCCCCTCAGTCAGGTTTCAACAGCTCGCACTTCAGCGCGATGAGTTTTCACGTTCTATCCATTCTGAGGACCATGGTAATCACGAGCATTTTCATTTGATCAGAAAAATTAACTGGGGCCATCTGTGGGCAATGGGCAAGGATTGGATAAAGCAGCCTCTTAACATGGCCCTTTTTGCTTGGATTGCTTGTGTTTCTATATCTGGTGCAATACTCTTCATGGTTATGACCGGAATGCTGAATCATGCTTTGCCCAGCAAATCACAAAGATACGCATGGTTTGAAGTGAACAACCAAATTCTGAATGCTTTATTCACACTCATGTGTCTTTATCAACACCCAATGCGGATCTATAACTTTGTGCTTTTGTGTCGATGGGACCAAAAAGACATTTTAAGGCTTAGGAAAGTATACTGCAAAAATGGGACATATAAGCCTAATGAGTGGATGCACATGATGGTGGTTGTAGTTTTTCTTAATTTGAACTGCTTTGCCCAGTATGCCTTGTGTGGTCTCAACCTAGGGTATCGCAGATCTGAAAGGCCTCCTCTGGGTGTTGCTGTGACTATTTCTGTTTCATTTGGATCTGTAGCATTCGCCAGTGTGTATAATTATTATCAGTCCTCTTGGGAAGGATTATGATGCAGAACTGAGAGAAGGTGATCCAGAAGCACAACCTATGGCCATGTCAACTGAAGGCACCAAACCAGCAGCTTCACGGAGCTCTCTTGAGAGGAGATACTCTTTCGTTCAGAACGAAGAACGCCGTTTCGTAGAGGGTAGGCCTGAGTGGGCTGGTGGACTAGCAGATTTCTGGGACAGTATAACTATTGCATACTTGTCGATCTTCTGCAGTTGCTGTGTTTTCGGGTGGAACGTGCAGAGGCTTGGATTCGGCAACATGTATGTCCATATTGCAACATTTCTGCTCTTTTGCCTAGCTCCATTCTTCATCTTCAACCTGGCAGCTGTCAATATTAACAATGAGACCCTGCGAGAAGCGCTAGGGCTCACTGGAATCGCACTTTGCTTTTTCGGTCTGCTGTATGGTGGATTTTGGAGAATACAGATGAGGAAGAGATATAACCTCCCTGGCAACACCTTCTGCTGCCGTAATCCCGACGTGACAGATTGTTTCCAGTGGTTGTGCTGCTGCTCATGTTCTCTTGCTCAGGAGGTGAGAACCGCCGATTACTATGATATTGCAGAGGAAAGGTCAAACAGAGGGGAAGTAATAACCGGGGAAAGTCAGCGCGTGATGTCCCATTGTCTCGCGAAGACGGTTTGCCTCTTTTCAAGTCAACCCCAGCTTCGCCGTACAGGGGCAGCACACCGAGCCAGTCAATTTTCATTATGGAGAGCCCATCAGCTCCACGGAGGTCATCCGGTGCAACCCTTCTTGGCGGTTCACCGACAAGAGTCGACATGGCGATGAAGGCGCCTGCTCCATCTGTTTTACACAGGGAAGGTGGAGATGGATCATAGCATGCGGCGGTCTAAAAAGGCAGAGTCTACTCAGTCCATGGAGATGAACCTGTATATTTGTTGTAAAGGAAAACTGACAGCGCCGCCGTTTTCATCCGCAGCTGAATTTTTTTGTGTGTGTGTGTGCGGGATCGCTCCTCGTTACGAGATGTATAGTGAGCATTCTGTTATACTCTGTTCTGTAATCCTGTAGAATTTCTGCGATGCAAACTTGCTTTTGAGGTGAAATGGCGTGATTGGTCTCTGCATGTTTAGAACTGTACTTCCCTGGAGAGTTGATGGCGAACTGCCGGACGCGTCATGCTTCTATCAGTCTGTTCCAGTACTTGCAACCTTGTTGTGTGTTCCACACACGTTGATCAGCCTATTTCGTGTTCACCAATCTTATAATCGGACGACCATTTCGCGTCCAGATTCAGCATCAAAATCCTCATCCCGCGACACGCCACGTACGTACGTTTGACATCTTCAGCGCGTCAATCCATTTCACTCCATCATCTAGCGTTGAGAAATCGACGCATCTCCTATACCCTGCTGAGTCAATGAAAGTCACGTCCCAACCTGCAGCAAAAATCTATTCCCTCCGTCAAAAAATACGTGTCTCAGAAGGAGTATTGCTTAGCAGAGGAAGATGGCATCCATCCACGAGGACTTTTTCTTCGTCTCTCCCCGGGAACTTCTCGATCTTCAACCATTTTGAACGGCATCGTCTCCTTCCATCTATTCCATTTGTATCTTGTGTCTCTTTCACTCTGAAGAGAGAACGTGCAGAACAGCCTGCACGTTTCTGTTTCCCTCCGGGAAGCAGTTTCCCAGAAAGTTTTTAGCTCCCACGACGGTGCACTTCCAAGCTTGTTGGTTTCCGACTCGTCGGCGTACAGCTCTCGTAGATTCACCAGGTGACTGCAGAGGTAAAATTAAAAACGACGGACTCACGAAGACGAAACGTTCAAACTTGTCTCCATGACAGGCACGGTAACTAATGCATACATCTGCTTGCCAGGTCGATCACGCGAAGTATGACCCTATTTTTTTTTCACGGCTCGACATGGACGTCCTGAAACTTTGACATGCAAGGGTAAAAAAGTGAACATCTGGCTTGTAGATTACTGCGACATACATCCTGAAACATGGCTGGGCAAGTTCAGATTGTGAGTTTTAAGCTCTACTCTGCAAGGCTACCTCTTGATTTTCTTAATCTGCAGTAACTGAGCAATCAAAGAAGAGGTCAAGCCTTGTACAAAAAAAAAGAGGTCAAGCAATCTGACTATCAGTATAAGGTATAACTCCACATATGCCAACATTCCATATATAGAATAAGAGGCCACGGCGACTTCTACTACCGTTGAGAACACAATTCGAGCGTATGTATAATTGTATATAACCGTAGTGCAGATATGCCTATCTGACCCACTGAATCAGTCAACCGATTCAAATATGTTCGGCCCTTCTAGAATGCGGGGCAAACAGCGCAAGGATTACTCACCAAGTACCCAACCATAACATTTTGGTGAGAATGATGTGCTTATAAATATCAAAATCAATAGAAACATCGATCAATCACGGAAGACATGCAGACACATTCACCATGCATACACACTGACACACCCACACGTACACACTCATGTAACCAGATTCATTTCAATCGCTAAGCACGATGGGATTGATATCGGCAGTTCTTGCAACAACCACACACCGGTCGGAGTGATTTTTTCCAACAGCTTGAGTAGCTTCATCGTGAGCTATAACGCTCCCTTCAAACATGGCACACTTCCACTCGTGAGAAGAGAGATAAAGGCTACTCCCTCCGTTTTTAAATATAAAATGCTTTAACATTTATCCACATTCGCATACATATAAATGTATCTAGACATATTTTAGTGTGCATGTTCACTCAATTTAGTATGCATCTATACACGATGTGAAACACCCAAAACATCTTATATTTAAAACGGAGGGAGTATTTCCCTTCTTGAATGGTTGAACACCATCTCGACGTGTCAGCATAAAGTTACACCACAACAATCATCATTGTTTGACTAAGACTCTCTCGACAACTTTAGGCTAGATTGGTTCAAAGATTTTCATTGTAATTTTGGAGGATTCTATTAGTTAGGATTTTTTTTCTACTGAGCTTGATTGGATTACACGATTGGAAACTTCAGGAGTTTTCCTACTTTGCATGCAATTTTATAAGAAATAATTTTTTGTTTCAGTGACAACCAGTTATGCACCAATTTCTTCATAAAAATTTCTGTGTTTTTCCTGTTGTGCAATCATACAATTTTTCTTTGATTCATGTAAGATTTAGTTCATGCCATTGTGTTTTCCCTATTTGTACGTATTTGAATCCAGTGAACCAGAAAAGATCTTAGTTCTTTTTTACCAGCGAAAAGATCTTAGTTTGATTCTACATCTGAATGATCGATATTCCACCATCAACGTATGAGGCAAGATATATAACTAGAAGCTCCAAATTCCAGTGAAAGAACTTAACTTATCTTTGGTATATCTGCAAGAACATCATATTAACCAATGATAATCTCATTGGACAAACTAAGTGTTGCTGTACTTCTAAAATCATGATGAGTCAATTCTTCCGTCTCATTCACTCTAAAGAGAGAACGTGCAGAACAGCCTGCACGTTTCTGTTTCCCTCCGGGAGGCAGTTTCCCGGAAAGTTTTTAGCTCCCACGGCGGTTCGCTTCCAAGCTTGTTGGTTTCCGACTCGTCGGCGTACAGCTCTCATAGATTCACCGGGTGACTGCAGAGGTAAAAACGACAGACTGACGAATAATGCACGTATGCTTGCTTGCCAGGTCGAGCACGCGTATGAACCTACTTGACCTGTGCGTCTTGGATTACATTTGGCACGAGTCGTCATGGACGTCCAACAGGGTAAAAAAAATGTACTACTGGCTTGTAAAGATTACAGCGACATGCATCCTGAAACATGACTGGGCAAGTTCAGAGAGTAAGTTTTAAGGTCTACAAGGCTACCTCTCTAGATTTATTAATCTTTAGGAACTGAGCAATCAAAGAAGAGGTCAAGCAATCTGACTGTCAGTATAGCTCCACATATGCCAACATTCCATATGTAGAATAACCGGCCACGGCCAATTCCACTACCGTTGAGAACACAATTCGAGCCTATGTATATATATAATCTTTGTTAAAAAAAAAATGTATATATAATCGGAGTGCAGATGTGCCAATCTGACCTACTGAATCAGTCAACTGATTCAAATGTGTTCGGACCTTCTAGAATACTGGGCAAACAATGTCAAGATTACTCCCCAGCTTGTCTAAGTTAGCCAACCATAACTTTTTACTGAGAAGGAAGTGCTTATATTGATTATCCAAATCAGTATAAGAAACATTGTTCACACATTTACCATACATACATACTGACACACCTATACACCCACACGTACACACTCGCGTAACCGGATTCATTTCAGTCGCTAAGCACGATGTGATTGATATCGGCACTTCTTGCAACAACCACACACCGGCCGGACTGATTTTTTCCAACAGCTTGAGTAGCTTCATCGTGAGCTAACGCTCCCTTCAAACATGGCACATTTCCACTCGTGAGAAGAGAGATAAAGTCTATTTCCCTTCTTGAATGGTTGAACTCCATCTCGACGTGTCAGCATAACACTACGGGAATCCGGCGATACGCCTCCGGCCGTCGGCGTAGGAACGACCGCCGTCGGCGTATGCCTACGCCGGCGTAGTAGGCTGTCGGCGTATAAAACATGCCGTCGGCGAAGACGCAGTGGGACCCACAAAACGGTGCCGAACGTCTCCGTCTGCTCCACCAATACGCCGACGGCATTACCGTCGGCCTAGACTGCCACGTGGACTGATCTAGCGCGCCTAGGTGGAGCCATACGCCGACGGCAATGCCGTCAGCGTATCCGTGACCATTTGGTCCTTTACGGGCGACGTGGCAGAATCCTGTGCGACCTACGCCGACGGCGTATCCCTGACCATATTTCAGTTTATTGCTGATTCTTGCTGCTGGTTTTAGCACAATTCAAATACAATTAAAATTGCACAAATTATAAAACATACAGAAACATCACATACATATCCAAATGACACAAACATGATTCAAATTCATCCAAGCATTCATACAAACTCCAAACAAGTTCGAATTCACACACGCTACACCCGAACACATCCTACACCTCCCGAGAGCCCGAGGCCGATTTCCTTGCCTTGGTGGTCAATCACCTGCATTGAGAAAGGATAAACTTTTAAGCATGTTGAAAAATGTAGTAAATAAGAATAAAGACGTAATGCAATTAAGAAGAAGCATGTTGAAAGAAAGCATGTTGAAAAGTAAATAGTACGCAAAAGGACATAAAAGACCCTCACCCCTAATCATCACTCTCATAGTTAAGTCCTGGGTTCTCATCATCACTATCAACATCACTATCACGAGTGTTGTATATTGGAACCTCCTCGCACGGTGGAGGCTCATCATCGTCATCACTATCACTCTGTAACTTGTTGAGCATATCTATATCCTTTAGATTCACCACTACGTCACCACCTGTTTGTGCATTGTCCTCGCGGTCCTCAAGACCTTGTATGCCAAAGTCCCCAAAGGTTTGTTCCTCTTGATAGAAAATCCCCTCGTATGTTTTAGGGTCAATGTTGTTGTAATCGTCTTCGGAGGGCATGGGTAGCTTACCACGTGGCGATACATGGAACACGACTTCCCAACCAATGAGTCCCTCTTTCTTGCATGGGTAGGGCAAATAATAAACTTGAAAGGCTTGGTGAGCCACAACAAAGACATCGGATCCATTGTAGGTGGTTGAAGGCTTAACTTCAACTAACCCAATGGAAGGGGTACTTTTGGTTCCATGCTCAGGGTCGAACCAGTGGCATTTGAACACAACAAGCTTGAGTGATATGTTCGTGTTATTGAACGTCAGCTCATATACGTTCTGTAACCTTCCGTAGTAATCATAATTACCGGCTCCTTTGGTGAAGACCCCGGTATTTATAGTCTTTGCATTAGGCCGACTGTTCTGGTGATGCTCTGTATGGAAGCGGTACCCATTCACATCATACTTCTCATACTTCTCGACTCTACGGTTACAACCTTGGGAGACACATCTCAACTCATCTGACATCACAACGTTGGATCAGCTCCCTACAAGTACAAATTGTTTTGTGCATTAGTAAGAGGGATAATACACGAATTGCAAGGTAGAAGGGACAGGTTTGAAATTACCTTTTCCCTGAACCAAACCGTGAATTTTTTCTTTCCGGGGGCAGGCTCTTTCAAAAGAGTGTCCAACGCGGCTTCATTGGGTCCATCTGATGTTCCCGACCACATTTCATCCGTGAATTGACTAAAAGGAGAAAATACGTATTAGAACGAAATCATGATAGTAGTTGCAAAGTAATTTGTTCCCCATTTTACCTAAGGAAACTGCCCTCTTCTCCCTGCTCGTCGTGGGTCACTTCCTTCATGT
Organism: Poa pratensis; assembly: GCA_947311845.1. NCBI lineage: Eukaryota > Viridiplantae > Streptophyta > Magnoliopsida > Poales > Poaceae > Poa > Poa pratensis. The sequence continues at coordinate 35,038,056 of CAMZMU010000060.1, read as the reverse complement.
TCATAAGCACATAGAGCATTATGCACTCCAGCTCATCATTGGTCAAGTTATACCTTGTTGGGCCACCGCTCTTGCCACCGGGACACTGGAAGAGGACGAGCTTGGGGTCTCGCTTGGGCTCGTCGACATTGTACCGAGAGGCCTGGTTATGCATAGTGGGAACATCATCGGGGTAGTACGTTAGCCTGGCGTCTGCCATCTCCTGAAGGATAGTTGCCTCGGCTATGGATGACTCAATCTTATTTTTGTTTCCACATTTGGTTCGAATATACTTAAACTCTCTCTCAATACAAAACTGCCAACGAAACTGCACCGGTCCACCCAAGAGTACCTCATTCGCAAGATGCACAACAAGATGTGCCATCGGAGTAAAGAAGCCTGGCGGAAATATCGTCTCTAAGTTGCACAGCAACTCCGGCACTAGTTCATGCAGCTTCTGAATAATCAGGGGACATACTTGCTTAGCACAGAGCGTGCGGAAGAAATGGCTCAACTCCGCGAGCACTCGCCAGACACGGTCGGGGAGATACCCTCGAACCATCACCGGTAGCAGCCGCTCAATCCATATATGATAGTCGTGACTCTTGAGCCCGGTGACTTTTGCCGATTGTATATTGACTCCCTTACTTATATTCGAACAATAGCCATCAGGGAACATCACGACGAATTTGAGCCAATGGAATGCCTCAGACCTTTGCATACTATTAAGGCAGAAGTCAGCATGCGGCTTGAACCAGTTCTTTTGACGGCCTTCAGGAGGCTTCATGTGCATTCTCTCCCTATCACAGAGCTTCTTAACATCAACTCTAGCCTTAACATTATCCTTCGACTTCGGGGAATGTTCAGGATTGTGTGAAAGAGGGACTCTCCAACATTCTTTTCGGTGTGCATCACATCGATGCTATGGGGAAGTTCGAGGTCCTTGTAATATTCGAGTTGCGTCAAGCCTGCCACGTGAGTCCAGTTGTGCGCACACCATATCCCACATATCGTGGGCCTTTTCCCAGCAGGCACGAGAGCACTTAGCTCGGCGTCAACAGCTGCACCATCGAAAGTTGGTATCGCTTTTTCTTCACGCTCAACTCTGCCCTTCTTGAAGTTCTTTTTGTCTTCTCTAAACGATGCCCTCTTTTGAGGAACTTTCGATGTGTGTCAAACGCGGAATACTTCCGTCCCGCCGTTAGCCACATGAACTCAAGTCGGTTCCTGCACACTGGGCATGGCCACTTACCAGCTGTACACCATCCGCAGAATAGGGCGTACCCGGGCATGTCATGCATGGAATTGTGATACCAAACTTTCATCAAGAAGTTTGTCTTCGATGCACGATCATATGTCAACGTCCCGTGGTGCCAAGAGTGGTTCAGATCATCCACAATTGGCTGCATGTACATACTTAAATTCTTCCCCGGATATTCAGGACCTGGAATGATCAGCGAGAGGAACATGGTCTTCTTTTGCATTAGGGCTCCAGGAGGGAGATTGAGCGGAATAACAAACACGGGCCAGCAGCTGTACGAGGTAGTCGACAAACCATATGGATTGAATCCATCGGTTGCTATCGCGATTCTCACGTTTCGAGCATCTGCTGCCTCATCGGGGTGGTTCGCATCAAAGTTCTTCCATGCCGTACCATCAGATGGATGTCCCATCAATTCCCGGTCGTGCTCATCCTTGTATCTCTTCCCCGTTTTGTGCCATTGCATCTGTGTGGCAGACTCTTTGTTCATGTAAAGCCGCTTGATTCTTTGTATGAATGGGAGGTAACGAAGAATCTTAATGGCGACATTTGACTGCGTCTTCGTACCATCGGTCCTTTTACCACATGATACCTAGAGGCCTTACACAAGATACAGTACTTGTCATTGGCAAACTGTTTCCAAAACAAAAGGCATCCTTTTGGACAACAATCTATCTTCTGATAATCCATGCTGAGATCTCGCAGGATTTTCTTCGTTTCGTACATGCTTTGAGGCAGACAATGCCCTTCAGGCAACAGGTTACCAGTTGTTTGCAGATGCGCTTCAAAGCATGAACGGGTGCTGCCATACTGGAGCTTGTTGGCTAGTGCTTGCGAGATGGCATCGAGCTGAGAAACTTTTGCACCCTCGTACAGAGGCCTCTGAGACGAGGCCATCATATCAAAGAAGGCCTTCGCGGTTGGCTCTGGGTCCTCGGTTCACGCGGTTCCTCCGGTTCCTCCTGTGATGGTGGCGAATCTGGCATGTCGCCAGCACGGAGATCATCTAGCCAGTTTCTAATCCCATCATCTTCATTGCCATTGATCCGCTGCCGCATCACCCTGCCACTCTCGCGCTCGTACTCATCAAAGTTGACTGTCGTCACGAAGTTCGGCATATACCCACGAGAGAAGAGGTGTTTAATCATATCATCCTTTCCCTGACGTGTACGAAACTTGCAACGAGGGCAAGGGCACTGTCCACGAGCGCCTGACTCTGAACCCTTACGCGCTAACTCCTTCACTAACAAATGCGTCTTCCATACCCACTCATCTGTTTTGTCAACCAAACTAGTTCGGCCACTGTACATCCACCCATTATCTGCCATCCTCTGCTGCTTTACTGTGAGCCAAATAATAATAACATGAAATTAAATGCATCATATTTTTATTTTCTTGCATGCAATGTCACCATTTTATTACGGCCAAATTTTATCTTTTACAACATGCAAGGGTTCACATACACTTCTAATAGGTAGGGGCCTATCCCGCCCGAGTACGTGTAGATCGGGTCGTGTTCCACAGGACAACCCGGAAGTGTTACGGTTATAAATATGCAAAGATGGACAATCATGCATATTTATAAATTTGTAACCCTTCCAGATGGGATCTGACTCGGGTTACGCGACTGACTTGTTGATCTAGACCAAAATAAACCTATGCAGCAAGAGAGGCAAAAGATTTATACCCTCGAAGCGTGATCGGTGGCCGGAGAAGGTCGAGGATGTGCTCCAGAAGAGGACGACAAAACAAAGGGCACCAAGGCGGCCCCTCCTCAGCTGGAGAAGCCGCGACGACTCGCGGGACCGACGGTGCTGGATGGCGGGAAGCTACGTCATCTAAAAAGTACAAACAATCGAAATATATAAGCAAATATCCCTCCATTTTACCTAATAATTAAACATAAAACAGAATAAACCATAGAACGATGTAACCATATTAGCTAAACATAACACATATAGACAAGTAGCACAATAATACATAGGTAGCATGTATGATAAGTCTAGCAGTACAACAGGTAGCAAGATAAGTCTAGTAGTACGACATGTAGGATGATAGACATCCTAAACTCGACTCGCGCCGGTGTCAGTGACGTCGTCCAAGCGGTCCCAACAAGAGGACAGGCTGCTGCTAGAGTCCTCGCCCTGCTGCTGCGTGCCTGAGGGGCCGGCCTCGCCTTGCCCGTCCTGCTGCCGGCTCTCGCTGAAGACCTGGTACTGGACCGCCATCACCTGGGGATCAAGGAGGAGATCCTTGACCAAGGGGTCATCCTCCTCGTGCTGGTGGCGCGCCTGAGCAGCCTCTCTGCCTGCCGGTGCTCCCTCTCCTCGGCCTTCGTCGCGATCCTCATGCCATCTGGCGCTAACATATGTGCCACGCTCCGCTCATCCTCAAAGTTGAGGATCGCTCTCGCCCCAAAGTGCTGGACCGCCGCGCAGTCGTAGGCGCGGGCCGCCTGCCACGGGCACCTGAAAGTACCAAGCTGGATCTTCCTGTGATCCACTGTGATCTGAGCTGCCCAACTCGGGATCTTCGTGGGTCTCCGATGAACACCACGGAACTTTCGCTCCAGCTCCGACATGATACTTAGTTAAGTAAAAGCATTTGATACACGGGTTAGTCAAGGAAGCATAGATAAAAAAGCAGGCCTACGTGATTTCTTACCCTCGAAGCGTGATCGACGGCGAAGAAGATCTTCTGCCGACACCCTCCGTCGACAATCCCCACTCTCACGCTCCACACATACTCCTGCACGAGAAACAAAATAAAGAATGTTAATTGCTACACCAAAATAAAATTGGCATACACCAAAATTGCATCAACATATATTGCATACACCAAAATTTGCTCGCTGTTTTAATGAACCTAAAATTTAATCAACTACGCATATACACAGTGGGGAAGAAGAACACAAAGAACTAAATCAACTACACATTTAGCTAGAACTAAAATGGATTTGCCCATGTTGCAGACTATACATTTAGCTAGAACTAAATCAACTTTGCTCTCACCTGCGGTTGCACAGGTGGCTTCAGCAATGACATGGAGATTGGAGGCCGGAGGAGGCAGGGGGCGGTGCACGGCCGCGGTGGATCCTCGACGGGCGGGGCGTCAGCGTGGGGAACGAGCAGGCCGCGGCGGATCCTGGGGAGGGGGAGCACGGCCACGGAGCTGGGGAGGGGACACGGCCACGACGGATCCTGGGGAGGGGGAGCACGGCCGCAGAGCTGGGGAGGGGAGCTGGGCACGGCCGGTGGAGATGGGCAGCGTGGCGGGCGCGGCCGGTGGGCACGGAGGACATGCTCCTCCAGGGCATGCTCCTTCCGGCGGAGGAGGACGAGGCACTGGGGACGGTGGCGAGGATGGGTGGCCGCATGGCGAGAAGATGGGTGGCTGGGGTAGGTGCGGGTGCGGGTGCGAGAATGGGTGGCTGGGGTAGGTGCGGGTGCGGGTGCGATCGAGAGGATGGGTGGCTGGATAAGGTGGACCTACGCCGATGGCAAAGCCGTCGGCGTTGGCTTTTTCCCTTTTTTATATTATTTAATTTTAATATTGTAAACCATTAGAATTTATTACATTATAAATTTGTAGAGTTTTATTATAATTTGTTTTATTATATCGTATGACCACACGCAAATTTTTGAGTGATTCCGACACTTTAGCTATCCGGTTTTATTGAAACCGTAGTCCGGTAGGACCCGCATATCTACCCCCGAGCTTGGACATTTCAAACACCCAACACACTTGTATACATATGGTATGGCACAACCTAGGTTTGGGTGGGGTTCCGACTCTCCGGGGCCCCGCTTCGGCGAAACCCTGAATCCGCTGGAAAAACCCTAACGTTTTCGTCTACCCCCATAGACGTGCGTCGAAAGGGGGTAGGCCAGTGGACTTTTTTTGCTTGGTTGTGTTAGGTTAGGCCATAGGAAGGTGAGAAACAAAAGTCTACCCCAAATCAACACAAGATTCCATCCGGTTCTCCCGAAACGGGAGTTTTCACCTCTAAGTGCAGAAACTCACTAGAGAAAGTGAAGCCGGTGAAGCGGTCACACCCTGGAGTAGGATATTGCACATTTACAACACACAACACACTTGTATACATATGGTATGACACAACCTAGGTTTTGGTGGGGTTCCGACGCTCCGATGCCCCGCTTCGGCGAAACCCCGAATCCGCTGGGAAAACCCTAACGTTTTCGTCTACCCCCATAGACGTGCGTCGAAAGGGGGTAGGCCAATGGACTTTTTTGCTTGGTTGTGTTAGGTTAGTCCATAGGAAGGTGAGAAACCAAAGTCTACCCCAAATCAACACAAGATTCCATCTGGTTCGCCCGAAAGGGGAGTTTCCACATCTAAGTGCAGAAACTCACTAGAGAGAAAGTGAAGTCAGTGAAGTCGGTCACACCCCGGAGTAGGATATTGCACATTTACAACACACAACACATTTGTATACATATAGTATGGCACAACCTAGGTTTTGGTGGGGTTCCGACGCTCCGATGCCCCGCTTCGGCGAAACCCCGAATCCGCTGGGAAAACCCTAACGTTTTCGTCTACCCCCATAGACGTGCATCGAAAGGGGGTAGGCCAGTGGACTTTTTTGCTTGGTTGTGTTAGGTTAGACCATAGGAAGGTGAGAAACCAAAGTCTACCCCAAATCAACACAAGATTCCATCCGGTTCGCCCGAAACGGGAGTTTCTACATCTAAGTGCAGAAACTCGCTAGAGAGAAAGTGAAGCTGGTGAAGCCGGTCACACCCCGGAGTAGGATATTGCACATTTGAAACACCCAACACACTTGTATACATATGGTATGGCACAACCTAGGTTTGGGTGGGGTTCCGACGCTCCGGGGCCCCGCTTCGGTGAAACCCTGAATCCGCTGGAAAAACCCTAACGTTTTCGTGTACCCCCATAGACGTGCGTCGAAAGGGGGTAGGCCAGTGGAATTTTTTGCTTGGTTGTGTTAGGTTAGGCCATAGGAAGGTGAGAAACCAAAGTCTACCCCAAATCAACACAAGATTCCATCCGGTTCTCCCGAAACGGGAGTTTCCACATCTAAGTGCAGAAACTCACTAGAGAGAAAGTGAAACCGGTGAAGCCGGTCACACCCCGGAGTAGGATATTGCACATTTACAACACACAACACACTTGTATACATATGGTATGGCACAACCTAGGTTTTTGTGGGGTTCCGACGCTCCGAGGCCCCGCTTCGGCGAAACCCCGAATCCGCTGGGAAAACCCTAACGTTTTCGTCTGCCCCCATAGACGTGCGTCGAAAGGGGGTAGGCCAGTGGACTTTTTTGCTTGGTTGTGTTAGGTTAGGCCATAGGAAGGTGAGAAACCAAAGTCTACCCCAAATCAACACAAGATTCCATCCGGTTCTCCCGAAACGGCAGTTTTCACCTCTAAGTGCAGAAACTCACTAGAGAGAAAGTGAAGCCGGTGAAGCCGGTCACAACCCGGAGTAGGATATTGCACATTTACAACACACAACACACTTGTATACATATGGTATGGCACAACCTAGGTTTTGGTGGGGTTCCGACGCTCCGATGCCCCGCTTCGGCGAAACCCCGAATCCGCTGGGAAAACCCTAACGTTTTCGTCTACCCCCATAGACGTGCATCGAAAGGGGGTAGGCCAGTGGACTTTTTTGCTTGGTTGTGTTAGGTTAGGCCATAGGAAGGTGAGAAACCAAAGTATACCCCAAATCAACACAAGATTCCATCCGGTTCGCCCGAAAGGGGAGTTTCCACATCTAAGTGCAGAAACTCACTCGAGAGAAAGTGAAGTCGGTGAAGCCGGTCACACCCCGGAGTAGGATATTGCACATTTACAACACACAACACACTTGTATACATATGGTATGGCACAACCTAGGTTTTGGTGGGGTTCCGACGCTCCGATGCCCCGCTTCGGCGAAACCCCGAATCCGCTGGGAAAACCCTAACGTTTTTGTCTACCCCCTTGAACTCCGTCGAAAGGGGGTTGGCCAGTGGACCTTTTGGCTTGGTTGTGTTAGGTTAGGCCATAGGAACGTGGGAAACCAAAGTCTAATCCAAATAAACACAATTTTCCATCCGGTTCGTCCGAAACAGGAGTTTCCACATCTAAGTGCAGGAAAAAAGTCAAAGTTCCATTCACACCACAGGGCAGGATAAATTGAGCCATATATTTAATATTTATGTTGTAGGTGTATATTAAATGTGTTGTTTTTATTTGTTTTACATGTATATGTTGTAGGGTTGGGTTCCGGAAAACTCAAACCGTTATTTTACGGGGGTGGGATACTGAAATTGGGAGGGCAATTATAGGTCCAATATATATATAAATTACAACTACATTAAATATTATATAGAGAAAAAAAGAAATAAATATTATATACGAAAATAAAAAAAAGGAACAACTAAATGCCGACGGCCGCCGTCGGCGTATAAGAACGCGCGTACGCCGACGGCAGTACCGTCGGCGTATAGAAGATGCTGGACGGGCGATTTCGTTCCGTCACGACGCCCTTTTGTACGCCGACAGGATTTACTACGCCGACGGCGGCCATCGGCGACGGTAAGGCTACGCCGACGGCGCTCCGTCCGCCGACGGCTTGTTGGTCGTCTGCCCTAGCTCGTGCTGTACGCCGACGGCCCCGACATTTGGCCGTCGGCGTACAGGACGGCCGTCGGCGTAGTGTGGCTTTCCCGTAGTATAAAGTTACACCACAACAATCATCATTGTTTGACCAAGACTCTCTCGACAACTTTAGGCTAGAGTGGTCCAAAGATTTTCATTGTAATTTTGGAGGATTCTAATAGTTAGGATTTTTTTACCTAGCTTGATTGGATTGGAGGATTGGAAACTTCAGGAGTTTTCCTACTTTGCATGCAATTTTATAAGAAATTCTTTTTTGTTTCAGTGACAACATGTTATGCACCAATTTCTTCATATAAATTTCTGTGTTTTTCCTGTTGTGCAATCAAAGAACTTTATTTTTTGATTCATGTAAGATGCAGTTCATGCCATTGCATTTTTCCTATTTCTACGTTTTTAAATCCAGCGAACCAGATAATATCTTAGTTCGATTCTACATCAGAATGATTGATATTCCACCATCAACGTATGAGGCAAGGCATATAACTAGAAGTTGCCAATTCCAGTGAAAAATCTTGATCTATTTTTGGTATATGTGCAAGAACATCATATTAACCAATGATAATCTCATTGGACAAACTAACTGTTACTTCTATAATCACTATGAGTCATTTCATTATCTTGTTTTGTAGTTCATTTTGATATGCCATGGGGTTAAGTTTAGTTCGCATCTAACTTATTCCCTCCTCGAAGTGTTAATAATATGATTTGTAATTGATTGAGGAGACTCTGTAATAGGTCGCATGTTTTAATCCCGGTTGGAGCGCCTACTCGGTATTGATCAATGCAGATTTTTTCGCCATGAATTTTCTTATAGAAAACAATATATAAAGTCGATTATTCATGTTATGCACTAATCTAACTCACACTTCATACTTAGTTTATCCTTCAATGATAACATGATCGCAAGTGGGTACCAGAGCTTGTTCACATCAACAGAGTCATGGACTTTGAAAGTGCATGTGTTGCCCCATGTGTGGTTTTGGTAATTAATGACAATCCTTATAGACTAATGTTTGCATTGAGATATTCTTATAGATCTTGTCCATAGTAAAAGATTGGAGTTCATGTGTTGGACTCTAGAAGATTACATGATGACCAAGGTTATATCCATGGGTTTATATGAAGAATGGTCATGTGAAGAGTTGAGCCTATTGCAAACATGGCTTGGAATAGAAGATTGAGTAAATATTCATGTTATCGCCAAGCCATCATATATATCAAGATATGAGATCAGTGCCTTTTAATCCGTGCGCGACAAGCACGTTGATTTTGTGAAGAAGGGGCTGTAACTTAACCCGGTCTTCGTCAGATGCATAAGAGTTTTGGTTATCAGTTAGAACAAGCTGGTCTACTGAGTAACCCGGCAGGCGAGGTTTCTTGGCAGGTGAGGTATCTTTGTAGTAGAAAAAGGTTTTTTGCTAGTCTTTGGTGTGGCTAAGAAGCTTCAGAGCTGGCATAGGGCTATTACGGCGGCGTTGGATGGAAATGCCACCACATTGCAGCAAAGGGCCATCAGTGTGTTCATGTTGGGGTTTGCAATAGGAAAGCTCAAGGAAGAGATTGATGTCAGGAGGAATTTGCAGATAAGATTCGCAAAGGATAGTGAAGTTGCTTATGTTTAAGACAGAGTTGGGGCCAATATCTTGCGGCCTAAGGCCATAGTGTCTCAGAACGTTCCGGAAGAAAAGAGAACCTGGGGGTCGAAAACCCTGGGTTATGTGCTCAGTGAAGATTATCACCTCGTCCTTGCCGGGTTGAGGTCGGATCTCGACGGATGCGCCGCGCCAGTGGATAACGTTTTGCTGAGAAAGAACTTGAGCCGTCACAAGTTCTTGCAGTTTCAGATCTGTGGCTTTTGACTTGCCCCAGTTAGCGGAGATCGCAGATTGCGGCCGCGGTTTCTTCCCCGTCGCCGGTGCGGTGGCGGCGCCGCCGTCGTTTTTCTTCTTTCCCCCGATTTTTGGAGCAATTTGGGTGCCATGAAGATCTGAGGTAAATAGAGGAAGAAAATGCAACGATTAAGAAAGAGAAGATGTAAAAATGTAGCGGAGAAAAAGGTGCGGTGATTCGAGTTAAGAAGAGTGGCATTCGTACCGTGCTTATTGAGCTCGAAGGAATGCGGTGGTGCGGCTGATGGAGATCTCAGATCTAGGTTTTGCTCGAGCTGGCGCGAGGTTGAAGACGATGGTGCGGATGACTGGGGAAAGTGATTCTCAGTCACCGTGCCCACGTATTTATAGCCGGAATAAAAAAACTAGGGGCATTGTGGTAAAAGTGAATGGATAAGGATATTTGACCAGGGTCAACGACAAATGGATTAGACAAAAGGAATATTCCCAGATAAAAATCTGAGACGAGATATGGACAGAGAATGGTTAAGGTTTGACTAAAGATTGGCTGACGTTTCGTATGCTCATCAGGTTGAGATTTTTGTTAAGTGTTGAGCATAAACCCGGAGGCGTATGAACCCGGTGTAATGAAGCCGGGTTATGATATGGACCGCCAAGAAGAGCTGGCCTAGCAAAGGAAAAAGCAATGTAACCTGGTACTTAATTTATTATGTGTTATTTCTTATTTTCAGGAGGCTAACCCGGACTGCAAGGTTAGCGGCTCACTCCGAGAGATGAAATTCATATCCAGATGAGGAGCACGCAGACCTGGCATCCGAGTTACCCTGGGGGCTACTGATGGGGGGATTATAACCCGGTAGGCCCATGTATAGGGAAACGTGACCCGCCAGGCAGGAGGCCTGGCTAGGCTAGCTAACCATCAGTATGGGTCGGGTTACGTTGATGGGCCAGCAAGCTTGTCGGTAACCCGGCTAGAAGGAAAGCATCTAGAAGACCCAGAGGCGGTGCGTGACATAAAGTTCAAGGCTTGGAGGACACGAAAGGCCAGAAGACCTAGAGTAGGACTCCGAGTCTGGGTAGAACCCGAGCTTACCTTGTACAGAACCAGGAGGCCCGGTCGTCTATATAAGTGGGCTCCTAGGTCATAGTTAGACAAGAGGTTTTGACTAGACAAGCTTTTACGAGGTAGAGAACCAGAGAGAGATCATAGTTATCACCGCTACCAAGCGAACCTTGTAACCCTAATCGAGATCCGGCTGTGTTAACGTAGCCGGGTTATCGAGATCGAGATGAATAATAGCATAGCAGGAAGTAGGTCCTTATCTCCAATGGAGAGGCCGAACCTGGGTAAATCCCTTATCCCCGCAAAGCTAAACAAACTCCCAGACACTAGTTTCACCTTGCCCTACAACTCAAGTTACCCAATGGTAACATCTGCTGTGACAACCCATGACAGATGAAGTGCAAGTGGATTAATGAAGACGGAGCTTAGCAAGGCTCTCCCATCCCATCATGGTGTATGGGGGAGTATTTGGAGAAGTCTTCATCAAGCATGTGCTAGCTAGCACAATCAAGAAAGATGTTCGGACTTGAGAGAGTCAAGATCGTCATCATCTAGCTCAAGTGGAATGCGCAAGGCAAAGGTATGATCTTGATAGGGTTTCTGTTTTACCGGTCTCTTCGTGTTAGTAGGAAACCGGGTTATAGGATAGACGGCGTACTATCAAGAGGGGCTCTCAAGTGAGTAACTTGATCACATCTTTGTGGAGAGCTCAAACCTTTGCATTTTTGGCATATCATCTTTCTTGGTTCTTATTTGGCTTTTATCCATGTGAGAATTTAGACCTTGTGTTCATCTCCATACCAAGCTCTAGTTCATCAAAAAACGGATTTCATTTGAATATCTTGTGGTGTTTTTTATGTTGGAGGTTTTACCGGTTCGTCTTTTGAAGAGAGGTCAAACTCTCCTCTTGTGTTTTCCTCCTCACATGATGGAATATGATGTGTATATGCATGATCTTGTAGGGCTTGTGATTATCTTCGAAACAAGCCCAAGATCATTGAAAACGGAGTCCGGATGAAAAACTTGTTGTATTTCGGGTTTGGAAATATTATCGGTTTATCCTTAAGGAAAGTTCCACACCTTCCCATGTATGGTGACTTTACTCTATTTATGGAAAGATCTTGTCGCTATCTTTCCAACAAAGTTGGTTTCATCCCATTTGGAGTTTTCTTGCAAAAGTTAGAGGTGAAAGAAGATCTCTTTCTGTTTCTGGTTGGCCGGCCTGGCCGGACCCTAGGCCGGGACCAAGGCCGGGCTCCTCGGGTGGCCAGCCGGCCTCCTGCCTTCTAGGCTGGGCCCAAGGCCGTGTCTCTCGGGTGGCCAGCCGGCCAGGCCGGGCTCCTTGCGTTTCTAGGCCGGGCGCGTCGGGGAGGGGGCCGGCCTCCTGGCCGGCTAGGCCGGGCCCTAGGCCGGCCTCGTGAAATCTGCCCGGCCCGGCCTCACGAAATCTGCCAACGGGCAGATTTCCAAGGGGACCTTTTTAAGGGGCTTTCTTCCCCAACGGTTCCCCACCTCCTTGAGCTTGTTTTTCCCTCTATTTCCTCCATTGTTGACCTTTGGAAAGCTTGCCTACCTCTCAATCCCTCCCATGATTCTTGCATATCTTTGAGGGAAGTGAGAGGAGATCTAGATCTACATTTCCACCAATCCATTCCTCCTCTAAGTGAGGGGAACCTAGTTGATCTTGATCTTGGAGTTCATGCGTGATTCTCTTCTTTGTTCTTCCTCTCTTCTCCCCCATAAGCATTAGCTGCTTTTGGTGGGATTTGAGAGTGAAGGATTTGAGCACTTGTGCTCTTGCCATTGATTTGTTGCATCGGTTTGTGCTCTCCATGAGGATTCATGGAAGTTGAAAGTTTGTGAGCTTGTTACTCTTGGGTCATTGGACCCTAGACGCCATTGTGGTGGTTGAGACCTTTTGTGGTCACTTGTAGCCGTTCGGGAGCCCCCAATCCAGTTGTGGGTTGTGCCCCAGATTGTTGTTGTAAAGGCTCCGGATTCTGCCTTGAAGGATTCCAATAGTGGAAGGTGAACCAAACCTTTTGTGGTGCGGTTCATCGGAGAATAGGGTGAGGCCTTTTGTGTCATCTTGAGTTTGAGACTCACACCCCTCCAACGAGATGTACTCCCCTAAAAGGAGGAACCCGGGAATACATCACCGTCTTCGCGTGCCTCGGTTATTTCTATACCCGAGATCTTTACTTATGCAATTTACTTTGTGATAGCCTTCGTGCTTGAAGTATTCTATATTGATATCACCTTGTTGCTTGTCTTGCTTAGCATAAGTTGTTGGTGCACATTGGTGAGCCAAGTTTATTTCGGTTGTTGGCTTATTAATTTAAACACCTAGTTTTATTCCGCATTTATCAAGCCTAAACCGGAAAAGTTTTAATCGCCTATTCACCCCCCCCCCTCTAGGCGACATCCTTGTCCCTTCAGACTTACTTGCCCAACATGGGAAGTGATCTAGTTTTTGCATACAACATTTTAAGCTTTAGAGGCACAGAAGTTAAACCTCTTTTGTGTTTAGATCACCTAGATACATCGCAAAGAAACACATCATCTAAAAAAACCCTTGATGAAGAGGCATTGATGTTTTAATCGCAATAAGTGTTTCTTTGTTGTCAGTATTTTGATATATCACTTTAATCTCATTACATGTATAGTTTAGCACTAAGATTGAAGTAATATCTCGCCAAAATTGCACAATTTCAAGATTGTAATTTTACACTTTGTATGTAAATTAAGGCCCCATCTGGAGAGAGAAAATTAATTTTGGGGGATAACATTTCCATAGGAAATTATTCTATGGCACCACTTGGGACAAAGGATTAGGAATTATGTATTCCGTTGAAATTCCTATGGAAAGGATTACTTGATAGGATTTTTTTGAATGGTCACCGGGGAGGGAACCCTCCATCTGAATTTGTATTCAATATTTTTCCTGTAAGACTTTGTAGCCTATTACAAGATGGGTTCAAGTGAAACGGGAATTTTTATAGGGAGGAACTGAAGGGAAGACAAAACAAATACAATGCTCACTAACACACATGCATGCGCACTTGAGAAGCACTATCTGGTGTGCTCGCATGACGACCATCACCAGGAAGACAGACATGACAGCGCATTGAGGAGTGCCACTAACGCGAACGAAGGGCATCGAAATCCTGAGACATTGCAGATTGCAGCACCACCACCTGCTTACATGGCGACTATCCACTAGCTGGCAAACTGGGAGCATACGAGGACCAACGAGTGAAGATGGCATAGCTGAAGGGCCATACTCCATCGAGAGAGCAATGCAGACAAGAAGCTCGCGCGGCTGATTGAGTATCATAACTGCGAGGAGTTTCTGCCAACACAATCATAGGGCATTGCAAGACCGAGATTGCACCAACGTCACAAACCTTGACCACGAACTCAGCCAAAGGGACATCCCCAAGCACTATGCGAGGTGAGGAGGCGACCTACAACGTCGAAGGGGGCCGATCAATCGAGACCGCACCAACAACACGAAGCTCGTGACAATGACGCTACCATCACCATCGGATTTTGCCAGCTTGCGCGACCAAGAAGAGTTGAAGTCGAAGGGCACAAAACTAGCCCGATTACCGCCACCGGACAAGCATCACGAGGTTCAATTGCGACGCCTTCAACATGGAAAACGGTGCCCACTGGCACCGTCCTCGCGGAGCTTTCGCTCAGAACCACATCAAGAAGTTGACATGAGGTGCATCTCCCAAACCACGCCCCCAACAAGGTTAGCGACGCCATTCCAGCGCCGTCATGGCCTCCACTGGTACAAACGGAGCAAGAATTTCTCCGCGATACGCACCTCAACATTTCAACTGCCCGTCGTGCGCCTGGGAGGGCGGCAAGCTCCACCACCTTCCCAAGACGAGAAGCTGCAGTCTGCCACAGCAGAGGAGTTGCAGGGTCGCCGGCGCAACGGGGTGGAGGGCTGCCGGCGGATCCACAACCCCTGGCGTCAAAGAGGGCCAGGGCTAGACCAAGGTTCGCATACATGACCCGTTATTGGCACAGGGAGGGCTTCAGCAGCGCCGCCGGACCTAGAGCGGGTAGCTCAACTCCGGCATGGACTTCAAGAGGCAAGGACACGGACCGAAGAAGCGGTTGCCAGCCAGCGGCCAAGAAGGAGAGGGCGGGGGGCCACCGAGACGGGAGGGTCGGCTACAGCCACCGGCATATTTGGATCTCAGGGAGGAGAAGCTAGCAGATGCAGGGCTGCCCCGCTGGGATCCCCAGGTCAGGTCGACACGCGAGTCGGGGTTTCTCAACTTCGTTCGTCTTCATAGGAATTTTAGAGGAAACCAGACCTCATGATTTCTTCTTTTGTGCCTATCATTTCCCGTGTTTTTCCCGCATTTTTCATATCCTCTATCTTGAGTTTCTACGTCCCCAAATGGAGCTTAGTTATGAAAAGTACAAACATAGAGAAACCGCCAAAAGTGTCTTTCTAGAAATAGGTGCTATCATTCCTGTTTCTTTTCTTGTTTTTCCTATCCATCTAGTTTGAGTTTCTACATCTCAAACAAGGCCTAGTTATGAAATGTACAAAACATAGAGAAACATCCAAAGTGTCTTTCTAGAAACAGGTGCTTAAGCTTATAACTAACTAAAGTTAAGCAACACAGTACTTGGCGAAGCATGTCTCTTGCTCGCCGCAAAATCACTGTACTCATGATATCGCTTAAATTAACTAATCAAATAAGCACATTTGTGGTTGGCCAAGCTCATGATCCCCAACGACAGGAACTAGTCAAAGAAACGATACACGGCCGTCACTCGCTCTGCGCACCAAAAACCTTACCCACACCTGCGCCACTTCCTCTAAGAAGGTCCCGGCGGGCCACCATACTGCCACGTGTGCGACTACGGGCGCTCCCATTGGTGGGTACTCTTTCATTAGAACCCGAGTCACAGCCGCCAGTCAAAGGTTCGGAGCTTTGACCAGTCAACGGTCAAATATTCAAACCTCTATATAACCCTCAGCCAGTCCCGTTCTGGGGAGTCACCGCTCACCGTCAATCCACCCTGCAGTGCGCGCTTCCTTCTCGAGCCTTCCTCCCTCGCCTCCGGTGACCTCGACCGCTGCGATCTAGCTCCGGTACGTGCAGCGCTGGCCAACTCGGGACCCGTGGCACTCGCCTCCTTCCCGAACACCTCGTTCTCTGCTGGAGGCTGCAGCGGTGGGCCAAGGCCGTCGAACTCCATGGCCATGACGCCGCCGTATTCCTCCTTCCCGCCGGCGTCGCCGTCGTCGTACTTCAACAACATGTCCGCTGGCTTCCTCGACTCGCCGATCCTCAACAACATGTTCCCATCGCCGACGATGGGCTCATTCCCCTCGCAGCCGTTCAACTGGATGGGCACGGCGCCGGAGAACGACGGCCATCAGCTCGGAAGCGTCAAGGACGAGCAGCAGCGGCAGTACTCCGGCTTCACGTTCCAGACGACGGCGACGGTCCCGGCGGCCATGGCCGGAACCAACACAACGGCGTCCTCCTTCCTCCAGTCGTCCGTGCCGATGACTCAGCTGCAGGTAAGAAAACTTATCTGATCGATACTTCATTGTGATTTGTGAATGCAAAGCTAATTAAGAGAACGACATTCGCATTATTGCATACGTTGACTAAGATAGAAGAGCCGGCCAGGAGTCTGACCTGGGGCCCACTTACCAGTGAGTGTTTGCCACAGTTGTAGTTTCACCCACATACAGTAGTTTTTTTCTGAGGTCATCGCCGACTTGTTCACAATTCGTGATTCTCTTTATCTTCAGATCCATTAAACATTTCTTCTCTTTACATTAGTCATGCCGCTTGATGCTGAGTGCTGACCTTAGAATGACCAGATAGGCCATGTCGCGTCACGTACTCACCTTCTGTCATATAGTACTCCTATTACAATTTACAAATCAAGCGCAATAGTCAACCTTGTCCCACGCTAATGCTCTAGGCTCAAGTCAAAGCAACTACACCAGTCGTGCATATCCACGTACTACGTGATGTCTAATACAATTGCGCTATTGCAGGGGCAAGACTCTTACAACGGCGAGCAGCAACAGCAGCCGTGGAGCTACCAGGACGCTGGCATCGACGGGATGACCACGAGGCCGGCGAGCTTCAGCACGCCATACGAGGCGCCTGACATGATCGACAACGGCGGCTACAACGCCCCGGTGTCGTCGTCGGGGTACGGGCGCGTGCAGAGCCGGCGGCCGTCGTCGGACGACGGCTACAACTGGCGCAAGTACGGGCAGAAGCAGATGAAGGGGAGCGAGAACCCGCGCAGCTACTACAAGTGCTCCTTCGCCGGATGCTCCACCAAGAAGAAGGTGGAGCAGGCGCCGGACGGGCAGGTCACGGAGATCGTGTACAAGGGCACGCACAACCACCCCAAGCCGCTGAACCCGCGCCGGGGCTCCGGCTCCGCCACGTCGTCGTCGTACGCCCGGACGCGTCGAGCGACGCGCTGTCCGGCACGCCCGAGAACTCGTCGGCGTCCTACGGCGACGCCGACGATACCAACGGTGTGAGCTCGGCGCTGGCAGCCGGACAGTTCGTCGTCGGCGGCGAAGAGTTCGCGGACGATGAGCCGGACTCCAAGAGATGGAGGAAGGACGGCGACGCTGAGGGGTGATGCCGGTGGCAGGGAACCGGACGGTACGGGAGCCGAGGGTGGTGGTGCAGACGATGAGCGACATCGACATCCTCGACGACGGCTACAGGTGGCGCAAGTACGGCCAGAAGGTGGTCAAGGGCAACCCGAACCCGAGGAGCTACTACAAGTGCACCACGGCGGGGTGCCCGGTGCGGAAGCACGTGGAGCGCGCGTCGCATGACCTGCGCGCCGTGGTCACCACCTACGAGGGCAAGCACAACCACGACGTGCCCGCCCTGCGTGGGAGCGCCGCCGCCGCAGCGCGCTACCGCGCCGCGCCGATGCCGCCGGCCTCGAGCAGCTACCTGCAGGGCGGCGCCGGCTATTCCAGCCTCCGTCCCGACGGGTTCGGTGGCGGCGGCGCGCCGGCGCAGCAGCCAGATGACATCGGCGGGTTCGCGCTCTCCGGGTTCGAGTACAACGCGTCCTACTCGGGCGCCATGCAGCAGAACGACGCGATGTACTCCAGCTACGGCGACGCCTCGAGAGCCAAGGACGAGCCGAGAGACGACATGTTCTTCGGCCAGTCGCTGATGTTCTGACCGAATACGCTTCAACGCCGATCGAAACCAACAAAGGGCAAGAAATGGGTAAAAAAAATAGGATTGTTCTTTTTTTTTTCTTCGACTGTGTGGATAGGTCATAGGTCCTGTCTAGTTCTTTTTTTTGGAGGCCACGGCCATGCTCTGGTAGCTGCCGAAACGGTGGAAGCACATGGCCTTCAGTTAACTCTTTTCACAAGACAGGAACTTAGAATTTTTTTTTTGGTTATAGGAAATAAGACGGTGAGTAGTCAATTAAGGGTTTTTCGGCAGTTAAGACTAGCTGACTGCCATTTCTTCTCGGTGAAAAATTGTAAATCATATATTAACAGAAGTTTGAAAGTTTGAATATTGTCAGTCAGTCGATCTCTATCCGCGTTGTTTTACTACGAGAGTCAAGTCAACAACATTTGCCCGAAGGAAGCTGCAGTACAAGGTACATTGTTACAGCTGGCCATTCTGCCGGGCATAAACCCGGTCGGGCGGCAGCCGGACAAGCTCGTCGCCGATTTCGGATCCGCCGTCGCATGCTCGCCGTAGTCGACACGTCGCGCCATCCCGGTGCCGGTGATCGAGAGTGGTAGTATGGGCTGTACATTTGTTTGACCTGAACGAAGCGCTAATTGCTCCGGTACTGGATGGTCTGACGGGCTGCGAGTCTGGTGCAGTGCACATCGTCTCACAGCAGAATCTTTTCGGCGGGTGGAATGACTAGAATCATCAGTAATAAAATGACACTTTATTCTAATTTCTTACCACCATCTTTTTTGCATCTAGGCAACATAACCCGTCCTGGTTGTCTCATGAAAAATACTCGTACTGTACTCAAAGATGCATCAATCGTGATGTTTGTATGGCATGAATTGGGAACGTTGGACAGTTGGTTCTCTAGATGAAGAGTTACTCGTTGTTAGCTTCTGTTCGAGCGTTGTGTCATGAGCCGGGCACCCAAATCAAACAAGTTGAACAGCTCGCGAATAAACAAACCAAACAAACCCCAGTCTAAATTCTGTTTGTACAAGCTTAGATCTTACGATCTCTTCTTTTTCAATTTCCCCATCGAGTTACGAGCCAAAATGAATATTCAGGAGGATTCAGCAGAACGAGCTGACGGAGAACCAAAAAGCCTCCTCATCGATCCACCATTTCATCACATATTCACAACCGAAGATCTCAAAAGGAAGCACAAGAAGCAAGAGGAGAAGCAAAAGAAGAGGAAACCCCGTGTTGCTTGCTAGCTAGTCCGAGGGCGAGGGCTCCTCGGCTATGCTCTCCAGCCGCGGCCGCCACACGCCGGCGCGGGCGCTGCTGCTGCGGCGCCGCCGGTGGCCTGCCTCCCGCTTCTCGGACAGGAGCTCCCTCAAGTAGTTGTCCTGCTCCGCCGTGCTCGCCACCGCGCCGCCACCGCCCTTACCGTGGCCGTGGCGCCTCTTCGTCTTGGCCACCGGGGCCGGACACGCGCCGTGCTGCTTCGGGCGCTTCAGCTCGGGCGCCGTGGTGGTGGGGATGAGGAAGTAGATGCGGCCGCGCCTGAGCTCGGAGTCGGGCGCCACGATGACGATCCTCCTGGCGGCGCCGGCGGAGCCCGCGGCGGTGAGCGCGTGGCTGGGGTGCGCGGCGAGGACGTCGGAGGCGATGAGCGGGCAGGTGAACTCGTCCACGTGGCCGCTGAGGTGCACCACCCGGACGACGTCCAGGGCGCCGCACGGGAGCATGCACGCCAGGCAGCACCGCAGGCTGTTCCCCATTGCCGCCTTCTTCTTCTCCTTCTCTTCGCCGGCGGTTTCTGCTTGCTGCTCTGCTTCGTGTGTGCGAACGGATCAGCGGGAGGAGGAGACGCGCGCGTGGTTGCTCTGTCTCGTTTGGCTCCGAGACAGTTATGATGAAGAGTGTGGGTTGGGTCGGCCCGGCCTGTCTTGCGTATATATAGAGCTGTTTTGCAGTGAGGCCCGTCTGTTTGGTGCATGGTGTATTGAAACGGGTAATGCAACGGGTACATGTGCAATTGCACACGACATGAAGATTTTAGCGATGATTTGGATACAAAACCCCGTAGGGAGATACAAGTTGGATTAATTTTAGTTTTGTCGGAAGGAAAATCCATGTGAACTGTTCAGGCCAAAAGATTATTTTGCATTTGTCAAGCTTGCAAAATAATTAGTTCCATCATATTGATTACAATGCGGATGCGGAACTTATCGAAGCTTGCTAGTTCTGATTTAAAATTGTACTAGGATTTCTTGGTTGAATTAAGAAAAAGTAAAAGAGGTTATGGACCTTATGACATACTATGATACATACAACACAAATCTATATATAAAAAATAAGGCCATTGACATGAGGTTGTGACATTATGGGGGGCACCTTTGTAGTCCATGTCAGATCTGGATAGGTCCGGCTGCAACTGAATCTCTCCCTTACTCGATTATTGCTTGCTCGACTCTCTACCGTTGTTTTTATAGTATCTGAATCCTCACTATCAACTCAAAACAAGACACATATTTTCATCAGCACAACGACAACACAAAATTACGCCCAACATCGACCCCTTAAAAAACCACTCGTTTATATGGCCTCAACCCGCAATCACGATAATGTGATCTAAATTCTCCATTATCTTCATCGAAGAATCTGGATCATCAGCATAAAAAGGAATTTCCAAAGAGGTACCAAAGGAAACTCCTATACAGAGCATTATAAATTGGCTGGCTCAAAATTTTGAATGTTTGATTAAAATCATATTCCTAATCTCTAAATTGGCAACGAACATGAACATGCATCTCAACCCCACTAGACAAGCTAGCCTCTCATATGACACTGTCATCCAGGTTTTCATGCGCCGACCTGGACCTAGTCGTTACCGCCTACTCTCTCGGTGGGTCCTCGTATATTGTCGTGTGCTTCAAAAAAATCAAGTTTAATCTGAGGCTGATCTATCAGAACTAATAGTTTGCACCACATATTTCAGTTACTAATTAGAAATCTGAATTTTGATTATTGGAAGAGGGAGAGTGGGTGTTGCGGCTGCATTGATGGATGCTCAGACATTTGGCACTCCTGATTTTCCTAAAATGGCAAAAAGGCCACATATATGTGAAATGCATCACGTACCTAGACTGTTTTCACCATATCGATACTTATGCACAGCTCACATAAAGCGCTACGTATAGCCCAGGCTCCAAATGGAGTTTTTGTATATTTTCTAGTTTATACTAATTTATTTTACTTATTATAAGTCATTATTTCAATTACGATTTTAGACATATTTTTAAAAATAGTTAGCAAACTTAACCAAGTAATAAATAATACCTTTGAATATATCATTCATATTATTGACTTCTACTGCCCGACATGGACAATCAGTGACACTACATTAGTTTTACTTTGGATGTATTGAAAGGAAAATAACATCTCTAATTATATTTAATCCTAACTCTGATTATCTCTAATTATATTGTATGGACTGATAAATTTGTGGCATTTCAATAAATCGCGGGTCTATAAATTGTTTGTGTCTAATTCAGTTAGACTTAAATATCTTGAAACAGATTTAAACCGTATAAAAATATATCGTATTAAATCATTTCAAAATGCGCGGTTATCTTCTATCTTATCATGAAGAAATAGAAATTTCTAGAGTATATGAGATGTCTAAAAGATGTTTTTTCCTTCCATCTTTTATTGCTTACTTCTATGGTTTTGATGTTCCTGGTGCAACAACAGGACGTCATCGAACATATATTTTGTAAATTTGTACTTTTTGGCTAGTACCACCATTTTCGGAAAACCACCCCATCCAACCTCGTCATACAACAGATTGAGGTGTCGAGGCACACGTACGTGAGAAATACCTTCCCGACTCCTCCAGAGACAGGCACGGGACAGAAAAAACGCTCATGCGTCTCGCATCGACCCCACGGGTGACCGAGACGCGACCTAGCTCGTCGTTGCCTGACTCCCTCCCTCCTCCTCTATCTCTGTTCCCTCGCCGTCCTCGGCGTGCGCCGCCGGGCAACGCCCGCGCGGTGTTACCGGCGGCGGTCTGCTTCTACCCGCTCGCAGTGAGGTCCGCGTGGGGCGGTATCGACTTGTGGCAGTGCGGCTCGGGTGAGGCGGCCTCCTCTCCGGCGGGGTGGACCCTGTGGCGGCGCGGCCGGAGTCCGGGACGACGTGGGCGGCGGCGTAGCGCACTGATACCGGGCAGCAACTCCTCGTCAGGCGGCGCAAGGATGGGCCTGATCTGGGTTGTCGCGGGCCAGGCGGGCCTACATCGGCCCCGAGAGTGGCATGGCCAGCGCGACGGCCTGTGGAGGCGTTGTCGGAGGCATGGTGGCTGTGTGGCACGGCGACCGGTGCAACCGTGGATGTACGGGCCAGATCTGGGCCAGGCGGGCCCAGATATGGTGGTGCCCTTGTGTGGGTTTCATTTTGGGCCTGTCGGGTCGTTGTTGCTAGGGTTTTGTCGTTGTTATTCAGGGGGCATGGACATCGGGGTGGCGGCGTCGGGTGGCGGGCTGCATGGGTGTCTGCGGAAGACAACATCACAATGGTGGTGGCACTCCCTATGGTCAAGTGGGTGGCGTGGGGCGTGGCAGTGGGTGGTCCTAGTGTCAGTGTTTCGTCGGCGCCTCCCTGGTCAAGATCTGGAGGCCTTGTGTTGGCACGGCGACCCGTCCTACGGATTGGGCCGTCCTTGGTATCTCAGATGACATGGGTGAGGGTCCGAGCGAAAGCTCCGCGCTTCGGCGCCGGCGATGGTGATATTTGTCTTTGTCACTACCCTCTTGGGGGCATCGTTGTGGGTATCCTCTCTGTGACTGCGTTTCAAGTGAAAACCCTTGCTTGTCGTTGTGAGCTCGGCGGCGGCACATTGCGTCGTTACCCTCTTGGGGGCGCCGTCGAGGAACCCAGGCTCATACGGGTGCAACACGTTGGAGTCCTTCACTGGCGTGAAGCTTTCTGAACATCGGCATGGAGTGGAACCGGTGGTCTCCTATCTTTTACACGTGCCCTCGGTGCCCCTTCCTCGGTCCTCGCTATGTACCGACACATGATCGGCGCTCCACGGTCCGGAGCTAGAGGGCCTTATTCGGTAGTCTAGGTTGCTTCGTGCTAGATGTGGCATCGCATGTTCTCAAATTCGGCTTTGAGTGGGTGGCTTGCCATTTCTCGGATGTCGTTTTTCTTGTGGAGTTGCTTGTATGATATCTCCCCACCACTTTGTATCGTTTGACCGGTTAGGTCTTATTTATAAAGCGGGGTGAAGCCCTCGAAACAGGACTCCTGCAAAGACTGCAGGATCACTACCTCCAATAGGTCGCCGAACATGCTTACGCAAGAAAGGGGGACCACCCTCTGAGCCTAAGTATTTCTCAATGACCGATAACGTACAAGTACCGTGAGGGAAAGGTGAGAAAAACACCAATCGAGACGTACTGCGTACAATAGTGAACCTAAGATCCGATACGAACAATAAGTCGAAGGAGCGAAGCACGGGCGCGCTCACTCTATGACGTACCTTTCGCATGATGGGTCAGCGTGGAAATGGGAACACCTCCACGGTGAAGTCGTCTCGGAGATTGTCCGGCTAGAGCATATCCCCGCAGGCCCACCACCTTTGCTAACTTGTGTAGCAAACTGGGGTGCAAGTAGCACATTTGTCCTGAACCATATCCAGCACGGGCAAGACAAAAAGGGCACCATGCATCATGTTCATTTCGCTAGCAGGTTAGTCCTCTGCCTCCATGGCGGCCCGCTTTTTTGCCCTGTCGAAGATGCCTTCTGGGGAACCTTTCACTTGTTTTTACGTGGATGAACCAAGACTGAAAAGAGTTATAATTAGCGGGACATCATGCTCATTCGTGCGGTCTAGTAAACCAGGGAAGCTGCTACGAAACCTGGCACCTCCGATCAGCCAGCCAATCCGTTGATCCAATGATGGGGAATAAACCCCGTGCTCGATAGGAGTAGTATCTGTTACGATTCTCATGAGGAACATTCCGGTAGCTGGAGAATGGCGCCACATGAAGAAGCCCTCCTGGCATTCCTCATTCTTGACGATTCGTTGGAAATTTACGGTAGAGAGTTACTCTCTTCAAGTTGCTCACCATTTGGAACGTTTCTTGTGAAATTCTCTGAAATCCTTGAATTTCCTGTTCTAGAAAACGTGCAATATATCAAACAGAACGTAGAGCACACAGGGTGAAGCTGGGCTTTTTTTTCAGGCATGATGTCGGTCGTGCCATTCACCAGACCAGACTTCAAAGCCAATCGTCCGTCGAGGCAGGTAGGCAGAAGCGCAGGATCGGAGACGAGACCCGTCAAAAAAGTAAGTCAGGAAGCTGCCTGCCTGCAAGGAGACACGCCTGAAAAGGCTCCATTCCAGCCGCCAACCTGGCACATCCGCGCCGGCCGCCCACAGCTCCGGCGACTATGTACGGTGTACGACTGAATATACCGTCAGCCACGGGTTCTCCTCGCGGACCGACCGGTGGACAGGTGGGAGGGAGGGGCGGCGCTTTTGGGCGCAGGCGTTTGGGGCGTCGGGTGGAAAGGCTGCCCCCTGCGCCCCCATGGCGGAACCCGCCACCGCCGCCAACCGCCGCATGCGACGACATGTCCCGACGAGGAAAGATCGCGTGCCGTTGCGGCTGTCGGCTTCGGCGAGCCTACGATATGATGCTACTTCGCCCCGTCTGCTCTTGTGCTCAGCTATGTAGGAATACTGTGGCGTCCTCCTTCCTGTCCCCTCCTCGATTCTATGGTAGCATACATGTTCCAGGTCTCAAACAGAGTGTTGAAGCGTTTTTTTTTTTTGTGCATGGAGATTGACCTTGACTCTCCACTGATCAAAATGGCACTCCTTCCTGTTGTTTACAAGGCCACACCGTTTTTCTGTGTCCAACTTTTATTTACAATTTTGTTCGACAAAATAATGGGAGTTATATGTCTCAAAAATAATTCCGTCGGAAAGTTTTTTGAAATGTGCATCCAAACCAATTTTTTTGATGGCATATGAATCACATTTTTGTTGGTAAGCTTAATGCTTCAAATTAGACCTAAAAAAATACGAAGTGGCTACCGTATTCAAATATGGTGGGAGTAGCAGTTGAGCTCCCAGCAGTGTTGGATTTTATGGGCTTCATACGTCTAGCCTAGCAATTTTTAGAATCTAAAAGCTCCATTCAGTTTGGTGACTAGTGAGATTAAGTTTAGTCTTATATTACTAGTCCGGAGAGAGTTTAGAGCAGCTTATAAATAAATCATATCTACCAAGTAAGTCAGTGAGAAGAGGAGCAGTTCAGACGCACACTATCGAGGGATAGCTAATGGATAAGCCTACGAAAGCGAGTCACCCAACCTCTACGACTAGTCACAACGGGGAGTAATTTAGACTAGTAACATGCATATGTTACTACTCTAAATTACTACCTCCATAGTGGGGAGCAACATGTGTGTAGT
This sequence comes from Poa pratensis, assembly GCA_947311845.1. Taxonomy (NCBI): domain Eukaryota; kingdom Viridiplantae; phylum Streptophyta; class Magnoliopsida; order Poales; family Poaceae; genus Poa; species Poa pratensis. Next base: position 35,012,562 of record CAMZMU010000060.1, on the reverse strand, counting down.
GTCATATTTAATAGGTTATACGCTCATCTTGTCTTGAAATATGTGATGTTATGGTAATATAGCTAGTTACCACAACCATCTCTCTCCTCATTAATTACCCGCCACATCAGATTTTTTGCCTATGTGGCACTGTTGTTACTCCTATGTGTGACTAGTCTACTAGAAACAGACAAGAGACATGTGTTGATGTGTTGGTAGCATTTTCTGGTTGACAACCTACCGAGTGTGGAAAAAAAAGGGCCATGCCAGGCGATATGGATGAGGCGCGCCCAATGGAGCACTTGAAGGTGACAGGTGATGGTCGACTGAATCTAATAACGTACAATTGAACAAAAAAAAACATACTATCTATTTTGACCATAGATTTTTTTTCCTTCGGTGTCTTTCAAGTCGAATGCGTCAGATCCACAATGTTTTAAAGGCGAGTGAATCGACGTAGGGCAGCCCATAACTGTTATGCATCCGGCAGCCCATAATTGTCGTTCATCCTACTGTGTTCCTATCGGGGCGTGAGGTCTCTGTGGTTCTAAAGATCTTGCCAGTTGTCTGCTAGTGAGGGTTCCTCGACAGTTTGCCTTGCGTATCATGCTCGACTCCGAGTGTACAAGCTGACATGTTCGTGTGTGCACACACGTCAGCAACACTTAACCTTATTTAACTGTTTGTTTAGAGGTCCATAACATACATGATCTTCATAAAATGTGTGTCGCTGATGTGGCATGTCCACATCGCCCACTTCGTACGCACGCACGCACACACACGCACACGCACACCGCACACCACACACGCACACACACACGCACGCACCCGCGCACGCACACACCCGCACGCACACGCGCGCACGCGCACACACACACAACATTTTACTTCTTCGTGTGTGAACATTCTCTTATGGGATTGTCTCGTTCTATGCTAGTGATACCGGATGATAATGTACGACAAACTAATTATCGATTTCTTGCCAAATTTTGTGAAACAACTAAATGCATATGTGCTTAGAAAAGTCGAGGTCGGTGATAGCAAAATACTTCATCCAACTTCGAAGTCCTTGTTAACCTATAAAAACATAATATGACTTCAAATCGTCAGAGTAAAAACTATCAAATAAAAATAAGTTAAGCCAGTCCACCTTCTAACACTGGAGCTCCCTCATTGACCCTGACAACTAAAGGATTATGATAATCTCGTTGTATAGTGAATTTTTTGTTGTCGTCTATTTTACTGTTTCAGTAAGTGCCCGTTGATACGTCTACAAAACCAGAATTAAAATCCTTTTATGGTTAGCTATAATTGGCATGCACCCAAGAGAAAAGAACAAATATATGAGCACCAAGACGAAAGCATCGCGGGGAAAATTGGAACATCGTGCTCGGCCGTGGAAAACCGCGAGCTCCTGAATCTGACAGGCATATGGAATTATGGAAACGTGCTTGACCGACACGAGTAGAACGGCAGGTGACGCCATGGCGGCTCACGTGCCAGGGAGCCGGGAGGAAGCAGCGGCGAAGCTTCGCGGGCTCGCCGGCCGTGTCTGTCGCAACCACGGCGCCACCACCGGCCACCTCGGCATCCACCCACAAGATCCAATCTCTCATCTGGGCTCGAGCCTATATCCCTCCGCTCCGTCCTCGTCGATAACAAATTTCCTCTCCCGTACTAGAAGACGATTTTAGTAGCAGTATTTGAGTACTAAAAAAAAAGTAGTAGCAGTATTTGAGGAAAGAGCCGTGCAAGTGTATACGGCCCGTACGGTCCGTGCTGTCCGGATCTCCATTAGTCCACTAGCACCTGTGTTACATTTAGTTAAGTGATGTTCATAAGCATTTTCCCAGTGGTCCAACGTCCAAGCAAATAGTTTTTCTCTTATACGACGATTTTTTTAGGGAGACAGCACATTTGGATCTTACCAAATGCAAAACTGAATCTCGGTGGTTTTTTTTTTTGAAGGGAATCTCCGTGGGTTTGCATGGCCGGGATTCGGATTCGCGTCGCAGCTCCGGATGGCACCCGCCGGGTTCGGGTGCGGGTTTGGCACCCCCATACCCGCACCCGCCCCGTCCCCCCGCCCCCGCCACCCGCCTCCATACCCGCCAGCGGGTACAAAGTTCCACCATACCCGCCCCCCGCCGGGTACCCACCACCCGACGGGTACCCGCCAAGTAGCTACTTTCTTCTTCAGTTTCCCTCTAGACAGGCAGATGTCCCTGCACAGGTGAAAGGAAGCATGATTCAGTTAACGGCTCTAGTGCAATACATTCCAATATTGGCTCAAATGCATCAGCCTAACGGAGAAAATATCCCAACTTTCGCATGTCTCAGGCACCACATGGATTCCCACAGCTTAAATCAAGAACCGCGTCTAGCTAGCAAAGGAAGAGACAGGCGAAGAACAGAGCAAAGCGCAGACAGATCCAGGGGGAACCTTGCGGAAGGATGCTGAGGGTCTCGAGCGACAGAGTGGATGCGGCGGCGGTGGAGATCCATAAGAGGAGGAGCGTGAGGACCCTCATGGCTGGCTGGAGCAGCAGTGGTCGCGTCGGCGGTGGCTCGCCGACGTGCTCCCATGGCCGCCATGAGCGAGTTGGACACGAGCGGCTAGTCCCCGGGCGGCGGCGAGGATGCGGCGGACGGGAGCCTGTCAAGGGAGACGGCGAAGTAGAGGTTGAGCGCCTTGAGCTGCGAGCGCGTCGCGGAGGAGCGGCAGGGCGGCCTGCGCGAGGAGCGCGGAGATGTGGAGCGACGTCGTCTGCGCGTGCGCCCTGCCGTGCGTGGAGACGGCGGCGGCGGAGGCGTTGGGGGACTCGGGGAGTAAAGGAGAAGGTGCGTGGGCGTGGCTGCGTGCAGGCGGCGCGACGGGGGAGGTCGGGAGGAAAAGATGAGTGCGTGGGGCGGCGTGATGGGGGAGGTCGGGAGGAAAAGATGAGTGCGTGGGGCTGGGGTGAGGAAAAGATGCGTGCGGCTCGGTTAGGGTTTCCATTATTCCAATGACATGTGGGGCTGGGTGCATAAACTTCCTGACAGGTGGGATATCTCGGGTATGCGGGTTAAAGGGTACCGGTACCCCCATACCCGCCCCGCTACACCCGGTGGGTATAGATTTTACCCGCTAACCATACCCGTGGGTTTTTTCTATACTATACCCTCCCCATTTAAGACGGGTACCCATTGCCATCCGGAGTCGCAGCACCAGCAGCAACAACAAACAACACAGATGCTGCAAAAAAAACCACACGAAGCATGTAGGAAGAAGGGCCAACGGAAAACCACAGTGCCGTTTTTATTTATTTTACACAACCATGTCTACAGAACATGCCGATCCCTGCATCCGCTTCACTTCTTCAGCACACCCATTATTTGAGTCATCATTCTCAACTCTTCGGCATCATGATGGGAGATCAGTTCTCGTGATCCCACAGCTCGGATGCACTCTTGAACGGCCCGTGGGTCTTGTTCACGAAGAGCTCCTCCCCGGTCAGGACACGCTTCTGCAAGACAACAGCTCATTCACGTTACTAGATCAGACGGAAAAAACGGCTAATTTTTTCTTACTCGACAAGATTTGTAGTTTTTCAAAGTGCAGCTCAGTATCATTCATGTTACTAGATCAGACGGATAAACGGCTAATTATTTTCTTACTCGACAAGATTTGTAGTTGTTCAAGTGCAGTACAGTGTTTAATGCCTGCAAGATACCCTGAAGAAACGACTAAACACCGCATCTCATGTCACGTTCTCTCACCTCATCTTTGATGCTGCACAGGACCTGGAAGTCCTCTTCAGGGATCTCCCATCCAAACACCTGGATGTTCTCCTTGATCCTCTCATCTTTGCTTGATTTGGGAAGGACACTTGTTCCCCTCTGGAGAGCCCACTTGATGAGCACCTGCCCTGGGTTCTTGTTCAGTTTGTTTGCTACCTGCAATTAAATGATTAAGTAGAGCGGTAAATACTTGTAATTTTACAAGCAAGAATTCAACCAAAAAAAATATGTGTTCACTATCTATGAACAAAAATACCTTTTCCACTACCGGGTCATGAGCGAGGTTCTTCAAAGGGGAGTAAGCCTGGAAAAGGAACATAAGGGAAACAAGAATATCCTTAATCCCATCTGTTCCGAACGGAGGATTCTAAGATATCACATCAGCGAGGTCATCTCTTTTGAGAAGAAATAACTTACAGTAACATGTATTCCGTGCTTCTTGCAGGCCTCGAAAATCTTATCGTTCTTCCAACCAGGGTGCATTTCCATCTGTCAAGTTAAAGTAAATAAAGGGTCAGAAAGTTATTTCAGTATTTTGGACTACTGATCAAAGCTGAAAGTTCGCAACCTGGCATACTGCCGGTGTGATATTTGCAGATCTCAGCAGCCGGTTGAGCTTGGTCACTGTGTAATTACAGACACCAATGTCCTTAACTAGTCCATCTTTCACAAGATTTTCCATTTCCTTCCATACTCCCTCCATGTCAAATTCTAGCACTTCCCCAGCTTCCGGAGGCTGGTGTGCCCCATCTTTCAGTCGGAACGGCCAATGGATCTGTATCCATTAAGCAAATGAGTTTTTGTTCCAAAAGCTTTACAAGACCTCCACGAAATTAGATGGTTAATTACTGACCATTATTTTGCATAAATAAGCATCAACAAACTGAATCAACAGCTAATTTCGTACTGTCTAGTGGCTGAGCCAGGGTGTTAGTTAGCACCCACCCTTGCACCGTGTGTACAGTAGTATTTAATCAGTGTACACATATGTGTCGAGTGGTGAAGGGCGTAACCGCACTATGTAAGGCTAATTCGAGCATGTCTGTCTAATGGAACACGCACGCGGGGTGTAGCGAGATCTAAGAAAACTGAAGTGCCATAAGATAACAGGCATAAACATAATAAGGCACTAATTTTTGTTTCTTACAAGGTAAAGATCGATGTAATCCAACTGTAAATCCTTTAGTGTGTTCTCTAATGCTGGTCGCACCCTCTCAGGAACCAAGTTCGTGCACCTAAAGCAGACAAACATAGATCAAAATTCACATACTACATACACACAATAGGTTACAGACATCATGAAGGGACAATCTATTGTTATGCACAAAAGTACCATAGTTTTGACGTCACAAACAAATCTTTCCTGTCGATTCCAGCTTCCATTGCAGCTTTAAGCCCTTGGCCGACCTGAAATCAGGAGAGGATGTTTGTAGACATTTCGACTGCTAGGCTAGTGCAGAAATAGAGTTTTGCTTTGATGTATATACCTCCTTTTCTATGCCGTATTGAGCAGCTGTATCCACATGCCTGTATCCAGCCTGCAGTAATCATATATTCAGATTACGATTGTTAGAGTTCTACCGGTTACTGTATTGTAACATTGTTAGAGTTGGTCCAACGGTAGCATGGTGATATTACCTCTGTGATGGCTGTCTGAACAGAGTGAGCAATGTCTGAGCCGGCTCTCCAAGTGCCTAACCCAACGGCCGGCATGGAGTGCCCGCTCTTGAGAACAAAGTGGTCTTGCTCTCCCTGCCCCATCGCCTTTGCACTCGCCATAATCTACACCCTCTGAACCTCTCTTCAACACACTTCTGATGGCTCTTCTTCCTTGTAGTCTTCTTGGGCAACTTATTTATTCCAGTGAGGAGACATGGGGCTTCGCACTTCAATATATAGGAGAAAGTTCTAGGCAGAGATGCCACGTACATCTGTGTCCATGGACAGATGGCGAGAGGTCTCTGCCTAGAGCATGGAGTACGGGTTGCGCTGGAAGAACTTCCCAGAACCCATAGGTGGCCAGCAACACAACAAAAATTATCAGTTCACTGATTCCGATGGCACCAGAAATAAACATGCTTACCTGCCGTCTTTCACTGGATGATGACCAGCAAAGCTTGCTTAGACCCGGCAGGCAGAAAGGTTTGATTGCAACAATCAGTCCTGACAAACTTTCTACGGTATAATTCACCCAATGTTATTCCAAACTAAATCTGAATTTACAGCATGATCAATTTACAACCGACAGCCATTGCTGCTACTAATCCACTCCATACCTGATGGCGTTCTCCTTACATATGTACAAGTACAACTACAAGAGTATATTTACTCTAGAGAAATGACTAAACGAGAAACTGCAGTACAGCATGATCAATTTACAACCGACAGCCATTGCTGCTACTAATCCACTCCATACCTGATGGCGTTCTCCTTACATATGTACAAGTACAACTACAAGAGTATATTTACTCTAGAGAAATGAGTAAACGAGAAACTGCAGTAATTTCTGCTTTTTCCCATATACGAAGTACCACTCCTTGCTGATTCAAGAGTGAGCCTCGACATTGAAGCAAGGCAACTCCTTTCACTGTCTTGAACCTACATGGTTATGGACTCTGAATGCTCCGTAAGGTAAACCAAATCACTTGGTCACATCACTCGATTGGTCAATATTGCTGCTGCTGTCATCCGAATTCTGTACTTCTGTTCTACCTCCCTCTAACTGGGATACTTCTAGCTGAGATACTTCAGGTGGTGTGGGGACCTCTTGAGAAGGAAGCTCTTCCTTGATTTTCTGTAGTCCAGTGTACCGAGCAAGATCAACCCATTGCTGCAGAAAACAGAATGGTAATTAGTAAGGAGAAAGGCAGAAGTACCAATGTGTGTTTGGGTTAGGGACCTTTAGTGTTATTATGTTGTGCGTGTAAACATATCACTTGCTTGAAAGATCAAAACCGATGCAGATTACTTCCTAGGATAGCATACAAGCACTATACAAATATTAAGGAAGTTCGAAAAAATCAAACTAATAGATAGGACTAACTTATAAATAATTAAAAGATGATGATTACCTCGCAACATCATATTCTTTTTGTCTGAGTGCTGAGCTAGCAGCACTATATGAAATAAAATATTGGATGAAAAATTTGAATGGAAATTACTCTTCTCCAGTTTTTCTTTATGAAAAGTTATGTTGCTTAGTGCAAAGAACTTGAGAGTGTTCTGTTTGTTTAGTGCAAACAGTTCGAGAGTGCAATACGCTACCAGCAACTAAAAAGATGAAGAAGTGTCCAACCTGTGTTCCCAAGTATGAGTTGACTGTCCTTGCAACAAAGGACAAGAGACCAGCAAGAAGTGGCTGATTATAGCGAGTTGCCAGGCTCTCTCCTAGCCGATGCTCCAACAAGCCAGCAATGATCTTCAAATAAATATTAAAAAAAAGATAAATTATCCCAGAACTAAAATAACGCATACACTACATTCTGAATTTACTAGATATGATCTCCTAGTATAGCAGTGACTGCAAAATCACTTCCACAAGCTAGCAATGGGTCAAATTTTCAATAGGACCAGCTGAAAAGGCAGTAAAGCTTGGTTTAGGTCTATTTCACATACAGACAAGCATTACCAATATACTAGGATATATGACATAAATTACCACATTCTTGAGCACTGGTTGCAAATAAGCAAGAATGTTTCAATTTCCTGTTGAACTGTGACTTCCAACACAGAGAAGGTTATTTACAAGTACATTTCAGATACTTCTGCAGCTAAAAAAATCAACCTGACTAATCAGGGTTGATGATGGTTAGTTGGAGACTTCGGGTGCCACTCCGCTAGTAAGAGCACATTTGAAGTAAATATTTCATACTTTCATAACTAAACATAACCTAGGCCTTTCAACTGAAAGCAATTAAGCAAATCAAATAATTTACCTGATATCGCAAATTTGCTGATGTTCCAAGAAAGCAACTATAAACAGCTGCTGACTTCAAAACAGGAGCTCTCTTTCGCTTTGCTTCCCCACTCACTGAAGGTTTCAGCACTCCTCTAACAGCATATAGGAGATCTGAGGAAACACCAGCCCCAACACTAGAGATAAACCCGACACCAGCAAGTTTCAAACCACCAACTATCACTGCTGCAACCCTCTGGTTCATATTCCAATTCTGACCAAAGACATTCTTCTGGAACGCGTTATCTGGCAATGATCCCAAAAGGCCTTTGACAAAGTCCAAGCTCTGACCAGAGTCATTATCAGTATAAGAAAGGACTGAAATAGTTGGAGCAGGAAGCCACACTGTAAAGAAATCGACAACCGAGCCTCTGACAGTATCAGTGATGACATAGTCAATTTCTTCAAAGAAACGGCCTTTCCGTCTTTCGTATTGTGCTAGCAGAGTGGTTGTAATTGATATAGCCTCTTCAATGGCTAATCTTTGAAGGAATTTGGGGTCTGCCAGCAATCTTTCCCGGAAACCCTGCAGAAGTCAGTTGACTTCATTAATTTTAGTACAAGAGAATCGTATTTATTTATCAATAACTTACAATAGTTATTCTGTTTCTAAATCAATGGCAGCATGTGATTCAAAGAGGGATTTACAGAAACATCCATTAGATAAACTAACAACATAGATGGAAAGTACTAGGAGCAAAACAAAATTAATGCAATAGTTTCTTACTTGGAATCGGTGGATCAGTTCAGTCATAACAGGGTATTTCTCGAGATCAAAGAAGTTTTGCAATATCTCAGGAGACACGACTCCAAGATCTATTCCTTTCTGAAGATCCTGCAATAATTCAGTAGAAGAATAGAATTAGCCAAACAAATATGAAATACCGGAACGTTCTGGCTACAGGAGTCTTTTTACTAATACAGCTCTCTTTTTTTTGCGGGGGAAAAAGGAGTTTCATTAAACAGCAGGAAAAGTCTTTTTACTAATACAGCTCTGACCATGGTAGTTTCATTAATTACCTGAGGTAAAGCTTCAGGCCTCCTGCCAGCAGCATTCATAACTCTAGCAATTTCAGCGCGGTCGAAGCAGTTTCTACTGCAAGGTTTAGCCGCTGAATACCATAAGAAATCAGCAACTGGAATTTCACCTTCCCTCCTTATACTTTGTCTTTCAGGATCGAGAAGTACCACGACTTGGTCTTTCTTTGATATCTTTTTAGATATTCTGGCAGGCACACCAATTCCTCGTGACCCATATATAAGATGGCTTGCACCCGCCACAACAATTAGCATCCCTTTAGGACCTCTATCTTTAAGTTCTTTCATAATTATCTGAGACATGGTATAGTCATCAACTACTCTTGCCTGCGCTGATAAGTATGAGTTCGGACCAAAAGCAGAGTCGCGAGTTGACGTAATCTTGTCTATCAATGACCGGCCCGAGATAGATGTAAAACCAGAAATAAAGCCCGAGCCTGCTGGAGGAGCATACTCCTTTCTTTCTGTTTTTGAAAGACCACTAATCCCCTCTGCTTGAACAGTTCTTTTCACCTGCTCAGTAAAGAAAAATTAAATTCTACAAAGTAGAGTAAGATGCAACTTGAAAGGATATAAATTCATGCATATAAAATACAGAAAAGATAGTCATAGGTTAAACAGAATGTAATACACAAGCAAATCTTATCATGGTTTCCGAATTAACTCATATAAAACTTTACGCTAAGGTGTCTGGGTATACAATACTACTTGACAACGACATGCCTTCTAAGCAGTTATGCAGGATGCAGCAAGCAGTAGAGAGACTCTTTCATGGGATGTGGCACAAGAAGTGCATTAAGAAGAAACTTTGCAGGTGTCAAAAATTAGAAGACTTGAATAGCTGTTGCAGCATGCTGTAAAATGTCAGAACTTTCCACGTGCTGTTGTATAGACAGTAAACAGAATATTCCAATCACCTGCAGTGGGGTTCCACAAGCAACAAGCTTAATTCCATTATCACGACAGAAATTCAGAAGAGGTTCATACTCCTGCCAGCGCTCTGCTGGCCAGTGCAACGTGTACATCTTTAAGATGCTGCCATCAATCCTACATAAAGTATATGCTCGTAAATATTATAAAAATGAACTTAAGTCTCACACAAGAATGCATTTTCAATTATAAGCAATATACTTATTTTCTGGAAGATGAAATCAATGTTAGGACTTCAATAAACTCTATGTGCACTAAAATCCTCTAACTACAATTGCGCTTAGGAATACTATGCTGTTAATTCAAAGCATAGATGTAACTCACAGGAGTTGCACTATTCTTGCAATAACGGTTCGGCGTCAAGGAGCAAAAGATACATAGCTTATCCGTCTATCAAGGGGACACCAAGTGTATTTCATCTAATAAAATAAACATCGTGAGAGAAAACAGAATACATGGAATATAGTAGCATAGTAGAAGGTTTAACAGTAATAGCTACTGAATGCATTGCGTGCCTGACAACAAATAGGAAATGTACATCATGTACACAGCTCCACATCACTAATGAGAGCTCCATATGAAGGTAGAGAAATCCCAAACGATGCAGTCTTTTACCAAACTGATCTGAACCGCCAAAGTTCGAATCAGGAGGTAAGCGACACTGTGTTGTTCAGGCATGAACCTCTTAATCACATTTTTTGCTTGTGGTAGATATGCCATTATGTACCTACTATACACTGACAAGACAGTAAATTCAAGAGACCATCCATGATGATGGAAATTACAGAGATCAGACTTCGGCTCCGTTTGGCATCAAAGTATTTTTGAAGTATAGACAGAATACTTTGGTTTCTGAAAATACTGAAGTATTGAATACTTTAAGGTGTTTGGATCCAATAAAAAACGTGGTTTTAAAACTGAAGTATTGTCTAAAACTGTAGTTTTTTTGAAGTATTGGAGAAAGTGGTCTGACCCTCTTTTTTCGAAACTGAGAAATGAGAGAAAACTGAAGTATTGCTTTGCCAGGCGTTAGAATACTTTAGTTTTGAAATACTTCAGTTTAGAAAATACTGTGCTACCAAACTGAGCCTTCACTTGTACACACACTAATCTCCTGAGACAATGCTATGTCAATGAAAAATGGCATGAACCCGTAATCCACAACAAACATCATGTCAACAGAGCTAAGAATTGTAATGAACTGACAATTTCTCAGCATGCAGTTGCAAACAGGTAAAACATTTTGTCGCCTTGTCGGAAGTAATTGTTTGAACAGCTGAACAATTAGCTGGGAGAGCAGCGCACCTTCCGCTCATGAACTGGTCGAGCTGCTGCTGGAGGTCGCAGGGGAACGCCTCGAGCGCGAGCGCCAAGCTCCTCTCGGCCTCCTTGCAGCGGCCCGCGAGCTTGGTGACGATCTCGAGCTCGAGCACGCGGTCGTCGGGGTCCGGCACGAGCTCGGCCTCGCCGAGGTACACGACCCTCGCGGCCGCCAGCTTGTCCCACACCCGGCCCTTTGCCTCCCTCCCCACCGCCTGCGGCTCACCGATGACGGTCGCGTCGTACACCCTCGACACGGGCGACTCATCGGGCTCCTTCTGCTCCGCCGGGGGAGGCGGCGGATCAGCGGGAGGAGTTTCTGGGGCCTCACCATCGGCTGCCGCGGCGGACGAGGCGAGCGGGCGGAGGATGGCGGAGGCGGCGGCGAGCGAGGGGACGAGGAGGAGGAAGTCGCGGCGGGAGGCAGCGGAGGCGGACACGCTGCGGCGGGGAGAGGAGGAGGTGGCGCCGGAGGTGAGCGGTTTGGTGCCGAGGCGGGAGCGCGGGGACGGGAGGAGCGGTTTGAAGGGGGCGGCGGTTTGGGACATTTCCGCCGCCGAGCTCCAGAGCGGACTACCGTGCCGGAGCAACGACCATGTACAGTGTACACTTTCCGTCGTCTTTTTGTACACTTCTCGTCCCTTTTGTGACGGATAAAATCGATTATTTTTGTGACAAAGGAATTTCAAAAGAAAGAAAAATTCAGAGGCTGAACTGAACCACATCAGGCAGCTAGGTATCCAGCCATCCACATCTGTAAGATTCCTGATGAACAAGAGGACGAGGGACGCAAGGTGCAGATAACAACACGCTGCTATAATTCCTGCGATCCGGTCCAGAGGCAAGATTCAACTTTCCTGACGAATACCACCACGACTCCACGAGATGGCAAATGGGCAAATGCATGACAGCAGAAGTGGACAACTTGGTTATGGGAAGCCTCTGTGGATAAGCAAACACACCAGCCACTAGCTCGTCCAGCCAGCCCAGTCAGCAAACGTATGGAAAACAGATTTGTTGTTGTACCACTCGCCTCAATTAAATTTCACGCAATTGTACAGAAACTCAGTTTCGCGTTACAGTGAAACCAGGGTGGCAAAACTGGGAAGAACAAGAAAGGTTGTGTCGGTGTTGAAATCGGGGCAAAACAAAATAGATCGAAATCCAATCCTATGCTACTACTGTACACAAAGCCGCATGCATCAGTTGCTCCTGTTAGCGTACACTTCAGTTTCCTCTGCTACCTTTCCCCACATATTAGCAAAATGGTCCGAATACGAAACCTGCAGGCAATAAGTATATAATAAGAGGTTATTCTTGTCAAATGATATGATGATACAAGAATGTATTTCTTCTATCTGTCAACAGCCATGTAGTGCAGTTTCTTCTATCCATATACCTGGTTTACAACAAATCCTTTCAGCATCTCAATAAGATCCCGCCGCCTATCCTTGTCAAACCTTCTAATTTCAATCATGTTGTTTTCCTGCATTATTGTAGTATAAAAGGTAAATGACAAAAATATAATTCTTTTGGATGCAATATGGTTTCAAAATTCATCATCACGCTCCTAGCATTCCCAAAGTCCTACAAATTGATGTGCCAACTCCAAATGAATATACATGTTGAAACTCCAAAAAAGAAGCATATGTAATGCTCCACTACCAGGATCTTAACATCTTCACGAAGACAATGACCTCCCTTAAAATGAACTAATACATTATTGTACAAAACCTAGTATGCATACTTATATTTACCAGAATATCCATTTAAATGTTGGGTATTCATAGAAAATTGAAGAGACAAAATTTGCATCTACAACTCAAATAAAACATTATATGTGGATTAGCATGGATACTTTCACTAGCTAAAACTCGTGATTTGTCCTTTCAACTCGTCCCTCCTTTGCATTTTTTCCCAGCTGAAGCTATTAGCTATTCTTTTAAAAGAAGTGTGTCAACCAGAAAAATAACAAAATGTCCTTATGAACAAAAAATATTGTTTATAGTTTAATTACATGTTAACTACCAACCCAATCATCGTGACAGCAATCCTACATTTTATTCTGATTTTCGAAGGCATAAACTGAATTGAGCCTAACTGCTTTTTAGTGTACTGAAAAAATATTGAGCCTAACTGCTTTTTAGATAAAAAATAAATATTGTTTATAGTTTAATTACATGTTAACTACCAACCCAATCGTCGTGACAGCAATCCTACAAACTGCTTTTAGTTGGTAGTTGTGTACAAAAGCGTAGCAGCAATGCTGATAGCACATGAATAATGACCATATAGCATGCAGTTAAAGTGTTAAAGTGGTGTAAAGTGATGTGGGAATAAAAGGAAGGATGAGTTATAGTTATAATGATTATAATAAGCTTAAAATACTCCCTCCGTTACGAAATATAAGATGTTTTAGGGTTTGTCTACATACACATGTATAAAAATGTATCTAGACACATTTCATATATATGTTCATTCATTGTACTATGTATCTAGACAAAATGTGTAACACTTAAAACATCTTACATTTAGGAACGGAGGGAGTACCATGTTACTCGTGCCTAATACAATTCAACAGTGTGCATGCAGCCATCAGAAGAAGATAAAATTTCGCATAATTGTGACTTGGTTGAGAAATTTTAGTTAAAGCAATCTGAAACTATAAATGCAAGCCAATTTCATTAATAAACCATCCGATGGGCATATTTGTTAAAGCTTGTATATTTTTGCCTTTAGATGCTTTTCCATATAATTTAATGCTCCGTAAATTTTCTCAAAGGAATAATGTTACTTCACAATTTTGGGCAGTTTACCTTAATAATATCATATTCTTGAATGGCATGGTTTTTCACTGCTTCTGTTGCGCTTATTGTTTCTTTCAATCCCTCTATCTTCTGATACCTTGTCCATTCCTGGCCAATACCTCTTGATGATACAGATTCAAGTCGTCCTGCCCTTGTATGCAAAAAATATAGATCTGCTGACAAACTTTGCACATGTTGCAAAGCGTTAGAACGATCGGTAAATGCTTGATGAACAGATAGCATCATTTCCAAGTGTTCATGGATACTATCCTGCAAAGTCATAAATAATTCACTGTTATAATGAAATACATAAGAAATTCAAAGATATGATACTCAGGCCTTGAGCTTGTGGCATATGCACCTACCAGGTGTTGTACAATTTCAGAATTTAATTTTGCCTGAGATCTGCTGAACTTGACAACAGAATTCGCAAAATTATGGACAACACCAGCTCGTCTTCTCTGCAAACCAGATGTTGCCTGCTCCCTTTCAAATTTTGCCAGCTTAATCAATGCCATTCCCAAGTGAGCTGTAGTTGTTCGAAGATCATCCTGAGTTTTAACGAGAGATTCTGCCTACACCAAATGGAAAATTAGAAGATAAAATTGGTAGTTTTTTTACCAAAACATACCATCCAAAAAGTTCCACACAAATCGTGAGTGCAAAATTCCGAGACTTATTCTGCGAGGTAAAAAAGTAAGTCCTGAAGGTGAAGAACCGAGTACCAACAGCATGGATTTATATTTGCATACCCTTTTTACATAAGCAAAATATGTGGTTCGACGAAGTGACCCACTTCGCTGACCCAAGAGACCTTAACCAGGTCGGTGGCAAGGCCGGTTCTAGTTACACTGCTTCTGATAGGCTAATTTGTCAACTCCACAGAAAGCAAAATTTAATTCATTTTTTAGCAAACCCAAAGAATTAGATAAATACCATATAGACAAACATAACATAGTCATTTATTAGAAAAACGAAGGTAAGATGATCCACATAGAAATTTCATTTGGTTGAAATTGTTTTCATGTTTGTTGGCTGCAGCTAGTTCCTATCAAATTAAAGCACGAGCTGACATGACTCACAACAAGAGGACCGAAAGAGTGTACCCTCTCTACACAAAAACCTGAGATATTAAATGATTAACCGAATGAGCTCAGAACTTAACAACAGATCACATGATCCTGCATGAATCTGTGTCAGAATTTTCTGCTAAAATATGAGGAACCACCACGGACAGTTCGAAAAGATAGCCCTACCACTTCTGAAACTTGAACAAAACTGCTCATGTAACTTTTGCAGGTATGGAAAGTGGACAGCTTGAGGAATTCAAAAAACCATTTTGCAAACATGAAAAAGGCTAACCTCCTCCAGATCACTCTTAAAATCTTCAGACAATTCAAAAGTTCCAAATTGTACATCGTCTATATAGATTGCTGATTGTGTTGCCAATTCATAAACAACTACATAAACAATAAAAGACTGGGCGTAGTAATCTTCTCTCCTCTCATGCTCTTACTCCTCCTTCATCCCCAGCTCATGCTCGGATGGTCACGCGCTAAGAACGTTAGGCAATAGATTTTCCCTAGGTGATACAATATGAAGCAGGTGACAGATACTTATGAGGTTTCGTTGGTGTTAGTTAGTTAAGTTATATGAGGCTGGTTAATCTAATTTTGAGCTTTGATGTACAACCAAACATATAATGCAAATTGTCTTTACACAATAGTGATACTCCGTCAGGGAAGCTAGAGATGACTGTGACACTCACCTGCTGAGACGTTGTGGTGAGCTGCTGCTGCAAGTCCTGGAGCCTAGACTTGTGCGACAGGAATTCCGTGTCAGTCTCCTCCTCCACAGGGGTGGCTTTGTCGCGACCAACCCATTGACGACGGTCTGCTTCAAATCCTTAAACATCCCAAAAAAGTCCTCCCAGCTTCGCCGGGGCCTGCGGGATGCAGCAGTCACCGTGGTAGTCCAGTGCCGCGGCGCCTCGCCGTGGAAGGCGGGATGGCGCCAGGCTCGGTAAGGAACGCGCGGAGGTCGGCGCTGCCGCCGACGACGGGGTGCGCGGCGAGCCGGCGGAGGTAGCGCTGGAGCGCGACGCACCGCTGGCTGACGAAGTCGTGGCGCTGCATGACCTGGCCCTCGACGAGGCTCTTGTCGGGCCGGGCCGGCACGAAGAGGCCGCGGTGGGCCGCGCGAGGCGGTCCGCGAGCGCCACCACGTCGCGGAAGCGGCGGCGCACGCGGAACTCGCCGCCGCTGCCGTCCGCGAGGCGGGTGGTGACGAGGTAGGAGAAGTAGCTCCCGGAGCCGGGATCACGCCGGCGGCGCCGGAGACGGGCTCCGCGTGCTTCTTCGGGTCGGACACGGTGATCTGTTCGAACACGGTGGCCGCTTCGCCGGCGCGGGCGGCCGGGGCGCGGGCGCTGGGGGCCGGCGGTGGGGGGCGCGTCGTCGGAATCGGAATCGAGGAAGTCGTCGATTACGAAGGGCTCGTGCTTGGCGCGCCGTTGGAGGAGGAGGGCGGGCGGAGGAGGGGTCGGTGAGGGCGAGGAGGATGAGGAGTCGAGGGCGAGGGTTTCGAGGTCGTCCGCGGCGGCGGAGACGGAGGCGGCCGACGGCGAGGGCTCGGCGGCCATCATGGTGGGGGCGGGTGGGGTTTGGGAGGATTTAGACGGAGGGCTGGACGCCAAGATGGGGAGATCTGAGAGCAACGAGGCGAGGAACCGATCGGGCCGGTGGTGGAGCGGAACGGAAGCAGTTCGGACTCCGGAGCTGGGTGGTGCTGTCGCGTGTTCCGCCGCGGGTATGCGTACGCGAGGGGGCAGCTCGGCTGATCTCGAAGAGGCGGGGCCCGAGGAGACAATGACATGTGGGACCGGGACTATTAAAACGAACCGGAGCCGTTTATCGACGTCGATATTGTTTTGGTATCGGATGCCACGCGCGCACGGTGCTGGACAGCTGGAGGTCGATATCCTTTGCAAAGTCGCTAAACAACATTATCTCTGTGTTTCCCGTTCAACATATTCGTCCCGTCCCGGTCAAAAGGCAAAAGATACAGAGGTCCAGTTCTTAATCGACAACCACTTAAACTAAACTAAAATGACGAGTGGTTGACTATTTTCATTAGTTCGTCGAACATAGTTTGATCAAACTGCACTGCAGTCTCCGATGAAGATAAGATAGCGTTGGTTCGATCGAACTACACTGTTATCAAGAAAAGCTAATGGTGGACAAAGATAAGAAGCAATGTGCTGTTTTGCGCCAGGTTTTCATGTTAGGTAGAAAGATGATAGATACTGTATAAGATTCTGTTGCTGCCACAAACTACTCCAAGTTGCACTCGAATAATAGTATAGCTTTCAGCATCATTGCATTTGTATTCTGTAACGGGCGTACTCATCATGTTAGCTACAGTGCAGTTGCTGTCTATAGAAACGGAGACGTATATTCCAGCACAACAACTGATTTATCTGGTGCAATCGACCAGGTAAAGACTTATTATTCAAGTGGCCCAAAAGCTTACCAGAAACATTATCAAGATGTGAAGATGATATCGATCGCAAATATATCTCTAAGTCGAGGATTGCCGAAATTGGGACTTTCACGGTCCACGCTTTCCAGTATGATCAGCTCTAATACCAAGCTGCTTGAGAGGTACGACATGGCTCACATTCTACACTCTACGGTCAGGAAAAGCACCGCCATTGGGCACCTTAGGAGACAATACTGTTGTAAAGACGATATGTCAAGAATAGTCAGCTCTAACAAGGTAGACTTTTTTTCTTGGAATAAAATCACTCTCAGCTTTTGTATTAAAACTAAACTTTCATGAGACTAGTCAGGAGTACAATTTAAATAATCCTTCAAAATGATGAGCAACATATGAGTACTTTTAGCTGGTGCGTTACTTGCTACTCAGCATGTAAAACCAGGCAATGTAACACATCACCAATGACAGGAAAGTTCCGAGATACGGTTCAACAAGCAAGACACAACACCTTGATCATTAGTGGTTCAGCATTCTTATAACAAATATAAAGATACAATATGACACAATTTGCGTGAATTTGATGCTTCTCAGAGGCTTACTGTATTTTGACCACAACAATTGTTTGAATTTCTATGGGCGATCACAAAACACAGAGAAACAGGTGAAAACACAGAAGGGCAAACTCAGAAAAGAAAACCTAGTGCTGAGCTCTAGTCTAATCCGAGAGCAATAGAATTACCATACAGCAATCTCAAAATAGCATGAGCCCAAGTGCTGAGCCTAAGTGCATGCTGATGCAGCACACCATTATCTTATTTCCCATATCAGATATTAACATACCTCAGCTTGGAAAAATAAATATTGTCACAAGTCTCTATTGACTGCAACACTACTCCACCAGTGCAACATTGCAATGACATTATACCGGTGCGCATGATTTCCAACAAGAGAGTAGCTATTATTTAATCAACAAACACCAGAAAATGCTCAAACATTCATAAATCAAGTATCACAAAATAAACAATAGGCACCAAAGAATTGTAGTACTACATTTGTTTCCTTACCCCAAAGAACATACTACCATCTACATGATTGATACAGTTAAACATCATACATATATAAAAGTACTTCGAGTCTTCAACACTAAACTTCATCACAGCGTGAAACTTATAACAGATAGGAGAGCATGTATTGGCAACAGTCGGCGCGTCAATCAAGATCAACAATAGATCTGTAACTACAGAACGATGTACTGGAGAGGAAATAGGGCACAGATACAGCAGTATCAGATCCAGAGTAACTCCAGTTTACTTTTCAAGCCCAAAAAGCCTACCAGATCTTGTCGCCCGCCGCCTCAAACCCTAGATCCGGGTGCCCCGAGGAAGGATAGCAGCCCCTGGGCGGCGCTGTTGCCGCTGCCCGCGTCGGCGTCGTCGAGGAAGAGGTCCTCTGGCATGCGGAGGGCGCCGTGGGCGGCGACGATGGCGCCGCCGACGAGCATCCCGGAGATGATGAGCGACGCGACGGGGGTGAAGAAGAAGGCGACGATGGACGCGACGACGAGCCCCAGCAGCGTCTCGCGGTCGGAGAAGGTGCGGCCGAAGAGCGCCACGGGCTGGTCGGAGGCGCGGAAGATGTAGAGGAAGCACCAGGCGGAGAGGACCCCCAGGAGGATGAGGAGCGAGAAGGGGTGCGCCAGGAGCGACGCCCCGAGCGCGAAAGCCACCACGGCGGTGTAGTTCACGCGGAAGTAGGTGAGGTTGCGGCGCAGGCGGGAGGTGGCGTCGGAGAGGGAGTCCGGCCGCGAGAACGCCGAGCGGTCCACCATCTCGGCCCACGGGCGACGGTCGGAGAGCGAGTGCCGCGCCGAATCGGAGATCCGGCTCAGGAAGAGGCGGAACGCCGGCGTGGCGATCGGCGCGTCGGAGCCGCCGCCGGCTGCCGAACCCGCGACCGTGGGGTTGGTGACCGGGAGGAGGGGCGGCGGTGTCGGCGCGGAAGCCATGGCGAGCTTTCGGGACAGATCTCGGCGTGCTTTCCAACAATCGGGAAGGGTTGCTGTAGAAGTGGTGGTTGCCTGCGCCCTTCCGCTTCGAGTTTTGCTTGGTTTGCTCCGTAGGACGGACGACACTGCGTTAGGCTGTCACGAAGGGTCCACATGCCAGTGTTGGACTCGTTTTTCCGATGGAGTATCTTGTGTGCTTCGCCGCCTTTACACGGCACGGCACGGGCCCGTCTTGTGTGCTTCACTGCTTCGTCGGCTGAAAAATTGAGTGTTTTTTTTTCCGGAATGGCTTAATAAACCTGAAAGAATGAGCTGTGATTGGTGAGAACCGACCTAAAAGAATGCACTGTGTTTCACAAAAAAAAAAAAAAATTCATCAGTCTGGATTGTGGACACCTTCTATTTGGTTGTCCATTCCGTCCCGTGAGACAGATTAACTTTCAAGTTCAGTTTCAATCACAAGGTCAATGCGGGTTAGTTGTAATTTCTTCCTTAATTTTAGTTTGCATTCTTTCAGCCTTATGACTTATGAGGGTTCACGGTTCACCTTGAGGGTGCTCAGACTGCAAGTGAGCGATCAACTTGAGAATAACGATGCAAGTGGGTTAGTATTTAAGCTGAGAACAGATACTCACTCCGTTCCAAAATAAGTGTCTAAAGTTTACCAAAAAGTGGATGTATCTATATATATTTTATGTCTAGATACATACACTTTTTGACAAATCTAAGATAGTTATTTTGGGACGGAGGGAGTATAAAACATGATCATAATCGTACGTATCTGAGGCTGAAAAATAGGCAAAGCGGATGGTTGCTACATTCATATTACCACCCCCGTATATTTTTAGATCATTTGGATTTGGAATTTGTTTCCAATTAGCATATTTTTGTGAGGAGGCCAACCAACGTATTATCATGCACAATCAAAAGGCCATAACAATCAAATAATAGGGTATTTAAACTAATGAAAATTGAGTATTATTCGAAACATGAACTAGAAACCTCTCCACAACGACACAATAAATTTATCGTTTTGTTGCCTCGTACAGCTGGGTATGAAAAATGCTCTGATGGTGGTGGGTCTGGTGCCTGAACTTTGTATAGATGTTTGGTTCCCTTAACGGAAACTGGGGATACCCTTTTATACAAAAAAAAAACACACAATAGATGTGGTTGTGATGTGGGCGGGTAGCGAGCATATGCAGAGCACATAATTGGCACATTACAAGGCGATGGTCCATGAGGATATTGGTATTTTAACAGCACATCCTGCCAATTATGTTTACCAATCCTTTCATATTCATACAAGGGAGTCAGACAATGATTTTACCGCTCGATGATTTGTGTTATGTACATGCTCGTTTCCACTCGTTACGGGCGATGAAACTTGACACCACGAATGCAAAACTTTTCTCGAAACATGTGAAGGGGATCGTGTGCAGAAAACAAAAAAAATCCTAACAACGATAACCTAAATAGGCAAAATCTATTACTATGCAGATATAAAGTAACGGAGGGAACGGTGTACATACCCTTCTAGACCGTAAGCGTCGACGATTAAAAGATCTATTTCGATGACGACGCGTGATGAAGACGGGCGGCGAAGATGATGGCGGCGCCGACCTCAAGGTCGTGTAGACTAACCTCTCCAAGTGCCGCAAGTGCAGCACCTCGTGCTCTACACACGTACGGTGTAGACGACGACCTCCGGGCTCCGATCCAGCAAAGCAGCGGAAGCAGAAGATTTGGACCGAAGAACCGATAGCACGGCGGTGTGCATATGGTGGAGAAAACCTCAACCCGTGCGTAGCTCCAATTGCGGAGTCACGTCCAAACGGATGAGAGAGAGAGAATTTGGTGAATTTCCAAGGCATGGGGGCACCTCCTTATATAGGTGGAGGAGGGCTGCCACCCTCGGTGGCCGGGCGGTGTGGGACTAAACTTCCACACCAGCCCGCCCCTTGGTGGTGCGCCGGCCCTAGGTTGGCCCCCACCTAGGCCGGTCGGCCCCTCCTTGGCTCTTTGGGGTGAATTCCCCCCCCCCCCCCCCATGGGCCTTCTCCCCATGGGAGAGGCCCATTTAAGGTGGGCTGCCCTTTTAAATTTGAATAAAAATAAAATATATTTAATCATTAATTACCTTAATTGATATTAAATATATATTATTTAATTTATCCTTGCGCCAAAACTTATTTCGTTGCCCTCCGAACTTATTCGGATATGTCCCGGAACGTTTCCGGTGCTCTCCTCTATTTTCTCTTCTGCGTCCAATCTAATATAAACGTCGCATACCCATAAGTGTGACACCCTACGGTTCGGGATCACTCCAGACACGATCGAGACCGTCTCCGATCAATGACTAACAGCGGGGTCTGGAAACCCATGATAGCCCCTGTGCGTCCACGAATATCTTTGTCGCTTGAACCTTAGACGTCAAGTCTCAAAAAATTTGCCTGGCGATACTTAGTCTTGTCCGAGACTTGATCTCAGGCATCACGATACCTAGCTCGATCTCGTTACCGACAATACTATTCTTTACTCATCTGTGATATTACATCCTCGTGACCTA
The DNA here is from genome assembly GCA_947311845.1 of Poa pratensis. Classification (NCBI taxonomy): domain Eukaryota; kingdom Viridiplantae; phylum Streptophyta; class Magnoliopsida; order Poales; family Poaceae; genus Poa; species Poa pratensis. Next base: position 34,990,681 of record CAMZMU010000060.1, on the reverse strand, counting down.
GTCACATGTTTGCAAGCTCATTGATGCAATCTCACCGAGTGGGCACAGAGTATCTATCCTGCTATACAGATGGGCAAATTCCGCTCTTGATCATACGCCTCAACCTATTTCTTTCGGATACCCGAGAGGGACACCTTTATTGTCACCCTATATAAGGAGCGACATTTGATGCAATCAAAGTACCTTCCAGAAATAACAATTAAATATGATCTCACGGTCGAAGGCGTGAGTACTACGTCCTATATATATTGGGTGTGCGTCTATCACATTATTCACCTAATGATATGACTCCATTATCAATTGACGTCCAAGTCCATGATCAGGAACCTTGATCATCTGTTGATCTCAATGGACTAGTAAAGAGGCTACTAAGGACCTAGTTGTTTACATACCACGAGTGTATTAATGTTTCCGCTTAATACAATTATAGCATGGTATAAAACATATTATGAACAATCGAGATATGACAAATAAAATATCTTTATTAATTGCCTTTAGGGCATATCTCCTTCAACATGGCGGTCTAAAGAAACTACATTGTGAAATTCAGTACACGTTATGCTTGCAATAATTTATGATTGCCCATCTGTGGTCCTTATTGCAAAATTCAACTACATGAAAAAGCATTCATCACATGGTTGGTGCACCACATGATATCTAATAATCTTCCTATTTAAGCATGAGAAGAGAGATTGATTTGGTCATAGTTCTCAAAAAGCTACATGCATATTAAGTAGGCGAGAGTCTAGTCGTTGATAGGTTCATAACTGCATATTAGTCCACACCACGATACCTACGCAAGTTTCATACTTAGTTGGATTTTTTTGCAATGCGTTTGTTCAAACCATCGAACATCATAGGATTTGGAAGCATCAGGATTTGCGGCTCGATTGTCATGTGCTTCCACATGAACTAACCACGTCATGGTGGTCGGTTGGATAAGGATTCTTATTCATCCTTGCATTGAGAGTATCCACGACTAATATCTAACATGAACGCTTCTTCAGATTTTTAGATTTTTTTCATGCATATTGCACGCTTGGCTAGAGTACTTGTGACAGGAGACGAGGATATTCCGGTGTGGGCTATATCGCTGAGTGTGGCCACGATGCGGCAACATGCGAAAGTTCCCTACCATTAAATCGGTCAGGTCGTGGACTTCATTGTATCTGTGAGACATCGATGATCACACATTGGTGTCGCCATCAAATCTGTCTACACACAGTCGATGTCCAGGATTGTGCTCGCAACAATAAGAATACCCGTGTGCTCCTTATGGCAAGATTAATTTGCACGAGATCAACCACATGGTTGTTGCATCACATAGTATCACACATTTATGTAACATTGGTCGTATTTAAGCTAGAAGAGAGATAAAGCATGATCATAATTCACATAGCATCCATCATGTGTATCGGTGGCTGATACCTTGTCTTTAGCACACAATACTATTCCTTTCATGTTCATACGAGGAAATCATGCCCCGATTTTACTACATGACCGTTCGATGATTTTTGTTCACTACATGCCTGTTTCCACTTGTTAAGGATTATGAAACTTGAGACGGCGAATGGAAATATTTTCTTAGAACATGGCAAAGAAACTACATTGTGGAATTCAGTATATACGTTTACTCTAAAAAACTTGGAAAAATTGCTGCTGGACACCAATATTCTGTGTTCTTCGCCAAAACACATTAAACTTTCGTGACTTTGCTTAGGACCATTACAATTTCATTGCCATTTGCTATAACACACCACATGTACTAAAGCGGAAAGATTATTTGCTTGTCTTCTGCCGAGACACACTGAACCTTTAAGCTGTCAACTTCCGTGTCGTGCCTTCTTCACCGTCCGCCCTGCCGTGGAGTAGATCAAGCAGGAGCTCTTGTGCGGCGAGCACAGCGGGAACTGGCGAGCTTCGAGATGGCTTCGGCGCCAAACGGCAGCGTCCGAGCTGAAAAGATCCGGGAGACCGGGATCTGCAGGGTGCCGGAGATACGATCATACGAACGAGCAGTTCTGCGGGAGGCTCGGTCCAATTACAGTCCTTGCCTGACGCCGGAGCTTCCCGGCGACAACGACGGCAGCTTGCTAGATGGATTGCATGCAGGTCAAACGGGTACGTACGCCAGGAGATGCCAAGCTGCTAAGGAAAACAGAGTGGGGATTGCATTCAGGGACCTTGGTTGCCACTTGCCACGAAGATATAGTAAAGCTCGTGTTGCTCGCAAATTCATTTTTCTGGTCTGTTTTGTTATACATAATCGTGCGATGCCTAGGTTTGTTCTTCCTTACACTTGGCCATGGTCGACCGGAACATCTGTTCGAGTCTGGTGGACCGAGTCGCAGCTGGATCCATCTACACTTGATGAGCTGCTAGGGCAAATATGTTAATCTTTGTTAGTGTGTTACACCAAATGACCACGAAATTGTAACGGTACTGATCAAAGGAATGAAAGTTCCGTGTGTTTCGCAAAGGACACGAAATAACGGTGTCCAATAGCAAATTTTCCCAAGAAAAACTTCACTCTATACAATCGAAATATCTATCATCACAGATCACATTGAGGGCGGATGCTTGCAACATTATATGATTGCCCATGTGGTCTTTATTACAACATTGAATTACATGAAAAGCATTCATCAAATGGTTGTTGGCTTGTTGCGCCGTAGGATATCAAATAGTGTTCCTATATTTAAGCAAGAGAAGAGAGATTGATTGGTCATAATTCGTGTTCCTACTTAAGCAAGAGAAGAGAGACTGATTGGTCATAATTCGCAAAAAAGTCACACACATACTGAGACGGACGAGGAGTAGAGCCTTATCGTTGCTAGGTCGATATTATTCCACACCACGATACCTACACAATTTTTGCATTTAGTTGTAACTTTTTTTTGCAATGCTTTGGTTCAAATCATCCGACATCATAGGAATTGGAAGCATCAGGATTTGCGGCTCAACTGCCTTGTGCATCTCAACTTCGACATGATGTCATCGTGGTCGGCTAGATAAGGATTCTCCTTCACCCTTGAGAGTATCCACGACTAGTATATCGACATGAACTCTTATTCAGATCTCTAGATTTTTGTCATGCGCATGGCACGCTTGGCTAGAGTTGTGAGAGGACACAAGAATATTCCGGTGTTCGACGAATCTGCTAGGTATAGCCAATATGCGTCAACATGTGAGAGTGCCATATAATTAAGTCGTTTAGGTCGTAGATGTACCAGACTCTACATCCTCAGCCCGCACTGCGAGACATCGATGATCAACCTTGGTGTCGCCATCAGTTCCGTCTTCAAACTTCGATGTCCAGGATTGTGCGCATGGATAATGTACTTGCAACGTTGGCTGTAGGCGACACCGTTCTTTCCTCACGGTTAATCCGACTACCAATCTGATGGCATATATCGTGCATTTAACCCATTCAACAACTTTGTTTCTCAGCAGAACTATGTAAGTCACTCTGAATATTCAACTCCTCTATCGTGCTGCCGTTTTTCACTCTGAAAGTGTGCGTGCTCCCTCCAGAACTCACACAAAGGCCCAAACTCCCGTTCATCACGCTATTCCGCAACGTCGTCCTTTGCCGTGGGCCTGTGGCGCACTCTCCTCTCTGACTTTTTTCCATCGCACATGCCACGAGCCCACAACCTCGCCTTTCATGAATACTCTGATGGTGATGTGTATGGTGTCCTGAACTTTGTTGAAATAATTGGTCTCTTTAACAAAAATGATGATAAAACCCTTTTATAAAAAATACAATGAACTTTCGTCCATTAACTCTTAAAGTGATTAAATTTGCCTCTTAATTGGCACCGTGTTTCATTTTTTTTTTTTTTTTTGTACAAGGGGGAGGCACATAGTGCCTCATTCATTCAGCTCAGAAGCATAATACATTGAGAATTACATAACCCAAAGACTGCAGATGATTCGAAGCTGCAAGTATTGGGCAAGAAGAAGAGCTGTGAGCTGAGTTCCTACAGGAACAGATAGGCTCAGATCGTCGAGATCGTTTTGCCTGATGAGCACAGTTGTGAGCTACTCCATTTAGGTCTCTAGAGATATGGAATATTCTATGCCTAAGAGAAGCTACAGATTGCTGAAACTGGAGAATGTGATGACGAATTTCCCATTGAACCAAAGAGCTCTCCGTATTTCCCGTAGCCACCGCCCGAGCCAGCACAAGCGAGTCAGTGAAAAAGATAGGGTCTGCAATATTGAGAAGTTGAGCCATCTTGCCAGCAAGAAGAAGAGAGAGAGCTTCAGCCATTAGAGGGGAAGAAACTCGAGGAGCAAGTGCCTGAATGAAAACATCCGTTACATGATCTCCAAGAGGTAGACGGAGATAGATTCCAAGACCTGCAGGCGGTGTTGAAGAGGATCTCCAAGGTTTCCAGGCAGCATCACAATAAATTTTGTTTCCTGTCACATGTAAATCATTTGAGAGCGAAATATTAGTTTGCGAAACAAGGAGAGGCATATGAGCAGCAGAAGAAGGACAATCAGAAGCCTCCACAGGACGAGCCTGTGTCATTTGCATGTCTTCCAACAGTGCCTGAGAATTTAAATGTACTTGATACGGCTGCCCTTGCTTCCTGCAAAAAAGCTGATCATTCCTAGATTTCCACAAGCACCAGAGAAAAGTGAAGATGTTTCCCAAAGAACAGTGCGGATGGTCAAGTTTCAGCAAATTAAGAATAACTTGGGCCAGAGAAGGAGCATTTTGAGTGAAGAGATCAGGCCTAATGTACCACGGATGTTGAAACCATGCAGCTCTTGCAAAAGGGCAGGTGAACAGAATATGAGTGTCCGTTTCCGAGATGCCACACCTGCAACATAGCTTATCAATATGCCTTGAGAATCTTGAAGCTCTTTGCCCAGATGGAATTGCCTTCCTGAGAATTCTCCAAGCAAAAGTTTTGACTCTTGGTAACATGCTCTTATTTTTCCAAACAAGGTTGAGCAGATTAACCGTTTGTGCGTCCAGCTGCCTTGGTCTTTGGAGACCTGCATCATACAAAGCACTCAAACAAACACAGTAAGTAGATTTAGAATTGCATTTTCCATTAGGTGTTGGCTTCCAACAAAGGATGTCATCTGAAGTAGTGGGAAGAATTGGCGTGTTTTGAATAGTATCTGCTGTGGGGTTAGAGAAAAGAGAGTTAATAAGTTCAGTATTCCAATTTTTAGTTCCAGGAAGCCAAAGGTCCTTAACCTTCGCCGGGTAGACAAAACCCTGGTGTTGAATAATTAAATCCTCATAAACTCTGGTCCAAGAATGACACCAGGGCTGGTTCCAAATCGAAATGTCTCCAGTAGTGATTTGATAGAAAGAATTTTCTTGAAGAAGAGGCAGCACTTTGAGAATAGAGGTCCAGAAGGCAGATTTAGGAATATTTGGCTTAGGCCTCCAGATGGACGTATCATAGAAATACTTGGCCTGTAACACCTTGGACAGAAAACTGGATGGGCTTTGGGCTATCCTCCACGCCGCAGCCAAGATGAGCCCATGATTTACTGCCTGTAAATTTCGAATGCCCAGCCCACCTTCCTTTTTTGGCGCGCAAATATCTTTCCAGGCTCTCAAGCAGAGTGCTTTTTTTGAAGGTTCAGAAGACACACCCACCACCAAAAAGTTCTGATTATTGCATTGAGCTTAGCCACAAATTTCCTTGAGAAAATAATATTAGACATGTAGTAGACAGGAATGGAAGCAAAAACAGAGTTTATAAGTTCTAGTCTAGCAGCATGGGAAAGCGAATTTGCTTTGAAAGTGGCAAGCTTTGCTTTAAATTTTTCAATGATGAAATTGTAAGCCTCCGATCTATTTTTTGCAGGCAGAATAAGAGGATGTCCAAGATGAGTAAAAGCATTGTCAATTAGAGGAACAGGAAAAATCGAGATAATATCATTCCGAACCGAAGTTGGAACCCACTTACTGAAAATTATGCCCGACTTTGACCAATTTGGAATCTGACCTGAGGCATTACAGAAGGAAAGAAGAATCTGGTTCATAGCTTGAGCTTCTTGCAGGGAAGCTTTTCCACAAATTAAAAGATCATCTGCAAAGAGTAAAGAATGTATAGGAGGGCAGTTTGGTCCAAGAGTAATGCCAGAGAGAGCAGCAGAGGAGAGAGCTTCCTGCAAAGCAATTGACAGTTCATTAATAGCAAGTACAAAAAGATAAGGAGATAAAGGACATCCTTGGCGAATCCCTCTGTCACTAACAAAACGGGCAAAAGGTTGACCGTTTATGAGAACCGAAAAAGTTGGAGAGGAAATGCAAGCGTGAATAAGATTTATGAAGTGCCCATGCAGTCCCCTACGTGAAAGAGCAGCCACAATGAAAGCCCATTCAAGACGATCAAAAGCTTTCGCAAGATCAATTTTAAGCATGAAAGCATGTTGTTTCCAGGCAGACAGCTCAAAAGAGTGAGTGATTTCCTGGGCTATAACAATATTATCACTAATTCTACGCCCTTTGATAAAAGCTTGTTGTGAGGGATGAATGTAATCCGGCAAATGAGGCTTAAGTCTATTTGCAAGGCATTTTGCAATGAGCTTATAAATAACATTGCAAAGACTTATGGGTCTGTAATCAGCCGGAACAAGAGGAACCAACTTTTTAGGGATTAAAGCAATGTGGGTATCATTAAGATGTTGCGGAAGAATGCCCATAACAAAGAAATCGCGAACCAGATTGAAAACATCATCACCAATCCAAACCCAGGTTGCCAAATAAAACTCCACATTAAAACCGTCCGGACCAGGCGAGGCATTTTTCTTCATATCCGAAAGAGTGTCAAAAAGCTCTTTTTTATCAGGAATAGAATAAGTTGGATCATCCAAATCAGTAGGTAAATAGGAATCATAAGGGCGAGAACGATCAGAATTAGCAGAGGCGAAAATAGATCTGAAATAGGCAACAAAAGTATTTGCAATACGATCAGGCATAAAGTGCAAAAGATTGTTCTCATCCTTAACCGATAAAATAGTATTCCTTCTCTTCCTTTTAGCCACCGATCTATGAAAATAAGCAGTATTCCGATCCCCATCTTTGGCCCAGTGCTTTTTAGCTCGTTGCATATAAAAATCATTGAGTTTTGTCATAGTTTGTTCATACCTGACAACAAAGGACTGCTCCAACGAATGATCTTGCAAGTGGAGCGGCCTCTTCTGAATTTCTTCAATTTTTCCTTCTAGTTCTTTTAGTTCATCCTGCAACGGTTTCTTTTTCCTGCACCAGACTTTTAAACCTATTGAAAGTTTTTTTGTTCTATCCTGAAAGCTACCTGAAGAATTTTGAAGCCAAGCGGTTTTAGCAACGTCCTGAAAATCTTGTTCCTTAAGCCACCAGTTTTCAAATTTGAAAGAATTCCTGACTTTCCTAGTGGTACCATCAGTAGAAAGCAAGATTGGAGCATGGTCACTATAGCAATGAATAAGAGGCATGTTGTACACATTTGAGACAGGAAACACAGCACACCAAACATGATTGACCAAGCATCTGTCTAATCTCTGATAGAGAGGTTTGGAAGAAAAACGCTTATTAGTCCAGGTATAAGCTGGACCACTGAAACCCAGATCAAACAAACCACAAGATTTAATACAAGAGCGAAAAGCAGCAAGACGAGCATAATTTACATTAGAGGTACTTTTATCAGAAGCATAGAGCAGATCGTTCATGTCTCCTAAACAAAGCATAGGTAAGTCGCAGTTATCATACACAAAATGAGCTACTTGCTCCCAGATAGCAGCAGTTTGGCGATGGTAGGGATCCCCATATATACAAACTAAACCAAACTTTTGGTTAGAGGACCTATCAGTAGCTAAGGCTAGGATAAGGTGGAACGAAGCGGAATGTACAGAGAGATGAATGTCGTCATTCCACATCAGCCAAAGCCCTCCCGAACGCTTCCGAGAAGGCACTACAAAGCTGAGCTTTTGTGGCAATGATCATTTTGGCAAGGTGGAGCATTTTAGGATTGCCAAGAGCCCTGCCAGCCCCTTGGCAATTCCAACCGAGGGCTTTCATGGCGACCGGGGCGCCCTTGAGGCTGGCGCCCTAGCCCGAAGCGAGGATCCGACAACATCCGAACCATAAATCTCCATCCGAGGAGACGAGAAGACACCCACGCGAGAATCAACAGTGCCGATAGACGAAGCCGCCTGTCCCAGATGAGCACCGCCTCCGTCGCACAGACTCTGGTCACCGTCACCCTCAGAGGCTCCCCCAACACGATGCCAAGAGGCAGCACCACGGCGGACGATAGTATGCCCCAGAGGAGAACTGTAGTTACCTCCATTTGAATCCGATGACTGAGAGTCCCATCTAGACCGACGATGGCTAGTCCCAGTCCCTGCAGCGGGTGCATGGAGCTAGGCGGCAGTGGGAGAGGGAAGCTGCCTTGACCGCAAAGCAGATCGCGCGGTTGATGGTGCAGCAAAACGAGGCCCAGCCCCTAAGATTCCGGCACCGCCGAGGGACGGAACTCCTCCAACCGGCTGCGCACCCAACAAGGCCTCACCAGCAAAGCTGCTGGAGTCGATTTCCGGTGTGGCTGCTCGATCTGAATCTCCAAGTTGCGAATGAGGGAGGTGGGCATGGATTTGCAGTGCAGTCCTCTTTTTGGATGGGGGATAGGTTGAGGCGGAGGTGGGGGCTGGTCTTTTGACAGACAGCTGTGTAGTGAATGGCACTTGAGCAGGCGGCATTTGGGCACAAACTGGAGGATTCTGGCTGTAGTGTTGAACGGAATTATTCTCAGGCTCATCGATGACAGGATGATCCATTGCAGAGGGTTGGCCTGACAGAAGCACAGGTGGAGAGCTCTGAGAATGTGAGGAGTAAAAACCAGATGCAGCAGGACTTGAAGACGAAGCAGTGTGTTGACTCAGTTGCTGCGTTTGCGTTGTGTTCTCCGAGTGCACATCCGTGTCATCACCTTGCAGCCCAACAATCTGCTGGCTCAGCCCATTAAAATCAGCAGCCAAAATTTCCAACTTGCGTGGGGAGGCAGCAGCGTCTGAACGGTTGACTATCTGAAGAAGGCTCTCATCCATGGCACAAATGCCTCTGGAGAGCTGTGGAAGCTGGAGGATCTGGCCGCTCAAGCATGTGTTGGTCTAGGAACCCCTCACGGTGTGACTCAGCAGCTGGTGGCAGAGGACCGTGTGGAAAATCTTGTTCCGCGTGAACAGAGCCCTCTAATTTTTCCTCTGTCTCAGCTTTGGCTCCACAGATTCACATGGAAGATGTTCAGATGCAAGGTCGGCAAGAGTTTGCTGCTGATGGATCTGGTAGCAGCAACCGTCAGCCTATTGTAGATAGAAGGCTTCAAGCTCCTCCAGTTCCCCAGCTTGCTCTCAACCTTCAAGCTTTGTCCATTGAGTCAGCAGGAACTCAGGGTCAGAGTAGCTCAGCAAGTCAATATGCTCTGTACATGAAGGTGGCAAGCTCGGGAGGTCCGGTTAGAGTTCCGCAACTTTCAGTGGTGCAACAATCGATGCGGCGTGCTTGGAGAACAAATTATGGGGATATTATTCAGGTACACCATGATGTGTTTAAAGCTTCTTTCTCTTCACACAGAGCTATGATGTGGGTGTACAAAAGACAGCCGTGGGTGGTTCAATCAGAGGTCATGCTGCTAGAGATAGTAGATAGTCAAGATGAAGGTTTTGAGAAGGAACAACAAAGATCTTTGCAGATCCATGGGCGTCCCAGGTATTCTTTCAAGTACATCTATGTTACGATTCGAGCTTATGGAATCCCATGGGAAGGAAGATCATTTGATGATTTGAAAGATCTGCTTAAGATAGTTGGAACCCCCTCGGAATTTCATGAACCAATTGACAGTATGTTACATGGTCATCCGGATTATGTTTGGGGAGTTGTTCGTCACTCTGTTTCCAATCCGGTGGTTGATAAAATCCAGCTACGAGAAGGCCAAGCCTTTGGGGGTTATACTTATCTCCATTATGAGAAAATTGGAAGAATATGCCTGTTCTGTGGTATCATGTTTCACTCAGTAGGAAATTGCTTCCTTAGGCAGAGCATAATCACAGATCGTCTTGCGGCAGGACTGGATACAGAGGAGGTGCCTTTCTACCGTTATGGTCAATGGCTAATCAACACTGAAAAGATGCCGCAAGTTAGTGCTCGTTCTTCCCACATCAATACGATGCCAGCTCCAACCGTGCCATGCTTGTCGCAACAGCAATATTGACCCACTTTTCACACAAGAGCAATCTTGTCATGGTGTCATTCTAACTTGGACTAAGCGCATGCACATATATAGTGACTACGTGAGGGAGATGAAGCACCTCCACATCTTAGGTTTTTTTGTGGGAAATAATTTATCTTCTCCAACACCGTAGATGGGTTGTGATGTGGGAGGGTAGCAAGCTGCAAGCATATGCGGAGCATACAATTGGAGCGATGGTCCATGCGGAGGCTGGTATTTTAACAACACATTCTGCCAGCTATGGTTACTAATCCTTCATGTTCGTACAAGAGGATCAAACCGTTTACCACATGATGGGTTAGAGCCTGCTCGTTGCTAGGTTCATATTAGCCACACCATGAAACCTACACAAGTTTTGTACTTAGTTGGAATTTCTTTTACCATGTTTTTGTTCAAATCCTCAAACATCATAGGATTTGGAAGCATCGGGATTCGCGGCTCAATTGGCATGTGCTTCTACATAACCTAATCTCGTCGTGGTGCTCGGCTGGATAAGGATCCTCCTTCACCCTTGTGAGTATCCATGACTAGAGATTCCACATGAACTCCTCTTCAGAATATAAGATTTTCGTCATGCGCATGACACGCTTGATGAGGGTTGTGAGAGGTGACGGGGATATTCCGTTGTTGGACGGTTCGGCAGAGTATGGCCACAATGAAGTAGCACGCATCAACGTCATGCAATTAAGCAGTTTAGGTCATGAATGTATTGGACTCTACAGCTTTATATGTACTCCCTCCGTTCTAAAATACTTGTCTTCTATTTGTCCAAATTCGGATGTACCTAGACATACATCCGAATTTGGACAAATAGAAGACACGTATTTTGGAACCGAGGGAGTATCTGCCATTCGCCTATGATCTACATTGGTGTCACCATCAGTTTCGTTGCACACATTCGATGTCCATGATTGCGCGCATGAATTATGTACTCGCGAACTGCCTGTGGTTTCCTATCTGATGCCATATCTCGTGCACTTTCACCCGTTCAGCAACTTTGGTTCTCTGCAAAACTATGTAACTCGTCTCTAAACTCTGAATTCTGAGTCTTCACACGTCTGTCGTGCTGCCGTGCTTCACTCACAGGCCCGACCTCCCCGTCGATCACGCTACTCCGCAGCGCCGTCCTTTCCCGTGGGCCTGTGGCGCACTGACTTTTCCCATCACGAGCCCACGACCCTCGCCTTTCTCCTTCCCCGAGGTCACGCCATTTTCACCATCGATGACGTCTCATGGCGCCATCTCCCGCTCATCCAGCCGTCCATGCCGCCCATCCGACCGCATCCGAGTTACCCGCCCCCACGCGGCACTGCCACTCTGCCTACCACCAGTAAGACGACGGCTAGTCCACGCGCTGTCGCCCTCTGCTTTCGGAAGCAACCGCGTGGGAGCCAGAAGTCATCGCCTCATCGTCATCCCCTCTCCCTCCCTCCCAGTCCACAACCACCACCGCCCGAAGCCGCGTGCTGATAGGTGGATCGATGGCGGAGGATGGCGAGGAGAAGCTGCTCAAGACGGTGCAGCACATCGTGCAGACGCTCGGGAGCAGCGACACCATGACGGAGGACATCCTCAAGGTCTTCTCCAATTACGACGGCCGCCTCTCCCTCGAAAAGATCTACGCCGCGCGCGGGGCCGCCGGCGGCGAGCGCTCCATGCCGGCGTCGCCCCCGCCGCCGCCGCAGCTGGCGCCGTCGGGCTCCTCCGCGAGGCCGCCCGTGACGTCCATGGAGCGGACCGTGCGCATGCTGGACCGCCAGATCTCGCAGTTCGTCACCCAGGACAGCCTCATCTGGGCCGACTCGGGGGACGCCGACCGGTTCCTCGAGGCCGTCGACGACCTCATCGGCACAGTGCAGGAGCTCGACGCCGCCGGCACCAACCGTGCCCTGCTCGACCGCGCCGACGAGCTGCTCAGCCGGTGCATGGCGCGGCTGGAGGACGAGTTCCGGGCGCTCATCGAGCGGCCCGACGACGCCGCCCCCATGGCGCCGGGCGGCGGGTTCGGGTCAGACGGGAGCGACGACGAGGAGTTCTACGGCGGGGGCGGCGCGGACGCCTACGGCGACGACGAGCCGATCCCCATCGCCAAGCCCGTCACCGACTACGACGTCGTCATCGACGCGCTCTCGCCGGGGTCGATCGCCAACGTGCACCAGATCTCGCGGCGGATGGTGGACGCCGGCTTCGGCAGGGAGTGCGCCGAGGCCTATGCCGCCGCGCGTCGCGGCTTCGTCGACGAGAGCGTTGCGCGTCTCGGCGTGCGACCGCGCACCGCCGAAGAGGTCCATGCCTCCAACTGGGAGGAGCTGGAGTTAGACGTCGCCCGCTGGATCCCAGCCTTCAACATGGTTTTCCGCATTCTCATTCCCAGCGAGCGCCGCCTCTGTGACCGCGTCTTCGAGGGTCTCGCCCCCTTCGGTGACCTCGCCTTCATTGCTGCTGTGCGCACCCAGGCTCTGCAGCTCATATCGTTCGGCGACGCTATATCTTCCTCCAGCAGGTCACCGGAGCGCCTGTTCCGTGTCGTTGACATGTATGAGGCTGTGCGTGATATCCTCCCGGACCTTGACCCTGTGTTCTCCGATCCTTACTCAGCCGCACTCCGCGCGGAGGTCTCTGCAGTGTGCAACACCCTTGGCGCCTCAATCAAAGGTATATTCATGGAATTGGAAAATCTCATCCGCCGTGACCCTGCCCGGGTAGCCACCCCTGGTGGTGGCATACATCCCATCACTCGGTATGTCATGAACTATCTCCGTGCTGCATGTGGGTCAAGGCAGACACTGGAAGAAGTAATGGAAGGTGACCTTAGTGCTGGCAGTAGAGCTGCAGCTGCCGTGGACCCTGATCGCCCCACCTCTGCGCTTGCTGTGCACATTGCATGGATCATGGACGTCCTGCACAAGAATTTGGATACAAAGTCTAAGCTTTACCGGGATCCATCACTAGCTTGCATCTTCTTGATGAACAATGGCAAGTACATTATCCAGAAAGTGAACGATAGCGAGCTAGGTGTTCTGCTCGGTGATGACTGGATCAAGCAGATGTCAACCAGAGTGCGCCGCTGGAGCATGGATTATCAGCGGACAACATGGGGCAAGGTCACAACTGTGCTGCAGATTGGTGGTCCTGGCGTTGGTGGACTCCCAGGCAAGGCAATGCTGCAGAAATTGCGGATGTTTAATACCTACTTTGAGGAGATCTATGCAGCGCAATCAGAGTGTGTGATAGCCAATGATCAGTTACGGGTGGACATTAGGTCTGCAGTGGAGGATTCTGTGATGCCAGTATATGCAGCTTTGATTGCCAGGTTAAAATCAGCTCCTGAAACTGGACGGGACCTGTACATCAAGTACACCCCAGAAGATGTCGAGGCACATATCCGGCACTTATTTGAAGGGGCAGCAAAGTGATCAGTTAATCAGTACCCTGTGGTCGCGGTGATAACCTATTACTCTTGGATTTGTGAAGTTGCTGGCGTGGATTTTGGTGAATATCTGTGCCCCGGGAATGGTGATATTCTTACCTCAACCTTGTATTGTTGTATCATTTCTATTTGTCCTCCATGAAGAAATTATGGGGTTTGTGTAACAGCCCACTTTTGGTAATGCAAATTATGGGTAAAATTTTCACTTTGGCATTCCATGCATGCATCTTTGCCTCCATTTGCAATTGCTAAACAACACTAATTTGTTTTGGCAACATTGGGAAAACAAATTCTCAACTTGTTCCAACAAATCTCACAACAAATGTGGCACCCAAAGTTGCAAAACAAAAATACTTGGACTTCTTATATTTGTCAAGGAAGTTCTAAGAGTTCACAATGTCAATTTTGCACTTGCTCCAAATATTAAAGTAGCAACATTTGGAAATTGAGCAAAATGCCATAATCCACCACTATGAGCAAATGTTGTCAAAAACATTTTATTTGACCACACCAAATATTGTGGAGCATCTACAGGTTAAGGGGAGCCTCTCCAAATTTTTGGCATATTTTTTTTGTAAGTATTTTCAGTGTCCAATTAAATCAAATACTCCTGCTGTTATTTGAAACCAGTATGGAAAAGGACCTATCCGTGAATGCCCCAAAAGTTCTAGGGGTTTTTCAGAAAACCATCATCCCTCCCCTGTAGCGACCGAGCAGAGCTCGGGCCGCACCATGTCGCCGTGCTCGCCGTGCGCCTGGGGCCCCCTCTCGCTGCCTCCAGCTGCAGGACGCCGAACAACCCGAGCCACACCTGCTCCCTCCCTCGATTCTCTTCCCCGTTTCCCCTTTTTCTCTCCTTCCCCGAGCTCCCGCGAGCCGCCATGGCCGCCATGATCGCCGTGCTCGTAGCCGGCGTTTGAGGAGCTCCCGCGCAGATCGAGCGCCACCACCTGCTTCGCCGTGCTCTCCTCCTCCTCCCCGCCGAAGCAATCGTCCGGAGAGGCAAGGAATCGCCGCCGCCGCCCATTTTCCTCTCCGCCACCGCCGCATCTCCGCCGCGGGATTACTCCGCCGTCACGCCGTCCCCTGCCACGCCGTCGGCACCAACGCCCTCGTGGTGAGCACCCCGTGCCGTGCGCACCCTTTCCCCTCTCCCCCCTGGCCGTAGCCTCACCGTAGCCCTCGCTGTCGCCGTCGACGCGCATTGCCCGGCCGTGGAGACGGCGCAGCCGGGCTGTATGCCGTCTGGCTCGGGCCCGTGCCCGGCTGCTGGGCCGGCCCAACTGGCCAGGAGACCGGAGCCCTCTGTAACATGGCCGGTTTTTGAACCGGCCTCAGCCGGGCTGGATGCCGGGCTCCTCTGGAGCCAGGCCGGCCTCTCACCCGGCCCAACCGGGCTGTGGACCGGCCTGAACAGTAAAAACAGTTTTCTTTTTCTTTCTTAAAATAAAACAATTGATAACTATTTAAATATTGATCCAAAATTTACAAATGAGGTATCAAATTGATCAGCAGTTCCAATGTTATCAAACCATGCTAATCTCACCTCATGATCACAAATATTTATTTGATGTTACTCCTAATTTGAATAAAAGAATTAAATTCATTTAATTATATAATTCACTAACTATTCATCGGTACTCGGAAATTTGCAAATGAGGTACCAAATTGATCGGGAGAACAAACCCTATCCATTCATGCCATGTTCATGCATATTTGAGCCACTTCTTAGTAATGTAATAGATGTATGAGCAATGTGGTCATAAAGCGAAATATGGGGTTGCTTCCGAATAATTGCCCTAATTATTTGGCTCTCCATTTAATCTTGCTAGATAAACTAAATGATGTTATCTTTGCATAAACTTGTCATGTCATCATGTGATTGTGCATTGCATGGTACATGTGTGGTGATTGATTGTTTTTCCGTGTGTTGTGCTTCGATAGATCAAGCAACCGGGGTTACTCCACAATACCCCGAGGATCCGTACTACCAGTACCCTGAACAAGGCAAGCGTAATCCCCCCTCTGAGCATATCTTATCCTATTTTCCGCAAGTATTTTCTCCACTATAATATTGCATGCGGTTCCAAATGTCAACTTTACTTGGAGTAGAGTATCCTATAGTTGCATTAAGTTCCCTATGCTATACACCTGTTTCCCTCCTATTTAACCATAGGATTGTATTATTGGCCGAGATAATTACTATGCTATGTTGATGCTTAGCCATGCTTAGTTAAGTGCATAGCAGTACTATGGTTACTTCATGTTGGTAACAGGTGCTGAGATGAGAAGGACTGTGGAGAATTGTGGTGACGGATAATAAAATGCTTAAAGGTGGGGATGGAGGCCACATGGGATGTGGTGGGTTGTCTCGTTCTCGCCGCCTAGATGCGAATTCTCGCCTACGAGCCAAGTTGAGCGTGCAACCATGCGTGGGGTATATGGAGCCCTCGTCGACCGACTAACTTGGGCGGGACTAGCCAGGGTCCTCTAGTTTGAGCTTCCATTTGCGTGTGCGTTGAGATGGCGGCTGAGACAGATATGAGGTTTGTGGCGTTTAGGAAAATGAGTGGCCACGGGGCAGGGTGCTGGGAGCACTGAACTTGTCCCGTCCTCACTGATGATCCTGGGTTAGTCCTTAACAAGGTAAAGGTGGTAACCGCTCCCACTCAGCCGGTTTCCCCGGAAGAGAGCTACGTGTAGGCAATGAGCCGGACGGTACGCATGGATAAGAAGCTGGGAGGTCCCTCGCGGAACCTGGCGACTTTCACATTGTACACCCCTGCAGGGATAAATCTTTTCGAAAAGCCGTGTCCGCGGTTATGGACGACTTGGTGACGGATTCAGAGATCATAGAATAACTTTAACGGAATGATTAAAAACTGGGTACTAGAGGTACCACTCACGATTGTAAGGTGAGCTTCCTCGAGGGTGATTCGGGGAGGTGCCTTTGATGAACAGGTACATGAGGGTGATGATGGTGATGATGAGAAATGTGATCAAGAGAAAAGAGTTACTCTTACCCCTCTTTGTAAAACTTCTGATTAGTCGATGCCATGGATTTATGTTTATTTAAATAAAATCAGCTTTATGCAAAAGAGCCATAAAACCTTGAAAGCCAATCATCGAGCATATATTAGCTCTTAATCTTGCGAGTTCGTCGAACTCAACGTCGTTTGTTTTGTTTCAGAGGAGGACTTCACCGACCTCGAAGGTGGGTTCTTTGTGGACGTCGACGAGTAGTCTGGGGTTCCCAGGTGGCAGCTTGGGACATCCCGGACAGCTGGCGCTGGATGTTTATTTGTAGGCCTCTTAGGCCATATTGGATCTTGTTGTTTAGAACAACTTAATTTGCTTCCGCTTGTTGTAATGTTGGGTCTGTGACCTCTGGTTGTCATTTGCTATCTTTCTCTATATAAGAGTTGAACTATATGTTTTGTGTCGTAGAGTCTGTGATGTGCCAGTTGTTCCACAAGTCTTGATCTCTCTATTATACATTGAGGGTTGTGCCTGTGTTAAGGCATCAATCGGGGTGTTGTGTTGCCGATGATCCATTCCGAGCAACACCTGCCAAAGGTTTTGGCCGGGGATTGGTAAACCCGTAACCTCCGGTTGTATCGCTTAACCGGTGACACACAGCATCACTGTATAACAGTCGGGTCGGGGCGCCACAAGTTGGTATCAGAGCAGTACTGCCTGTAGGAAACCCTTCTACTGGTCGATGTTGAGTCTAGTGTTTGTGAAAATATTTTAACCTAAAAATGAGTTGTGAAAACCATCTTAGGATTCTTTTTACTCCTTATCTGGTTACCCTCTAATCTCGGAGCAATCTTACCTCGATTTGATTAAAGGTTTTACTCCTCGTCTGTTACTTCAAAATGATTAGAAACGTGGGTGGGTTCGACCTTTAGTGTTATGTGTCACGTTGCTCCCGCTGCGTTGCAATCCCAAATCAACTCAGATGTTTCTACCGAATCAAATCTTTTGATCCTTTCTTTGGGTTTTAACCCAGGACTTGAACATAAGGTCCCGGATTGTGCCAACTAGAGTGTGTTAAGTTGTGATTTCTTAACTCTCACTAGTAGCACATGATGCTGATCTTTGACCCAAGTTCTATCTTGTTGTTTTCCTTCTCGCAAAGTATTATCGTCCCTAGTCTGTGTACTTGTGTAGACGCTAATGCTATTGTTCGACCATTCGGAGAAAGATACTAACCGTGTCATTGTCAAATCTCCAGAATGGCTCGAGGAGGCCGTGGAGGCCGTGGTAACCACAATGATGATGAGGATGATCTGCCGCCACCACCCTCGATGGCTCAAGTCTTGATGGCCATTGAGGAGAACCGTGGGCGCAATGAGCGCTTGCTGGAACAGTTGGTGCAGCAGAATGCACGGAGGAACGAGTGCAACACTCTCACTGAGTTCCTGCGCTCGCAGCCACCCACCTTTGCTGATGCTAAGGAGCCACTGGAAGCTGATGATTGGCTTCGTGCTTGGAGCGCAAGTTCTCCGCGCTGCATGTCCATTGGCGGAGCAAGTCAACTTTGCCACCTACCTCTTGGTTGGTGCTGCTGGCTGTTGGTGGGAAAGCCATGTGGCTTTGTTTCCAGCCAACCATGTCTTCACCTGGGCTGATTTTCGCACTGCCTTCCGTGCGGAGTACATTCCCCAGCCGATCATGGACTTGAAGAGGAGGGAGTTCCTGGATTTGCAACAGGGACGGATGGACCTCCGCACTTATGGTCGTGAGTTCAACCACTCTCTCGTTACGCCCCAAGGGACGTGACCAATGATGCTGACAAGCAAGAGCTGTTCCGCAAGGGTCTGAATCCGCAGCTCGCTATGAGTTGCTTCCCTTCAGGTTCCAGACCTATCAGGAGCTGTTCAACCAGGCTTTCACCTTGAGCAAGGAAGAAAGGAACTTGAAGCTTCCAAGAGGCCCGCACACGGGGACCACCAGAGTTCCTCGGGTTCTGAGAGCAAGAAGCGCAGGGTTTTGTTCCCTACAGCGCCGTACCTCGTGCTCCTTCATGCCGAGGGCAGCAGGATACAGGCCACCTCCGCGCCCCACTACTTCGACACTTGGGTAGGCGGGAGTGGGTACCGTCCTATGCTACCTGCTCCACCTGGGTCACTTGCTACACATGTGGCCAGGCTGGCCACTACTCCAGGGAGTGCCCCCAGAAGGCACCTCTCGCGATAACTCCTGCACGAGCCCCTGCCATGTGGTCGCCTGAACCACGTCTCTGTTGAAGAAGCTGAAGATGACCCCGGCGTTCTTATGGGTGAGTTACGAATCAATGGCAATCAGCTACAGTTTTGTTTGATTCTGGAGCATCGCATTCATTCATCTCATAGCTTTGCAAAAGACCACAATACCGTTGAGAAAATGAGCGACCTTGGAGATCTCCACTCCTGGCTCCAAATGGCAAACCGATGGGTTACTCCTGAGGTTCAGATTACTATCGGTTATTACTCTTTCCTTCGCTTTGGTAGCTCTGAGGTCAAATGGCATTGATGTCATACTGGGCATGAACTGGCTAGCCAAATACCAGGCTAATCTCGACTGTGCTGCCAAGACCGTCACCGTGACCAATTCTTCCGGTGACAGTGTGAGTATTGGTCTGCACTGTCAAGACCTCCATCTTCAGTTATACCCAACTCACCTGAGATCCTTCTTTGCTTTATGGAAGGCGAAACCCCTCCTGAAATCCAGGACATACACGTGGTGTGTGACTTCCCGGATGTGTTCCCGGAAGAGTTGCCTGGCATGCCTCCTGACCGAAGTGTGGAGTTTGTCATAGATCTACTTCCCGGTACTGCTCCAATTTCCAAGAAGCCCTACCGTATGCCGGTGGAAGAGTTGGCTCTGTTGAAAGAGCAAATTGATCACTGTTAGCTAAGGAGTTCATCCAGCCTAGCAGTTCACCTTGGGGTTGTCCGGTACTCTTTGTCAAGAAGAGGGATTCTACCGTGCCTCGTCTAGTCTCTGACTATCGACCGTTGAATGCGGTGACAATCAAGAACAAGTATCCTATTCCTCGCATCAATGATCTGTTGGATCAGTTAGCTGGTGCAACGGTATTCTCCAAGATGGATCTGAGGTCAGGATACCATCAGATAAAAATCAGAAAGGAGGATATTCCAAAGACGGCATTTGTTACTCGTTATGGCTCATATGAGTATACCGTCATGTCCTTTGGTCTCACAAATGCCCCGCTACTTTCATGAGGCTCATGAACTCCATCTTCATGGATTATCTTGATAAGTTTGTCGTCATTTACATTGATGACATCCTTATCTATTCTAAAACCGACGAGAGCATGATGAACATCTTCGTTGGTTCTGACACGGCTTCGTGAACACCGTCTTTATGCCAAGTTCTCCAAGTGTGAGTTTTGGTTGGATAAACTTGTCTTCCTTGGTCATGTAATATCCGCAAATGGTGTGGAAGTCATTCCTGACAAGATTCAGTCCATTCTGGATTGGAAAACCCCAATGTCAGTCAAGGACATCGTAGCTTTCTCGGATTGGCGGGTTACTACCGCCGATTCATCGAAGTTTCTCCAAATAGCCAAGGCCCTGACTGACCTTCTCAAGAAGGATAAAAAGTTTGTATGGACGGCCGAAGCTGAAGAGAGCTTCAAAACACTGAAAGCCAAACTCACGTCCGCTCCTGTGCTTGTCCTGCCGGACACAAGCAAGGATTTCGTCGTCTTCTGTGACGCCTCTCTGCAAGGCTTGGGCTGTGTACTGATGCAAGATGGCCATGTGGTGGCTTATGCTTCTCGCCAACTTAAGCCGCATGAGCTCAACTACCCAACTCATGATCTAGAACTTGCCGCGGTGGTTTATGCTTTGAAGCAATGGAGACCATATCTGTTTGGTAACCGTTGCGAGATCTTCTCGGATCACAAGAGTCTGAAGTACCTCTTCACCCAGCCGGATTTAAATCTCAGGCAAAGGCGTTGGTTGGAGTTAATCACGGACTATAATGTGAGTCTGAACTATCAACCCGGCAAAGCAAACGTCGTGGCTGACGCGCTAAGTCGGAAGTCATATTGCAACAATCTGATGATTGAGAAGGCCCAACCTGCTCTCATGAAGAGTTTGCCCGCTTGAACCTGGAAATTGTTCCCTCTGGCTATCTAGCAAATCTGGAGATTAAATCCACTCTGGTAGACCAAATAAAGGAAGCTCAGAAGCTGGATGAGGGTATCCTGAATATCAAGAAGAATATTGCTTGTGGCAAGGCTAAATGTTTCGTGGAAGATGATTCTGGGGTCGTTTACTTTGGTGACCGTTTGGTAGTGCCAAAGGAACGGAATCTGAGGGAGCTAATTCTCCAAGAGGCTCATGATTCACCTCTCTCTATTCACCCCGGAAGTACCAAAATGTACCAAGACCTTCGACCACAATTTTGGTGGACCCGTATGAAACGGGAGATTGCCAAGTTGTTGCTGAATGCGACACCTGTCGACGGGTAAAAGCTGAACATCAAAGACCTGCCGGCACTCTTCACCCTATTGCTATCCCCGAGTGGAAATGGGATGAGATTGGTATGGATTTCATTACTGGCTGCCGAAGTCTCCCAAGGGAAATGATGCCATCTGGGTAATCATTGACCGACTATCAAAAGTGGCTCACTTCCTCCCTGTCCGAGTTGATGTCACAGCCGCTAAGTTGGCGGATCTCTATACTTCCAGGATTGTCGTGCTTCACGGCGTTCCCAAGAAGATAATCTCTGATCGTGGAAGTCTGTTCACCTCCAGGTTCTGGACTAGTTTCCAACAAGCCATGGGAACCCGTCTCAACTTTAGCACCGCGTTCCATCCCCAAACTGATGGTCAGACTGAAAGGGTGAACCAAGTGTTGGAAGACATGCTTAGGGCATGTGTCATCTCTTTTGGCAAAGGTTGGGAAAAGTATCTCCCTTTCGCGGAGTTCCCTACAACAATAGCTATCAAGCTAGTCTGGGCATGGCTCCCTTCGAGGCTCTATATGGAAGAAAATGCCGCACTCCTCTGAATTGGTCCGAGACCGGAGAGAGGGCACTCTTTGGTCCTGATGTGATCAATGAAGCTGAGGCGAAGGTTCGAATCATTAGAGAAAATCTGAAGATTGCTCAGTCTAGGCAGAAGAGCTACTATGATAAGCACCATCAGGAAATTCACTATGAAAGTGGTGATAAAGCCTACCTCCGCGTCTCTCCCCTTCGAGGCGTTCGCCGCTTCGGAATAAAAGGGAAATTGGCACCCCGCTATGTTGGTCCTTTCACCGTTCTGGAAAAGCGAGGAGATCTCTCTTATAAGTTGGAGTTACCTGTCAAATTCCCAAATGTGCATGATGTTTTCCATGTCTCCCAACTCCGCCGTTGTTTCAAGGATCCGATCCATGGGGTCAATCATGAGGAGCTAGATCTACAAGAAGACCTCACTTATCGTGAACATCCTATCCGTGTCTTGGATGAAGCCGAAAGGAAGACTCGTAACAAGACCACCAAGTTCCTCAAAGTTCAGTGGTCTCACCATTCCGAGGAAGAAGCAACTTGGTAACGAGAGTCTAGTCTTCGTGAGGAATATCCCGACTTCTTTCCGCAACCTTAGAATCTCGGGACGAGATTCCTGTAAGGAGGGTAGAGTTGTAACAGCCCACTTTTGGTAATGCAAATTATGGGTAAAATTTTCACTTTGGCATTCCATGCATGCATCTTTGCCTCCATTTGCAATTGCTAAACAACACTAATTTGTTTTGGCAACATTGGGAAAACAAATTCTCAACTTGTTCCAACAAATCTCACAACAAATGTGGCACCCAAAGTTGCAAAACAAAAATACTTGGACTTCTTATATTTGTCAAGGAAGTTCTAAGAGTTCACAATGTCAATTTTGCACTTGCTCCAAATATTAAAGTAGCAACATTTGGAAATTGAGCAAAATGCCATAATCCACCACTATGAGCAAATGTTGTCAAAAACATTTTATTTGACCACACCAAATATTGTGGAGCATCTACAGGTTAAGGGGAGCCTCTCCAAATTTTTGGCATATTTTTTTGTAAGTATTTTCAGTGTCCAATTAAATCAAATACTCCTGCTGTTATTTGAAACCAGTATGGAAAAGGACCTATCCGTGAATGCCCCAAAAGTTCTAGGGGGTTTTTAGAAAACCATCATCCCCCCTTTAGCGACCGAGCAGAGCTCGGGCCGCACCATGTCGCCGTGCTCGCCGTGCGCCTGGGGCCCCCTCTCGCTGCCTCCAGCTGCAGGACGCCGAACAACCCGAGCCACACCTGCTCCCTCCCTCGATTCTCTTCCCCGTTTCCCTTTTTCTCTCCTTCCCCGAGCTCCCGCGAGCCGCCATGGCCGCCATGATCGCCGTGCTCGTAGCCGGCGTTTGAGGAGCTCCCGCGCAGATCGAGCGCCACCACCTGCTTCGCCGTGCTCTCCTCCTCCTCCCCGCCGAAGCAATCGTCCGGAGAGGCAAGGAATCGCCGCCGCCGCCCATATTCCTCTCCGCCACCGCCGCATCTCCGCCACGGGATTACTCCGCCGTCACGCCGTCCCCTGCCACGCTGTGGGCACCAACGCCCTCGTGGTGAGCACCCCGTGCCGTGCGCACCCTTTCCCCTCTCCCCCTCTGGCCGTAGCCTCACCGTAGCCCTCGCTGTCGCCGTACCCCGTCGCCGTCGACGCGCATTGCCCGGCCGTGGAGACGGCGCAGCCGGGCTGTATGCCGTCTGGCTCGGGCCCGTGCCCGGCTGCTGGGCCGGCCCAACTGGCCAGGAGACCGGAGCCCTCTGTAACATGGCCGGTTTTTGAACCTGCCTCAGCCGGGCTCCTCTGGAGCCAGGCCGGCCTCTCACCCGGCCCAACCGGGCTGTGGACCGGCCTGAACAGTAAAAACAGTTTTCTTTTTCTTTCTTAAAATAAAACAATTGATAACTATTTAAATATTGATCCAAAAATTACAAATGAGGTATCAAATTGATCAGCAGTTCCAATGTTATCAAACCATGCTAATCTCACCTCATGATCACAAATATTTATTTGATGTTACCCCTAATTTGAATAAAAGAATTAAATTCATTTAATTATATAATTCACTAACTATTCATCGGTACTCGGAAATTTGCAAATGAGGTACCAAATTGATCGGGAGAACAAACCCTATCCATTCATGCCATGTTCATGCATATTTGAGCCACTTCTTAGTAATGTAATAGATGTATGAGCAATGTGGTCATAAAGCGAAATATGGGGTTGCTTCCGAATAATTGCCCTAATTATTTGGCTCTCCATTTAATCTTGCTAGATAAACTAAATGATGTTATCTTTGCATAAACTTGTCATGTCATCATGTGATTGTGCATTGCATGGTACACATGTGTGGTGATTGATTGTTTTTCCCGTGTGTTGTGCTTCGATAGATCAAGCAACCGGGGTTACTCCACAATACCCCGAGGATCCGTACTACCAGTACCCTGAACAAGGCAAGCGTAATCCCCCCTCTGAGCATATCTTATCCTATTTTCCGCAAGTATTTTCTCCACTATAATATTACATGCGGTTCCAAATGTCAACTTTACTTGGAGTAGAGTATCCTATAGTTGCATTAAGTTCCCTATGCTATACACCTGTTTCCCTCCTATTTAACCATAGGATTGTATTGTTGGCCGAGATAATTACTATGCTATGTTGATGCTTAGCCATGCTTAGTTAAGTGCATAGCAGTACTATGGTTACTTCATGTTGGTAACAGGTGCTGAGATGAGAAGGACTGTGGAGAATTGTGGTGACGGATAATAAAATGCTTAAAGGTGGGGATGGGAGGCCACATGGGATGTGGTGGGTTGTCTCGTTCTCGCCGCCTAGATGCGAGTTCTCGCCTACGAGCCAAGTTGAGCGTGCAACCATGCGTGGGGTATATGGAGCCCTCGTCGACCGACTAACTTGGGCGGGACTAGCCAGGGTCCTCTAGTTTGAGCTTCCATTTGCGTGTGCGTTGAGATGGCGGCTGAGACAGATATGAGGTTTGTGGCGTTTAGGAAATTGAGTGGCCACGGGGCAGGGTGCTGGGAGCACTGAACTTGTCCCGTCCTCACTGATGATCCTGGGTTAGTCCTTAACAAGGTAAAGGTGGTAACCGCTCCCACTCAGCCGGCTTTCCCCGGAAGAGAGCTACGTGTAGGCAATGAGCCGGACGGTACGCATGGATAAGAAGCTGGGAGGTCCCTCGCGGAACCTGGCGACTTTCACATTGTACACCCCTGCAGGGATAAATCTTTTCGAAAAGCCGTGTCCGCGGTTATGGACGACTTGGTGACGGATTCAGAGATCATAGAATAACTTTAACGGAATGATTAAAAACTGGGTACTAGAGGTACCACTCACGATTGTAAGGTGAGCTTCCTCGAGGGTGATTCGGGGAGGTGCCTTTGATGAACAGGTACTATGAGGGTGATGATGGGTGATGATGAGAAATGTGACTCAAGAGAAAAGAGTTACTACTTACCCCTCTTTGTAAAACTTCTGATTAGTCGATGCCATGGATTTATTGTTTATTTAAATAAAATCAGCTTTATGCAAAAGAGCCATAAAACCTTGAAAGCCAATCATCGAGCATATATTAGCTCTTAATCTTGCGAGTTCGTCGAACTCAACGTCGTTTGTTTTGTTTCAGAGGAGGACTTCACCGACCTCGAAGGTGGGTTCTTTGTGGACGTCGACGAGTAGTCTGGGGTTCCCAGGCGGCAGCTTGGGACATCCCGGAGCAGCTGGCGCTGGATGTTTATTTGTAGGCCTCTTAGGCCATATCTGGATCTTGTTGTTTAGAACAACTTAATTTGCTTCCGCGTGTTGTAATGTTGGGTCTGTGACCTCTGGTTGTCATTTGCTATCTTTCTCTATAATAAGAGTTGAACTATATGTTTTTGTGTCGTAGAGTCTGCGATGTGCCAGTTGTTCCACAAGTCTTGATCTCTCTATTATACATTGAGGGTTGTGCCTGTGTTAAGGCATCAATCGGGGTGTTGTGTTGCCGATGATCCATTCCGAGAAACACCTGCCAAAGGTTTTGGCCGGGGATTGGTAAACCCGTAACCTCCGGTTGTATCGCTTAACCGGTGACACACAGCATCACTGTATAACAGTCGGGTCGGGGCGCCACAGTTTGGCAAATGGTGTACATGATTGTAGGTGTATGTATGCCAACTAGTAAGTAGTAAGGTGATTATTTTGTAACAAAGGTAGGGTCCCATTTTGGTTCCAACTACTCTTTCAGTTTAACCCCGTAACTGTTTTCTGTGTGGATTTTAATGTCATCTTAAACCTTTATATGCTCAGGAATTTCTAAAGAATTGCTGTATTATGACTTTTTGGTTGTTCTAATTCTATGATTGCCAAAACTCTGTTCGAATCATGAAATCTATATTCTATGGCAGACATAACCATGCCATTACCTCTTCATCTCTTTAACATTATCAGCCGAGGGACGCAGATAAAGTGGTGAATTGTTTTCGTGCCATGTGAGTCTGTAAAGATGGGGTTCACTGCATATAGTATATAGTTTTTC
The DNA here is from genome assembly GCA_947311845.1 of Poa pratensis. Taxonomy (NCBI): domain Eukaryota; kingdom Viridiplantae; phylum Streptophyta; class Magnoliopsida; order Poales; family Poaceae; genus Poa; species Poa pratensis. The sequence goes on along the minus strand of CAMZMU010000060.1, from coordinate 34,964,430 downwards.
TCGAACAAAGACAGATATTCTGTATAGTCGAGAGGTGCTTGTCTCTGTTGTTTATAATGTGGACAGGTTGCATCTTCTACCAGGCGTTCTGTGGAGATGAATAGTCTAGTTTCATGGGTGTTGGACTGTGTGTGTGTTTCACTTGACAGGTTTACTGTTTTGTATCTGAAATATCAGTGAGAGGTGGGTGTTTTCTTTATTGAATAGTTGATATAAGCTCTAGTGCTCCATTTCTTATTTTGCTTATGTTTTATGATTCATAGTACATTTCATTAAAAACTGGTAGATGTCATGCTTGTCTAAAAAGTGTGTTAAGACAAATTTCATTATGCAGTGCACCCTTCGGAAATTTCACCATGGCTAACTTAGCCACTTCCATGAAGAACTAAATGGCACAGTATGAAAACCTTGTTCAGACATGTCCATTTGTGTTAACAGTGGTTGTTGATGTCAAGTTGTTAGAATATCATTCAGGCTTATCATAGACACGTGCCTGTGTGGCTGCGAGTAGCCAAATAGTCCCTCCGTTTGGACAAATGGAAGTCATCTAATTTAGAACGGAGGGAGTACACAACTACGGAATACTATAGTTGTAAATTGCTTGACAGTGTAAGTTCACTGATCAGTCATTTCATTATCTCTGTGGAATAATGTGTGTTTGTCTGTTACATTGGGCCTGATGCTGTTATGGCCGAACACTAGGAGTAGCCAAGCACACACTGAGCACATACATGTCCCCTTTTGATTAAACTCCAACTTGCCAGTTCAGTTGTGTTATTTGTGCCGGTTAGCTTTAGCTATCATTCCAGTTCTCCGTGCTGAACTAAACTGCTCACTGAAACTTCCTACAAAAATCAATTTTGTTTGTTAATGAAGTTCCTTTATTTGGGGTGTGTGCTTGGTGTACTGTTAGTGAGTGAGCTGATGCTGGAGCTTCTTGAACATTTAGAACTTTCAGGCAATTGAGTCAAATTTCCCCTAATATAGTTGACCCTTGGAATTGAGTTTAAGGGTATACAGTTGTACAATATTCTGGATTTTCACTCTAGAACACCCTCGTCATGTGGTATGTGATGCAACAATAACTGCAGGTTTATGCATGAAAATTATATGTTTTATCCCATTGCAGATAAGTGAGCATGCTCCCATTGTCCTCAGTGCCTTGTACTGGGGCATGTAGGAGGAAAGCTAACCTAACCCAAGTCTATCCTTTGAAACTCAAGTGCCCCTAAAGTGATCCGAGTAGCACAGAAGGTCAGAACTCAGAAGGTAGTAGTATGCAGTTCCCCGACCTCAGGCCTCAACTACTTGATGTCACAGTTCCTGATACTGTAGTGCTCTATTAGGTTGTGTTTATTAATGCTAATTACTCCTGGAGGCTGCTGATAAACCTACTGTAGTAATCTATAATCTGGAGAACCTAGTGAATGTCAATATTCCCACCTACTACCAGATATGAAAACTCAATCTGGACCAGTAACCGTATGCCCTCATGACAGTATCAATTCTCCCATCACACTTCACCTATGTTGCTGGAATCACTCTGGGTGGTGCACATTGATTGGATTAGGTTGGGATGTACTCCAGGACAATCTTAGGTATAAGTTCCTTTTTGAACACAAAATGTCCTGTAGAATTCTAGTCATCAGGCTTCACTTGTGCTCTCTTCTTGATGAACAAAGAAGGAGGAGCTGTAAGATGATTGCTGGCTTAAGGTCGTGAGGATTTGGCAAAAGGAGAACCGACGAAGGATCATAGATGAGGATTACTCGAGCTGTGAGATGTAACTCCTGATTGAGATCCAGGACAGGCTAGAAGATCATGGGAGGGGTCCCCCATTGAAGAACTTTTGCCCTACAACTATGACTAAGGTAAATTGCTTTGTACAGTAACAGTTAATAATACAGTCAACTATGAATATTGGTGCTTCTGCTTCTGAGAAAAGGGGGTCCTTGATTTGGAACTCCATGATAGGTTATGGCTTGACCGAAGTTTTGTTTGCTCAAGGTAGAACTAGGAATTTCTGCATTCTGCACTATGTGGATTGCATGCTGTATAGGACATTTGGACCACTGCTGTGTAGAATGAGGAGCGAACATAAGTTTGCAGGTGCTTGTAGAACCATAATGGACGGTTTTGTGCTTTTTACTGATTCTTCTTCCTGAATGGAGACTCATTGTTTATAAGTTGGGGGTAATGTAGCGGCTTCCTACATTAATGAAAAATGTTAGTATCCATTGGAATAACAACCTTGCCTAGGCTGTTGAGTTTGAACTTGGAACTCTTCTCCCAAGAGCAACTCTTCTCAAAATCTAGAAATAAAAGATGTAGAGTTGGAACAACGTTACAAGAAATTGTGGTTCCAGGGATTGTTATTGTTAGAATGGATTTAGATGCATCATGTGCCCACCGCCCAGGGTTGGATCAGCAAGTGATTAACTGAATCTGGTCTCTTGTAAAGCAAAAACTGAGTTGAATCAAATTTTTGGGTTTGTTCATTGCAAAATAGGGAGATTCTGATAGAGATAGATGTTGGATGTGGATTGGTGTAAGGCAAGAACTGAGTTCATTCAGATTATTAGGTTGTCATTGCAAAGAAAAAAAGGATTGTGTTAGAGCACGTTTTTGACGTCTTTGAATGAGTTCTTGCAGATTATTAGGCTTGTTCATTGCAGGAGCTAGATACTGGATCTCTAATTCTTGATTGCTGTAGAACAAGCATCGAGTTCAATCAATGCTGTATCTTGATTGCTGTAGATCAAGCATTGAGTTCAATCAAATATGCTGTCGAGCAAGAATTGAGTTTAATCAAATTATTAGCTTTTGTCATTGCAAAGAAAAAAAAGGATTATGGGAGAGCTCGATATTCATTTTTTACGTCTTTGGATGACAAAAAGTACAACTGAAAAAACATGGCTTCGCCCGGGTTCGAACCGGAGACCTTCAGTGTGTTAGACTGACGTGATAACCAACTACACCACGAAACCATTTGTAATATAACGTGCTAACAAGCTATATAAATAGGCGCTTCCTGGCCATAAAACTATTTTTCACCCTGGGGACTCTACACAACAATACAACATATAAGAACTGTGAAGTAAACTGGAAAAGTCTATTTGAATCAGGTCCTAGAAACTAGAGATGTCAACATCTACATTGCAAAGGTCAAGATCACGTCAGTGCTTTGTCGTCCCCGGCCTATTGCCGGAACTTGCTTGATCCGGCGGTTGTCATTGTTTTGCTTGATCCAACGGTTGTCATTGTTCGCTCCGGCGCCGGCGCGGTGCCACCATCGTCGCCATGCCACACGTCCTGTGCGCCCGTTCAGCCCGCCCTGGTCCTGCTGCTTCATGATGAGCACCGAGTACGGCGTGTCGAAGTCGGACGACGCGAGGAGGTCGCCGATGACGCCAAGCTCGGGGCACTCGCTCCAGTCCGACAGCCCGTTGGCCGACATCACCGGGTACCACCTGTGCCGCATTCCGACGATCACGAGGTCGTAGCCGGCCTTGTCGAGCCCCCTGAGCACCTCGACGATCTTCTCCATGTCGCCGACGAGCTCCTCCTGGACCTGGAGATTCATGTACTTGCTCCTTGCCGAGAGCGCCTTGACCTCCTCGATGGCGCGGTTGTCCACCCGCCGATCCGCCGGGTCGTCCTTGATGCCCCGGGTCGGCAGGAACCGGATCACGGCCGCCTTCGAACCCGGGTGCCGCGCCATGCGCGTCACGTAGGACAGGGCTTCGCGGTCGTCTCCTCCGCCGAAGAAGAGGGCCGCCACCGCCGCCCTGAAACCCATGCCGCTTAGCGACGAGCGGCCGCTGGAGGACGACGTCGAGTGGTCTTGCATGATGAAAGCGCTGAGGCCCACGTTCCCTGCGTTTCGGTCGACGAAGACCCCGACGGAGCACGGCGCGACCTCCAGCACCTTGCGGTTGACGACGCGGATCCCCATGGCGGCGCGCATGCCTCCGGCGAGCATGTGGCGCTTGTGGTAGTGGAGGAGGATGAGCGAGGTGCGCTTGTCCACGGCGAGTCGGCACACCTCGTCGTGCATGGAGGAGTAAGGGGAGATGGTGGTGAAGGGGTGCACGGACACGGCGCCCTCCGGGAGCCGCTGCTCGTACTGGAAGAACGCGTTGATGATGCGGTCAGAGTCGGTGGACGACGGCGCCGGGCCGACCCTGGACGCGCTGCGGCGGAGCTTGTGGGGTATGAACACCGGCGCGGATCGGCCGGCGATCTCGACGAGCTGGAGGAGGCAGAGGCTGACGGGCGTCTGCGGCGTGGCGTGCGACGCCTCGAGCAGCGCCAGCGTGCCCTGGACGTGGGACTCGTCGTGGACGCACGCCAGGATCCGCAGGTCGGCGTCCGCTTTGAGGTGCTGCACCGTGCGCCGCTTGTATACGGCGTAGCGCCGCGCCGGGTCGTACAGCCAGCTCGCCACCGGCACCGACACTGCCGTGATCGCCACCGACGAGCACACCAGCGCGCTGAACGTGTGCTTGCCGATGAGCTGCGTGTGCGATGAAATCAAATCGTGCACGTCAGCCATTATGCACACAATTAAGCATCGTATTATTGGTCATGGTCGAGATCAGTCAGATGAATCACCTTGTTGGTCACGAAAAATGTGAAGGTGATGACCTCGACGATGCCCTTGGAATTCATGAAGAGGCTGAGCGAGATGGCGTCCAGAAACGGGATCTCAAGGTACAGCGACGACGCCAAGACGCCGACCAGCTTCCCGAACCACCCGAGGATCATGACGAGCTGCAGCCTGCTCCAGTGCATCTCCCACACGTCGGTGCTCAGCCCGGTCATGGCGTAGTAGAGCGGCAGGATCAGCCCGGACACCATGGCCTCGATCTTCTCACCGAGCGCCGTGCCGAGCGGCGGGCCGTCGGGGATCGCCAGCCCCAACATGAGCGCGCCGTGGAACGAGTTGGTGCCGATGATGTCGCTGTAGAGCCCGACGAGGAGCACGATGAGGAGGAAGAAGAAGATGTAGGTCTCGTCCACCGGGTGTCCCGGCGGCGTGCGCTCGATCACCAGGAGCGCGATCGGGCGCACCACGAGCAGTATGAACGCGACGAGCGCCGCGACCGACAGGAACGCCCAGAGCGACGTGGCCGGCGACACGAGGAACGCCTCTGCGAGGACGTAGCCCACCATGATGAGCCACGCGATGCCGTCCGTGGTCATGGACGCCGACATGGCGATGCGGCCGAGGTCGGAGTTGAGGAGGCTGAGCTCGGACAGGATCGGGGACAGCACCGCGAAGGAGGTGACGGAGAGCGAGGCGGCGAGCGCGAACAGGAACGTGAAACGCTTCGACACGTCCTCCTCCGCCGCCAGGGCGTCGCCCTTGGAGCCCCACGCCGTCAGGGCCAGCGCGAGGAGGAAGCCCGAGAGGCCGATGGCCACGCCCTTCTTGCCGGACCGGACGACCAGCCTCGGGTCCATCCGAACGCCGATGAGGAAGATGACGTACATGAGGCCGAACGTGGCCACGGTGTTCAGCACCGGCTCCCCTCTCGGCGGGAACACCAGCTGCCTGAACTCATCGTTGCGACACAGCAACGACGGGCCGAGTATAATGCCACCCTGAAATGTAACACCAAATTGAACAACCCTTTCTTCATCGATCCACCCCTACAAAATTCATGCCGATCTTGGCAACAATTATGGGGATTACCATGATCTCGGAGACGACGCGGGGTTGCTTGAGCGGCTTGAGGAGGAAGTAGAGGACGCGGGTGACGGCGACGATGAGGACGAGCTGCACGCCGAGGAGAGGCAGCGACGACGAAAGCGGGCTGCCGCCCTGGAAGATGTTCCGGCCCGTGCCCGTGGTCTGCGGGACGACGTAGCAGTTGACATTATCCATCTCATTAGTTCCGCGGCCTCCGGATCGGCGTAAACGGCGGTGGCACAGTCGCCGCGCGCTTCCGTGTCTCTTCTTGCCCGACGCCCGCCTCGTCAGGCTGTTTCTTCCATGGCGGTTTGCGTGGTGGATGTGAGGTTGAGGAGGAACGGTGACGGGACGAGGAGGAGAATACCAGAGAAATTAGTGGCATGTCAAAAAAGTTTAGAGCTTGATAGCCATGAGAATATATTGAGCCCAGCTTGTTAGTTGGATTCTTGTGGCTACAAACTGCCAACGTTGTGGATTGTTCGATATAGGCGGGGCGATCTCGAGTTCAAGAATAGTAAACCTCAAAATTGAATGGAGTTGAGAACCTGCCTGTGGTAGAAGAATAGTTAGGAGGGTGGTTGTACCCCTATTCCAACAGAGTTCAAACCCCAGATTTGATGCTGGTGTTTCTTATTTAGGCGGAATTTTCTTCGGTGGGAGGCGATGTTCCTGCCGACAGCGAGACGTCCGTAGGCTCAGTCTCTCGGAGGTGCTCATAGGGGTAGGGTGTGCGTGCGTGCGTTCGTAGGGGTGAGTGTATGCGAATGTATGTGAGCGTCTGCGTTGTACTGTGTTTCGCAAAAGAAAAAAATTGAATGGAGTTGTGTGTCCGGCGGATCTTCTGGGGTTCAGTCCGTTTTCGTGTTCGTTCGTGTGGTTGCAGGTCTGGCTGACTGGCTTTTCCGATTTATGGTTGTCATCATTGACGAGGGTTGCTGCTCTGGTGCGCTGGTTCTTCGGGACCGTAGCACGACGATTTCCCATCTGTCTACTACAACAAACTATTCTACGACAAGCTTTACCCGGCTACAGTGAGTGAGGGGTGAGCACGACGGTGTGACTTCAGCTTGCTCCGGTGCTGTTAGTCGTCGCTAGGTGGTCTGAAGATCTATTTGCAATATTATTATTTTTAGAATTCTTTGTACTATTGTTGATGATCAATAGATCGGTCGGTCGACTTTAAAAAAAAACAACAACATATGGATACAACATTCCATCGAGAGAAAAAACAAAAAAAAACAAAAATTAACTTGCATGCCCGGATGATTTTTTTGCGTATTTGCACGGAGGAAGTACAGTAGAAGTTTATTGTTGTAGAAAGTTCCAGCCTCCTGTCGCCCACAGAAGATCCGATTCGTACCGAAATCCAACATGCTGATGTCGGAACTGTTAATAACGTGATTGAGTAGCCATAGAGAATTATGGTCTCTACGAGTCACCGAATCAGACTGTTTGGGTTCTCATCATCCTAAAACTTGACGAGGGTGCGTTAACCTAGCTAGGGTCCCGATGGAGGACTGCAAGCAGCTGCCTGCCACCGAGCCTCCATGGGCATCGCTGCAGAAGATTTGGTCCGTCTGGCGGCCTCGCGCTTGCTGGCCCAAGACTTGCTTTACTATGTCCGCTTCCGTTGCGTCTGCATGCAGTGGCGCTCCGCCACCGATTCCCCGTGTGGCCGCGGCGTAGCCGATCGACGGTTCCACCCACACCGCTGGATGATGTTTCCAAAGGGCCGTGGACTTTACCCCGGCCACCCCGACCTTGGTGGCTACGTACGTTTCTTCAATCTCGACTCTGGGGCCTTTGTCCGTGTCCGGCTTGCAATCTTCCAGGACCACTGCGTTCTTGACTCCATCAATGGCCTCCTCCTCCTTGAGAGGGATGAAGACACAGCGATCCGGCTCCTCAACCCTTTCACGTCCGACATTGTCGAGCTCCCACCGCTCAAGACCCTTGCCAAGGTAATGAGGATTCAAGGTCTGAGAAAAATTTCTACTTCCGCTACTTTCTTGCCAGAAGGCATCAGCGTCATGCTTGCGTTCAATGGCACTGCTTACGCGGCGGTTGCTACACCTCAAGATAAACAGTGGACAATGGTAAGCTGGAGGCTCCCAGTTCCGCATTCTCATGGGCCATTGCAGATACAAGATAAGCTATACGTGGTAAATACTGATATACTCCATGGAACTGCAACAAACATTTACGAGATTGGCGCGCACCTGCCGAACGGCCCAAAGCTGATCACCACTTGCCCATCGGAGGTACTTTGCAGCCCTCTATATCTAGTAGAGCATGACTCTGAGATCATAGTGGTCGGTCACACTGACACACGTTTATCGGGCCTTAGGGCTTACAAGCTTGCGGATATTGCCATGGGAGTGTTCACTCTTGTCACAAACATCGGAGACAAGGCTATCTTTCTAGGTGCAAGGACTTTGTGTGTCTCTTCCAAGGGGTTGCCTACTGTTGTTGGTAACACTATCGTCTGCTACCGTCTAAGGCCCCGTTGTTTTGGTCAATATCACCTCGGTAGTGGCACATGGTCGCAACCGTTCAATGAATGGAGGCTAAATGATGACATCGAGCATGGCCCTTGTAGCCTTATCTGACATGTTTTAACATGTTGCTATCGTAGGCATTGGTATGTATATATGTGCCTTAATTTGCTTGAAATATTAATGTAATTATTCACTTATTTATTTTGGTTAGCATCATACTTTTTTCTTTTTTTCTCTCAAGAATAAAGGGACAATGTATTCTTGGTATGATATTTGATCAGGCAAGTGGAACATCAAGGTTGAGTTCCGAGAGGGGGTAAGTTTTATTCGTTTTTCTCTATTGTATTCTAAAAATATACAGTACATATAGGTGGATTTGCTAGCTCCTCGGTCAAACAAAACTAGCCGATCTTGTAAGCTAAACACTGACCAAATGGTTCTACTCCCTTCCGTTACGTAATGTAAGGCGTATAGGTTTTTGAGGAAAATTCCAAAATATAGGTTGTATTGCGATTTATGGATAATTTTACATATCAAAAAAGGAGTTTCAATCCATAATGGAGGGATTTAAAGGATTGTTTTCAATTTGTGAGTTTTAGGGACACCTCTCTCCAAAAAAATTCTAGAGTAAAGTGAGTCCACCGTAGGCAAATTTCACACGTCTTAATATTCGTGCAAGAAACTATATGCCTTACATTCAGAAACGGAGGGAATATAATATATCAATACTTCTATTATAGCCTGACTAGTTGAGTGCCCGTGCGTTGCTACGGGATCTCAAGTTTCTTTTCTTGCCACACATGTAAACACAATACACATTCCATGTATAGAAAAGCAAATCATATAACGTTAAAAAATCATTAAGATTCACTTCCCTCATATTGCATTTCGACAAATGCAATAATTTGATATTGTATGTATAGAAAGCAAAAATCCAACCAATTGTCACTTGTTAATTAATATCTACTCCACCTGATTCATGTCTAGTACAAGAAAGATTAATTAATTTGAGGGGAAACAGAAGGTTATCATTAGTCACAGTGGTCAAAGAAGTTGCAAGAAAGATAGAAAGGTTATGATTAGTAATAGATCAAAGACAATGCAGCAAAGCCATACAAATTATATAACTCATGGTATGTTTTAGACAAATCAGCGTTTGTGGAGAGCTCACAACAAAGACAGCAAAAAAACTTTGAATTAATTCTTGTCATTTAGCTAGGTGCTTGTTGGTCTCAGAAGTATTTTCCTTTTCTCCTCATCTTCCAGTTTCAGTACACGATCAAATTCTTTGATTAAGCTGCAAAAACTCTCAGCAAATATACATAAATTTAAGACATGTCATAAGAACTCAATAGTACTACACAAGTAGAGAGGTTGCAAAAATTCATCACGCCACATATAGAAGATCTGAAACTGCATGTTCAAGTAGGAACAAACAAACGGTGCATATGACAACGTTCAGTCAGATTTACTACTTGCAGTCCCTCATCTTCCCAGCGCGTCCTTCTAGCTAGTTGGATGCCTGCTAGAGTTCTTGATCTTATATTCTTGTCTATCTTCTGGAACCCATTCCTGCATCAACCAAACTCCCATCAAAATCAATCGACCCAGCAAGACATCAACCAATCATAGTTTATGCACTCTTGTTGGCAATATTGGATCTCAGCGAGAAAGTCACAATGCAACAATTAACGTTTTGTAGCACAACTTCGTACTCAAACCACACCGAGCGCCCTCCGTTAGCTACCTACTTTAGTTAATCCGAGTTATCCTGAGCGTGTGTGCCCATCTCATTGCCGAGTAAATAAAGTATGACGCTTGGTCGGTTAGTTGACTGTAAGCGAATTGCCGCGATTATCTTGCTTCAGTGATGTGAAACCTAACAATAGGTATATTATGAGCTTGAAAATTACAACAGGTATATTTTTCCGTATCAATGTGCATGTGCTGGTTTGATACACACAATTTTAGTAGATGTGGGTACTTGGCTGAATCAGTCAAGTCTGCTTTACCAAATTTCAGCTCTAGATGCAGTATTGCGCTGACTAATTCACCACTCGTAGTCTCCTAGAAACTCTTGGATTCAATAACTGACTCGATTGGTTGCCTCTGTCTTGTATAAAAAGGAGTAGCGAAAGAATCATGCATTATTTAATCCCATTTACCATGCTTACGGGAATTGGTGTAATTTTTAATAGAACAATTGAACAAAATGGTATTATAAGGAACCACTGTTGGAAATACACTAATGACCTGCTATGTGTTGCAGTAAGTCAATATGGGAGTATGCTAACCATCGTTGAACTTAGGAAATGCAGCAATAAGAGGGAGAACAATGCATATTTTGAAATTTGTTAAACAAGCGACATATTCTGAAATTTGTTGCAGTAAGTCAATATGGGAGTGTGTTGCAGTAAGTCAATATGGGAGTGTGCCAGTCCGGCCTCTATATCATGTCATCCGCAAACAGAATGTATTCTGGCATCAGCTTAATTAATGAGCAAGAATTCGAGATACTCAAGCTCCGGGTGTTAAAAATGGGGCTTTCCCGTTACAAGATTTAGGGGTGCAATGGCCACGCTTGTACTTAGCCAAATCACTCAAATAATTTGCAAGATGGGTACAGTAAATGTACGTAGTCCTACACAAAGCCAACTGATGATCATTCAAAAGAAACTGAAAGCTACACGAACACAACTGAAAGCTACACGCACACCGATCAGTCCAGTCCACTGCGTCGTCCAGCCCAACGAACTGCTACAGTCTACAGAGCATTCTCAGGGGAGGCTGCTCGCTCTAGCTCTAGCTACCAATAATTTTTATGCAGTATCCGTTACAAGCATACAAAATTAATGGCATTTCCATGTTCTTGACATTGCATCAGCATAGACAGAAACTGATTTATGTGGTTTACCCCTCTTTACTCTTTGGAGTAACGCACTTCAATAGTGTGTTAACAGGTACAAATAGCCCATATACTTTTGCCAGCATGTAATTGAGAAGTTCATAAAGTTTTACTCCCCATAATTTTGACCAAACTTTTAGGTTCTTCTGTAGAGAGTACCTATTTTTCCTATGATATATAGGAGTGGGTGCGATGGCATACTGACTATTCACATGGAAGTGTAAGAATTCAAGAAAGGAAGGAAGTACTTTAACATGAACAGATAAAAGCCCACCCAGATCCTAAAGCTTTATGTAGTAGAGTGCTCACAATTTTCTGCCTGAGGATGCTACCCCCTCCGACGCCCCGTCAGCCTGTTGAGCTTACACTTCGCGGCCTTGTTGGCGGTGGCCATGGTGTATTTTTGCACCATGGTCCCATTGGCCAGAATCTAAACCCACGGTTCCTATATGTACATGCATCTGCTATAGCAGTACCTGCAACAGCAAATCACTTCCACCACTATAAGTTGTTGTAACTTGTATCTCTGCCATGAAAAACAAATAAACTAAGGAAACTTAAAAGGTATCAACTAACAGAATTATATGCATGGTTTATTAAAGGAATTGGGTAAAATCGTTGCTGCCTTAAGAGCAAATAGTCTGAGAACTCCAGTATGATCAATCATACCGAACTCTCGTGGATTCAGAAATTCCAGTAGATGACCAGCGATTAATCTGGCAATACATCTTATCCCTGGAAATCTAGACGTAACTCAAAGTTATAGAGAATATGGTGCTATATACGTGCTTGTATATGCACCCATGTTCAGTTCGTTTGATTCCTGAGGGGCACTTACATTGGATTTCTTGCATTAGACGATGGCATCATCGACGGCCGTGTCGGCATTTCCATGACACCACTCAATGGTGCTGGACGTGGACCCGTTGATTGGGCTCGTTGCCGTCAGCACAGCGGATAAGACAACGATCCAGCGGCACACAGGACCACGACAGGAGGCAGGGTCGGAGCCTGAGAAGAGAGGCAAATTTCTCAATAAATCAGAGCATGGCTAGTACTACAGAAGATGTGCTCCGTAATGCAATGTTAAGCTAGCATAGCACAACAACTGTCTGTCATGACCGATTAGATGCCATAGCATGTAAATTCCGAGCTTGTTACAGTGAGAATACTAATGGACTCTGGGACACGATTCAGAGCGGCGAACAAGCAGCCGGTTCGAAGCGCCCGTGACCAAATCCACGAACGAGAGGGGGTGCCAAAGTACCAACCTGGACGACGGCGCTGGCGTAATTGGAAGGGTGTCTCGGCGACCTGGACGACGGCGCTGCCATAATTGGAAGGGTGTCATGGCGACGAAGGGAGCGCCTCCATCCGCGAACCTCTCCAGTACCCATGGCCCGCGCCGGCCTTCTACAGCATCAACTCGAGCTCCGGGCCCTTGCGGCGCGCGGGAGAGGGAAGAGCCGGGAAGGAAAAGGCGGCGAGATCCGTGCGGAGAAACCCTAGTGGGAGGCGGCTGTCAGCAGGCGAGTCGGGTCAGCGCTCCACAAGGGCGGCAACGGGAGAGGTCACGGAGGAAGGAGATGTCGGGGGAGGGGGTAGGGAGATGGCTCGTCCGGTGCCGGAGGAGATGGCCAAGGGCGGCGGCGGCAGGGTTGAGGAGGGGCACCGGCGCTGCATCTATCCCCTTAGCTCGAGCAGGATGAGGTCACGATGAAGAACGAGTTTTGTTGGGCCAGCCCATTTGTCCGCGCACGGGGCGAGCGGAGAGGAGCGCGACGAAGGGATAGGAGCGCTTTCGTCCGTCCGGCAGGAGACAGGACACTCCATACTTTTGTAGTAGAGATAAACAATTATGATAGATTCACTTCTGGATAATAGGACTAACGATTTAACGCAGTTCAGTACTTATCACAAGTCATTTCATTGTAGACATGTTCATTCAGTTTTTATTGGTTATCAAATATCAATATACTGTTGCTATATTAATATAGCGGGGCGAAAACCTATTTCTTCAAAAAAAAAAATCAATGTACTCAGTAGTCGGTACCACTTGAACAACTCATTTTTCGTTTTGCCAGGCCTGAATGTGCAATGGCAGCCCTGTTGTATGGGGATGACGGTATCAACGGAGTCCGAACCTGCAGTGTGGCACTGCCCTTGGAATTTGCTTGCTTCTTCCTGCACGACATGCCTAACTCAAATCTGGATGCAAACGGTGATAAACAAGGCCATGCGAACATTCTAGGAATCTCAACGGTTTTCAGAAATCTATGCAAGCACACTCACAGGACTGGCTGAGTTTAGTTGTTGAATACTTGAATCTTAGGAGTAAATGTATTTTGTAGACACTGTACCAAAGAATTTGATCCACACTGTCTGCTCTGTTATGCTAAAAAAATCAGTAGATCATGGAAGCAATTTTCAGAAATCTATCAGTCTAAGATATCCTGACAAACTTCCCAGAACTTACAAGTTCCAACCTGAATACTTTTCCCCAGCTATGGAACCATTTAATTACTACAAATACAGCCAGCTCCAATTTCCCCCTTTATTAGGACAAAGATAGTACAAATTTTCATGTAGTGTGGAACATCTTGGCATTCTCCAACCGAATACAGTAGTCTAGCCATAGCCACTGTTTATCTCCGGTGCCCCAAATTCCGATGACTGCACCAATTGACGCGACACACTAGAGCCCACAGAAACCTCAACAAGAGAAGCCGACAGTTCCACACATAGTTCCAGTTTGTGTACAGAGAAGCAACGGAGCTCAAATAGTCATTACGTGGAGGAAACTGCAAAGTTCCACTTAGTGTACATCGAAGCAATGGAGCTCACATAATCCTTCCACCAGTTTCATATCAGCATCGGATATGCTCGATTTTCCATGAGACATGCGACAAAAATTAAGAACAGGAAAGAAAACATTGACCAGCCTTAAAATCACTTTATCTTCATGCTGGCAGAGATGAATCAGGAACCAGAACATTATCTTGCTCCAGGAGAGCACCTTCAACTCGCTTCCTACCCGAAAAGGACAAACCTTGGACACACAAAAAAAGCAAGCAGAGGCATACCCCTAACTCACAACAAAAGCACCAAGGTTCATTATTCGATCATAAAAGCACTAAAGTAATAATATGACACAATTTTGTGCTGGTTAAGTTACATAATGCACGCAGCTAGGCAAGCATACTTGATAAAAAACATGTTGACACAGAGAGCACGAGCACCAAGGTGCTGTAAGCAAGTAGCAGTAGTATGACCAAATTGCTTCCTGAACAACAAAGATCAAACTACGAGCCTTGAAAGAAGAGTGTTGGACAAAAGTATTCATTCAAAAGAACACGAGCAAGACTGAATCAAGCACTCACTCGAAAGAACATGAGCAAGATCGAATCTCTCATCATAGCAGTGCCATTCTTACTTCATAACAATTCAAACTGAAGGTGAGGTTTACCTTGCTCCAGGAGAAAAGATATTTCAACTCATTTCTAAGCAAAAAAGAAACACCCTAGAAAGAAAAATCATCAGGAAACAAAGGCGCTGGCAGTTCTACCAACACACATCCAAAGCACCAAGGTCCTTTACTCAATCTTAGCAGCACTGAAGTAACAATATCAGACACAAAACTTGAAAACTATGCTCATTAACTGTAGCAATACAGGCAGCTATGCAAATATGCCTGACAAAGCAAGTTCACGCAAAGCACAGGTGCAACTTGGAGAAAGATACAAGTTACGACCAAAGCAGAGACCACCCAAACAGCCTATGGAAGGGATCCAGAATAACATTTTAACACTTAAAAATGCAGCACAGATCAAACTAATAGCCTATGGAAGACACACAAAAAAACATTTCAACAACTTAAACTGCCTTCGCTCAAAAAACATGACCAATAGTGAATCTCATCTTAACTGTGCCACCCATGCATATTAACCATGCCAAGATTAACGTAAATTTTGGGAGGCAGGGAGGAGCAGTAATAAAGTCATACTATCATATATCAGTAATCCACAGTTCAGAACATTAAAAAGATGTTCAAGACACGATAATAAGCAAGCCCCAAATGATGACAGAGTAGATGCTACTTCAAGTCTTCAACCATCCAAAATGAAAAGCAAACCAGGATTCCTAAACATTCAGACATGCCCTGTGGAGAACGGAGGCTCCTCTTCTTCTCCTTGCATCTCAAGGGATGGAATTGGGATAATGCTCTCTTGGAGAAAGTGATGAGTAAACGTCATACAGTATTGATGCTTTCCAATGTTCACCATACCTAAGAACTTGCCATCAATGCCACATCGCAACACATGATTATTATTAAACATGATCAGCAGCTCACGCTCGTTGAGCAGAATCATATCAATGAACGAATGCATCGTAGGATCAAATGGTGTTTTGTTTTTCCTTTTGGAAGAAGATAAATAAAGTTGCCGTGATGCCTCCACCTTTACCAGGTCAATCCGGTACTTGACAAATGACAGCCCAGATTTCAGCCTCGTAATTCTGCATCACCCAGATATCTATATCGGGTATATTGTGAGTCGAGATGCCCCAGAAAGCAAGTGTTCCGTTCATGCTAAACAGCTTCCTGCTAAAGCTCGGCTGGTAGGGACTGCGCATGGACCGGAATGACTCGGCTTCTGTGTCGAACACAATAATGTCTCCGCCGTCTCCCATAATGTCTGGCAAAATGAGGGCACCAATAATGCAGGTTGCCTTTGCAGTGGACTGGTTCTGGATAAGAGTGCACCTCGTTCAGTAACTTCTGTTCCACGGAAGGCGATGAGACTGCTGGCGTTGTGACTGTGACATGCCTCGGCTCGTTGGATCCCACTGTGAGGACGAACAAGCTGTATTGAGAAAAGTTTTTTGACGATGAGACCCAGAGCACTCTGTACTCTCGTGTTGGATGGTATCGGTAGAAACCGATTACTTTGTTGCAGATGTCTTCCCCAACTCGAGGCCACGGTAGGAGAGCCTCCTTGCAGATGACTGGGTTGCAGATGTAGTATTGAGATCCATTGTATCTGATGAGGTAGCCATCACAGCTAGCGCAAACGGCATGCTTGGAATGGTTTTTGACTCCGGGGAGGAGGAAGGGCCAGAGCTTTTGATTGGATGCGCTGGCACCGGCATCGCGGAGGACGACATAACTAGCAGGTCGCCCCCGCCCGTCGATGATGGGGAGCAACGGCTGGCGGCGGTGGTGCTCAAGCATGAATTCAAAAGTGGAGGTGGCACTGCGCCATGACGTGCTGACGGCACGGCAGTGGCCGACATCCTTGGACGGCAACAGGACGAGGATCATGTCGATAATCTCCCCGGGCAGGTCCTCGAGCAGGATCGCGCCTTTCCTGTCCGGCATCCTGCTCCGCTAGGTCCAGTCAACTGCAAAGAAGCTTCAAAGCTTTAGCGCCCAAGAGGGAAAAAAAAACGGCGAATGAGAAATGATCGCATATTCGACTGCAAAACAGAGTCTAGACAAAGACTGATAAAAGAAGTCATCAATGAGCTACGGTTATGGTCTGAGAGATCAACGAAGAATAAGTTAGTCTGGCCAGTTGGGTGGCGCAGCTAGGTGACACAATTTAGTTCGGCTAGTTTTTCTTTCTTTCTTTTCTTCCCCCCTTGCCATGGCTGCGTCCTGGTCGTAAATTCCCTATCCTCTGATGCTTGTAACCACAAGGTAGAGCTACCTTCTTTCGATCAAACAAAACAAAAAAACAAAACCCCGGCGCGGTTGAATGCTTAAATTAAGAAGATAAGCAAGCAAACTGCACGAGGAGGGCGAATTACCTTCGCCTCTACTTCTATACACCGATACAAGGGAGATTTGAGCGGAAATAAAATTAAGAGAACGCGCAAGGCAAGAGAGAAAGCCGCGAAGATCATTGGCGGATCCAGAGGGTGGGCCGGGTGGGCCGTGGCCCACCCAGAAAATTTGAAGATCTTTCTTTACCTACTACTGTTCAGGCTGTAGAAACAAGAAAAGAGCCCAATATTGCACATGAGACGCGAGCGAGGCGACGAGAACCAGCACTGCTAGGCGAGGGAAGGAAAGCCTCGAATCCTATCCCATAACTAGCGTCTGAGCATCCAGCTTTCCAGCTCCAGTGGCTGCCGGCCGCCCGCCCCCTGCCTCCTCTCGCACGACTCGTCCGATCGTCCATCTCGCTGCTCCATGTCAGCGGCCAGCACCAGGTCAAACAGGAGATCCTGTAGCAAGCCTATCCCCAACTTATTTTTGATCGTTGCTCTTGAACTTGTGCTATAGGCAAGAGGTCCAGAGTGCCTCGATGCCATGCTCGCCTGGTTTGCTTGGATGAAGCTTGCAACCCGTACTGCTATTTTTTATAACCCATTTATTTTTTGTTGTTGTAACTGTTGACTTGATTATGAAGATAAATGGTAATATTCTTGTGTTAGATTTTTTACTGTGTCCACCCTCCAATTTGTGTTATAGTCATTGTTGTATTGATACCGGAGGTTTAGACATTGTCTAAAATTAACGATATATATTTATATATGTTATTGATATGTTTCATGCAATGGTATAATTGATGGATTGAGGTCCGATTTATATATGGCGTCTTTTTCAGAAAATATGAAGCCAAGATAATTATACTGAACTACAATGTTGTGAATCGGTTCACTATTTTTATTGTTCATTTTGCTAACCATTTATCGTTGCGCTGAAAAAAATTGAGTGTGCCCACCCTCCAGTTTTTTTCTTTGTTCGCCACTGGCGAAGATGATCACCTGCGTCGGAGAAGAAGGCGCTCTATGGCGTGCTTCGTGGGATTAGGGGGAGTGGCGGACAAGGACTCGGCGTGAAGCGGAAGAGCAGCTTGGTGGAGCGAGACGGAGACTCAGGCGGCGCTGGCGGCGTCGTGGTCGCCCCCACCCAGGCGAAGAGAGGAGCTCAAACTGGAAGCCGCTCCGCGAGGTCCGCGCTCGATCCGGAAGCCGGGTGGCTGGACGCAACGAGCAGCGGCGGCGAACTCGATTCGGAGGCGAGCTGGGTCCCCCTCCCGTTGAGCGTTGAGGAGCGAGAAAAATTAGGTCTTGCGAAATGGGATGGGGAATTTGCCGTTAGAGATCGTCTCTGTCGACCGAGTCTTTTATTTTATTTTATTTTATTTTATTCTTGGACTTTGCTTTGACTCCTTGAATTCTTTGGATGCGTTCATTGGCCCCTAAATAAATACTCCATCCGTTTCACAATATGAAATGCTTTAGAATTTTTTCACATTCTCATGTATACACGTTTATCTAAACATGTTTTAGTGTATATGTTCATTTTTATTTTAGTTCGAATCTAAACAATATGTGAAAACCCTAAAACATCTTATATCGTGAATTAGAGGGAGTAGGATACTAGGACACCTGGTACGTTGACTTTTGTTTGCTGGAAAGATACAAGATGCATGAGACATGAAATCCTCTACATGAACATTACACATAAGATTTTGTTGGTGAGAAATTTGAGATTCAAATTAGTTGCGTGAAATGGTTATGTATCTGATCAATTAAATTTAGTGTTGCACGCAAAATGAGTTAAACTCGTAGATAACACAAATTTAGAAGAAACTGATTAAGTGATAGATTGCATAAAGATGTGCCATGTATGCTTGTTTACAGAATGTGTGCCTAAAGAAAAAGGAAATTCAAAAGAAAAATTCAAGAAGAGATACCCAATAAAAAGAAAAGGAAGGCAATTGAACTCGTACCCGAAATACAATCGTGTTTTGTAAATCTCTTACAACTACCTGAACACACTACATATTTACTAATGAAAAAATATGGACCAATAGTTTTTCTGAATTTTCTGCTTAGAGAGGAGAGAAGGGCATGCCGGCAGCACAACACCAAGCAACTACAGAACAACCGGCTGGAACAAATGAGAATGGTTTCCAAGAATATGGGTGGATGGCTCTTTACTGATGGTATTCCACTTAACATGTGTAAAATTGTTGAGCAATATGAATCTTGTTGTGTAATCAGTTATATCTCTCTTAATATGCAGAGCGATGATGACAGTTTGGACTTGCAGAACTATATGAATTTTCCAGGGATATGACATTGGTTATAGAAAATGAGATGACAATCATGCACGTTTCTCTCGTCTTGATAGATCGATGTTTTGGGATGCTTGAGACAGACTATATATGCAATTCGTTTTGTTTTTGTGATACACATCAGTTATAGCTGTTAATTTTTAAATATGCAAGACAGAGAATGGGGATTCAGTATCGGTTGTTCTGTTCTAGTCTGCTATCGTGTTCAAACTGGTATGTATGTGAAATTTGGCACCAAGCCTGCAGGTTTAGGAGATTTTCCCTCCACCATTCTGGAGTTAATTAGTTTCCAATTAGTAGCAGAAATTAAGAGGAGAAAAGATAGCCATCCGATTGGAACGGAGGGAAGATTCCACACAATACAGCACAGACACAGTATGAACTGAACTGCAGAGGAGCCGAGCCCTAAGTAATGAGGTGAATGAATTTACAGCATGGTCATCTACATATCACTAGAGTTCAGCTAACGTAAGAATTATGCAGAGGACAACTCCCTACTGACCTACATAAGGTGTCCAGCTACACGATCCAAACGGCTACTAGCAAACGAGGCTACTACAGTCAGCAAAATCAATTCCCACCTCATTTGACGAGGCCTTCTCTTTCAGCTGCCATTTCAGTCACCCCACGCCCACAACGGCGAGTCGGCAAATTCGGTCTCCAACCCGACCATGTAATCCTCACTCTTGATGTCCGGGTGGAATGCCAGTTTCTCAGTGATGTGATCGGCATCAATGTACATGGCAATGTCATTCAGGTATTCAGCAAACACTTCCTCTTGCACAGCCCAAGAAGCATCCCAATGTTGAGCGATATCGGTGCCACCACCGCCACTGTGTGCCGGCAGCAACTTGACTTCATGCTCACCAAGGTCAGATGCAGCCACCATCGGCTTGACTTCACCCTCACTGAAGACAGAGGCGGAGATCATCGGCTTTACTTCATGCTCATCGAAGATAGAGGCGACAGCAACCTTCCGATTCATTTCATGCTCGCAGAGGATAGAGGGAGTGACCATTGGCTTCAGTTCATGCTCACCGAAGACAGTGGTAGAGGCAGCGGAAGGGGAACAAGTGACAGGATAGCATTGCACCGGTGCGTCGGCAGTCATGGGGAAGGCAGATGGGAAGTTCACGATCGCCTGGGAGCCGAAGATGGAAATGGCTGCCTTGTCGTGCGCGATGGCAGCATCGACGGCTGTGGCGAAGGTGCCGACCCAGTGTCGCTTCCCGCGGTTGGGCTCGCGGATCTCAGAGGCCCACCTGCCCGACTTGCGCTGCCAGATGCCCCGATAACCGTGGTGCCTGTTCTCCTGGCCACATTTCCCTCGAGGAGCTACCACCGGAGTCCGAGCCCCCGGCGTGGCACTGCTCTTGGCCTGAGCTTGATTCGTCCTGCTCGTGCTGCACGCAAACAGCGAAATGTGCACTTTAAATCTCGATGCAAACAGTGATGAACAAGCTATGCCAACATTCAGTAAACAATTTTGAGCATAGATATCAGGAAGAAGACACGCATCAATATGATGTGTTGTGCTCTTTGTGCTATGCTTGAAGCTGAGTTTTGAATTTTTAGCTAGTTGAACTGCATACAGAGTTCAACTAGGTGCATTTTCCAATTGGAACTGCATGTATGCAAGCACACTCACTGGACTGGCACCGGTGCGTTGGCAGTCATGGGGAAGGCAGATGGGAAGTTGACGAGCGCCCGGGAGCCTAAGATGGCAATGGCGGCCTTGTTGTACGCGATGGCGGCATCGACGGCTGTGGCGAAGGTGCCGACCCAGTGTCGCCTCCCGCGGTTGGGCTCGCGGATCTCGGAGGCCCACCTGCCCGACTTTTGCTGCCAGATGCCCCGGTACCCGTGGTGCCTGTTCTCCTGGCCACACTTCTCTCGAGGGGTCTCCACCAGAGTCCGAGCCCTTGGCGTGGCACTGCTTTTGGCCTGAGATTGCTTTGGCCTGCATGCAAACAGCAAAATGCGCACCTCAAATCTCGATGCAAACACTAATAAACAAGCTATGCCAACATCGAGTAAACAATTTTAGCATGGATATCATGAAGAAGATACGCAGAAATGCATGTGTTGTGCTCTGTGTGCTATTCTTAAAGCTGAGTTCTAAAGTTTGAGCTAGTTGAACTGCATACGGAGTTCAACTAGCTGCGGTTTCCGACTGGAACAGCATATATGCAAGCACACTTACTGGACTGGCTGAGTTCAGTAGTTCCATACTTTATACTTGAACCTTAGGAACATATGTGTTTTGTGGAATTTGTACCAAGGAACTGCTCTGGACTATCTGCCATGTTATGCTGAAAATTCAGTAGATAACACCAAAAAGATTCAGAAATCTATCTAAAGAGGGTGGAATTCTGGTTGAAAAAAGAAAAATAATCTATCTAAGATATCCTGTCGAAGTTCAGAGAACTTACAAGTTCCAACCTGAATAATGTTTCCCCTACTGATGGAATTATTTGCATACAGCCAGTTCCCATTCCCCTTATTTTTAAGGACAAATCTAGTTTCAAATTTTCATGTGCAACAATAGTTCCTTCCCATACTCGCCGGGATCGATACTTGGTACACATACTCGCTCCACAGCTAATTTCGGTCACCAAAAATCTCGAAAGCCTGAAGCAATCGACATCGCAAATCAGAGCTCGCAAAAAACCCCAGGGCGAGAAACGCTCCCTCTCCGACCTAAAAACCCGCAGGATTAGGGACGGGGATCGCGAATTATCCCAACAAGGAAATGCTGTAGCTATTTTTACCTGGAGGAAGGTGTCGCGGGCGGCTGCTTCATCTCCTCGCTCTTGATCCCCACGGCGGCGGCGCCTTCCACGGGCATCCTCCTCTACGGTTCTTCCCCTCCGCCTCCCCTCCTATCCTTGTCGACCCCCTGGCGGAAGAAACCCTCGAGTGCTGCCCACCGCCACGGGAACGACCGAGAAATCCGTCGAGCAACGGGATGCTTCGTCCGGAAGGCGATTAGGCAGGAGCGCTCTCACTCCAGTCCCAGAAAAGCTCGGCGATTCCGGCGTGCTCCGGTGTGTTTGATGTGGCAGGTGGGCCTTGGGCCGGAAGACGCGTGCCTCTTCCTGAGTTCACGAGGAACAAAAGAGGAGCTAGAACGGGACCCATCGGTCAGGGTGTAAGCGGCAGCGGCCCGTCCGCGGCGCCGTAATTTCGGCCCATCTAGCAACTCATGCGATTATCCACGGGACTGGAAAAAATCTAAACGGCGTATACGGCAGGTCCGCGGCTGCCGCGGGTTAGCCGTGTCGAGGCTCGAGGATCAACGAAGCCTCGCAGGGATAGGGCTCCGCGCCTCCGCGTCGCGCCTCCGGCCAGGCCACCGTCGAGCGCCGCCCAGGAGAGGGCTGCGGCCGCCGCTGCCATGGCCGCCCAGGAGAGGGCTCCTCTCGCGCCCGCTGCCATGGCCGCCCTTCCTTCTCCGCCTCCAGATCCGGCGGCTGCCCTTCCTCCTCCGCCTCCAAGTCCGGCGGCTGCCCGTCCTCCTCCACCTCCAGGTCCGGCGGCCGATGTTCCTCCTCCGCCTCCAGGTCCGGCGGTGGCTCTTCCTCCTCCGCCTCCGAGTCCCACTACCTTGGCGGTCGATGGCGGGGAACCACAAGGCGGCACGAAACGCGGCGGCGGCGGCGGCGGGAAGCGCAAGAACGGCAGCTCCCTCGTCCACACAATCATCAAGGTATTTCGTTGGAGAAGCACCTAATTTTGAGTTGTAGATGATGTTGAAATCTGATAGTATGAATTCAAATGTCATCTCAAATTAAATTCAGACTGAATTTGCTATTGCTCGGATGCCAGAACAAATGAATATTGCATTGTTATATGCTTAGTACATGTCGAAATTGGATGATATCACAGTCAATTGTTGACTGACTTCTCTTCTTTTGGTGCAAATGATATACTGGATGTTAGGTTGCTTACAGATTGCACAATACTCTAATGTTGTGCACTTAAAATCGAGCCATAGTTTTAGAAGCTACTTAATGTAAATTTTGCTTGAATATTACATTAATGATGCTTAGCTTAGAAGGTACTCTAATGATGCTTAGCTTCTCTGGATGTGTTCTTTATGTAATTTTTCGTTTAACAGGCATCTAGGAAGTCGGCCAGTCCAGGATTACGATCTCCAATGCAACTGACGAGTTCACCCGGAGTTAATTTCCTTGGCAAGGCTGCAGCAGTGAAAAAGGAAGCGCTGAAAAGAGCCAATATGGCTGGTTCACCTAAGACGCCACAACCAATCTATAAGGATGGGAAGCTTGTGGAAGGCAAATGCAATCACTGCTCTCAGATATTTGCAGCTAGCAGAGACAGTGGGACCAGCCACATGCAACGTCATTTGAAGGTATGTGAAGCAAAAACCACTATGAATGACATGATAGAGAAGATGGGTCGTCCTGATGGGATTGATCCTAATTGGAAGTTCGATCCCAAGCGGGCAAGAAAGATGTTGCTAAGGCTGATTGTTGTAAATGAACTGCCATTTTCCTTTGTTGAGTACACAGCATTTAGAGATTTCACAGCCTCTTTGAATCCATGGTTTGAAGATATATCTAGGACAACAATCAAGAATGATTGTATAGATGCATTCAAATATCATGGGATATAATGAAAGAGGTTTTCAAAAACCATGCTTCACGCATATCACTCACAGGAGACATGTGGACCTCCAACCAGAAATTGGGTTACTTCTGTCTCACTTGCCATTTTGTTAGTGATTCTTGGGTGCTTCACAAATACATCATAAGGTTTTCTATGTTAGAGACACCGCACAACTCAGTGAATATATTCAATTTAGTTCTAAACAGCCTTCAAGAGTGGAATATAGAAGACAAGCTGTTTAGCTTTACTTTGGATAATGCATCTGTCAACACTGCCATGGTTAACTCATTGAGGAAAAACTTAAAGACAAAAGGATTTGTAGTTTTAGAAGGGAAGTTGCTACATTTCCGGTGTGCTACTCATGTGTTGAACTTAATTGTCCAAGATGGTCTTAAAGTGATAAAAAAAGTTGTCAACAACATTAGAGAAAGTGTCAAGTATGTGAGAAGCTCACAACCAAGAGTTGAGAAATTCGTTGGAATAATCATCCAAGAAGGATTGCCTGCAGTAAATCCTTGCCCAGATGTGACCAGCCGTTGGAATTCAACATTCTTGATGCTTGAAGCAGCTCTACCCCTTCGGAATGCATTCCAGTCCCTAGAAAATCAAGACAAGGAGTACATATTTGCTCCTTTGAACTCTGAGTGGGAATTGGCGGCAGGTGTGATGAAAGTGTTGGAGGTATTCTACACAGCAACAAAAACACTTTCAGGATCAAAGTATCCAACATCACATCTTTACTTCTACCAGCTCTGGAACATCAAGAAATCACTGAATAAAGAAGGATCCTTTCTAATCAGAAAAATTGAGAAGGAGGAAGCATCTGATCAGGACATAATAATTGCAAATATGGTTGAACAGATGCAAAGCAAGTTTAATCAGTATTGGAAAGAAACATACATGTCTGCATGTATTCCTGTTATTCTTGATCCGAGATACAAATATGACCTCATGGAGTATCTACTGAAGGATTTTGGAACTGAAAAGGAGGCAGAAACAATCATGGTTGAAGTGAAGAAAAACATGGAGGAGCTCTTCAAGCATTACAGCAAAGAGGTTGCTGGAGAGTCACACACAGATGTTGCTACACAGGAGGTGCAAGATGATAATGACCCACTAGCAGATTGGGATAAGTACATGCTATCAAAAAGGCAGCAGTCAAGCACCGAGCTAGATCACTATTTGAAAGAGCAGTTGACACCTCGAAAGGAGGAGGTTGACATTCTACAATGGTGGAAAGCAAAATCTGACACATATCCTGTGCTGTCTAGAATTGCCCGTGATGTATTGGCAATCCCGGCTTCGACTGTGCCTTCCGAGTCGGCTTTTAGCACCGGAGGACGCGTCGTGAGCGATTATAGGAGCAGCCTCGCGCCCACTACCATTGAGGCTTTGATATGTCTGCAGGACTGGTATAAGGCAGCATGTATGCATTGTTTTCCCTTAAGTTTCTTTTTTTCTTTTTGGCTCATAATGTTTTCCTGTGTCTGATAAAATATCTCTTCAACTTTCAGATGCTAGGAAGAATGCTGGGATTCCATCTTGATGCTGAAGAAATAGGAGAGAAGGTGACAACAACTAAGCAAATAGTAGTTATGGATCTACTACTAACAAAATACTTATGGATCTACTACTCGGCATGGATGTTATGGATGTTGCTTTTGAATTTGTATAATTGTGTGTTTTACTTGTCCTAATTGCTAGCGGAACTGAAGGATTTTGCATACCATTATATGGATACTGTATTAGTCAATGGTGTCTATATATTATGCATTTATTATGTGTCTATAATATGTGACGTCAATAAACCAACAGTCATTTCATGTTTCTGTTAATCTTTTGCAAGGCTGCAATTTCTCTCAATGTTTTTGTGGCAATCCACAATGTTGTTTAAGTTATTCTCACATGTAACGCGTGCATACTTGCCATTCCAGGCGACCTTGCAAAGTGGGCTGAGGATTCTCTTGGTGAAGCCAAGCATGAGGATTATCTATTCCTGGAGAACAAGCCTATTGAGTTTCATCTGAGGGATGAGTGGATGACCTGGATTGGATGAACTGAAGACATATATGTCCACCTGAAAACTCCAAAATTTGCTGTTGTCGTTGTCTTTGCAACATGATGTCTACGTGTGCTTCTATTCTTGTAGACAGTGTTGGGCCTCCAAGAGCAGAGGTTTGTAGAACAGCAGCAAGTTTCCCTTAAGTGAATCACCCAAGGTTTATCGAACTCAGGGAGGTAGAGGTCAAAGATATTCCTCTCAAGCAACCCTGCAATTAAGATACAAGAAGTCTCTTGTGTCCCCAACACACCCAATACACTTGTCAGATGTATAGGTGCACTAGTTCGGCGATGAGATAGTGAAATACAAGTAATATGGATGATTATAAGTACTAACTGCAATCTGAAATAAAGATGGCAGCAAGCAAACATGTAGCAGAACTTGATGTAAACGGTGTTTCAATGCTTAGAAACAAGGCCTAGGGATCATACTTTCACTAGTGGACACTCTCAACAATGATCTCATAACTGAATAAATAAAAGCTACTCTTAAACACTCTCTTATTGGATAACAAACACCATTCATTGTGTAGGGCTACAAAAGCACACCTCAAGCCGGAGTAAACAAGCTCCACAACGTCATAAAAGAATCACACACGGTGCAAACACTGTCACCTTTACACCGTGGAGAGTACCGGAGTTCATATTAAAGTAACCTATAGAGTGCATAATAGATAAAGAGTAACATCTACATATTCAACTAGATTAGCACAACTGAACACAAGTAAATACTGCTCGGGATTATTCTCCTTCTTGATAACACAAGAGTACTACATGTAGGGCTGCAAAAGCACTCCTCAAAGTCTGAGTAAACAAACACCATAGTTCCCAAGAACAAGCCATGATAGATATCTAAATTATTCATAGTCACACAAGTACCCACACTGTCGCCTTGATACCGTGTTGTCACAACGACTCCAGAAACTAGACAAAATCACTTGAGTAGCATAAACATTATTAATGTATTCAGCGATACTAGCAATACACATGATCACATAAAGATCACACCATGTGAGAGAGAGATGAACCACATAGCTACCGGTAGAGCCCTCAGCCTCGGGGGAGAACTACTCCCTCCTCATCATGGGAGTCAGCAGCGGCGATGAAGATGGCGGTGGTGTCGATGGAGATGACTCCGGGGGCAATTCCCCTTCCCGGCGGCGTGCCGGAACAGAGATTCTGTCCCCCGAAACTTGTCGTCGATGGCGGCGGCGCTGCGGAACTCTTCTGGAATTATGACTTTGTCTTTAGGGTTTTCGCGTCTGAGGGAATAAATAGGCGAAGGGGCAACATCGGTGGAGGCTCGAGGGGCCCACACCACCTGCTGGCGCGGCAACGGGGCCCACCGCGCCGAGGTGTGGTTTGGCCACCTCGGCGCCCTCCTTCGTCTCTCCTTCGGACTCCGTGACGGTGCTGGAAAAATAGGGACGTGGCCTTTTGTTTCGTGCAATTCCGAGAATATTCGCAGAAATACTTTTCTGAAACCAAAAACAGCAGAAAACAGGGAACTGGCACTGTGGCATCTTGTTAATAGGTTAGTCCCAGAAAATGCATAAAAGTGATATGAAGTGTATATAAAACAGGTAGCAAATGACATAATATAAGCATGGAACATCAGAAATTATAGATACGTTGGAGACGTATCACAACACTGCTTGCTGACATATCTGTCTACCTACAAACTGCTTGCTCAGGAGCAGTATGTGATCTATATTGTTATGATCAACTGCTTTGATGATGAAATTGGTCATGAACCCAGTTGATTTGCTCATGCTTTAGTGATGAATTGATCTGATCGTTGTTTCTTCATGTGATTTAATTCTTGAAATTCAAGTTTCCATTTTGATTACAGCTGACGATCTGGTGTTATGGCAGTAGTGGAATTAATGTAGTACTAGTCGCCTTCACAGCTGACGATCTGTTGGCAAGTACACGGCGCGCGTGAGCGAGCGAGCGAGAGCACGCGAACGAAATTACACGGCGCGCGCGGCGCCGCAAACCGCCGCGGCCCAGAGACGGCCCACTCGCGGCATACCGCACATCCGAAACGGCGAACGCGGCGTGCACGCGGGGGATCGCGTCGCGTCCCGCTTGCAGCCTGACCCATCGGCAGGGTCCGTCGATTCATGCTCTCTCTTCTCTTACCTCTGTCCAGTGGAGCCGGGTACCGCAATAGGACCGACTCCAAAATATGTGGCATAGTGTCAAAATGATGTTTTTTCCTAAACTTCAAGCCTAAACATAGATTTAGTTAGTCAAAAATGTTTTTCAAACCGACTTGTCATACTATAACTCTTAGGGCTCGCTCGGTACCAGAGCATCCCGGACGGCCTCCTTCCTTTCCCCGGGCGAGAAATATAGTAGCCAAATGGATTAGGAAAAACTCACCTATTTTAGTCTCCAACGTGGGCGAGAGATCCGCGCGCTTTCTCGTCCTTTCAAAGATCATTCCACGAGTCGCTAGGTGAGGAAACTCTTACTCTTTCTCGTGACAAGGTGATGACGATGGGTCTAAAGGTCTAAGCCTCTTCCTCCGCCGACCATCCCCTGTCCCGCCTCTTTTGGTCGTACTTCTTCCGCCTATCCCCTCTCTCGCAGCCGTGCTTCTCCTGGCCCCATACACCTATTACCTCGACCTCTTACACCCACGAGCGACAACGACGACCCGACGATGGAGCTCATCTTCCTTTCTCCTTCAACTAAGGTTTGCCTGGCACTCCTTCTCCCACCTCGTTTTGCTTTTCTATATCATGCATTATTTGTATCCACTGGTGAGTTGCTGATGAAGATCTTGCATGTCGCCAACTAGAGTCCCATCTTGCAGCAACTCCTGTTCTTCTTTGAGGTAGCATATATCTTGTAGCCCCGGTGACCGAGTCACATCATCTGTGTGATAACCTCGTCATTCTTGGAAGCCTGAAGCTTCTCGACAGGAAGACTCGGGAAAACCTTTATATAAGCTCGAGTTGTGTTAAAATTATCTGTCATCATTTATTTATAATAAACTTTGTTACTTATTTATAACTTGTTTGTTAACATACAATGTTAAACTACTATCGTTTTATATTGAGCCTAGCATAAATAAGCACACAAATTACAACTAAACAAATAAGACAAGATATCAAATGTTATAAAATTGAGTATGTGTCATTTGAAATATAATTTCTGATAAGTCACTGATGCAGATCTTGCAGGTTGCCGATCGGACTCCCATCCAATATGTTATTACTTTATCACACAACCTAGCTAAGGTGATTAGAGTCCATCATCGGTGAGACAACCTCCTCATTCCTGGAAGCATGAAGCTTCTTGGTTGGAAGACTCGGGAAGACTTTTATATGAGCTCGAGCCTTGTTAAAATTAACCGTCATCGTTTACTTATATTAAACTTTGTTACTTATTAATAATTTGTTCTTTTAACATATAATGTTAACATTTAGTTTTATATTAAACCGAACATAAAAAACCAAATGAAATTAGAACTAAACAAATAAGACATGATATTAGATGTATATAATTCGTCACGTGTCATTTCAAATATACTTTCTTGAATTTAAATAATATTTTGCAATGAAACTTGCTTAAGTTGGTTTCCTTCTTCATACATCGGCTCTAAAAAAGAGCTAAGAAAAATATTTAAGATAGAACACAGAAGTGACCACATATTACTTGTGGAACTTAGATAAATTTACAGTGTACGTATGTGTTAAGATCTATTATAATATTCTTAAATATATTGGCAAGAAGCTCTAAAGTGTATCATCTTAAAATTTGTTGACATACCTTATAGAGTGTATGCTTGCTTATCTTAGGTGTGATAAAATAAGAATATATAGAGTATACGATTATCTATCTTAAAGTACGTACATGGAGATTTCTAGAGTTACAAGAGTTATATCCTCCTAAATTTGGCATTGATTGTTTGTTGGTTCTTCTGTGAGTAACTATGCATATTTGTCACTCAAGTTTTAACAATCAACTCATAATGCATATCTTCTTAATTTTACTTGGTACCAAAATATAACCACTAGTATAGTAGACATTATAAGATAAGCGCATCTCTAGCAGACACCGAAAACACCCGTACACCAAATTAGTTTCCGGTTCGTCCAAAAACGACTTTCCAGCTTAGAATTCCATCTGACATAGCAGATATACCATATGCATACCGAATAATGTAAAAAACTTGACACTGGTATTAATGTTGATCAGCAAACATGCATACATGCTTAAATATAGGGCTAGATTTTAAGTGAAATCCTAAATCTAACCCTAACTGACCAAACAGGCCTTTTGCCGTTGCCGCGCTCGCGCCACCGCACTATTTGCAGCACGCCAGAGTTCGCACGTGACTCTTGGCGCTGGCGGTGCTCCTCGTTCTCCCACCGCAGCGCGCACGGCGTGCACGACGTCTTGGTGGAGGGCGCATGCGAGCTAGTTCACGTTCACAACAGCCAGGCAACCCAAAGACATCGCTTCTCCATGCGGCACCGAAGGTGCAAAGACTTGGCCTGGATGTGCGCCATCAGCTCGTCAAGGTCAGTGATCGCGGCGTGCTCCTCGGCATCATCGTGAGTGCAGTCCTCGTCGGGGGAGGAGTCGATGGAGTCTTTGTTGGAAGAGGAGGAATCCTCTTAGTAGGAGGAGCACTCCAAGGATAGCAACCACGAGCCTGCCTCTGCATCGTGGCTGACCGAAGGAGGTGCATCGCTGAGGCCGCTGATGTCACGCACCATTTTGCGACGGATGCTATCGAAAATTGCTCATCGGAGGGAATGATTTTACAGTGGATAATTCGCGGGGGGGGGGGGGGGGGGGGGGGGGGCTAAATTGCCTCGAGTACCCTTGCTATAGTGGCAGAGGTGGTCGATGTAGTGCCCCGATATTTAATCCGGGTCGGGCCTATATGGTGCATGTTCGAGCCATAAAAAGGCGTAAAACCGCATATCAACCAAAATTTTCCGGCGGAGGGTTATCCGGTATCTGCTAGAAATGCTCTAATATAATCTATGATTGCAGCATATAGGGTATAGGGTTAAATATTTGGCTTTCGCGACATATAGGTCCTCCATATCTGAACCATAAGAATGTGATATATGTAATTTGGTTTCTCTATAGGAGAAACACATTTCTTAATATTACATTTGTGCCAATATATCACCGACCTTCAACCATGCACGTCTGATATTTCTGTGCATATCCCTTGAACAGTGCTTCCAACTTAACTGTGCCTGACATCACGCGCGAACGATTCAATCCATGGAACTGGGACGACCTCTGATTAAACAAGCAAAATCATTGCGTGAGGATCATGTCCAGACTTTCAGCACATCACCCTGGCCAGGGCCAGCTTTCTGAAAGTTCATCACCAAACCAACCTCTGTCTTTGAGTCTGAGTTGTTTATCACCAAACCAACGCGATCGGCAAGATATTGTTGTTTTAGTTGCGAACATTGTATTTGCAGCGAGTGTTCTGATCTCATGCGCTTTTAGTTGTAAGCATGCATTGAATCTGGCTGCAGGACGTTTTGAATCTGGCTGAATGAAGTGGACATGTCAAATAATGTATTGTCACAAGCGCCACCACTAAATATAGGTTTTAGGAGGGATTTAACCGGGGATAAATGGACATCATGGCTTCATTTAGTTAATCGACGGATATTCAGCTTTCCACTCAGCCTGATACTTTTAAATGGAATTTGACTAAATCTAGAAAGTTTACAGTCAAATCTCTTTATCTAGATCTAATGAATGGCCATACACGATTTCTAAGAAAATACATTTAGAAAATGAAAGTACCACTAAAAATTAAGATTTTTATGTGGTTTCTTCACAGGAAAGTACTTCTCACCAAGGAGAACCTAGCGAAACGTAACTGGAATGGTTGTAAAAAATGCTGTTTTTGTGACCAAGATGAAACAATAGAGTATTTATTTATAACATGTCCTTTTGCCAAAATGGTTTGGCGTATTGTTCATATGGCCTTAAACTTAACACCTCCTAATAATATTTCACACTTGTTTGGGAATTGGTTGTGGGGTGTCTCCAAGCAGGATAAAGTACCGATCCGAGTTGGAGTATGCGCTTTGCTTTGGGCCATATGGAACATAAGAAATGATTATATTTTTAACAATGCAAAATCTTGTTCATTCTTGCAGGTTATACCAATGGCTACGCACTGGATCCGTATGTGGTCTTACCTACAATCAACGGAGAAGCGTCCCGAGATGGTTTCTGGGTGCAACCGACTGGATATGGTTGCACGGGACTTGTACACCCAGTTCAGCAGGCGTTCTGATTTTAGGATAACATGTTGATGCAGCGTCATTCATGTTCATCTTTTCTGTTTAGATGGCTCATTCATGTTTCGACTTTGTGTGATCCATGAATTTTTTTAATGACTGATTCTTAATAAATGAATAGAAGCCGCATGCATCATTTCGATGCAGAGGTTGGGGCTTCCCCTTTTCTAAAATAAAAAAAATAAGGGAGAGCAGAGCGTCAGTTCATTAATTGATTCATTCAGCAATCATCACCCGGCCGGTTAATTAAACTCTTTTGCTTCTTGTGTGTACCTCCGTTGCCTCTTTTAACCAGTTTTTCTGCCTTCTGGTTTTCCAAAATTTTCCTTTTGTCGATAAATAGTTTGCTTATTGTTTTTGTATGCCTTGGAAGCTTCGATTGTTTATACGTACACACATCTCAGAAATGTAGAACAGGAAACCTGCTAGTCTTGTTCAGACTTCAGACTCTGAATGAGGCCCATCGACCGATCACATATAGACATGCCGATTTCTGGGAGCAAATTGGGTTACTGGGAGGACGCCGAGAAGATATTTTTGCTAGGCAAAGTGGTAGCACAGGTAAGGCGCATCACGTAAACACCACCAAAGGCACCAACGCAATGAAAACAAACTAAAGACGATCGAGCATTAACCTTGGTCGCCTCCCGACGAGCAACAAGTGTCCGAATTGATCTACCAACCAAAGTAGATAGACCTGTAATGTAAACCTCTGATCCCTTTAATTTGGCAATGGATCTTCTTCACTAAACCCTTTTGGAACCTGATGGATTAATTAACAACACGTGTGTGCTAGCTGCTTCATATTTTCTTTTCTTTCATTTGGGCTATTGTTTGCTACATCTACTCCCACACAAGTTGCCACAAAAACAATAGCAACCAACAGTGGCGGAGCCACGTTGTAGCTGTGTAGTCAAACGACTACACAGGAATTTGGCAAGTTAATCATCCCCCCCATGCGTACCACGCTATTGAACACATAAATTCTGAAAATTTACCACACAGCCCCACACTTGTCATCTGCTTTGGGTACGGTTTGGCTGGGCCTTGTAGCAAGCAAAGGAAGTGCTAATTATCTTGCGTGATCCCCACAAAGCCACGATCCGTATTCCTCGCCTGTTCGGTTCTTCTGTTTCACCTTCTGTAATCCCGTGTCCCCTGCAAATTCTCAACTGATTCTGCCCCTCCTAAATCCGTAATGTCTAATTAGGCGTGCCGCTCAGGCTAGGGCGCACGGCCATGACGAACCAGGCGACGCCGCGAGTCGGTGAGAGCCGGCGGATTCGTGGTCGAGGCGGCAGTACGCACTTGGTGCGCCGCCACGGCTGCTGTTATACTGCTATATACGCCTATACGCACGGATGTTCAAATTCAACGGCGAGACGAGTCCCTTCCCCGTGTATTTGTAAGTTATGTTTTCCTTCCAATTTTCAGAATATTAGATTAGTTTAGAAAAAGGTAATTAGTAGTTTGGTACATCAAGAGGGAATAGATAATCTGTAAGTTCTATTTTCCTTCTCTTCCACACTGGCTATATTCTGTTAAGAGCAAGAGGAAGTACAGAATTGTTCTTCTTTTATGCATTCATATTTCGTTTTTCTTATTTCAATATTTTTGTCAGGGCTTAAGTTTGGTAAATGGATAGATTCATCAAGGAATGGCAGTCCAAGTCAAATGTCGCAAATTATTGTGTGCTTCTGTTTTAATTTGTCTACACAACTGTGTTCTCAAATGATTTTTTTAGTAATGCTTGACATCACAGGGTTTAGATCCTGGCTCCGCCACTGGCAACCAACCTTATAAAAACAAAACAAAGGACCAATTGTCACATTGCTTTCCCCAAATTCTACTTTGACGACCCCCTTATATTGGTTCGCCTATAGTGTCCCGCGAGTCCCAACCAACCCGGCCTGGTTTCCCTCCGTGCCACCCACCGGAAACAGGCGGCGGAGCCCCAAACCACCATCTTTTCTCCGTACGTTTTCTCCTGAGAAAACTATCCCCAACTCTCCCAAGTGACCCTAGAAGTTGAGACAAGTTGCTCCTCAACCACAGTAACAAATGCAACCAAATGGCCAAGTTGCTGCTGCGAGTTGTGGCCACCGCAGTCTTGTTTGTCCCAGTTGTATAATAAGTGCGTGCCCGGCCACCTCTCTCTCCCCCAAGGGACCATCCGGTGATCTTTCTTGCTTCTTCCTAACCAACCTCTCTGCAACTGCAAGCTCCAAGAAACCAAGAAGAGCTTAGCCTTGAGGATCCACGGAGCAGTGCGAGAGCTTATAATGCCGTGCACATCTCTACGACCGTCGCCGCTGCAGCGAGCCCGGATCGCGGGCGGCGGAGGCGGATGGAAGGCGTTGGCGCACGCGGCGTCGTGCGGGGTGGTGCCTGGGGAGGTGGCACGGCACCACGAGCACGCGGCGGGGTCCGGGCAGTGCTGCTCGGCGGTGGTGCAGGCGATCGAGGCGCCCGTTGACGCGGTGTGGGCGGTGGTGCGGCGCTTCGACCGGCCGCAGGCGTACAAGAACTTCATCCGGAGCTGCCGCCTCGTGGACGGCGATGGCGGCGCGGTGGGCTCCGTGCGCGAGGTCAAGGTGGTCTCGGGCCTCCCCGCCACCAGCAGCCGCGAGCGGCTGGAGATCCTTGACGACGAGCGCCGCGTTCTCAGCTTCCGCGTCGTCGGCGGCGAGCACCGCCTCTCCAACTACCGGTCGGTCACCACCGTGCACGAGACCGCGTCGGCAGCGGCTGCTGGCGGCGCCGTCGTGGTTGAGTCGTACGTGGTGGACGTGCCCCCCGGGAACACCGCCGACGAGACGCGCACGTTCGTGGACACCATCGTGCGGTGCAACCTCCAGTCGCTGGCGCGCACCGCCCAGCAGCTAGCCCTCGCCGCTTAGTTCCTTGCCGGCGGCCACCGGCTGGCGTGCCGGTTTTTCTAGGAGGTCGTTTGCTTACTGTTTCCTGACATCTTGTGTTTTTGCCTCTTTCGAGGCGTTTGGTCGATCGATTCGGCGTGTGTAGTTCAAGCTTGTGTTTTACCCTTTTTCATTTTCACTACACAGATTACAAAACATTGTGCTTGCTAGCTAGTTAGTGCTGTCGTGATATTAACTCTTGTTCATACGTACACACGATGTATAACTTAGCTTTCTGCAGCTTGGTTACTTAACGTGATGGATGCTAGTGCTTGTTTGTTCTTGCAATGCCGAAATTTATTCTTTTATCTGGTTCATAATCAATGATGCAATATCAAAGTTCCTCAACCAAAGTTGCTGAATACCCGAGGGCAGATAGGTGGTTGATTAAGCATGACTCGTTAACTAGGACCGGTTCTTGATCAGAAAAATTAGGACCAGTTAAGTTGTACCAAACGAACGAATGCACATGGAGCTGTGGAACCAATGGAAGGGCATGCAGTGACCAAAACGTAGCTAATCATGAACTGGCTGCTAATGAAAGTACGTAATCCTTGCTTTATAATACTGCATCTCTTTCACCAATGGTTTAGCTGCTCTGACTGCATGGCCAGTCCAATATCTGGCTCAGCTGTTCTTTCGAAATAGACAATAGCTCGCATCTACGCTACCCTGTCACGCGCTATAAATCTTAATCGTTTGACTTTGATATTTCTTGCCCCGAGACTTTGCTTTCTCGTGATTATATTGAGATCTCAGTGCCATCCGATCGAGCGTAGCCGCAGGGGAAACAATCTTTGAAAATCAACTGCCTAGTTAAGTCTACGGCTCTACGCTAGCTACTGGCACTCGTAGATCTCGATGCCTTCACATACCCGGCCGTCTCTAAGAAACGCATCATCCTCGTATCATGAAGATCGCCTATATATATAAATCGCTGTCAGTACGACGATTCAGTTAAGATAATTCGGAGGCCGGCTTTCACTGCCATTGTCAAACAACGATCGATGAATAATTCTATTCTATGAACAATGCATGCAAAAGCACTGGCATATGAAGTGTGGAAGCAATGCATGAGCGTGACTTAACAATGGCGGTAAAGCGGATGCTTCGTCGATCGATGAACGGGCTGGCCGCTGGCAGAGAGGGAAAGATCGCAGGCAAGTTGCATTGCATCGTGGGAATAGTCGCGATATGTGCTTTGCCAGTGTGGAGCCGATCGAGCAACGCGCGATTCAATTAAATTTAGCGCGCACCCTGGCTGGCCTGCTATAGGGGAATCAATCCACACGTACGGATCGTTTGTTTCTTCCCTTGTTGGCCGTAAAATGCATTCACGATGGGGTTTCAGACAAATTATAACTACAACTACAGTGACGGCACCCACTTGGCCACTTGATGGATGATCCTTGTCCTTGCTTAGTTACTAATCCCTTCGTTTTTATTTACTCTGTGTTCTGCGTTATTTTAAAATCAAACTTTTAAATCTTTAACAGAATATATACGATAAAATATCAACATATATAATACCAAATGAATATAATCTGAAAATATATCTTACGATGATTCTTAAATTTGTACTCTAAATGTTGATTTTCCTTATATATATGGTCAAAATTTATAAACTTATACTTTTACTAAACTCCAAACGCAAGATAAGTGTGATCGTAAGGAGCATAGCACTAGCAGGACAGGAGTGCAGTTTTGCCTCCCGAGTTCATATACTCCATTTATGGTCGTATCTAGCGGGTGGGCGGGGGCCGTGGCCCAGCCAGAATATTCGGATTTTTTGGGATCCCATATACGCCCGTACTTGTTGGGATATCCTTGGCTTTTTTTTTCTAGCAAGATATTGTGAATTAGTCATGGATTTGCTAAGATATTTTGCTAGCTATTTGTTTCTATTTTTCTTTGATACTTTCAATTGAGTATTAATTATTATTTTTCTTGTGATTTCAACTATGTATTGGTATTGCACAATGTCTAGAATTGGTGATTTATGTTTGAAAATGGAAATAAATAGCTTATATATGTTGTTTACAAATGGAAAAAATCTTTCATTGGGATGCCACAATGTAGAGTTACCAAATCTAAGGATGTAATTTTATGTTTATGCTATATTTCATCATGTAAGACTTTGTCTATGTTTTAACTATTTGTACTGGAATCATGCACATATGAAACATACATATTGAATTACAATTTTGTGAATCTATTGCCTATTTATACTATTCATTTGGCAAAAAAATCGTTGTGCGACATTTTTGTTGAAGTGTGTTCACGTCCAATTTCTTTCTGGATCTGCCGCTGCTCCATTGGCAGAGCTACATGCATGGTAGGGGGCCACTGCCCCCCCCCAACCCCCCCCCCCCCCCCCCCCCCCCCCCCCCCCCCCCCCCCCCCCCCCCCCCCCCCCCGACTTTGAAGAATTAGTGAAGAAATTGTTGAGGAGGTAGATGGAAGAAAGTAGAGTCTATTGCCTCCCCCTCCTGAACAATTTTTGTTTTGAGTTTTGCCCCCCATCCATTGCTGGCAAGCTCCGCCACTGTATGCTCTCGCTGAGAACACATATACTATTGATTTTTTTAGCAACAAATATATCCAAGTGTTCAACAAAGGTGCAAATTTCGCAGAGAAATAAAATTTGTGGTGCAAAAACAAACAAAACTAGTGCTCCAATTTTTTTTTAAAATCCCATGTTGGTCACATGTTGTTTTTCACAGAACCCCACAAATGTCATTTCTTCATGAAACTTTACTCTGTTGGTTGAAAACCACTTATGTATCATCTACATATTCTTATCTGGGCAACTTAAAATGACTTTTGGTGATACTGGAGAGCAACCTATAGCATAGTTGGAATCACTTTCGAGAATTGGTAGAAATTTATTAAATCAATGGAAGGTAGCAAGAAAGCTTGAAATTTCTCAACCCCACCACAAACCATGATATACGAGAATTATGTATTCAAATGTAAAGGTGCCATTTTCGATGTATTTGTATACTGGCTTCACAAAGTATCCCCTTTATTTATCTAATAAAAAAATATTATGCAGAGTTATAGCCTACATCGCACACATGTGTCAAAGTTTGAAACATAGTTATCATTTTAAGAAGTAGAACCACGGTAGAGCTGAATGAGGTTATAATTAATCTCAGGATTATATCTACCGACTATTGCGGCAATAAAGTGGCCCATCCCTATTTCAATGGCCATCTTTATCCTCTCTGCCTCGTTCTCTCAATTCTCTTAGCAACGACTCTCGCAGCGTCTGGCGATCGAGGGCCTCCTTGAAAGGGGAGTGGAACTAGGACGCCTCCAACACGACTCCAGTAGTTCCGCTTTCATCGAGAATAATGTGGAAATGAACTCGATGACGCGCCCTCCAGCCTTGAACTTGAATTCATCGAGTTCGTGGAAGGGCCAAGGGAGACGTGTCAGAGACCGAATCGGAGTTGGTATATCCCGAGTCAGAGGAGGAGCACCCGTACAATGACGATGATGATGAGGAGTACTAGGCTGGCAATGATGAGGAGTACAAAGCGAAGCTGACGATCATCAGTAGAAGCGTCGCCACGACAATGGTACGGAAGGGTCATCCAAGAAGAACAAGTAATGGCTTGTTCTTTGGTTCTTTCTAAATTACATAATTTTAAATAAAAATGTGTATGTTCCTAAAATTTCAAATCGAAAAGGAAATACCGAGTGTTCTGTTTGTCTACGGTCACATTGTTCTTTGTCTTAGCCCCATTGTCTTAACTCTAATCGTGTACTAACACACAGTTAATTTGTGAAAATCACGTGAGATACGAGCAAAATTGGCACAAAGTTTAAATAACGGAAATCATGTGCAATTGTCAACGTTGTACAAAGATAAAGATAGGTACTTTGAATGAAATAATATATATGTTGATTCAAGATACATCTTTTCGCTTCATTTCATACAAGTGAATATGTAGAAAGAAAGGGATTCAGACAGACAAACAGTGATCAAACATTTAACTGACACATTACCACACTAGTACCATACGCATTACTTAGGGCTCCATTCAAACATCTCCGGGAAACGAATTCATAGCTAAATATTACATATATCTAGGTAATCAGCTGGAGGAGAAGGTAAAAAGTTTGTCAACTTCTTTTCTCAACTATACGTAAGATAATTCCGACTGTAATGAAATATAGCAAATCTGTTGGAAATTCCACTGCCAAGTGCAAAAGCTATAATAGCAGTCATTAAAGTGCTAACAACAATATTCGAATCCCGTACGACTCAGTTATATTCTTTCTTTGGTTGTACTCCTTCCGTTCCAAATTAATTGACTTCCATTTCCCCAAATGTGGATGTATCTAGATATGTTACAAGTATAGATACATCCACAATTGGACAAATGGAAGTCAATTAATTTGGAACGGAGGGAGTACATATCAAAGCTGACTGTGGGGAAACTTTACCAAAAAGAAAATGATGAGAGGTGAGTTGCTACGGAGGAAAATGCATGCTCGGCCAATTGCCCAATGTCACGGTTTGTCTACTGCGATCTGAACAATCTGTGTCTGGCAGGAAGCTGCCTGCCTGACTAGTTCAGTTTTTTCTATGTTTCACTTGGCATTAACAAAATCGAAAGGTTGCGAATTACGACATATGACGAGGAAATATATGCGGGCACTAGGCCAACTTGTGCAACTAGAACCAGCATTTTCCCGCCTCCTCGCGTCTGTTTGTTCGCTTCAACAGCCAATGACCGCGATTGGATTAAATTAAATTTAGCTCTCACTCTGCCTGGCCTGGTAGGCAGGGGAATCAATCCACCGTACGGATCGTTTGTTTCTTCCCTTGTTGGCCGTAAAAGCCATTGTGGGTTTTTCGATAAGCTATAACTACAGTGATGGGACCGACTTGATGAATGATCCTCGTCCTTGCTTAATTAGTAGCAGTACTGACTACCGACTATCGTCCCTTTGTGATCACCTCCATCAGATTTGCTAAACTGGTTTGCTATCCCTAAATCTGCAAACGTATGTAGCAAAAACTATGTTCAAGTGGATTTGCTATATGGTTTGCTATCCCTAAACATTTCGGTCATTACCTATATTTCTCTCCTATACCCAAAAATAGCAGATAAAATAGACCTTTGGTAAAATTTCGAGGCTTGCTGTGGGAGAGGCTAATGACCAAATTGAAAATGGCATACTCGCTGCCGCGCGACTTCGCCATGGATCCGCGGCCCCTTTCAGTTCGCCCTATGTCTCCCGGTGACCGGCGTGCCGACCCTGTACCCTCTCGGCCTCTCCCCTACACCGGTGTGCCTTGTCCTATGTCCAAAGCCGGACCCGTCGGAGGAGGAGTCCCCGAGCGACGCGGCCTCATTCGAGGACGTCAAGAAGCTGCACAACACATAACCGTTATGCAGGTTGATCTTGGTGAGCTCCTCCCTATCATCAGAGCCTTGGTCTAACCCTCGCGACATCGCGAGATCGAGAGGGATGAATGTAGGAGAGGGTGCGTGGGCGAGGTTCCCTCCTCCCCCCCCCCTGTCCTAATAGGTTTGGATGAGGTGCTGCTTTAAGAAAAACTTTGAGGGCATTGGTAGCTGGCATGACTGCCGACCACTGACAGTGGGACGGGAATTGCGGTCCGACGAAGACATATGGAATTTGAGGATTGGATTAGAGGAAGGGAAAATGATTTGCGTCACTGAGTCATGTCATGTTTCATGCACTAGCCAATGCAATAAAAAATCCAAACTGATGAAAAACGATAGACAATCCGCGTATACCCTTCAACAAATCATTTGCCCCACATGTCAGTTTAAAGAAGATTGGTAGTGACCTTTAGGTAATCCGCCGTAGGAGAAGCTAGAAAGTTTGTCAACTAGTTCCCCCTTTTATACCTACGACGATTTCCAGTAATGAAATTTAGCAAATGTGCTAGAGATGCTCTTCATTAGCGGTATGTACTTCCAAAATCATACTGTATTAGTTAAAGTGCTAATACCAACGTACTGTTGCAATATTCTTTCTCTGGCAGTACATATGAATGCTGACCCTGGGGACAAGTTCAGCAAAAAAGAAAACGATGAAGGTGAATCTCGCCGCAGAAGAAAATGCACGCTTGGCCGGTCAATTGTACAATGTCATGCTTTATATTACTGCCATCATCTGAATAATTTGCAACTGGCAGGAAGGTGCCTGCCTGCCTAATTCTTGTTTATCTATGGTTCACTTGGCATTACTAAAACCGAAAGGTTACGACATACGACGAGGAAATATAAGGCACTAGGCCAACTTGTGCAAGCAGGGCCAGCATTTCCCCCGCCTGATCGCCTCAGTTTGTGCGCTAATTCCACGGTCAATGAGCGCGATCCGATTTGCTCCTCCTTCCTTTCCTTCCATCCCGGCTTTGTTCATTTTCTTCGCCAAGTAGCGGGATGAATTAGCTTGCGCCACCGCGAGCAAGTGGCCGTTCAAGTTGCGTTGGCCGCGGTTTGCACAGCGGTGTAGTACTGTTAGAGAGGAGAGAAGGTTCGCGCTCACATATCCGACCCTTGGGACCTTGGAATTTTCATTCCAAAATCCAAATGGTAGCTCGTTCCACCGCCTTTCCGAAGTGTTTGATGGTGGGAGCAGACGAGAGAGATCACCCGAATCTCGATCCGTGCCATGCATGCCTTTTGTTTCTTTTTTCGTTTGTTGAGATTTGTATCAACTGAAATATCTTTTTTATTTAGATTGTTGTGAGTAGGGATGACAACGGAGCAGATTATACGGACGAAACTGGGTCATGCAACATTTGTTTATAATTTTTCTGCGAAAGCGAAAACAAATAAAAAAATAACACCGGAAACAAATAAGGAAATAAGTTTTCCGTTTTGTTTCTGCGGAAAAGTCGGAAGATTGCCGTTTCATTTTTATCATCCCTAGCTAGTTGGGAGCGACTACCGTCCCGCTGGATCTAACAAGATGTACCAGTAGCAGGTCCGCCGATCGAGCCGCTGCCACAGTCTCGACGTAAATGGACTCAACACGTCCTTAGCGTGCCCCTACCACAGTATCAGACACCTTGTATACGTTGTTAGATGGAGCGGACGGTAGTCGACTGCCTGGCTGTCCGCGGCGAGGCCACCAGTCCAGTCCAGTCCAACCTGGAGCCAGCCAGCACGGTCCGTGCTTGATTCTTTCCTTCCTCGTTCCGTCTGGGGCCCCGGAATCCGAGAGAATCTCCCACTTGCCCAGCCCGGCCCCCACGGCTGGCCACGCAAATCTGGGTCTGGGGATCATGCCGTACGCGCGACTGGCCCCGGCCCACCGTGCGCAGTGCGCCGAGGGCTTTGTTTAAGCTAACCCGCCTGCCTGCTTGGTTCCTCAACTTGGCCCGTACGACCGTATCCTCGCCGCGATTTTATCAGACTAGCGTGCGTTGCTACGCGTGAGAAAAAATGTGTTGTGAAAGTCTTTTAAACTAAGTTCTTCGTTGGTATCCTCGTCGTGATTTCATCAGATTAGTCTAAACCTCAAAAGAAATGGCCTCGTAGGTAGTATTTGCCATTTGCCATGCTGCGTCGAGGAATGAATGCATGCGCTCCCTCCGCCGCGCCGCATGCCTTCAAGTTCGAGCCTTTGGACCCTGCAGTGCAGATGGAGTGGCGCGCTTACGTGTGCATGCGAGACTAGTTTGTTCTGCGCGTGTTCCGGCATAGGAGCCTACCTACTCAGCGTCAGCGGCTTCGTGCCGCACTCCAGTCTGTGTGGTTCCGCACGTTCCACCACTTCCCCGTTCATTTCCGAACAATTATTTACGTGCATGTTAATGTTACCTCCTTGAAGAAACTAATTTGATGCTTAGTATTGATCAACCAAGATCCTATGGCATGAGACACAGCACGATGGTTATACTTTATTACCTTAATCCTCGTTAAATTTAGTCGCTATAAGCCACCGATCGTGTCTAACTGTACTCATGCTTCAGTTATGTATATTAGCTGTCATGTATAGATCTGCTTATAAAAATGAAAATTATGGCTTGCATTGGACGATATCCATATTCAGATAGATATTTGAATAAAACCTTGGCATCCATGTGTGAACCAGTGATGTTTCTGAAAATGCTGTTTATGACAACTATGATGATGGCATGTGAGTTTATTAAAAAAAATAGTCAAATGCATGTTGCCGCCGATAACTAGCCAGACGCGTGATTTTGAGATTTTGGGGATAAAAGACAATTTTGTGATAAGAGAGAGGTGCAGGAGTAGCAGCGACAACAATGAGCACAACAGAGGAGCAAACGAGCGTGAGAGTGAGGGACGAAAAACATAACGAAAAGTGTTGAGCACGTACTGAGAAACGTCAACAGCTCCATCGGCAAATAACATTAGACAATTTATAAAATCTCAAATAGTCCATGCCAATGTTGGGGATATCGCTTATCGGGAACTTATCGGTCGACCCAAGATAAGGGGTAAATCGGCCGGTTTATCGGCACATCGGCCGACTTATCTTATCGATCAGACACCGAGAAGCGATAAATCGGCCGATTTATCGAAATATCGGAAGATAACTTGAACAGTGGTCCATGTACATGGGAAGAGGTGGGGTGCTAAAATTTGGTCTCGTATTAAAAGTTGGAGGGAAATTGCATCAAGGTGGAGTGTTTACTACCTGATAGTGAGTGAGAATAGGAAATGCCCTCGCGCACTCCTCCTTCTTGTCTGCTCGCTCATCGTGACGCGTTTCGTGAATCGAGCGGAGTCAAATTTTGTCTATATTTTTCTTGTTGA
This sequence comes from Poa pratensis, assembly GCA_947311845.1. NCBI lineage: Eukaryota > Viridiplantae > Streptophyta > Magnoliopsida > Poales > Poaceae > Poa > Poa pratensis. The sequence goes on along the minus strand of CAMZMU010000060.1, from coordinate 34,920,546 downwards.
ACAAAATAGAGCCGGTGCACGCTGCCATAGGTTTCTCGCGCTTGCGCCACCACCATAGTTTACTCCACCCCAAGCGCGGCGAACAGGAGAGCAGGTCTCCGAAACCGATTGCTCTTGTGATCATGTACGGGAGAGGGCGAATTAGAGTTTTGAGAAGCGCCTCGCGCACTGATCACCGTCTTCACCACGGGTCGTCTACCAGCCGGTGATGCGACCGCTTCCACAGATGTCATCTGCTACCTAGCCACTGTCGTTGTCAACAATATCGTCACAACTTCAACCACGACTACTTTATTTACAAACATGAGTACGTGCGCCATGTTCAATGGTTAACCATGTTTACTGATTACATATTTTGCGATATGTGTTTGATGTTGTTCATATTATATTAATTAATACATCTAGTATGTTCGAGTTTCTTAGATTTTTTTAGGGGAGAGTTTCATATATTAGTGGTTGTTGTTGTCATGGTTAACACCGGGGAGCTCTGTTGGGGTCAAACTGGGCCATAGCCCATCCAGGTTTTTTCCAAAAACAAAGTTGACTCCTATGCATCTAAGGCCCAGCCCAGCAGCACGATGCCCTTCCTGTTATGTGCTTGTCTCTTTCGCTCAACTCTCTTAGGCCTAGTTTCGCAACTAAGTTTTTATAAAACCAAAGTATTGTAAAACTGTAGTATTTACATGCCTGGGCAACAAATACTTCTGTTTTGGAAAAAGAGGTCCGACCTCTTTTTTCCATACTTCAAAATTCGTGCAGTTTCTTGAAATACTGAAGTATATAAACCACAATACTTGTTTGACCCAAACGCATTAAAGTATTCAATATTTTATATTTTAAAAAACTGAAGTATTATCAATATACTTTAAAAAACGTAGCTACCAAACGGCAAAAGTGTGATTTGCTCCCGAGCTCCAGTAATCTTTCTAGTTAAAAAATTGAAAAATTATATTTGTGAGTTTCATTTTTTTTTGAAGAAAATCACGGGTGTACTAATGGTGTATCTCATAAGCGTGCAAAATTTCAGTTTGAAATACTTTATATTATGGGCCATACAAAAAAAAAAAAATCTGGTAAACTTAGAGATTTGAGAATAGGCATATTTAGATCACATATTTAAATATGATTTTCATTTTTTTAAATTGGAGGGATCACTAGAGCTCGGGAGAAAAAAAATCTCTACTGCCAAACGGGCCCTTAGTCTTCTCTCGACAGAAGACACGGCTATGGAGATGGGCTTGGTCTAGCCACTAGCGATTTGGACAACGAAACAACGGGGAAAGGACGCAGCAGCGCCGCTTCACCACACACCACACGCAGCATGCGGCAGCCACTGGGCATCGTCCCAATTGCAACCTGCAGGTACCAGTGGCAGACCTAGGAAAAAATCGGAGGGTGGGCACACTTCTGGAAAAAATTGCGCTGCGAACTTTTTTTGCTAAATGAAACCGGTAAATAGCAAATCGATTCACAATAATATAAGATAATCATACCGTAAGTATTTCGGTACATATGTTTTAAATATGCGTGATTCGAATACAAATAGTTTAAACATGAACAAAGCGAGCACAAAACTAAAATCTAATGATAAAAAACCAAGGGTGATGAAGAAGATGCAACCGTCTTTGCTTCATGATTCCGATAAGGAGCCGCAATATCACTATTTTTTCTAATCAATTGTACAATTACAACAAACACAAGCAAAATTAAAAATTAACTTGGGAATTTTGAAAATATCAGTACACCTTGACAATTCACAAAAGTAAAATAAGTTGGAGATTATTACAAATTTACAGGAGATTAACACAAGCAAGCGAGGGAAGGCAGGTTCGTAGTGCCGCACCCGCAGGGGGTGCGACGAGGGGAGGCCGGCCGCCGGCAAGGGAGGCAGGGCTGCGCCGTCAGCCGATGGAGCGAACTGTGGGGACGGATCGAGCGAGACTGAGACAGCACGTACTATCGTTCTCGTACAGGAAAATAGTATGTTTTGGCTTATTGGGCCATCTGAGGTCCTAATCTTCTGATTATTAGTAGGTAAAAAATGTTTTCAAAATATCTGGGTGGGCCACGGCCCACTGGCCACCCTCTGGGTCCGCAGTGGCAGGTACCGCACGGGCAACACTGCTAATGGGTAAATACCCACTGGTATGCGGGTAATCAGCAAGCGACGTTGCGACCAAATTTAGCCCTACTCTTCTCCAATTTCCTGTCCAGTTTCTTCTATTCGTTCACCAAATTTTTGTTTAGCAATTTCATAGCACGGAGAACTGTTTATCGAATTTGTATTTCAGTTTGGAATTGCAACAGCCACATCCATGGAAAGGCTCAGCGAAGATTTTTGTGTGCTTTCTTATAGTTTGGCCCGGCAATGAATTCTTTTCAGGCTCCGCCACTGATGGTTAATATTCTAAAATTAATAAAGATATATTTTGCCTAATTATTCAACAAATAAGCACGTCGATCATATTGGACGAAAAACTCAATGCGCACGACTAACCCGTTCTCCCCGCACGGGAGACAAAGACATGCAACCACATGCACATGGTCCTTCTACAAACAAACGAACTCCCCTACATGCAAGCGCACTCTTGACTGGCTCCATCTGGAACACATGGATACACCATTTTAACATCACCTTCTACCTTCTCCTTCCCTTTCTAAGGGAGAGAGAGAGTGAGGGAGCCCATCGAGCAACAATGGCAGGAGGAACCTACCCTTGGCTTCCTGCGATCTTGTGACCACACGAAGGTTCGAGTTCTAGGTTCTCTCCATTGTTTCCAGGGAATGAATGCTGCTCGATCGCCCCATACTTCCGGCGAGTGGATTTGGATTTTGTTCTCTCTGCGTTTAGGTACGTATAACTTCCGGCCTTGATCTGAAGTTATCTTCTGATGATAGGATCCTGGTATTGTGTATCAGAAGCCATGATCAGATTCTTTTCCCAATCAAAGGGTCAAATTGGGTTTCGCAAGTGGACCTGGTAGATACGTATTGTGTCCATGGTTTGAATTTATTTCAGATTTTTTTTCGAAAACTGGCTAGAGCACTGCCGCTCTATTAGAAGTACTCCCTCCGTCCCAAAATAAGTGTCTCAGATTTGTCCAAAAGTGGATGTATCTAAACTTGTTTCATGTCTAGATACATCCACTTTTGGGTAAATTTGAGACACTTATTTTGGAATGGAGGGAGTAGAAGAATGTCACAGAACCATCAACAAATAAGGATTTACAGGCATGCCTTTGGCAGCCGAATAGGTAGAAAGAAATGCAAGATCAGCCACCACCATCATGGACCATACTAGCGTAACTGCGTAAGCCATCTCCTAGCTTCAACTCCCTGCTTAATGCTGATTCAAACAGATTGGACATCAGACTTCAGAGTAGTTGTTTTCGAAGATGCGGTTGTTTCTTTCTCTCCGAAATCCCCCAAGACGAATAAACAATAACGCTGTCGAAATCTTTTGCTGCGTCTTGTCAACATTGAGCCTAGATTGGTTCCACCAAGTCGAAAGACTGTAATCCAGCCCAGGATGCAACCATGCGCCATAGCTGCCTTGCGAAACCGCACTTGATGAACAGGTGATCAACGTCCTCGTCCTCCTGGCCACAAAGGGCACAGAAGCTGAACACCTCGAATAAATAATATATCAGCAGTAAGGATTCTCTTTCGAACAACACAAAAAACGAATCATGTTAGAAATTAATAGCAACTTATATACTAAAAAAATAATCGTGATATTCTCCCATCTTATAACCCTGAAGGCTGAAGCACAAATATGCGCTGAACATGAAATCTCTGATCAGTTGTCCGTATAAGTTTAGCATTGCCAAGATAACCTGATGAGATAAACGAAATATTGACAAAGCATCTACAAGATAGAAGACGGCCGAGACTAACGCTACCAACGAGAGCCGCTATTGTTTTTTATTTTTGACGAAAACAGCTAGCGCTGATTTCTATTAATTAAGCAAGGAGAAAGAATCAAAGAACAGTGTCCAGGTTACACGAGAGCCGCTATTCCTATTTTGGGTGCCCCTAAGAAAAGGGCTCCCTTCCGGAAGGGCAGTTCGTGCAACGAGAGGACGCCATGTGGCAGCGCGTGGACAGAAAGAAATTTCAGCACGACACGTATGTACGGTGGTCTTGGTCCGATCGAAAGGAAATTTCAGCGCGTGGACGGAAGGTGCAACACCGTACGCGTGAGACCAGTCCGGCCGGCCGGACTTACAGAAACCAGTACGCGATGTACAAAACCTGCTACTATAAGCACGATACCATGAAATTTTAAAATCTGAGATGTACAAGCAATACCAGAGTATAGAACACGGTGTACAACTCATGCATTCAATTGCACGTATTTTCCTTTTAGTTAGTATTTTCTAGATACAACCATATAGGTGTACATGCGTACCCGGAAAATGTACAACTATACAGACACAGGTTGTACAACTACATAACACAGGTTGTACAACTAGACAGATACAGATTGTACAGACACAGGTTGTATAGCTATACAGACACATGTTGTACAACTACGCAAACACAGTTTGTACAACTAACAGGTTGTACAACTAAAGAGACACATGTTGTATAACTATACAGAAACAGGTTGTACAACTAGACATACACAGTTTGTACAGACACAAGTTGTACTACTATATAGACACATGTTGTACAACTAGGCAAACACAGTTTGTACAAACACAGGTTGTACAACTACACAGACACGGATTATACAACTATACATAACCGGTTGTACAAAAAAAAATTCGTCGAAACCTATCAACATGGGATCTAGTTTTGAAGATCTCGACGCGAGGAGCTCAAAAGTGAAAAAGTTTCGTAATTTGGATAAACGGTTCTCAAGATATTTTATTTTTTAAAAACGAATCTCAAAATAAATGCACATGCAACTCTCCGCACCGAGAAGCAGAAATCCCATCAAAACTCTCTCGTGCTGCCACTTGTCGCATATGCAAGCACCCACGGGGACCGCGTGAAGAGAAAAACTGACACTTGTCATCACGCCACGGTCCGCTGGAGGGAACTTTTTTCTAGTGATTTCCTCCTATTTTCCGCCTGAAGCATCTGCTTCATGGGCCGGGCCCATTTTAGCGCCATCAGCCCGACTCGATCGCTTATGCTATGCTGTTTCGACCTGTTTTTCTTAGCTTCTATTTTCTTTTGGTTATTTATTTATTTATTTATTTATTTTTCTTTTGTGTTTTAATTTTTATCTCATTTCCTTTCATTTTAGTTTTGTTATTTATTTCATATTAAAAATTGTTCAGGTTGTGTAAAAAATAATCATGGGGTTTATTAAAATGTTCATAAGGTTTTAAAAATACGCTCAAGAATTTGAAAAAAATGAGCATGGGGTTCAAAAATATATTCACTATTTCAAAAACATGGTCTCTCATATTCAAAAACTGTTCACTTAGTTTGGAAACATGTTCATCAAGTGTAATCAAAATGTTTACGAGGTTCTCAAAATTATTCATGGGCAAAAAAAAATTCAAAGCTCAAATAAATTGTTCATTGATTCCAAAAATGGGTTAAAAAATTGACAAAAAAATGTTCACGGGGCTAAATTAAATTATTCATTGATTCCAAAAATGCGTTAATTAATTCGAAAAATTTGTTAATGAGGCTTAATTAAATTCTTCATAAATATTTGTTAACGAATTCAAAAAACTGTTCACGATGTGGAAAATTGATCACACATTAAAAAATCATTATATGTTTCAAAAATTTATTCAGGTTGTTTGAATTTTTATTTATACCAAAAAGTGTACATTCTTTCACAAATAAAAATTTATAGTATATAAATCTAAAAAATGTTCAAGGTTCCAAAATCATTCCGCCGACATAGCTAATTAATTACGGCCGGCTCATTTTTATTGTCCGCTCAGGCATGCCGTTGCAGATCGAGCTTTCTCGGCGTAATGGGCCAGCCCATCTCGCTCACCCTTCGAGGCGGCATGTCTGACTCCTACCGCTTAAAGCAGCATATAGGAGCACCCAACGAGAGCAGAGAGAGGGGTGGACGCCTTACTATAGCTAATATGCGCTAATGGACGGAGTTTGCTTTTAGAGAATACGACACTTGATTGATTATAACAAATCGTTATGCGGATTCCACCAGATACAATCTGGGCAAAGTTTTCAAAACTAGAAGAAATACTATAAAATTAAGTTGGTAATGAAAATACACAATTGGATTTATAAGCTTTTTGTGGCATGAAAATGAATCATTTCATACTAGAAATATTGCACTGGACATTGTAAAAACAAAAAACTTGTTTGGGCTATATATGTAGAGTGGTCTATGGGAAGTTTTTGGGGAATTTTACAAGTTATATAAATTAGGGTTTTATCTAAAACCCTAGGGGTTGAGACTCTAGAATGGATAGAAATATTTTGGGAATATTTTGGAGAATGTGTGTTGGATCTTGTCACTTCATTCTTTTTTTAGTTGATCCTGGCTTCGCTTCATCAATAATCACAAGCAAGTATTTTGGGGACTCATCAATCAACAGATGGTGCGTAGGTTTAGCCAAGATAACTGTGTTGAGTGTTGACAATGATTATCCCACCTCCTCGTGCTAGCAAGGTGCTCTGCCGTCCAGGCATACTCTTGAGTCTTGAGAGCTTTATCTATAGTCTGCTGCCAATCTACTTTGGGAAGCTGCCCAATTACAAGCTGAGGGCCCTATTACTTATAGAGAAAACTTCCATGACAAGGATAATGATGATACCAGCGCCTGATCCTGCTTCGTCGCACACTCGCCTGATAAGAATCGCGAACGGTTTGGTGAAATTAATCCGAATTCCGGAGGCTTTCCAAATATGTCGAGAGCATCACGAGCGAAGGTGAGATCAGGTAGAGAGGTATGATGAAACAAACCACATTGTTAGAGAGGCAGCACAGCCCGACATCACGTTCATAATCTGCTTCCTCTGCCTTGATCAACAAGGATGTCAGGACATTCATTGCAATCACAGAGAAATAGATACTTGACTTGACATACACCTCGCACGTGCAGAACTTTTCTCTTCGGGGCTTCCATTGACAATGATCCCAGTGCTGGCAGAGGATAACACCGAGCCAAAATCTCCAACGGTGAGTGAAACCCTTTGATCTCAGCACTTAACAGGAAAGGCCAAGAGAGGGAGTCAAAGGCACAAGAATGTCGAGCTTGAGAAGCACATTCTTCATCCTGCGATGATGAATGTTGCGCTCAATCTAATGGACCAGTTAGAAATTACCGTCGATATTTCATCCATTTGTAAACATAGATGGTTGGCGCAAACAAGATCTCCCATCCACGAACAGTTGGAAGAAGTTTGGAAAACAGCATATGGAGAAGCCATGAACCAAACTGTTTTTTTTTTGTCAGAAGCCATGAACCAAACTGTTGGGACGATATTCTGCAACAACATCGACATCAAGTGGTGTAGTGTCTTTTTGAGGTTGGGCTTTCTTAGACGGCTCCTGCGTCTTCACTCGAGATGGCCGGCCAAACAACTTCCCCCATTTGTGCTGTGTCTTGTTTGCCTAGGAAACGAAAGCATGCTTGGCGCTATGCCTCATCTCAATTCAGTTAGTAACTGCAAGCGTGTACCATACATCTTCAACGTCTCTGGGATGGAGACACAAAAATTAGGCACGTGAAGGACAGGCATCCACGCCCAAAAACGTGGGAAAGTATATAATGCTACCTAGCTTGGACCAGTTAATGGATCGGCAGGTCGGGTCGTGATGCAAAAGCATACTCCTACATTGCTATATCAGTTAAGTTGCTCGCTCGCCGTCACAAGTTTCGAGTAAACAAAGCAAAAAAAAAAAACATGGGGTAAACAATGTCATGAAATCGAAAATTTGGGGGTAAAGGTGGAATTCACTTTAAAAAAATTGAGTTTAATTTACTTTAATTATAACATTAGATACAAGATAGGTTTGGTCTAATGCCATTAGTTTTTTAAGAAAAAAGTATCATTAGTTTTTAAGCACTGCTGAACCTACAAAACAAAATCGTACTAGATTTTACTTACGTGCTGCGGTGGGTAGCTAGCAACATGCATTAGGGATGGGAGGCGTGATTCAAGGCAATTTGATATTTTTTTTCAGCTCATTGCTCTTTCCATGTCACCAGTTTAGTAGTGGTCTTTGAAGTAAACTAATATAGCATCACACTTTTAGTGTTTCAACAAGTTCACGGCGGTAAACCAAGTGAGAACCGAATCATCTTGACTTGGAAAAAATTGGTGGACCAAGCATAACCTTCATATTTTGAAAGGCCTGGCGAGTTTACATAAAACTAATTAACAATGACGACCCTCAATACCGCACATACGGCATACATATTATACAAGGACGGACCCACGACGCGTTTGTGTTGTGCAGTCGTCGCAGCCAGAGACCATCAAACATGCATCTGTCCTAGGTCAAGCCAGCATAGCTACATTTTGTCTCTTTCCTGCTTCTATGTTTTCTTTCAGTGAGATTTGACACCAAACAGGTCGTATAAACTAAGCACCCGAGTTGTTTGCCATGTACTCTCTCCGTTCCAAATTATTTGACTCACACTTGTCAAAATATGAATGTATCTAGACACTAAACAAGTATAGATACATCCGTATTTAGATAAATGCAAGTCAACTAATTTGGAACGGAGGGAGTACTATATATATACACACCTCTATCTCGCCGTCTAGCTATAGCTAGTATTGCTGCAATCACTCCTCGAAAAATATAGTGCTGCAATCGATTCGATGCTGCATTTCAGTCAGATCGATCAGTGTGCTTACTTGCTGCTAGCTGCACACGTATTTTAATCTTCAGCCTAGCTTTGGAAGATCGCCTTCATCGAGCTGCAGGAGAACATCAGCATGTCGGTGGATGTGGCCGGTGCGGAGATGAAGAAGAAGAAGCTGTTGCTGGCGGAGGGGCTGCTGCTCCCGGCGAGCATGGTGCTGGTGCAGGTCTTCACCATGGGCGCCCTCCTCCTGTCCAAGCTCGCCTTCAACGTCGGCATGGCGCCTTTCGTCCTCCTCGCCTACCGCAACCTCATCGGCTCCATTACCGTCGCCCCCTTCGCCTTCTACTTCGAGAGGTATATATAGCCCACTACTTCTTCTGTTTTTTTGTTGTCCCTAACGTCTTACACTATGATCTGTGCGGTTGGACTAAAATTGTTTTATTCAAACGCAGTGCAACGATATCTTACTCTGTATTAGGATTTTTCGAATAATTGACTTCTAGTTAGCATGAGAATTATATTAATTCGATTTCACCTAAGTTGCATACATAGATAGCAAAAAGCCTGATGATGTTCGGCTTTATCCAGGAAAAAGATGCTGCAGTTTAACCTCTCATGCCAGAACTTAGTATTATTATTATTTACATTTTGTGCTGGTTCACTCAAGTTCAAGTTACTATTCTATGCCTGAGTTTTTGTTCCTTCTCTATGGCCCTACAATGTCGTTCTTTCTTTTTTATTTCACCGCCTGATCAAATTACATTGCAAAAAATCCAGTAGTAGATGTTGTCAAAACAATCGACTGAGAAGTATATACATACAAATATATATAGCTTTCTAGACCGAATGTACCATTACTTGATACATTATTATATTTATTAGAACATAGTTTTCGTAATTTATATCAGTGTATGCTGAATCATGTATATATAGTATCATCTAATTGTTTTGGAATTAAATCATAATTTCTTCTCCTCAAGTTTCATATCACCGGCATGCATATAGGCTGCTCTAAACATACTGATGGTCAAATAGGAAGTTTCATGAACAAAAGAACGTCAAACTGATGACAAGAAGCCCATAATTTCTCAAACACAAAACATAACAGATTATTTATGCATTTATTTTACGTTACTATTTTAGAATTGCCTAAAAATAATAATAGAAGGAAAATTCATATTTCCATGTGTGTCAAGCAAGGTTTCGGATACCGGTTCAAAAAAAATTCCGGAGGGGGCCGGTATTTCCGGTAACCGGCCCAATATTTCGGCAAGAATTCAGGATTTAAACTTAAAACATCGAATTTTTTCAAAATTTAAATTTTTCGAGCACAAATTTGTTTCAAATTTGACTAATCTGAGATTTTTCATCCGAGATGTGTAAATTCCGGGGGGGTCCGAGAAATCCGGTTACCGCGGAATTCCACGGAATTCCGGCCGGTAACCGAAACCTTGGTGTCAAGTGTCAACAAACACAAATGGAATGCTAGATATGCGTCAACACGGAATCATGTCATTTGATGTGATGTAACAAACAAACGTGCAAGTTTGTTAAGTACGTCCACAGCTAGTGTCATGCAATTTCGGCAATGTCTCGCTTTTAGCAAGGCATGTGCTGGACAAGTTTGAGAAGCAATGTTTTCCATGCCAAATATGTGTGTCACACATGTATCAATCGTCCGTGTTGTTGAAAACTGATGTATAACCGTATACCAGTAAGGAAAGAAAACGTTGTTGTTGATTTATCACACATACAAGAAATATTATGATGGGTTGTCTCACTTGTCTGCAATATTTTCATGCACAGGCCGGGTACTACGCCCTGCCCTTTTTGAAAAAAAAACAAGATAGTATGCATTAATTAAATAGAACTTTCTTGTTGGTCATCAGTCCTATTGCATTTCATCCTTCCATGTCGTCTCACATCACAAAATTTTCAAATTTTAGATTTCAGGAGAAACTTGCTGGGACACAAGTATACATAAATATTTTTTTAATACCATATTTTCGTTAAAACTGTTGGCATACAAAACTTTTCCAGCGTTCTTACACTTACTGTGGACCCATGTGCAGGGAGATGATAAAAAAGGTGAACCTGAAGATATTGGGCTGGATCTCCATCACCGCTTTGCTTGGGTCAGTACTTGTTCCATACAATGAACAACCATGTATATATCATACTTTGAAAACAAAATCTGATTTCCTTTGGTGATTTGAGACCAGAATTGTGCTCGCAATGGGACTGCACTACTACGGTCTGCGTGCCACCAACGCAGGCTACTCTGTCGATTTCCTTAATCTGATCCCCGTTGTCACCTTTGTCACTGCTGTAATACTCCGGTATGTTACATATATAGTGCTATTATTATTCTGCATTGCCTAACTCTTCTTCAAAATGGCTGGAGTAGTTATTTACTGAACAGGTGCATGCATAAAGGCGTCATGAACCTAATCTAATTGGGATCACATAATACCCTATATGTACAAAAGCTGAACTTTATACTTACTGACCAGTGACCTAAATGACCACTAGGCCTGTAAAATTGGCATTCGAACTGTCTGAATTGATCTGACAGTATGAAAACGCTGGTCCGCAAACTTGATCAGAGTGGAGAAGCTGAAGATAGGGACATGCCCTGGCAAGATGAAGGTTGTGGGCACGGCGATTTGCGTGGGAGGGACGATGGTGATCGCCATGTACAAAGGCAAGCCACTGCATCTATGGCCTACCCACCTTCTGAAACCGCACTTGCAGGCGGCGGGCGCGGCGTCCTCCGTCCATGACCACCACAACATGCTCCTTGGCACACTGTTCCTCGCCGGCAGCTCCCTCAGCTACGCCTTCTGGTTCATTATACAGGTAGCTTTTACATACATGTTCTTCATTAGCACTTCTGAATTCGATGATACAATTGGTCGAACCCCAACCAGTGGCGGAGCCAAGCCCCGGCATGCACGGGCGCCTGCCCAGGCTAAGCTGGTGAACTCCATTGAAATAATTACGGATGAGTGAGGATTAATGCCTAGTTTAGATGGGCAAACATTGAATAGTGAATGGTCATATAGACTTTGCCCAGGCTACAACAAACTGCTGGCTCCGCCACTGACCCCAACCTAGGGGTTCTGTTAAACTAGCAATTCGAGCTACTAACTAGCTAACTGCACTCAGGTACGAGTGTCCAAGGAGTTTCCATCCAAGTACTTCTCGACAATGCTAGCGTGCGTGTCAGGGACCGTGCAGGCAGGGTTCAACATTTCGTTTTCGATTTTTTTCTCGTAGCTGACCGAGATTCGCAAATTTCGAGAAATCAACGAAATTTCGAAGAAATTTTTCAAAAATATCGTCCAAATTTAAAGTCTGACGTTTAAAATTATTTAGCAAAAATATGTGTAAATGTGAAGATTCGAACCTGAGACCTGGCAGAATACTACCCGTACACAGTACCAATTCGCTGATGCTAATTGTATGACACTGAATGCATTTTCTTTTACTAGAAGCGTTACGCTTGGGATATTTTCAAATATTACCGAAATTTTTGGGCGATATTATGTTTTCTCGCCCCACACCGAGAACCGTTAATTTCGCAAAATTCGTCCGAAATTTCGACGAAATATTTTTCACTGCGTGCAGGCGGCAGTGCTCGGGTTGATACTGGACAGGGATCTATCTGCATGGGCGGTCAAGTGGGACCTGCAGCTGGTCACCGTCGTCTACTCTGTAAGTAGCAATTAGAGCTGGCTAGTGGCAAATAGAGGTGACCTTTCCTAATAAGCTCATCCAGACTTGGCCTGCACATGTTGTTACTCAGGGCGTGTTCAACACGGGGGTCAGCTTCTGCTTGATCTCATGGGCTATCTCTCGTCGCGGGCCCACCTACCCTTCCATGTTCAACTCGTTGGCACTGATCGTCACCACCGTTCTCGATTCAGTGTTGCTTGGCACTGATGTCTCGGTGGGGAGGTGAGTTTGGATTTTTCTGTTCTAACTAAGTAGGTATATATCTTCAGACTGTGCAGTAGTGCATTTTACTGTTGAAAATCTGATTAAGTGCTGATAGTGCTGTTACTGACTGATGTTATAACCTGCTTGTGGTTCCAGCTTGCTAGGAACGATGCTGATCATCCTAGGGTTGTACGCGTTCCTCTGGGGAAAGGGAAGGAGGCGCAAGAGCAGCGCAAACAGATCAGGGCCGCGGCGAACGGAGAGCGGAACGGGGGCAGCGTGGCGACGGATAACGGCGTGGATAAGGCGCAGGTTGGGAAGGACGAGGTGCAAATTCGCGTGGAAGCCAAGTAGCTAGTGAGCTCATTAAATATCTGCTATATAATATGAGTAGTGTTTCTTACCCCAAATTTTTCGTCCGTTTGGCTTCGTACGTCGCTCGCCTCCATCACGATCTGAATCCAGTAGGTACGTACGTCGCATTGCTTCGCTCGGTTTGGACCGGTTCGCTCGGTTTGGGCCAAGTTGCTCGGTTCATAATGGGCCATGAAAAACTAATCAGGCCTTTTCAAACCAGCGCATCCAACTTGAGCTTACATGTTTGTAATCGGAAACAAAAAAGCAAACAACAATTGCAACTGAGTAGAACTCATGTCACTCTTGCCAGATCAGTCAAAATCACTAATATAAATAGAGGTAGCTACGATGTTCCACAGAAACAGTACAATCACCGCCGTCTCACCCTGAATCCGCTGCCGTATTGCCGACGACATTGAAACCCCACCACTCTGACTCTGTCGCTGCCGGAATCTCCTCGTTCTGACCGGAACTCTTTGTCCACACTTCTTGGCCTGTCATACGAAACGGTAATAACCCGTAGCAACGCACGGGCATTTTGCTAGTAAACGCATAATACATGGGACTGAGTGTTTACATATATTTTTGAATCCTATCCCACACGGTTTGGAAAGTGCGAAACCGTTTGCGAAGTGCACATCAAGGTTTTGGTTACCAAACTGGGAAAAAATCTCGTGGGTGCTCGAGATTTGCGGTTACCGTGGTAACCGAGAAATCTCGACGGGTTACCGGACGAATTCAAATTCTGAATTTTGAATTCAAATTTCTGGGATTTTTCATAAATTGGGTAACCGCTCGGTAACCGGAGAAATACCGAAATTTTGAATTCAAATTTCTAGGATTTTTCATAAATTGGGTAAATCCTTATTTGGGCCGGGCTAAATTCAAAAAGCCCGATTTTTGTTTGCTCGGTAAGCCCTTTTACCGTGGGTGCTCGAGATTCCCGGTTACCGCGCGGTAACCGGATTTCTCGCTCGGTAACCCAAACCGTGGTGCACATCACAACCGATTGGGTTGTGTTAACCATGTGCGAACCTAGTCAATACATGTAAAGCGGCGGAATGATACAAAAATTCCAAGTTAACTGGAACAGAGTAATATTAATAGCATAAGAATATGTATATTGGTTTGTAGAAAACACGGCAGGATTGCCCTTTTTTTGGTTCTAGGGTTTATTTTAATTTGGAAGTTACCATTTAGCAGGTTCTCCCCTTACTCAATACAACCAAGTCCGCAGCGTCTACCGATTTAACTATAATCCCCTTTTCCCACTTCTTTGAGATAAAGTTATGTATATTTCAACGTGGACTAATATATGAATTGAAATGAGTATGATCAGACACACTGAAACACATCTATATATAGGCAATTCCGAAAAAGGTAAAACATTTTATAATTTGGAATGGGGGAAGTTAGAAATCTCTTGGGTTCGTCGTTTTGGTTGTACGCAAATATTCAGCAACTGATTGCGCCCACATCCCATTATCGTATGATTTATTTCGTGTTTAAAAACGTGAAATAAATCATGTACATTGGTTATGTTGTATCTGTGTAATTTACAAAATTTTGTCCTAAAATATGACTGTATGTGATCTGTGCAGAAAAAATACAAAAGTGAATAGTAGATATTAACACATCATATTTTTTTGCACGTGACATTTCATCAATTTTTTTGGATAAAATTTTATAGATACACAAGAAATAACATTTGCGACATGCGATATTGGTGGGTGCGGGCAAAACTAGTTGCAAAATTTAGTTTCACGCTTTGTAGTTGAACAGGTCAGGGAGCAAGATTGATGACCAGCGCCTCTAGCATCGACGGACAGCTGCTCCTGAGATGCGCAAAGCCATCACTTGCGATGACTGCCTTGAGGTTGCCAAGAGAAGCGAGGAACTCGAAGCATGCCTGCTTGAGACCAGCACAGCCATGCTGCTCAGACAACACCAATGTAGTTGCCGCCGTGTCTTTGCTGATGTATTTGCACAATGTCTGTTCACATAGCACCTTGAGCCTCTCGAAGTTATACCTATCTGCGGCGACAAGTAAATGTTGTGTCATCTCCACTATTTTCATCCTCACCAATCTCGGGCACCGAGTCGGTATAGATAAAGTGGAGCATCGCCTTGAAGACTTTAGCTTCCATGCCATCGATCCGTACGGAGGCTGCTTCCTTCTCTTTCATAGGACCAAAGAGCTCCGCCATGAAGACTGAGGACCGAGCGGCGAGCCGGCGACAATGTACCTATGCGCCGGGAACGTCTCGCCGCCCACCTCGAAAGATACGTCACATCCCTGTCCGCTGCTCAGAAGATTGAGAAGATGCAGGTGCAGTTCGGACGGCGGCACGATGGCGAACCTCTCGATCGGCGCGTGACCCCCTCCTCTTGACGGTGCGGATCTCATTCCTGACTGTTAGATGACACCTGATGCTGAAACAATCGTCTTTAAGGTACCTTGATTCCTCCAAATCTTTCCTTTTGATGAACTTGCGATATCCCCATACAGTTTTGGGGCCGTATCTATCAAATCCAGGGCATGTCTTGCTGTGCAACGCCACCGGCTCTCCATCGTGGTCAAGTAAACTGAAGGAGAGTTTCGCCATGACGTCCTTACCATCGATATCATCATCACGCTGCACATAGATGCTAATCCAGTCAGCGTCCTCCAGGGCGGCACCGTCTGCGTAGTATTTGATATACCAGTGATGGCCTGCGATGACGAAGGGTTCGGAACTGATGAAGGTCCCGCTGCCCAATCCCTTCGTCAGGGAGTACCCATCGATCTTGAGGTCGTGCCACCCGGACACGGCATCGGCCACAATGGCCGACGCTGAGGACGGAGAGGAGCTGGACATGACAGGCCGGCCGGCCGCCCTACTACTAGATATAGACAGCAGTAAAATAGAACAAAGCTCGAGATCGTTGCGTTGCAAACCGGCAAACCCTGGTGCGCTCGTGAGGTTCTTATATACGGTGATGCTCCCCCGGCGGCTATCCGGTATGCATGTGGTGTGCGAGATCAATCCGGAGGAGACGGTGAGTGCTAGTCGTAGGCATATACATACGACTCCGTTTAGTTTAGGTCTGTATGATATACAAATACAGTCCAAATAATTTTGCTTAGGAAAGGTTGTCTGAGTTCATGTCCGAGTAGGTCTGGTATGTAGGTTTTTTCTTTTTCTTTTTGAGCAACTTTGCGTCGATTCATTAGCAGTATAGCCGAATTTAGCTTCTACATGCATGGTTCGTCGACATCCTCGCCGAATTTCTCGCTCCAGTGTCCTTTTTTTACAACACTTGAACTTCAGCCTAACAAAAGCGGCTAGTGTTAAGAAAGATCAGGCACCTAAACAATCTGACACACGGACGGTTCTGCAATCGGATCAGATGGTAATCTGTCGGATGCCGTCAGGCCCAGACGGCAAGCAGGGACATGAGGCCAGCCCCGAGCAGCAGCGAGACGTTGAGACCGAGCTGCAGCCGCGCGCTGCTCTGCACCCTGGCCTTCGTGAAGTCCTCGGCGAGGATGTCGGCGAGCGCCATGTAGACCAGTATCCCCGCCGCCGCGGCCTCCAGGAAGCCCTGCACTACCAGAGCCGTCGGGCTGGTTTCGTCGTACACGGAGGATATCGCGATGCCGACGCCGATGCCCACCGGGGTCGTCAGGGAGAAGAGCAGCGCCATTGCCACCACGGACTTCAGCCGAAACTTGGCCTGCCATTTTAAGGAAAACAGAGAGCTTATTCGAAGTGTTTAACCAAATTCATTCAGTGGATCAACACGTACGTGGAGAGAGTATGCATGGTGTGCTCACCTGAACAATGCAGCCGCCGAGCCCGATGCCCTCGAAGAGCTGATGGAACGTTAATGCCGGGACGAGCGGCCGCACCGTGCTCGGAGAATCGGAGGCGCCTAGCGACATCCCGATGATCAGCGAGTGCACCACCACCCCTAGCTCCAAAACCTTCAAAACAATAATATGAAAATTAAGACCATCAAATTCAACCTGCAAATTTGCAACGCTCCGTTTCCTTGTCGTTCTGAATAAAACGCTCTGCTTCTTCAGTGTAATCCCACTGAGAAGATCGTACTCGTACCTACCTGAGAGATGACGCGGTGGCGCACGAGCTCGTCGCCGTCGGGCGGGGCGGCCAGCACGGACATCCCATGCGCGTGCCCGTGCCCGTGCCCGTGCCCGTGGTGCTCGTCCGAGGTCTCCAGGTCCCGGGCGTCGGCTCGTTGGTGACCGCGGCGGCCCACTTGGCGTTGGTCCTGTGGAAGTACCCCGTGGCGACGGTATCCACCATGAGCGTGGCGATCGCGGCGAGCATGGCGACCAGCCCGGCGAATGGGAGGCACGGGGAGCCCAGAGCCTCGAAGGCCGCGGGCAGGATGTGCACCAGCCCCGTGGCGAGGATGACGCCGCCGGCGAAGGCCTTGACGACGAGGAAGAGGTCCGTGTCCGGCCGGAGCGCCGGGACCCTGCGGCCCAGGGACGGCACGCCCGCCCCGATCGCGCTCCCCGCGAGGATGCTGGCCACGGCGATGATCTTGAGCCGCAGCGCCTGCGCCTTGTCGCGGCCCGTATCGTCGGGTGAGCAGTCGTCGTTGTCGCGGTCGGCGACGGCGAGGGCCGGCAGGACGGCGGCCAGGAGGCAGAGCGCGGCGAGCCCGCGCGAGGCCATCCGCTGCCCGCAGGCCGGAGTACGAGTGTGCATGCGACAGAGGTTGGCACGTGCGCTCCTTTGCTCACTCTGACTACAAGGATCTTGTAGCACAAACTAGGCTGGCAGCTCCAGCGAATCAGTTTCGGAGGGTTGGCTGTCGCTGCAACTTGCTGGTCATCAACGGCGGTTCCCAGATGACTTCAGTGTATCCAGCATGCTTCGATGCAAACGAAAGCATTGATGGCTTGGACGTTTGCTAGCTCGCGCGGCCAAATTGATGCAGGCGGTCAGAACGGAGAAAATAAAATTGGGAATGGTTGCTTTTTATTTTTGACAGCATATTATTAAATTAATATTGGACATGATTTTGACAACTTAAAGCTTTATTCATCAAATAATGGTTAGATCATCTACAAGTAATTGTTGAATAAAGCTAGGGACATCCCCTTCCCAACGAGAAGAAACATTAGATTCAAAAGCAGCTTTTGCCAGGCAATCGGCTACCATATTTCCTTCCCTATGACAGAATTGGAAAGTGAATCTTCCAAAATCTTTAGCCAGCTGTATGCATTTAGTGTAAAACGTGATGGTTCCTTTTTTTTTGTGAGTGAAACCTGGAGTTTATTCATTAGTAACAGAGTTACAATCAGCTAATACAAGGTTTGAGATGAAAGCCGGCTCTTGATGCAACCAACAGCTATTGTTGTGCTCAGAGCGCCTGTAATAGCCAAGGCGTGTGCAACTCTATTTTGACCTCTACTAACTTTAATAGGAATAAACTCCCTATCCTCCATTAGCAAAAAAAACTAACTTTCTCATCCCGCAAAATGACCGATCGCTAAGAGAACCAATCCAAAAAAACAAAAAAAATCCGTGATGGTCACGATCGCTAAAAATACCAATCTCGATCACTAAAAAACGATAGCCCAACTTTTTTAGCCTCAGCCCCTCTTTTATTTAAACTTCAAATATATAAAGGGATATTCCCACCCTCAGTGGATGTGGACCTACTAGCCACACTAAACGGTCATTATCATTGTGGACAGCGTACCTTGCTAGGTTATGAGCCTCCTAGTTTAAACATCACGTTTGAAAACCAGAGAAATCCCAGAACTCACAAATTGGGCAGGTTCGGTGGAAGACAAGGTCCAGTTATGGCTACTGCACTTTTGTTGGTGGCAGTCTTGTCACTTGTATAAGTAAGAAGCAAAGTGTGGTGGCGAGATATATAGTAGAAGCAAAATTTCGAGCTATGGCACATGGAATATTTGAGCTACTTTTATTGATGGAGTTGGGACTCTTGAAACGAAAACCATTGATGATGTACTGTTACAATAAAGCCTCCCTGATATTGCTCATAATCTAGTGCAACATGGTTGGACAAGACATATATGCTTCCTGCTTTTACAATTACTTTGCGTTCGAAACGGCTATCTCTCGAGCGCGCAAGCGCTCGCTCGTTTCTCTGCCCTGTCGCGTGTCGTGTCCGATCTATTCCCTTTCCGTTTTTGTTTCGGGTATCGCTTTCCTTTTCTGGCTATTCCCTTTTCTAGCGATTCAAATTATTTTGAAATCGAGCCGTGGTCGCGAAGAGCTATTCACTTTTCTTCTCATCGTCTCTCCCCCGCGCGAGGTGTGCCCATGGCGTCCGTCGCCGTCTTCTAGGCTATCCCCGGGCGGATTCGAACTGCGGTGAACCGGAGTCGCCATTTCTCGGTCCGCATCTCCGCATCCTCGTCCGTCCCCGCTCGAGAGACGGCCGTTTCGCTAGGGTCCCGGGTTAGTTCCTTCTCGCCTTCCTTTCTATCTCCGAGCGGCCGCCGGCCATGGCTTCCGCCGCCTCTCCTAGTTTCTTCCCGGTCGGATTTGTACCCTCCCCGCCTCGATTTGCATCCCGCATCATACTCTATTCACTTTTCTATTTGCTCTCTGTTTTTCGTGCAGATCTGAAGGTTCGCACTGGCGAGCAACCGCGAGAGCTTTACTCCATCCGTCTAGTGAGTACGCTTATTCTATTTTGTGTGGCTCGTGAACTAGTTGATGTCATGTAGTTACTGGATATTCGTATTGGGGTTTCCCCTTTGTAGGCGCATTCATCTACTAAAAAAATGCGCGCTGAATGATTAAAGTTAGGGTTATCTCCGGCGGCGTTCTTGTTTTTTGTAGTACATAATTGTGTGTGTATGATTTTTACTGTTGAAATTGTTCAGAACTCTGCAGGCAGAATTGTAGTGTTTCAGGTCTTCAGTTCACTCTGTTGTTGTTGTTGAAATTGAGTTAGCTTCAGAATTTTGTTTGTGTAATTCGTGACCAGATACTAGTTGGAAGTTGAGATTGAGTCAACATCCCATGATCTCATTTATTTTAGTTTTAGTATATAGATAGTTTACTGTCTGAGGAGTAACTTTTTAGTGTGCATTTGTTCAATTAGTCGATGAATAATTTTCTGCCAGATGTGATTTTGTTTAGCCTAAAGTTTTACAGGTGTGGTATGATTGTTGGCTATATGGTTGTGATCCTTATATGCAGCGTTGTTCAATTATATGCATTTAAGTTTGGTTGGTTAGTTTTTATTCAAACAATTTTCTACTTTTTGTGAGCTAGACTGTCTTGAGTGGTTGTTACTACAAATTCCTTAGTGATATCAGTAGGCAATTAATTCTTGAGATTGTTGGATTATATGTTTTGTAGATTTTATGTCAAAATGGCTAGCAAAAGTAAGTGCAATGTTCTAGAAGTTGAGGGCGGCCTAGCCAGAGCAAAGGATCGTGTAAGGAACAGAGCTTCTCCCGCTTGTGTTGTCAATCTGAATGATGAGCTCAGTCCTGAGCAGGAGTATGCTGTCAGGGACATGGGTTTGGGTAGCATGCTCGACATCAAGTGTTCAATTCTTCACAATTCTCTGATCAATTGGTTGGCTCCAAAGTACCATAGATTCTCTCGATCATTTGTATCCCTGGTCGTGGTAGGATCCCTCTGAACTTATCATCAGTGTACCATTCAATGGGGCTTCCACGCGGCGATGTTCCTGTCAGATACGCGTTGGATAAAGAGGTCGAGGCACGTCTCCGTCCCGTTCTCTTTCCTGGTCATGCGAAAACTCATGAGACTACGAAAGTTTTCACTATTCTCAAGGATATGATCACAGCAGAAAAACCGTTCAAGCTAATATATATAATGTATTTGATTTCAACTGTGCTAGCTCCAACATCTCTTAACAAAGTCAGCAGCAGATGTTACCCTGTCATGGTAATAGTGTTATTTTTGTTCATTTTTTATCATGTTAGTTCCTCTTTTTTGCATGGCCCATTTCATTTCCTGAATTTTAGGTTGTTTAGTTGGTGCTGTGTTTATCTTCTGACTGTGTTTCACTATATTTTTTTGGTGGCTTACAAGATAAAGTTGATGATGTGAAGGACATGAACTTATGTCAGTTCGTTTGTGACAAACTGCACGAAGAATTATCTGTGGGGAAATTATCTGCAGCGTGTCTTTTACACATGATTGTACGTCTGGCAGTTTTGTTGTGATGAATTTATTGTATTTTATTTTTTGTCGGTCGTTTTGTTTTTGATATATGTGGAGCTTGTTTGGACAGAGTATACTCAAGTTATAACTTTTGTTATTTTGATGTATTTTATGCATATGCAGCTTCTCTACGTTGACTCCTTAGATGTAAGCGGATTGAACATTGATTTGCCTGAGGGAACTTTCCTTGTCAATATTTGGTCAAAAGAAAATATAGACATTGTGTTAGATGCTGATATGAAAAGGGACTATTCTGGATTTGGCAACTTGGAGGTAAGTTGAATTTTTTTAACACTATTTGTCTTGTTGATAATTGGGTTACTGAAAATGGCATTGTTAGTTATTTATTATTTTATTTGTTCATTTCATTCACAGCTTAAGCCACATCTTGCCATAGACCATTGTTTTTTTGGTGGTAATGATGGTTTCCAAGGTTTTATTGATACCAACTGTGCTCGCAATTGTCCAAAGGCTATGAGTATTTCAGATCTTATTTTTTCTTTTACTGTTTGCTGCTGTGACATTCTTTATTTTTTTGGTAATTTTACAGTGTTAATTTTTTAATGAAAAATGCAGCGTAAAGAGAAAGTTGCTAGATTGGTGGGAGAGTTTTCTGCTGGAATGACTCGTCTTTTGGCCACGCTGGTCCAAGGTTGGACAGAAGTCGATGATTGTGATACAATAGCTGTTGAAAAATCATTTGGGGAAATCTCTCGTCAGTTTGGTGTTGATGGATCACCTAATGTAGCAAGTGCTAACAACAATCTGGATAGTTTTACTGCTGGCGCAAAGAAGGCTGGTGATATCCCTAGGCCATCAGCTAGCGCAAACAAGAGTCTGGCTACTTCTAGTCCTTCTGCTACTAAGGCTGCCGATACCCCTATGCCATCACCTAATGTAGCTAGCCCAAACAATAATCAGGCTACGTCTAGTCCTTGTGCAAAGAATACTCCTGATATCCTTAGCCCATCTACTCATAGTTCTTTGAAAGGTTACACATTTGATAATGTGCAGATCATGAAGTCACCAGGTAAGGAGGCTACAAATTATAACATCAATATTTTGTTGCTTGTGATATGTCACCATTCAGTAGAATTGATTCTTATGTTTTGGTATGATGCAGCTTCTGTGACGGGCCGTGTCACCCGATCTTCATCAAGTTCTATGAGGGCTAGAGACTTTAGCCATGATCACGTTGAAAACATGGACTGTGAAGCTAAACAAATCGTTTCATCTGGGTCTGGCAGCCAATCCGGTGGTGAGGATGACGCAGTTCGTTTTGTCAGGAAACCGAGAGATCTTTTTGTTCAGAAGGAAACTCTAGATGTTGGAGGCAGTGTCGGGGCTCACAGCCACGATGCTGATGGAGCTGTTCCCAAAGTGATTGCTACTGATATTGATAACAATGATCTTCATGACACATCAGTTGCTCATTTAACTTCAGAGGGTCACAATGTTGGTGGAAATAAAAATTTGGCTGATGAAACTATAACTGCATGTCCTACCACTGAACCAGGTAGTTACGTGATTTCTTGCATTGATTTTTGTGAAACTTGTTGACACAGTAGTTCTTCAAGACAAAGTTTGTGGTGACCTAACAGATGATCACCCTCCAGCAGCAAAAAATATTCTCACTACAGGCATATACCAGTCTGGTCATAAGAAGAGGAAAACGAAAGATAATTTTCCAACAGGAATTGCAAGCTCCTATGATGATGAGGTTGTTGTGAGGAAGAAACCAAGAGTTGCTACACCCAAGAGGTATGATTTTTTTACTTACCTTTCTATCAATAAACCATTATGCTTTTTTTTGTTGCTGTTATGTACTGCCATTCTGCAGTACTCATCAATTCTGATATTTAAATGTTTTTGTTATGTAGGAAAGCCAGAAAAGTTGAGCAGAAGGGAACAAGATCTTCACCCGGTTTATAGTGAAGGAGAATGTCAATACGGGGCCAAGCTGTGAATCAAAAGCAGCCACTGCCAGTGCAGTTGAAGGTGGGAAGGATGTTTCTGATGTTTGTCACCTTTTTAATGTTGATTTGTACAGCTTAATATTTTTTGTGCAACTAGTGTTATCAGAAGAAATTATGTAGCTCATAACCATTTTGTCTTACACTCTGAATTGGAAATTCCAGCAGAACATTCTATTGAAGTCCCTATTATGACTGAAGTTGTTGACAGTAGCATCGAGAAGATGGATGTAAATGCTTCAAGTATTTTTTTCGTAATAACGTCAATATTTTTTTGGGATCTTTTTGAAGTTTTCTTGTCTGTTATAATGATATAGTCTTTTGTCGGTAATAATTTATGTGTCTGGTAACATTTTTGTAGTACTTATTTGTCATTGGTAACTTTTAGTCTAGCGTGCTGTTAATAATGCTTTCTTTTTTAAGCACCCCACCGCGGATAGCTTTGCTAGGTATGTTATTGGTAACTTTTAGTCCACGGGGTTGGTAACAATACCCCAAGTGTCCTATCCGCAACAACTTACTTGACATGCGACTGATTAGTAGTACGAGGGGATATCCCATTTGTAACATTTTTGTTTTAGATTTAGTCATGTTGCTTAAGTAGACCACGCCCTCGGTAACTTGTATGGTACAACATCAGTAATAAGTAATGTGTATCGCATGGTCGATAATGTTATGTTGCCATTGGTAACTTTGGTAACTTCTAGTCTAGTGTGCTGGTAATAATGCTTTTTTAAAGCATTCCACCCCCGATAACTTGCTAGTTGTGCGACTTGTAACTTTTAGCCTATGGGATTGTTAACAATACCTCCAAGTCTCCTAACCCCGACAACATGCCTGACGTGCGAATGATAATAGGGGGGATAGCCTTGGTCATATTGATTAATTAAACTACACCCTCGGTAACTTGTATGGTACAACATCGGTAATAATTGATGTGTATCGCATGGTCGATAACTTTATTCTTACGAGCTTGGTAAAAATTTGTATTACTTTCTTTGTCATTGGTAACTTCTAGACTAGCGTGTTGGTAATAATTCTTTTTTGAGCATCCCACTTGATAACTTGCTAGGTATGTGATTGGTAACTTTTAGCCTACGGGGTTGGTAACAATACCTCCAAGTCTCCTAACCCCGACAACTCAATCAACATGATAAGTAAACCATAACTTTGTTAACTTGTACGGTACATCATCGGTAATAAATGATGTGTATCGCACTGTTGATAACTTTTATTGTCATACGTCTGGTAACAATTTGTAGTATCTGTTAGTCATTGGTAACTTTAAGAGTCCTATCTCCAACAACTTACCTGACATGCGATTGATAAATAGTACGAGGCGATATACCGTTGGTAACTTGTTTGCTATAGATTGGGTTATATTTGCTTGCGTATATGATGCATGTAAAATGCATACATGAACTTCGCACTATATTACTTTTATTCCAATCATATTTGCATCATATAAGGATTATATCAATGTTTTATAATGATTTTTGGGAATATTATATTTATTTCCTATTTTTATGCAATTAACCATGCGCAGGCAGAAAACCTATTTCTTTATTTTAATGTTTCAGGGACCCAAACGTCGTCCAAATGACCTGCAAATTTATGAGCGTCAATTTTTGGAAGGAAGAAGACTTGGGAGCGAAGGAAGCAAACAAGTGGACATCCGAGGGCCAAAATAGGTGGGCCCACGCGGCCCATGTACCTGGCCGCGTGGGACCCCTCCTTTTGGGCCTCGTGGCTCCGCTGTCGTCGATCTTTTCTCCACCGACCTCGTCTTGACCTAAAAACACCTATATAAAAAGTCCCCCGACGTTCTCTGGAAGGAGCACCGCAGAAACACAGAAACCACGAAACAGAGACCTGGAGTTGCAGATTGGAGGGGGAAAACTCCGGCGGGGCGCTGTCGGGGTGGTCTCCATCTTCTCCAACGACTTATCCACCGTCTCCATGATGAAGAGGGAGTAATCCACCCCCTAGACTTTGGGTTTGTGGTGGTAACTTGATCCAATCTCTCTATGTATGATCATTGTTGAATTCCATATGATGTGCCTTAAGTGATTATGGAACTATCTTTGTAATTCCTATGGTGGATATTGTGGTATGAGATGATATTTGTTATGCATTTACCATTGTGTTGGATCTTCTATGGTTTGTCTTACTTTGGAGATATTCTATGATACATGTGATGGTTTGATTTATGCATAATGCCCTGTTTATCCTTATCATGAGGAGATTGACACCACCAAGTGTGGATAGATGAGAGAGATGTGGTCATGCACACGAAATATGAATCATTGCACTAGTGTTTAGAATATTATCCATTATGAAGTATGATGTATGTGGGTAGAGAGTGGCCTAGTGACAGAAGGCATAGGCATTAAGTGACAGTAATGTCGCCCAACATTCTTTATCTAGGGGTAAAAAGGAAGAAGTATGATGTGGGAGTGACAACAAACCACGCTAGCCTTACGAGGGTGACACTAGCAACACAAATGATTATTTTCTTTCAACTATGTGTTTCAGGACATGTAGCCGTCATAGAAGTTTACCATTAAAGCATGACAATTGTGTGTACTTTTATTAGTCCAATTTTACATCTACAATTGTTTTTCTATGCTTTTTGTTCATACGATGATGCAACATTGGAACAATATAGTTCTTTGTAATATTCCATTTGAGGATCAACGACATCGTATTTTGATTTAATTCATAGTATGTTGTACCTTTCTTTCTTTTTTATGCGATGGAATGTATCTGGTTCTCTTCGGTGTATCTTCTACACTGGAGGCTTGAAGTTGTACCACTATCTTCTGTATAATGTTGAAGTTGCAGCCTCTGGTGACTTTGTTGATTCAGCAGTTGGATGTATCTGGTAATACAATTCTCCTCATCACCTCATATGCTCCTTCATTGTTTTTCTCTTCCCCTTTGCTTGTCCACTTCTCCTCTTTTCTGTGTTGTGTGTTTGATCTGCAGATTTTTTGGGAGAACACATTGCTAGATCACAGTCAAACATTGGGGAGTTGGGTGGAGAGGAGGTAATGGGGGGAGGTGATTCAAACCTTGTATGCTCAGCGATGGATCCTTGATTGACAAGAGCAGCAGCGATCCAACCTTTTGTTCTTCGCGCTGGACCCCGATCCGGTGATGCGGGCGGCCAATTATACTTTGGAGCGGAAGAATTCTTCGAGCAGCAGCTGCGGCTTTCGATCTCATGGTTTCAGGGTTTATATACAGATAAGAGACAGACATTTTTGCAATTTTGTCCTTTCTTTTGTAAAAAAATTCGCAATACTCGTTTCTATTTGTTGGGTAGTCACTGGTCACAGCTGTTTTCTCTTTAGCATGGCTTCTTTAAAATTTGTTTGTTTTCTGCGGGTTGTTTTTGCATATATATATCTTGTGCACAGCTGCCGTCGTCTTTTTCCCCACCTCTCTTCATTTCCCTTCTTCTTTTCAATGTTTACTCGGGTTAGCTCATCTGGAGATAACGAAACTCCCCTCCCCACCACAGCTGCCGCCGCAACCCTAGGGTTAGAGTGGGAATCTCGATCTCCGCCAGATCTTTCTCTCCGTTCAGCTGCATAGAATGGGTATGGATTATGATTGCTTCTGATCAGGGTTCCTTTTTGCGTGATTTTGCAGATAACGATTTGTGATTTTGATCGATTTTGTTTGTTGGTAATTTCCGTGTTGGGTTCCTATTTTTGGTGTTCTTGAACTCTGTCCTACCCCAAATCTTTTGGATGAAAACCATGTGTCTTTTAATTTCCTGTGTTTGTCCTCATATGTGGATGCGATTCTTCAACTCATACCATGGATCCAACTCTTCAACATTTCCTTGAATCAATTTCTTGTGCGTGCCGATGTGATTCCTGTTGTTTCCTTGATCGAAACCCCATTTTGTTGTAACAAAGACATTGCAGGTCTGTTCATAGTGTCGCTAAGGAGTTGCTTTTAATTTATTATCCCTTTTTTTTGTTGGATGTGATGTGCATATTCCCACTAGAAACAAAGTCAGTAGGATTTTCAAAGAGGACGATGAAGGAAGAGTATGTTAGTTACATCTGTTGTGGAGTATCAAATATCACATCATCTTTAAATGGATGAACAAACCATTGGAAAAGCTGTAAGTACATTACATCCATATTTTTTTTGTTGTTCTTTTTAAAATGTTTGTTACAATTCAAGTTTTAGGTATGATAATTATTGAGCTTTTTGTGCGACAAATGCAGTATATTTTTCTTGCCCACTAAACTACTATACTCATCATGCATGTTATTTGAATTGTACTAGTGGTAGTTGTGTTGCTAATTCATTTTATTAGTGTCCGTCTTCTGTAAATTGCACTACATGGTTTTTTGGTAACAAATAATTAAATGTTTCAGTATTCTTTCCTTGTTTTATTAGGGCTTCTATACGAAGTTATCGCTCAGTAAGTTCAGTGCATTGATTCTTCGGCTTACGTCAAGTCAAATGCAGTTAGTATGTAGTATGGGACTGGGGCACCTCCTCGAGCTCAAGTGCACTGTTTTACCACGTGGACTGATATCTTACCTTGTGGGTAAGTTTGATACACGGTCAAGGACACTATATCTTTCAGATGGCCGTGGGATCATTGTTAGCTCTTTTTTCATACATCAAATCTTGGGTACTCCAATTGGTGGTACGAAGATTTGTGAGAAGATTGAAACTGAGTTAAGATTGATGATTGCTAATCTTACAAACTGCAAGGGTCGGTACCCAACAATCAATGAGCTATAGAGTTTGATCACTCCTGTTCTTGAGGGCGATGTGTTCAAAACAGTTTTTGGGATGTATGCCATGACAGTCTTCTTGCGCCCTTCAAGCCACGATGCAATCAGCCCTGATTACCTTCACATGTTCAGAGATCCAAATACTATTAGCTCGTTTGATATTTCTGTTGTTGTTTTGGATAAGTTAGTATCTTCTATAGAGGCGTACAATGATAACATTACAAATGTTCTGGGTGGCAATCTTCTTTCTCTACTGGTACATGTTTTTCTATACTTGTGCTTTGTGTACATGATAACATTACATCAAGACTTATGTTCTTTTTATGTAGTTTTTATGTTCCATAATATCCAATACTAATACTTTTTCATTTGAACAATTTTTCAGATCATATTTCTGGAGTTCAAGGACTGTAACATTGTGCCAATTTCACTGGAAAAACAAGTGGCCTCGCATTTCTGTATGGACAAATCAGATGGTTAATGACGTCGAGTCAATAGACTGTGTATCATGGGCGCCTACCGTCTTCGGGAAATTACCGGTAAGATCAATGTATTTTTTTTTGTTATTACCTGACTTATGTCTATTATGTTACCCATGATGTAATTATAACTGCCTAGTTTGTGTTATTGTTTTTACAATCAACAGTTGAAAGATGTGTCAGAGACTATCTTCACATCCATATCTCTCCTATCCGGGAATTGTACGCCCCTATCACCAGAGACAGATATGAAATCATTTGAGGATCTCTTACAGTTTGTGCTATCTATATGTCCAGAGACTAATCACAAGGAGGTACGTTTAGTAAAAACTTTTTTTTGGTAGTTACACTCATGTGTTCTTTCTTGTTTTGCATTTAAGCAGTGTGTGATATATCTTTACCGTTTGTCATAGGGTACACACAGTCACAGTTACACCATTTTTTTCTGCACTAATGATATTGTTAAACAATCAAGAATATTTTTTCTTTCTTTGTTCAGCATGATCTACGCCTTAACTCTCTATTATTTTTTGTGGTAATAAACTTCTGTTGGGCTTTCTTTCTTGTTCTCAGGTCACCAAGCAGCTTCCCATCATTGTCTCCAACATGCAAAATGAAATTGTGGAGTCAATGAAGCCCATCCTTTTTGAGAACATGATTAATGTCCTGAAACTTTTACCTTGTATCAATCCGTTTTCTCAAACAAATGAGGGCCATAAATTTCAAGTAGTTCCAGCGCAGTCCAAGTTCAAATGTCTGCAACTATTGTTCAGCATCAGCAAGTCCCCATAGAGAATTCGAAGGTCTCTGATAAAAGCTTCATGTCCAATTGCTCAGGTGGACACCACAGTATAGCTGACATTGTCATAGCTAGTAGTATGTCATCAGATTGCATGAATGTTGTCAAGCATGCAGATTCTAGTTTTCAAGTATGTCCTTCAGATAGCAAGCTCATTGTGGCTGAAGCCACTGTTCAACATGAGCACATTCTTGCCGTGCATCCTGATTTGTCACATACTAATTCTAGAGCCCAGGGCTGTGGTGGAGAGTTTGTTGGATATGACATTGTGAAAGATAGGTCAGTGTCATTAGATAACATGAAAGCTGTTTACCCTGCTTGCAACACTGAAGCACTCCCACAGTTCAACTTAGATGATTTTCCCATTCTACCTGTTCCCGACGACGCTCTATTGCACAAGATAGATGAATGTCCATGGGTGGACCGCAAGTTCCCAAACATGAAGAGCATCATTGACTCAATCCAAAGTATTCCATTAGAAAATGATTTTGATATTCCATATTGATGTCTACGTGTGCTTCTATTCTTGTAGACAGTGTTGGGCCTCCAAGAGCAGAGGTTTGTAGAACAGCAGCAAGTTTCCCTTAAGTGAATCACCCAAGGTTTATCGAACTCAGGGAGGTAGAGGTCAAAGATATCCCTCTCAAGCAACCCTGCAATTAAGATACAAGAAGTCTCTTGTGTCCCCAACACACCCAATACACTTGTCAGATGTATAGGTGCACTAGTTCGGCGAAGAGATAGTGAAATACAAGTAATATGGATGATTATAAGTAGTAACTGCAATCTGAAATAAAGATGGCAGCAAGCAAACATGTAGCAGAACTTGATGTAAACGGTGTTTCAATGCTTAGAAACAAGGCCTAGGGATCATACTTTCACTAGTGGACACTCTCAACAATGATCTCATAACTGAATAAGTAAAAGCTACTCTTAAACACTCTCTTGTTGGATAACAAACACCATTCATTGTGTAGGGCTACAAAAGCACACCTCAAGCCGGAGTAAACAAGCGCCACAACGTCATAAAGGAATCACACACGGTGCACACACTGTCACCTTTACACCGTGGAGAGTACCGGAGTTCATATTAAAGTAACCTATAGAGTGCATAATAGATAAAGAGTAACATCTACATATTCAACTAGATTAGCACAACTGAACACAAGTAAATACTGCTCGGGATTATTCTCCTTCTTGATGAAGCAAGAGTACTACGTGTAGGGCTGCAAAGCACACCTCAAAGTCTGAGTAAACAAACACCACAATTCCCAAGAATAAGCCATGATAAATGTCTAAATTATTCATAGAGTCACACAAGTACCCACACTGTCACCTTGATACCGTGTTGTCACAATGACTCCAGAAACTAGACAAAATCACTTGAGTAGCATAAACATTATTAATGTATTCAGCGATACTAGCAATACACATGATCACATAAAGATCACACCATGGAGAGAGAGATGAACCACATAGCTACCGGTAGAGCCCTCAGCCTCGGGGGAGAACTACTCCCTCCTCATCATGGGAGTCAGCAGCGGCGATGAAGATGGCGGTGGTGTCGATGGAGATGACTCCGGGGGCAATTCCCCGTCCCGGCGCGTGCCGGAACAGAGATTCTGTCCCCCGAAACTTGTCGTCGATGGCGGCGGCGCTGCGGAACTCTTCTGGAAATATGCTTGTTTTTAGGGTTTTCGCTCGGGGAATATATAGGCGAAGGGGCGATGTCGGTGGACCCGAGGGGCCCAAACCATAGGCGGCGCGGCAGGGGGGCCGCGCCGCCAGGTGGTTTGGCCACCTCGTGGCTCCTTCGTCTCTCCTTCGGACTCCGTGTACGTGTTGGAAAAATAGGGACTGGCCTTTTGTTTCGTGCAATTCCGAGAATATTCGCAGAAGTACTTTTCTGAAACCAAAAACAGCAGAAAACAGGGAACTGGCACTGTGGCATCTTGTTAATAGGTTAGTCCCAGAAAATGCATAAAAGTGATATGAAGTGTATATAAAACATGTAGCAATGGTATAATATAAGCATGGAACATCAGAAATTATGGATACGTTGGAGACGTATCAAGCATCCCCAAGCTTAGTTCTACTCGTCCTCGAGTAGGTAAAACGATAACAACAAATAATTTCTGAGGAGACATGCTTTCACACAATCTTGATCAATATATTGCAAGGCTCATGTCATGAATGAAGTGACTCAAAGCAATGGTCTATAGTTTGCTAACAATAGATAAAGAGTAAACAATGAATCATATAAGCAAAAACTTTTCATGAATAGTACTTTCAAGACAAGCATCAAAAAGTTTTGCATAAGAGGTAACTCATAAAGCAATAGATTCAAAGTAAAAGGCATTGAAGCAACACAAAGGATGATTAAGTTTCAGCAATTGCTTTCAACTTGTAACATGTATATCTCATGGATAGTTGTCAACATAAAGCAATATAACAAGTGCAATAAGTAAACATGTAAGAATCAATGCACACAAAGTTGACACAAGTGTTTGCTTCTAAGATAGAAAGGAGTAGGTAAACTGACTCAACATAAAGTAAAAGATAGGCCCTTCGCAGAGGGAAGCAGGGATTAAATCATGTGCTAGAGCTTTTTAAGTTTTCGAAAGCATATAGAGAGCACAAAATAAGTATTTGAGAGGTGTTTGTTGTTGTCAACGAATGGTAGTGGGCACTCTAACCCCCTTGTCAACCAGACTTTCAAGAGCGGCTCCCATGAAGGACGTTATCTCTACCAGCAAGGTAGATCATCCCTCTTCTCTTTTGTTTACACATGTATTTTAGTTTCTTTATAGATGACACTCCTCCCAACCTTTTGCTTACACAAGCCATGGCTAACCGAATCCTCGGGTGCCTTCCAACATTCACATACCATGGAGGAGTGTCTATTTGCAAATTAAGTTGCTTACTGATAAATCAGGGCAAAACATGTGAAGAGAATTATTAATGAAAGTTGTAATTAATTGGGGCTGGGCACCCCGTTGCCAGCTCTTTTTGCAAATTATTGGATAAGCGGATGTATATGCCACTAGTCCATTGGTGAAAGTCTGTCAGAAGTAAATGACAAGATTGAAAGATAAAACACCACATACTTCCTCATGAGCTATAAAACATTGACACAAATAAGGAGTAATAAAGTTTTGAATAGTTTAAAGGTAGCACATGAATATTTACTTGGAATGGCAGGAAATACCACATAGTAGGTAGGTATGGTGGACACAAATGGCATGGGTTTTGGCTCAAGTTTGGATGCACGAGAAGCATTCCCTCTCAGTACAGAGTTTAGGCTAGCAAGGTTGTTTGAAGCAAACACAAGTATAAACCGGTACAGCAAGAATCACATAAAAACATATTGCAAGTATTATAAGACTCTACACTGTCTTCCTTGTTGCTCAAACATTTTACCAGAAAATATCTAGACCTTAGAGAGAACAAATATGCATCCCAAGTCTCAACAAGCTCTACGGTAGTTCTCCACTACTAGGCTTTAACTACATGATGCAAGAGCTTAAACATGATCTACTTGAGAGCTCAAAACAATTGCAAAGCATCAAATCGAAACAAGACAATGATCTACAAGAATGCATATGTCTTTTCCAATACCAACTACTACATGTAGCATTTTCTTTCTTCCAAACAAACACCAATCAATTTATTTAAACATAAACTCTCCAAATGATAATATAATGCAGCAAGAGAGTATTATAAACAAGTGCTAACAGCTCGAAGAGATGCATGAAAAACAGGAGCTAAAAGCACTGCAGTAGCTAGTTAAGAATACTCAACAAATATAAGTGAAGAACATGAGTATTCACATGAAAAAGCGGAGCGTGTCTCTCTCCCACACAAGGATTGCTAGGATCCGAATTTATTCAAACAAAACAAAAATAAAAACACACAGACGCTCCAAGTAAAGCGCATAAGATGTGAAAGAATTAAAATATAGTTTCACTAGAGATGACCTGATAAGTTGTTGATGAAGAAGGGGATGCCTTGGGCATCCCCAAGCTTAGACGCTTGAGTCTCTCTGAATATGGTTGGGATGAACCACGGGGGCATCCCCAAGCTTAGGCTTTTCACTCTTCTTGATCACATAATATCACCCTTCTCGCTTGATCCTTGAAAACTTCCTTCACACCAAACTCAAGACAGTTCTCATTAGAGGGTTAGTGCATAAAAAAATTCTCATATTCTGTAATGATACAATCAATCCCAAAGCTTCTGGACATTAGCTACAGCCACCAATGCTTTGTGGAGCAAAGAAATCCACACAAACACAGTAAAAGAGCGAATGCAAAACAAAAGGCAGAATCTGTCAAAAACAGAACAGTCTGAATGACGAATTTTTTCGAGGCACTTAAGTTGCTCAGATGGATCTGGCCTAAAATAATGAAAGTTGCGTACATATCTCAGGAATATGCGTGATTTTTCAGAATTTTTGAATTTTCTACAGGGAGATAAGCTCAAATCGTGACAGCTAAAAATCTGTCACTGCGCAGAAATCCAAATCTTGCATCAACTTTCAATATAGAACTTTACTTGGCACAACATGCGATAAAATAAAGATACAAAGGAGTTGCTACAGAAGTAACAAAACTCCTTGACTCAAAGAAAATAAAAAAAACAGCAAATAAAAACGATGGGTTGTCTCCCATAAGCGCTTTTCTTTAAAGCCTTTTAGCTAGGCATGATAATTTGATGATGCTCTCATATGTATAAGAGTTGAATATAAGAGAGCATCAAAAAGCAAATACCAAACACATTTAAGTCTAACCCACTTCCTATGCAAAGGAATCTTGTAGAAAATAAATCAATAAAGCACAAAGTGACTAGCATAGGAAGGCAAAACAAGTGCAACTTCAAAAATTTCAACATAAAGAGAGGATATTTAATAACATGAATATTTCTATAACCATACTTTCCTCTCTCAAAATAATTTTTAGCGGCATCATGAATAAACTCAACAATATAGCTATCACATAGAGCATTCTTATCATGATCCATATGCATAATAGTATCATCACTCTCCACATAAGCATGAACATTATCATTAGTAATAGTGAGAGTAAAACTATCACAACCATCATTGTATTCATCATAAATTGCAGGCATAGTATAATCATAATAAACTTTATCCTCCATAGTAGGTGGCACCAAAATACCACTATCATTATAATCATCATAAATTGGAGGCAAAGTATCATCAAAGAAAATTTTCTCCTCAAAACTTGGGGGACTAAAAATATCATATTCATCACAACCAGCTTCCCCAAGCTTAGACTTTTCCATAGCATTGGCAATAATGGTGTTCAAAGAATTTATAGTAATACCATTGCTACCATCATGCAAACAAGACTCCATAGGTTTTTTAATTTTCTCTTCAAAAGCATCATGTCCTAATTCAATATAAAGTTCATAAAGATCTCTAATTTTTTGTTGTTTTCCATTAAGTCTAACTAGTGAAAATAAAAACAAGAAACAAAAAGAAATAATTGCAGAATCTAAAGGAGATACCTTCCAACGCTTACCTCCCCGGCAACGGCGCCAGAAAATAGCTTGATGTCTACGTGTGCTTCTATTCTTGTAGACAATGTTGGGCCTCCAAGAGCAGAGGTTTGTAGAACAACAGCAAGTTTCCCTTAAGTGAATCACCCAAGGTTTATCGAATTCAGGGAGGTAGAGGTCAAAGATATCCCTCTCAAGCAACCCTGCAATTAATATACAAGAAGTCTCTTGTGTCCCCAACACACCCAATACACTTTTCAGATGTATAGGTGCACTAGTTCGGCGAAGAGATAGTGAAATACAAGTAATATGGATGATTATAAGTAGTAACTGCAATCTGAAATAAAGATGGCAGCAATCAAACATGTAGCAGAACTTGATGTAAACGGTGTTTCAATGCTTAGAAACAAGGCCTAGGGATCATACTTTCACTAGTGGACACTCTCAACAATGATCTCATAACTGAATAAGTAAAATCTACTCTTAAACACTCTCTTGTTGGATAACAAACACCATTCATTGTGTAGGGCTACAAAAGCACACCTCAAGCCGGAGTAAACAAGCGCCACAATGTCATAAAGGAATCACACACGGTGCACACACTATCACCTTTACACCGTGGCGAGTACCGGAGTTCATATTAAAGTAACCTATAGAGTGCATAATAGATAAAGAGTAACATCTACATATTCAACTAGATTAGCACAACTGAACACAAGTAAATACTGCTCGGGATTATTCTCCTTCTTGATAACACAAGAGTACTACGTGTCGGGCTGCAAGAGCACACCTCAAAGTCTGAGTAAACAAACACCACAGTTCCCAAGAATAAGCCATGATAAATATCTAAATTATTCATAGAGTCACACAAGTACCCATACTGTCACCTTGATACTGTGTTGTCACAACGACTCCAGAAACTAGACAAAATCACTTGAGTAGCATAAACATTATTAATGTATTCAGCGATACTAGCAATACACACGATCACATAAAGATCACACCATGTGAGAGAGAGATGAACCACATAGCTACCGGTAGAGCCCTCAGCCTCGGGGGAGAACTACTCCCTCCTCATCATGGGAGTCAGCAGCGGCGATGAAGATGGCGATGGAGTTGATGGAGATGACTCCGGGGGCAATTCCCCGTCCCGGCAGCGTGCCGGAACAGAGACTTCTATCCCCGAAACTTGTCGTCGATGGCGGCGGCGCTGCGGAACTCTTCTGGAAATATGGCTTCGTTTCTTAGGGTTTTCGCCTCGGGGGCAATATATAGGCGAAGGGGCGATGTCGGCGGACCCCGAGGGGCCCAAACCATAGGCAGGCGCGGCTGGAGGTGGGGCCGCGCCGCCAGGTGGTTTGGCCACCTCGTGGCTCTCCTTCGTCTCTCCTTCGGACTCCGTGTACGTGTTGGAAAAATAGGGACTTGGCCTTTTGTTTCGTGCAATTCCGAGAATATTCGCAGAAGTACTTTTCTGAAACCAAAAACAGCTGAAAACAGGGAACTGGCACTTCGGCATCTTGTTAATAGGTTAGTCCCAGAAAATGCATAAAAGTGATATGAAGTGTATATAAAACATGTAACAATTGGTATAATATAAGCATGGAACATCAGAAATTATAGATACGTTGGAGACGTATCACATATCCATAGAGTTTTGCAAAGTCTCTCCTCCCACAGAAAGTTGAGATTGCACATGTGCCAATAGTTGTTGACTTGCTTTCCTATATTGCAGAAGTAATATTCGCCGATGAGAGATTGTGCAAAATAATGACAGGCAAAGTTTGCACAGTTGATGAGAAGGTTGATGTTTTCAACGAGTTGTTCACCCATTTACCATATCAGGAAGATAAGAAGGGGAAGAAGAGGGCAGATTGGATGTCAACAAATGATGATGCACTTCATCTGGTTGCACTTAAGAAGAGAGCAAGGTCGCGTGCGATGAGTGAGCAGGATTCTGTGGATGATGTGGAGGCACACAAAGAGAATGTTTTGTTGGAGTCCATTTTGAAGAAACTGGTACCTCTACTGGTTTCACTAGCATCTACGAGACTCCACAACGAACTGACAACCCACAGGTCACTGGGAATGAGGAGATTTTAGATGAAGAAGAGTATGAAAGACAGCTGCTTTATGCTACAATCAAAGCTGAGCAAGAGTACAAGGCAAGGAAGCGTGATGAACAAGTTAGAGCAACACAAGCACAAAATAACGTTCATGTTCCAGACATCAACCAACGCAATATCATATCATCATTTTCATCAACGATTGTCGAGCAGGAGGTGTTTAATGATATAATTGCAAGAACGCCAAAGACAACTAGATAAAAAACGTAAGAACTTTTCTCTCAGGCCACCATTATTTTTTTTACCTTACTATAATGCAACTTTAAAGAATTGTTCAACTAAGCAATGTTATCTCCGTGCATTACTTTTTTTGGCTATTATTACTTTTTCTTTAGATCTAATACTTGTTTTTTAAATTGTTTTGCTAAATACTATATGTGAACTAATAATGTTCTTTTTTCTTTGGTGGTCATCAACAGCACACAGGTTGTAGTGATGGGATCTACTTGGGCTAAGCACAGAGTTTTTGCTCTCAGTATGATGGTATATGGCAGGGTGCACAAATTCGTTATCAATATGCTAGGCAAAGCTGTTTTTGTTGAAGATGTTGAGAGAAAGAAACTTGGTACTCTGAGAGAAGGACACTGGAAAAGATTCTTTTTCGAGTGCAAAATAGCTGTAAGTTTTTTTAAGAATGCTGTTGAACCTTATTTTTCATATTTTGTTATACTGGTGGTGTGATAGTAAGTATACTCACATGGAAAAAAAATTGTGTAGTAATTTATATGATAGGACTTAATTGGTAGTAATAATTTTTCGAGTAGGCATATCATTCTTTGGTAACATGGTGCCTTTTTTCATATGCTTCTAGTTGTGTTACTTACAGTATTTTATTTACTAATTTCTTTTTTATCTATCTCTTTTTTGATCATGTACAAGGATTTATTCCAGCTAGAACACAAAAATCCTGGCAAATTATCCCAATATCTTTCTAATGGCTATCTTGGCTTCAAGCTCGACACAATGGATCTAGTAAGTTCTCACATCATTCATGCTTCTTTGACTCTTTGTATAGATTGCCCATTACAAACAGTGTTAAATAATTCATTGTCATGCTTTACTAATATGCATCATTTTCTTTTTATAGATACACTTGCCACAGTTTACATCTGGGTTTTATTACTTGGTTGTGGTAAATCTGAAACATAGACAATTTCAAGTCTTAATGCCAAATAATAAGTTCCACTTGGTTCATGACGAAGCATCCGCTGTAATCAAGAATTTCAAAATGTCATTTGGTTTGGCATACAGGCACTCCCTTATTAATGTGAATGAAATGGAAACAGCTTTCCTATCCGTTTGTGCTTCTGAAAAAGAGTAAGTATGTGGATGTCAGTCTTTTATTTCTGTTTGTTTTTACCATCGTATGCACATTTCATTATGTTTTATCGTATGTACTAGTCACTGGTTATTTGTCATGAACTATCTCTAGTCTTGTGTTTCACCTTTTTGTCTTCATGTCAGATGTGATAGTGGTGTGTTTGTAATGGAACTGATACGCGACTATGATGGAGACAAAACTATAATGTTTAGACCAGTATGTTTTTTTTGCGACAATAATGCTATAAGCCTTCTTTCAATCCGCTGATCATGATCTATTTTTCACCTTTTCTTGTTATGACTTGATTATACATTCATCTTTTTTTTATTAGGAGGATGCAAAACCTCTCCGTGAGAGGTTAACGTATTACATGCTCGCACATCCTTTCAACGAGAAAATGCCTCCACAAACAAAAAACAATTGGTTTTTGCTTTTTGATTGTACAAGTTAATGCTGCATGTCTCACATATATTCCAATGTAGAATGTTCCTTGCAAGTACAAACTCAACATAGACAGTGCTGCGGCTGGAAAATGGCTGGTAGCAAAAGATAGGTGGAACCACACTTTTGATTTCTACCTGGAGAAGAGATGGGGACGGACAATTGTGTCTGGTCCGCACTGGAGGTCACTGTTGAGGATGTTTGACATACAAACGGGAGATGTTGTGTGCTTCAAACTTCTTGATAACAACATGGAAGATGAGATGGACGAGGGTGTTGAGGGAAGAGTTATCAAATACGACCTTTCTGTTTACAGCATAGTGGACAACATAAAGCAAGAGAAACATGTAGTTGATTATACAGGTAATTAATATGGCAACACAGTTTTCATTTTTGTTTGTTTTGCTATGTGTTTCACTGTCCATACAGTAATCTGAAAAAGTTTTTTTCTTAACAGGTTTTCTCCGACATCTTTGACGTACAAGAGCACGAAATGGCTGCTATCAACTTTGCATTGTGCAAAGTTGCCTCCATGGCAGCTGCAAGGGAGCTTCAAGAAGGAGAATTCTATGAGAAGACGTCTGAAATGAAATACTTTGTTCACAGGGTTAATGCAAACAATGTCAATATTGGGGGCTTGGTATGCTCTTCTTTTGTTAGTCAAAACTTTTGATACTGCAATATGTGTGAATATATACCTAGAGAAATTATTGCTAACAACTAATGTTATTTTTTTTTGTTAGTTAATTCCTCAAGAAGTGCTTGATGGCTACAAGTACCGAGTTTAGGGCAATTCACTCTTATGGAGGAGAGGCCTCCAACACCCAATTCAAGGAACGTACAACTGCGTCGATAGGCGCATTGTCTTTGTACAAGGCATGAATGAACTGTTGGAGGGACAGAACTTTGGAGAAGACACACTTGTCATGGTTAGGGTTGATCCCAGACCTAAAGCAATCCGTCTCGACCTGGTCGAGGCTATGTAACCCAGTGTAGGGAGGAGCTACTGGAGTGCAATCAGATTTTAATTTTAAAATGCTGCAGTGAATCCTATAACTATGTTTTCTAGTTATCTATTTTTACAATTTGTAATACCTTTTAAGTTTTCTACTGAATTCAAGTACTATGTTTACCTATTAGTCCATAAGTATGTTGTTAAGGATCTTTGGGTTGTAATGTTTTTGGAATCTGAATGTATCTACATCAGCAAAACTATGTGTAAAAATATGCTACAAGCAATGATACAAACGTGGTAATGCGGCTTAATTTAGTGACTCTAAATTTGTAGTGGAGTTTAGTTTTTTTCCCTCTTTTTTTTAAGATGCACTTTGAGATGCCCCGAACCTTTCTTTTGTGTT
This sequence comes from Poa pratensis, assembly GCA_947311845.1. NCBI lineage: Eukaryota > Viridiplantae > Streptophyta > Magnoliopsida > Poales > Poaceae > Poa > Poa pratensis. Next base: position 34,880,501 of record CAMZMU010000060.1, on the reverse strand, counting down.
TCTGGAGGCTATTTCATCAAAGTGCTAAATTATTTATTCAGCGACTTTTTAAGAACTTGTTTTCTGGAAAAAAATTGTCATATCTATTGATGCACAAATTAGTTTTTGACATAAATTATTGCCTCATCTTCAAGTTAGCTACTCACAAGCAAGTGAAGATCAAGTTTATTTGCTCAAAAAGTTAATTTCATCCAAAACTACCACAAATATTTTTTTTCCTACGTCCTCATAAGGTGATAGGTATTTTTTTAACAAAAAATTTTATACATATTGAGGCAGAAGCTTGTCTTTTCAAATAAAAAATTATTTCTTTCTCTGGATTTTTTTAGAATAAGTGAGCAGAAGAGAAGTCAGGGTGTTTTATAGAAAAATACAATAGGGTTGCGCCGCCGCAAAAAGCCCTCTACTCTTGATCTAGCAGAAATCTAGCAGAAAGCCCTCCGGCGCCGCCACCAAGGAGACATCCAAGGTCAGTACAATTCCTCACCGCCGTCGACAGCAACCTCCATGTAAATCTACACTCTTTTTATGAGAAAACAGGGTTTGCGATTTGAGACATGTCCTTTTTTATTTATCCGATCTAATCATCTCTTGTGTTCGATCTATGGCCTGTTAACTCCGATCTGGTAGTTACTCTTACTGGATCAATAGGTTTTAGTGTGTCTTAGCACCCTGATATCTCTCGGTAGAATATGATTAGGAGTAGCAAGATTGTTCCTTCTTTTTTTTCCACTCCATCTACTCTTGATTTCTTCATTTTGTACTACATTTTCCTGTTCTTTTTTATCCTTTCATTGTTATTTTCCTATCGTCATTTATGCTCAAATTCTTGTGGAACTAGTAGCATTTTGCTGAGAAGATACTTGTTGTAGAACAAGGATTTTGTTGACTAGATACTTGTGGTACTAGTAGCCATGTAGTACAGAATGGATTGTAACTATCAATTACTAATAGCCATTGTAGTTACAAAATGAAACTGATAGCAGAAGGATTTTTTTACTAGATACTCGTGGAAATAGTAGAATTTTGCTGAGCAGATACTTGTTGTAGCACAAAGATTTTTGTTGACTACATAATTGTGCTACTAGTAGGATTTGATCCTCTATTTTTTTTTTTGCACAAGCATCAGTAAACTGATACATTTAAGGTTTGTTCCCCAATATACATTTACAGATTGTAACTATCAGTTTCATTTTTCAATTTTGATAAGCAGATGACACCCAAGACAAAGGTTTTGGACGTGTCAAGCGCTAGCAGTGATAGCATTTCCATTGACTAGCTCTTCCTCAAGTGAAGAAGTTGTGCAGAATGAGCCTCAGGCAATGCCTATCTGGAGAGGTATGAGCAGCATTAGAATACTTCTGTCCTTTTTAATAAGCTTTTTACATGATAATTCTGCATATTGCACAATTTTTAATAAGTGAAATAATATTTTTGAATTTTATTTTTTGCCTATAGACCCGATGTACCGAGGAAGTTACCTTTTCGACAAGCACTGCATCTTTGCAAATAACATGAAGCTGACCATTAAGCAATGCAAGTGGCTCAACAGTACATGCAAGTATAATCCTGCAGTAACTAACAAGTACTATGTGTACAAAATGACAGAATCATCAGTTCATCCTCAGAAAGCAAAGATGGTAAGATTGCGCCCTAATCATGCATGAATTCGACATCTTGTTTTTCTGTGTTTACCAGTACTAGAAAATATGCTTACTAACTTTTTAAATATCTAAATGTCTGCAGGATTTTGGTGCTGCCTTCACTGAAAAGAGCCTGCTAAAGTATATCCAAAAAGATGCAATTGAAATCCCGATTTATTGCAATACAAGTGAGTATTACCACATGGTTACTCTGAAGAAAGGTACGCGAACAAAGAAGGCTATGCTCTCTGCTGGATGGGCTGCAGCTGTTAATGATTTCAAGATGACAGAAGGACAGATCTATATGTTCATCCTCCTCCCATCAAGACTTAATAAACTCGAGCTCACTATTGAACTTCTGTGAAGTGTCAACTGGAAGACCACTAAGTTGAAGATAAGTATGTTAAGGTATGTTCATTCCTTTTTTCTGGACTGCTAAAATATGTCTATCTTTTATGAACTCCACGGTGGATGCTAAGTGTACTGTTTTGGTTTGAAATACTTCAGTACTACTTATAAGTTATGGGTCTACCAAATGTGAATTGTGTGATGCTATTTTAAGTGAGGAAGTTATTAATGATGCTGGGAAGTTTTTATCGATTTTTTGTCGAACAATCGATGTGTTTCTTTATGCATTTTTTATGGAAATGAGAATAATTCTCACCACTTTTTGAAAACCCTTTTTTGAAGTGGCAATTTTGTTTAGCCACTGCACTATTTCTGATTTTCAATGTCAGTTAAAAAGTGAATAGTTTTTTACTAGTTGGAAGTGGACCTCTTTATTTGAATAAATTTTGTGTACTAGTTGGAAGTGGAATTTGTTACCTCCCTCCAATTTTTTTTACCCTAAGATATCCTTTGCCCAAAAAGGGAATTGAATTTGTATCCAGATTTTCGATGGAAATTCAAATTTTTTGTTTTCCTCTTAATCTTCATCTAAAAGGGAATAGTTTGTACTAGTTGAAAGTGGAGTTCTTTATTTGAATAGAATTTTTCTACTAGTTGGAAGTGGAATTTATTACCTCCCTCCCATTTTTTTACTCTAAAATATCCTTTGCCCAAAAAGGGAGTTGATTTTGCATCCAGAATTTCGATGGAAATTCAAAAATTCTGGCGCCAGCCTCGAAGAAAGCCCAGTAAAAGGGAATAGAACACCTAACTTGCCCGCGCGCGAAGCCAGCCTGGCGGACAGTCCAAGAAAAGGGAATAGTACTCAGCGCGCGGGGGAAAAGCCTTCTTTCCATTTACAGCAATGCGCGCGCGACGAAACTTGCCTAAAAAGGAAATCTCACCTGGTCGGAAACCGCGCGACGGAAAGGGAATGGTCGAGCGCGCGCAAGCTAGCCCAGCCCCTTTGCGTTCTAGGTTTAGTCAAAGTTAAACTTTGTGAAGTTTTAGGTTTAGACCCGCCGCCATGGCAGCCCTATTCTGGCCAATTCTACACTTCAGCCTTCGCTATTGATGGGTTTCTGATTGGTCTCGTACCTTGCCGCCTACCATCTAGACTTGACGCCGACACGCACCTTACCGTCATCGATCGCCCGGAGCCCGGCAGAAACCTTTACAATATCTAATCTGGTAGGATACCCGCTCGCACTGAACATAATTTTCGAAAACTAGATAATCAGCACCAAGGTTTTTAGCTTCAGCTAGAGTTGATCTAAGCAGGTGAGATGCAGAATTAAGCAACCAAAGTGATATAAAACCCCGTGATAAAAGTCCATCTCGTGGGTCGTGCTGGCAACGTTAGAAGTGTTGCCATGCATGTTGTTAGAATGTCGACACCACTGAAGTATACAATACAAAGTCTTCTTCTTTGTCTAGAGAAGCCCCCTGGTTATAGTTATGGATATAATTTGTCATATTTTACCAACTTACCACTCAACCTGCAGGTCCAGACGATTTAGCAGAGTTCATGTTAAGATTCCTCCACACCCACTTACGTACCTAACTTGCAGGAAAGCGACCAACGGTTGCGCTTTCACTCGTCATGAGAGTGTTAGACAAAGAAACCGCGCGCGCCAACTTTTGCAAGGGCGAGACAACACGGAAATTCATGTTGGCTCCCGGGCACAGATGCACCCGGTATCTGCAAAAAAATTTCAAAATTTGAAAACTCATCAAAAAAATCTGAAAAAAATCATGCACGTACCTGACGCCGGTACGCACCACCGTATTTTTTTTCGCGACGAAATACCATCGTACGCGCCCTGTACAAAAATGACAAATTTCCTGTCAGAATTTCAAATTTTGAACTGTACTTTTCTGACAGGAAATTTGTCATTTTTGTACAGTGCGCGTACGATGGTATTTCGTCGCGAAAAAAAATACGGTGGTGCGTACCGGCGTCAGGTACGTGCATGATTTTTTTCAGATTTTTTTGACGAGTTTTCAAATTTTGAAATTTTTTTGAAATCTACCGGGTGCATCTGTGCCCGGGAGCCAAAACGCCTCTCACCAAGTGTAAACATATACATGGAGAAGATTTCATTACCCGGCCCCTGCATTAACGACGAAAATAGCAAGTGTAATGCTTTGAATACCGTTGTACAAATACTATCTAGATACCGTTGGAGTAATTTCTAACGCATATAACTTGATCTACATATACATTTTCCCAAGCTAGCAAGAAATAATAAACGTGCAATCCTCACATAATTCAGACAGAGCCGTATATGTGCATCAAAAACGTGTTTTTTCCTCCGTGGAGGACTATTTCTCAAGCCCATATAGCAAGCATGGACATGAGAGCCGTCCCAGCGAGCAAGGAGACGTTCACGATGACCTGCAACCTTCCGTTGCTCTGCACCCTAGGGTTCATGAAGTCTTCCGCTAGAAGGTCGACAAGGGCCATGTAGTTGAGAATCCCGGCGGCCGCGGCGGTGAGTAGCCCTTCCACGACCAGGGCCCGGGGGCTATTCTCGTTGTACCCAGAGGATATCCCGATGCCGATGAGCACGCCGACCGGCGTGGTGAGCGAGAAGAATGTCGACATCGTCAGGACAGTCCGGAGGCGAAGCTTCGCCTGCACAATGCATCCCCCGAGCCCGATCCCTTCGAAGAACTGGTGGAAAGTGAGCGCGATCACGAGCGGCCTGATCGTGCTGGCGCTCTCCGACGCGCCTAGCGACATGCCGATGATCACCGAGTGCACGATGATGCCCAGCTCCAGCACCTGCGTGATGACACGTTGGCGGATGAGCTGCGCGTCGGAGGCCCCCGCCGCCGACGCCGCGATGGCGGCCGACACGCCGTGGCCGTGCGAGTGCCCGCCGTGCGCTGCCTGATGGTCCGGTGGCGTGGCCTCTACGTCGTCGGCGGCTCCGACTGCCGCGGAGGCCTTCTTGGCGTGCGCGGCGCGCTGGAAGTATCCCGTGGCGATGGTGTCCACGACGAGGGTGGCGATGGCCGCGAGCATGGCGACGAGCCCCGCGAACGGGAACTTCTTCCACGGCCCGTCGACGAGGCACGGCGAGCCGAGCTTCTCGAAGGCGTCCGGGAGGATGTGCACGAAGGAAGTGGCGAGGATGACCCCCGCCGCGAAGGCCTTCACGGCGAAGAAGAGGTCCGTGTCCGGGCTGAGCGCCGGGAACCTCCGGCCGAGCGACGGGATGGCGCTGCCCGCGGCGCTGGCCACCAGGATGCAGAAGACGGCGATGATCTTGAGCTTCAGCGCGCCCGCCTTGTCCGTCTCTTCCTCGCCGGCCTCGCAGTCGCAGTCTGCGACGGCGAGGAGAGGGAGGGAGGAAACTACAAGGAGGATGCACAGGGCGGCGAGCTTGAGATCGGCCGCCGCCATGTTATTTAGTCGGAGGGAGGAGGACGGTGATCAGCATGCCTGCATATGAGAGACGATATATAACACACATATATACAGAGTTGTTAGTACCAGCTGTCTATTTGAATATCTGATTAGCTTGTACAATGAGGTAGGGGTGTCAACATAATTAGTGTCTACATGATCCATAGCTAGCGACGAAACATTCGGAAGAGCCGGTGATTAACAACCAGTATTGCCCATTCTAGTCAAACATGGACAAAATCTCTAGGGGTTGGCTCCAAATCAACGATGCACAGTTGCCAAAAACTTATTTAGAGTAGATTCATACTCCAGTTATCCGTGTACTCCCACTTATGTGTTTGATATGTACTTAAACTCATCACTTTTCCCTTTATTATCAGTGCACTTTCTCAAGTTTATCTCTCATCATCTCTGTCACCAAGATGCCCACAGCTTGCACACATGTTTCTTCCACCACTCTGCTGTAGACAGCTGCAGTTTATAAGAGCACTCTTCAACGGTGAAAAAGCTTAATGCTTTTAACTTGAGTTCCTATCTTAACATAAATGGCGCACTGATCTCGTGCGAACAAAAAATTAAGCTATTGAGCGGCATGCATTAGGTCAACGCCGCAGCAAATAGTACTCTGTCCCGGTGGCACATAGGCCTTCCTGAGATCTTATTCTCAGATCGATCAAGCAGGGAAAAATATATTTTGTTGAGATGTGGGGTGTCGACACAGTGAGGGCAGAGGAGTACCAGTCACATGGGGCACTTCGAAGATCAAAACATAATTGAATTTGTTATTTGAGAAGTCGTCTCTTGATCGCACGCCCTGCGCCGTCCGATGATCAAGGATGTCGTCATTTCTGCAATCAGGTATAACAACCATATAAAAGGACAACAAAACAATAGAGTGACTCACCCTTCGATACAAGTACCAAATTCGCCTCATGCTTTCGTTGGATTGGATTGCAAACTTGGTTAATTTGTAATAAAATTATATTTTCGACCCATATATGCGCAGCTCACATGTTTGAAAAAATAATTAAAAATATCACAACTTTGCACATTTAGCGACTCTGGTAGATTTAAACCTCATCTGCAAGAATATTCGTAAAAAGTCCTCAGAAATCCGAAGGGAGTTGTATATTTGTGTATTCACATGTTTAAGACCACTCTGGTACGTTGGGATGGCGATCTCGAAAGGTGGTATTGATGGCCTGTTGGTCTTGGTGGAGAATCTGGATGTTAGGGCGGCGGTCTGAAAATTTGATGGTGTTGATTGTGTTGTCCTTGTGTCGTGCTGGAGACGAGATTTCCTTTTGATGTTGCTCGTCGGCATTGCATTGGCGTAACTTTGGCACTTCTTCATCTACACTAGTTAAATTTGGCGCGACGGCACGCCGCGCCCTTGGTGAGAATATTTTGTAATAATTTTTTTTAGCTGCGTTATATATATTGTAAGGAAAGGCGGTAGTTCTAATTTGTGTAATGTACGTAGCTGAAATTCAGTTTGAAATCAATCCGTAATTGGAGGGAATGAATTTGCATTTTCTCAAAATATTAATGTAATCAAACATTTTTTTGTTGTCATAATCAGAGGAAATAAATTGTAATTATGTCGAAATGTTCACCAAATTGAACATTTATTAAATATAACTACATATGTTGGAGAGAGTTTAGTTATGGTGTCTGTAAATATAGAACAATTTGAAACGGTATAGTGTGTTTGTATTTTTTTGTTTAAATTTTTAAGCTAGCTATATAATCAGTGGAAATATATCATATGAACATTTATTGAATTAAATCCATAATTAGAGGGAATGATTTTGGAATTTGGATGGTTTTTTAAATATTAACCGAAGTTAAATCTTCAAATTTGTTTGTATTGTGCCATAAATAGGTAGCATTAATTTTATGTAACGTTATAATCAGAGGGAATACTTTGTAGTTATCTCGAAATGATCACTATTTTGAGCATTTTATCAAATTTAACTGCATATTTGGAAAGAGCTCAGTTATATTATCTGTAAATATAAAGTAATTTGAAAATGAGGTAATATGTTTGTATGTTGGTTTAAATTTTTATTTTTAGTTTATAGTCAGGAAAAAATACATTATGTCAGCATGTGTTAAGTATTAACCTATTTGAATTGGCATAATATGTTTGTATTCTGTCTTAAATTTTAAGTTTAACTCAATAATCAGAGGAAATACATTGTGTGAGCATGTGTTAAGTTTAATTTAAATTCAGTCCATAATTAGAGGGAATGAGTTTGCATTAGAATTGAACCAACGCAGCAGAAATTGTCTAGGAAAAGGAAAAATAGAGAAATATGTATGAAATATATTTAGTTCAATTTATAATTAGAGGAAATGAATTTGGACTTTCTCGAAATATTCACCTGGATAGCTGGTGCAATTTTTATGTGGAAAGTTTGAAAATTTCTCAAATTTTAAATTTGTGGTACGGCATGCGCGCTGCAGTGGTTTTGATATATTGTGTATATGTCTATGCAATTTGAATTGAAGCAACGCATTTGAATTGAAGCAACGCAGCAGAAATTGTATATGTCTATGCAATTTGAATTGAACCAACGCATCAGAAATTGTCTGGGAAAAGGAAAAATAGAGAAATATGTGTGAAATATTAATATATAGTAATCTTTGATTTTTTTCTTTGAATATTGTTGAATATTATGAGGGGAAATAATATTTTTGTGATATTAAATATTCTCTGGGAGAAAGTAGGTGCTGAAAAAATTTCAAACTCATGCGTGAAAATTATATTGGAGTTGTAGAAAATGTCTAATATTTTATTGGGGGAGGGGAGGGGGGAGGGGTTTCTTTTTTTTTTGAAAAAATCCAACAAACATTCTTTGAAATCTTTTTGTTGAACTTATTAAAAATGTTGTATATTTTTTGTTCAGGAAAAACTATTCGTTGGCACACATTTTTTTGTTTTTTCTGATATATGGTTTGCATTATTGCAATGCATGTATTAAAAGATTTTAAATTTGCGGGTTTTTAATGAAATTTACTTTGAAACTTATTTTTAGAATTGAATGTTTTTTGGGGAGAAAGCTTTATTGTGGGAAATACATTTTCCTGCATTTTTTTACATATGGTTTGCATTTTATATTGTGTAATAGATTAAAAGATTTTAATTCTGTGAATTTCAGTTTTTTTTAATTATTAAACGGCTGACTGGGTGGACCCACCGCTTGCGTCAGGCTGATGTCAGCTGTGACCACCGCGCCCACGGCGAGCTCGCCGGCGACGCATCCGCGCGAGCTGGAGCGCGTGGTTCGGCACGTCGGGCGCGCGGGGACGCAGCGTGACCGAACGGGGCGGGGCCGCCACACTTGGGCTGCCGGAGTGTCGCCTGTAGCGGCGGAAGGCGGCGGACAGAGCAGATCGACGGCGGCGATGATTCCGGCGTGGTAGCGGTGTCCCAGGATGCGATTCTCGGTGGATATGGAGAGCAAGTGGCGGAGGAGCTCCGTGCGTGGTTCGATTGGATCGAGGAGCAGCGGAGAGGCGCCGCAGCGCGATGGCGGCGGCGGCAACCTCGTCGCCGTCTGTGAGAGAGAGGGGAAGGGAGGGTTTGCTGATGCTTTTGCGCAAAAGCCCTTGGGCTTTGCTAAAATTGCAAATAGGTCCTGCGCAGCGGTAAAACGTGGACTGCGGAACAATTTCTCGCGTTGCGAGTCTTTTTTTTTTTACAAAAAGTAAACGCGAACGTCTGGTGGACCGTTCGATGGATGTTCGACGGCCGAGATGCGCCGCACACTGTAGCGGGGCACACTAACTCGAGTTACTGTTCCAGGAACAGTGCGCGACGCGCTGGCTCGCTCTGGGGCCTGATTTTGCTCCAACTTAATATAGTTAGGTAAGGTAATTAGAGTGTCTCGTGACTGTTCCTCTCAGAATAATCATTACGTCTACTACTCAGTAGGTGACCGCCTAGTTTGTGTTTGGGTTTCATCCTAGTTATGTCATTGTTCGAATGGGCTTTCTAGAGAAAAGGCAATAGATCTTCTTTAGAAGAAAACAACAGATTCAATTTATTACAAGTATCCCAGCTGGACTGCTGAGGGATGCCCAATATGAAAGATTAGCCCTAATATGGTTTTAAAGGAGTAAATGGCACAGGGGTCACACAACTCGTCCGCTATATGCACTTAAGTCACACAACTGGAGAACGGGATTTTTTGGTCACACAACTGAAAATTTGGTGCACGCAGGTCACAAACCCCACATGTCAGTCCGTTTTCCGTTGCAGGAGATCACGCGCGTGGCACGTGATGCTGACCTGGACACGTAATGTTGCAGAAAACCCCCCGTATTTTTGGACATTTCGCAAAAAAAATCAAATTCGGGTCCAATGAACACATCTGGATCTTGCTCCCTGCACGCATAAGATGCGACTAATCTTCTCTGAGACGAGCTTGCTAGCTAACGAGCTCATTAAAGCCTAGCACTCAACTAATCAAGCTTCTTCTCCAGGATGCTGCTGGTGTCCGTCAGACGAGGAACAAGCTCGTCCCGTTCCTCAAGTCCCAGCACAACGCCGCCGCATCCCCGTCGGAAACGGCGACCCGCCACTCCGGCCGATTCAACGAACGCCTAGGGGAGGGCTGCAGCTCCGGCCGATTCAAGGAGCACATGGCCCGACGCCCATCTGGATCTCCGGCCCGACGCCGCCCATCTTGTCCAGCTCGATCCCGGCAGCGGCAAGGGAGCCCACGAGGTCTCTGGGCTCATGCGATTCGTGCTTGGGCAGGGTAAGAGAACGCCGCGAGCTCGATGGGAGCCATGATGGCGGTGGCTGGGCGTGGAGGAAGCCATGGCCGGCGGCAGGAAGAGCTCCTACTGCGCTTCCGGTTGGTGACGGAGGGATTTGAGCCAGCGGCGTTCTTAGATTTTTTCTAAATATTTTCGTTATTATTGGACCAAAATGTCCAAAAATACAGGGGGTTTTCTACAAGATTACGTGTCCACGTCAGCACCTCCTGCAACGGAAAATGGACTGACATGTGGGGTTCGTGACCTGCGTGCACCAAATTTCCAGTTGTGTGACCAAAAAATCCCGTTCTCGAGTTGTGTGACTTAAGTGCACATAGTGGACGAGTTGCGTGACCCCTGGTGACATTTACTCGTTTTAAAGCCTCGCCTAAGACAAGAATGCACCCACATCCGGGGTGTTGGAATGGGATTGGCCTGTATCGATTTTCACCCAATTATCCATTAATTAACTAGATAACTTTGTTCTTCTCAATTAAATAGACAAAGATTTTGTCTCGGTTTAAAAAAAGAACTCGTGCGAAAGGGCGATCATCTGCTCATCCCACGAGTTGGCCACAAATCTATTTAATGTGTACTGCAGTACACCGCTCAATGTAGCCTTCCCGTTCTCTGGGCCGGACCAAGTGATATTTTTTCGCATTGCATTTTCTCTTTTATGATCATGTTTTATTTCTTTTATTGTTGTTCCCTTTTTTGTTTATTTTCGTTTTTATTTATTTTTCTGTTTACTTTTTTGGTTATTTTTTCATTTTATAGTAAAAAATGCTTACACGTTATGGAGAAAATGTTCATAGTATTTGTAAACTTTGTTCATGGTACAAAAAGGTATATTCAAGGATAAAATATTTGCACCAATTATGAAAAATGTTTACAATTTTTAATAAGAGTTCATGACTTAAAGAAATCATGTTCACCGATTTGAAAAATGTTGACGAAGGTTCAATTTTTCTCACTTGGTTCAAAGAAATGTTCACAGTTTCGAAAATATGTATGTTCACGGGTTCGAAAAATGTCCACCAATTTTTATAAATGTTCAAAAAAACTTCTCGACTTTGGAAAAAAGTATGTTCATGGATTTGAAACTTTTTACGGGTTCGATTGTTTTTCACTTGGTTCAAAGAAATGTGTGTTTCGAAAATCTGTATGTTCAATGGTTCGAGAAGTTGTTCACGGGGTTCAAAAAAATGTTAACTAAATCGACATGGTGAGATGTTTCCATTTTACAGCTCCAACAAAATAAATAGAGAACATGTAAAAAATCTGAATTTATTAAAAAAAAAACGAAATTATTAGGCTGTGTTTGGATGTTCGAATTGGGCCTCGGGAATGTCCATTTGGAATCGGCAAACTCGATTCGGCTGTTTGGGGTGGTCTTGGTATTTGTCGCTGAAACGGAGTCCAATTCCAAGCGAGGCCCGCGAACACGTCCGCCCCTGGAACAAACTTTCCGCACCCGCCCCGCGTACCGCTTCGATAGATGAGGACCGCGCTCGCGACCTTGCTCACTCGGGCGGAGCTGGAGGAAAACCAGGACCGGCGACCGCCGAACGGCGGTACGTTTCCCTCTCCCTCTCTCTCCGTCTACCTCTCCCCGCTGTCCTCTCCCTCTCTGTCCTCCTTCTCCGTCCGTCCCGGCGTCTCCATCTCTCTCCAGAAACCCTAGATCGACAAGAACGGCGGCGGGAATGGCGATAGTTGAGCAGCGGGGGCCCGTCTCCGACACGACGGAACGTCAACGCCGCGGCCGCCCCAAGCCATCCTCTCGCTGCTCCTCCATGGAAGCATGTTCTTCCCTGCCATATTTAGATGTTCTTTGCTCCTCCATGGATGTGTTGTATTTGACCTCGATTTTTTGTTTCTGCACGTTCCAGGAAAATTAGGAACAGCTGAGTTTTAAGTTGTGTGTGCAGCCAAGGTATATTCTCCTCTATTTGGTCCGGCCATTTGTATTTTCTATTGAACAATTGTGTAGTGTGGTGTTGAAAAATTGTGAATTGGTAGCTTTGTGTGATATGGGTGTTGAACAATTGAGTATGGGTGCTGAACATGTTGTGTATTGGTGTAGTTTTTTGTGATATGGGTGGTGATATTAATAACCTTTGAATTGTTTTCTGATATACATGTTGTGCAATGGTTTATTAGCATGCTGTGAATAATTATCTATTTGTGCTATGAGTAAGAGACATAACAACTCACTTGTGCTATTTTTAGAGACAAATTTATGTATTGTTGGTACTTCAAAACTATTTATTTCTCCATGTGCTATTGTCGACTTGTCGTGACTTAATTTGGAATTTTTAAATTTTATTATGTGTGGAAAATAATATATCAAAATTCATATATACAAATAATATATTGTTCGTACATGTACACAAGTTCATATTGTTCAAACTCTCCAAACTCAAAAAATAGCCAATTCCATCTTTTACACATCCAAACAGGAATTGGAATCATGTCCTACCCTATTATTCCAACCATAAATTCCATTTACTAACAAACAACTGAATTGGAATTGGAGGTCAATTCCTTTCCATCTTGGAAATGGAATTACTAGTCCAATTCAATTCCAAGAAAAAATTTCAACATCCAAACACAGCCTTAGAGAAAATAAAACAATACTTGTTATTGGGCTGCACCAATGCAGCCCAGGAAGGAAAACCTGCAGGCGGAGCTCCCCCCGCGCACGCTTGAAGCTTCAAATAGGAGGAATAGGAGCTCTCGCCGCCGCCGGCTTCGCTTCATCGACTGCCCCGCCATAGCGCGCCGCCCAGATCGCCGTCGCCCGAGCTCCTCCTTCACCGCCGACCCGCAACCCCGTCTGAGTACGAGGATCCGACTCGAGCTCGACTCCGGCCACCGCAGGTTTCCCCTCTGCATAGCTCGTCGCCGGCCCCCGCATCAACTCTTTTCGATTTCAGTTTACTAGTACTAATCTTGATTCAATACTGCGCGGTACACATCATTAGTTCGTACAGTGTGCGTGCTCGACCTAAAGTTTCCCGCACTTTAGCTGAGTACGCATTAGATGGCATTGGCCTATGTGTGAAAGGGTTATCCTATTAATTGTTCCTGAAGATTCCAAACTTTGTGACTCCGGTATAGACTTCACTTATCTTGTTCATGTTCAATACCATGTGTTCTGGTTCTGTTTCGATTGCAAACTTTTTAATATTATTAAGGCAGGAGGAACATTGAAAATGCGCAGTAATATCATCGAAGCCATTTCGTACCTATATATGTTGGATTATAATTGAAATGTTATCTCTAGAATATTTGAAGGAATAGTTTTGAACCAGAGTACTTGCAAGTTGCAAGTTACTGCCGCTCCAGTTCCCCCAGGCCGACTTGTTGTTGGCCATAAATCACTATTCCATTTCTTTATCTTCTTGAAAACCCACCGTCACCTTCTTCCTCGCCTGTCTCCACCATCCTGATGCTCTGCCGCCGGCCCTGTCATACTGTTGCCGCTCTCCTCTTCTCTCCAGAAGTAGAAAGATACTCGATGTAATGCGTATGAATTGCTCGTCCCGCGTGTGTTTGTGTTCCAGCATTTTTTCTGTTTAATTTGGGTAATTTGAGAGTCTTCATCCTGTTATGAAGAATTTCAGAAAATATGTGTTCTTATCCTATTAAGGATAATTTTATATGATCACTATTTTACCCTAGAATTCTGGTTGTACACTCTGGGGCATATGGAGTTTATACAATAATGTAGCTGTTTCTCACTCATACCTTTTAGATTGCTTTAATCTCAGATCTTGTGTAGGCTCAATGTCAACTATTTCTGATCAGAAGAAACGGACCTTGGAAGCCATTCACAGCGTTACGCAGCAGCTAAAGCTAAGAAACTGCAAGATGAACAGCCTAAGTACCAAAGAGCAAAGATAGTACCCCCAAGCCCAAGTTTGATGCACGAAGGAAAGGAAAAACTCCTGAATTCACTCCTTCTCGAACTTCTACACCTAAAGGTTTTATTTTGTCCACCATTGTCCACTCTATTGATGCTATTTTTAGACATTTAACCAGTTTTTCTCATACCGCTGCTGCTTTTCAGCTCAAGCAAATTCCAGCTATCAGCAAAAACCTTCTGCTTCCGCAGGTAAACCCAGTCTTATGTGTGTGCGCTGGCTATGTAACAACTAACAATAGCTTTTTAACCTTGTAGATGGAGAAGTCCACCCTATATACTCTGAAATTTCGTTTGCTCTTCATGAAAATTTGTCCCAACATGACCAAGATGGCTTTTCGGTAAATGTTCGGATGATATGGGTTGTGGAACTCGAAATCTAATTTTATATGTGGTCAAACAACCACTAATATATTTTGGGGTGAACTTTGTGTAGGATCTCGATAGCACAGACATAGTTCACAGTGTTGTATATGATATAATTCAGAAAGGTGGAGAAGCCGGGAAAATTTCAAAGGGTTCCAAAAAGTTAAAGCTAGAAAAAGGGATTCTTTTAGATAACTATGTCCAGCGGGGTCCTATTTTAGTGGATGCACAATCACAATCTTTGTTGATTCACTCGAAGCGGTCAAAAAGACACATGTCACTGAAGCAACATAAGAAATGTGGATCATTTGATTTACATGATGCATTCCACAGGTAAGTGTCGTTCAAGATTAGTGTGTAGCTTTAAGGTCTCTTCCTCTATCATGACTATTTACATGACATTAGTGAACCATTTATATCCTTGCTAAAATCGCCACATATGGTATCTCTGAGTTTATGCGGTTTTACATTTGATTCTTGTTCTTGCAGGTTTGACCTCTATAAGCCAATGCATGAAATCTGGAAAGGGTATATTCAAGAGCTTACTAAAAGTACCCCGTATGGATCTCTCTATCTTTTCTTTCTGTTACTTTCAGGCCTGTTTCCATCTCCGTGCTATTTACTTTTATTGGGAAAGATAAAAGGGTTCTGATTTTTACTTTTTTTTACCATTTAATTTACAACAGCAGCTGAAAAGAGCAGTGTTTGTACATAGTACCAGATTATGTTAAAAATAGTGCTTTTTATCATGGTCCTTACTCAATGTCTTACATGGACAAATAGGTAGCTTGATCCAATGACCCAGGATCATGCCTCTTTCTCATACATACGTGCATTGGTTGACTTGTAAATACGGACACAACGGAGTAGGCTGATTGGTCATATTGTGATTGTGGTGTTGTGAATGTCGGCGAAGATTAGTCACATGTCTTCAGATCAGTGTGCTACTTTCAACCTCTAATCAGAAAACAAGTAATCTGGATTACTCCTCAAGGTTGACCTTATTTGGAAAGTCACTTCATGCTCTACGAGTGGTTCCTAGGTGTCCACTCGTGGATAGGCTCAGTTAGAATTAAGGCCCTATTAAAAAGCCCAACCTTCTGACATAATCCAGTGGTAATTTGCACAACCAGTGTTAAATTTAAGGTAAAGAGCACAATTATCAAAAGAAAAGGCACTTGGTCTCATAGTCTTAAATTTCTGCCTTAATTGTTTTAGACTTATTGGTGTCTACTTTGAAGAATCCTGTAGCTCATTTGTTGAACTGTACATTTGTACTACCTTGATTATAGGACTGACTGTACAGTTTGTGTCGACTTATGATCACACTAACACACAGGTTTTATGATGTTAATAAAATCAAGCCCATCCAAAATGCTATCTGTGTAGAAAATAAATTCTGTAGGGACTAAATCATTTGGTATTCATCTGATTGTTGTACAGAATTTTACTACGTGGAGTTCAGAATGAAATTTGTAGAGTTAAACAATCAAAATAATGAAACATAATCATGGATCAGTTTAACCTTTCCAGATTACCCTTTATTATGCCTATTCTATACCGCATGAAGTATTGATGTTTCCTATTTCTCCATAGGAAAAAAAGATTGTCTGAATACCTCCTTTCAGAGGATCTTCATGGGGCCCTTATAATAGGTGATTTCATATACTGGATATAGTTACTGTACTGTTAGACTATTTCTATTTTCTTCATTAATTATATTTTTTTTATAATTTGCAGTGGCAGAGTGCAAAGCAGCCTCATACCAAGGTGTAAGTGGCATCATGATTCGGGACACTGCAGAGACTTTTGGCATTATATCAGAGGACAACCGCTTCCGAGGTACATACTATTCCACTTTGCAATGCAATATTTTGGACATGCTTGTATGAACTGATTTTTATTTTGTTTGAGAGCATGGATGTTACAATATTTTCTTTATCTTGAAGATAGGGCTGGTATAATCTGGTGTTGGATTTTCTTTTATATTGCTAATCCAATACTTCCATTTCCATTGTTCATCCTAAATATTTGTACTGTAATTCTTCATCCATATGATTCATTGAGTGCTCAAAGAAACAATATGAAATAACTCAAATAAGTCAGTTAAGTAGAACTGATAACAGAAGGTTGATCTGTGAAGGAACATACCTAGTTTCCACACTTGAAAAATTCATGACGGAGGTTCAACCAGCCAAGGTTTTTCAGCTCCTTGCTAAAGAACATCATATTCTACTCCCAATCGTCCCAACTGCTCTGGCAATTTGGCTGGTTTTTACCGATATAGTATTATGCGTTGAGACATGAACGAACCATAGTATGAATTGCTGCCGACCTGATGAGATTAATGTCTAAGTAGCTCACTCTGAAACCTGCAGCTGTTCCGAAAGCTGGGTCAGTTTTCGTCCTCCAAGCCGATTGCTGGAAGGTTACACTGATCGGCGACAAGCTCTCACCAAAGGAGAATCTGAAGGAGAGCCAACGGCTGCAGCGCGCGCAGTCGCTGATCAGATAGGATTTCCAACCTCCAATGGAGAAGTTGAAGGAGACCCAGAGTGAGCAGGGTGCGCAGTCACTTAAGAGTTTCCAATCTCCAAACGAGAAGTTGAACGAGAACCGGCACCAGCAGCGTGCACAGTCACGGGATAGCTTGCAACCTGTTAAGACTGTTTTTCTTTACATTATTTGCCCCAAAGATCTATTGTGTAGTTGCTGCTGTTGGTCAACGGCAATCTTGCCATCCGTGGCTTAGCACATTCTTGTTGCTCCACCTTGTATGTAACCTGCCACTCCTGGCGAAGGCGCAACAGTCAACAGAGGCCAGAGGGATGTTCTTTGGCATTCGTGTTGAGCAGGTTGCACCCATGTAGAACAGAAACACCCATGCTTCAGTTACCAGGTAGTGCCGGTGTGGTCAGACACTTGGTTTGGTTTCTGGTGGATAAGATGATCATGTCTGTTTGGGTCCGTTCCCCACTCCCACTGCCCTCTCCATAGCAGCATCGACATGGTGGCGGTGATGCCATGCCAGAATAAGGTATATTCGGACTATTTCTACATCGATGACATCCGATTCAGCGTTAACGAAGGGCCTGTGAGGGTTTGTGTCGCCAGATCGGTTGGTTCACTTTAGATCTTGGTAGTTGGTGTGTCTATAAAAAAAATCATTTGCGTGGTTTTTTAGCGCGACAACTTCAACCTCTTTATTTTGTTGTGTTCCGCGGCAAGATCCGGTTTATACAACCATCTGGATTGGCGGTGCAGAATTGCAATGCTGTGATGTGTGGGGTGTTGCCGTAGCCAGTGTTTCTTCGAAGACTACTAAGCCGTGTATGACGAGGGCGTTTGCAGGTGTCCTTTTGTTTTACTGCATGTTCAGTGAATTTTTCAACCTCCCGCGGACTACGAACAAGCGAATGAAGAAACCCTTGGTATGATTTCGATGTAAAATCTTTGGTGGTTGTTTTGTGTCTTGTTGCTGTATAGTTTTCTGTTTTTCTCGATGAATCTCAGATATGAGAAGCCCTCGTTGTCTTTACTCAAAAAAAAAAAACAGTTTCGAGGTATCCCACGCGAGGACCCTGTTTGAGTTTTTAGATTCGCAGCAGATCAGTGGCAGATGCACACAACTGAAAAAAATAAAATCAAGTCAAAACCAAAAGCTTCGTCTCCACCATCGGAAAAGACCTCTACCCTCCGCCACTTTCCCGCCGGCACTGCGGCCTACGCTGCCGCCTACCATCGCCACGACGCGACGCTCCACTACGCTCGCTTTTCCTCCTTCACCGACCCACCAAACCCCACCACCGTCCTCTTCCCCTTCCATCTCCACTCCAGTCCACTGCAGCAGCGCAGGCAGCAGAGAGCGATCAGAGATCGATGGCCGTCCCCTCCGCCTCCGCCGACAGAAAGCGGCGCCCCATCCTCCTCTCGCTCTCTCTCTTCCTCCTCCTCTCCGCCCTCCTCGTCCTCCTCTTCCTCTTCCTCGGCCCTCCACCCAGTCCCTCGCCTTCCTCCCCTCCCGCCTCTCCTCCGCCCCCTCCCTCCCTCCCCACCAACACCAGCCGACCCCGACCCCGACCCCAATTCCCACCCCAAGAACCTCGTCCGACCCGCAACCCAACGCCCCGGCCTCCTTGTTCGCGGAGAAGGCCGACGCATCGCCGCCAGACACCCCCGCCACGGTCGCGGGGGGCAGCGGAGCCAGCGACCTGTCACCGCCAGTCGACGACACCAGCGACGCCGACGACGGGGCGGTGGCGGAGGTCAGGTGGGAGACTTGCAAGGTGAGGAGGGGCGTGTCGGCGGCGGACTACATCCCCTGCCTCGACAACATCAAGGCGATCAAGGCGCTGCGCTCCAGGCGGCACATGGAGCACCGGGAGCGCCACTGCCCGTCGCCGCCCCCAAGGTGCCTCGTGCGGACGCCGGCGGGGTACCGGCTGCCCGTGCCCTGGCCGCGCAGCCGTGACATGGTGAGGAACTTGCGCGCTTGCCTCTGTCGGTAAGACACGCTCTAGTTAGTTGGTTGTTGACTACTATTACAAATTGCCGTCCTATTTGTGTGATTAGAACGTTGATACTAAAACATAATCAATCAACAGAACACCGCAAACTAGAAACTTTCTCTGTTTTTCGAATACTGTGCTTAGTATATCTAATTTGGTATTGAGAAGCGGTTTAACTCTCAAAAGACAGCTAGTGAATCTTATACTATTATTCATACCTTGATTAAAGAATGCCTTCTCTGACTGCCTAACGATTAACTAGATGTGTACTAATGCTTGCTAATCTGCTTTCTAAATTCCAGATTTGGTACAACAATGTCCCCCACCCAAAACTCGTGGAGTATAAAAAGGACCAGAAATGGGTTACAAAGTCCGGTGATTATCTTGTTTTCCCTGGAGGTGGAACTCAATTCAAAGATGGCGTTGGAAGATATATTCAGTTTGTAGAACAGGTAGATATTAATCCGTCACCTTGATCTATGTTTGCACTTTGAACAGGTTAAGTTTGTAAGAAAGTTCCTTCAGTAGTTTCTTGGCCAAGTAAGATCTGTGTACCTGTGAATTGAGACGCTTCTTACATGTATGTTTGCCAGTGTAGGTATTTCCTCTGGTAATGTTGGGACTTGAGGGGTGGACACAAACAGTGTGCAATGTCATGTTAAAATAGTAATAATAACATTATATAGACCCCTAAAGTTATTGCATTTTTTCAGTTGAGACCCTAAACTATATTAATCTGCTCTAAATAGCCACCTTCAAGTTAATATGTTACTACTTATTTCATGCCGTGAAGTCAAGAGCTTTTCATTTTGATTATCAAGTTCTGTATAATCAGCCTTTGGTTAGTTTCATGTTATTTATTCATACCCATTTTTCAAAGTTAGAACACATAATCATGTGCATTTACAGATAGAGTCAATTTATACTTGTTTGTTTCAGCACTTAATACTGTGCTTGCATTGCGTAAATAATAACTCCTATTGGAGTCTAGTCATTTAAAGATTTCTCTAGAATGCTGCAATCGATTTCGTCGTCATAGCTTCTTGTTTTTTTTTCCTCAGGTCATATCATAATTTTCCTGTATAATTTTGTTTCTAGATAATGCCTACCATTCAGTGGGGAACGCATACAAGAACTGTCCTGGATGTTGGATGTGGTGTTGCCAGCTTTGGTGGATACCTGCTTGACAGGAATGTCATTACTATGTCATTGGCCCCAAAAGATGAGCATGAAGCTCAGATACAGTTTGCATTAGAGCGTGGAATCCCCGCATTTTTAGGAGTGATCGGAACTCAGAAGCTTCCTTTCCCTGATAATGCATTTGACGTGGTCCACTGTGCAAGGTGCAGGGTCCGTTGGTATGAGAATGGCAAGTGTTCTGTTTTTTCATGCCATTTATAAGTTACCATAGTATCTATATCTTCTATTTGCAGATAAGTTTAGTATTGTTTTCTCATGCTGATCTACTTTTGAATATCTTTTACTATTGGGAATGTGCAGGTGGGAAACCATTGTTGGAGCTTAACAGAGTGCTAAAGCCTGGAGGATTTTTCATTTGGTCTGCAACCCCTGTCTATCGTCAAGAAGAAAGAGATCAAGAAGACTGGAATGGTTCGTGAGCTTACATATTCTATTACGTGTCGCAGCCTCAGTTTTCATCCTAGTAAATGAACAGAAGTCTTAGAGAAAATGAACAGATACTCATATCAGTGAAGATTTGCTGACAAAACAGGAGCAATGTTGGAGACTATAGAGAAATGTAGCAGCTACTTTTAGTTTAGGCTTATTCTGGAGAAAAGGATATCTATCGTCCTCGTGCATGAATACATGCGTGGGAGGTAGAACAAGTATTGGTGTCACTAATATTTCAGTATTTTACTCAAGTTTCTAACGATGTCTACAACATTGCCTCGTTAATTTTATATGTAGTTTTGCTTCTTGCCACAACATTGTTTACTTCTCAAGTAAGTGGTCTCATTTTTATAGCCAATTTGTGCTAACTGGAAATCTCCTACATGTGGCAGCAATGGTTACTCTGACCAAATCGATCTGCTGGAGAACAGTAGTAAAATCTCAAGATATCAATGGAATTGGTGTTGTTATATATCAAAAACCCGCCTCGAATTCTTGCTACCTTGAGAGGAAAGCCAATGAACCCCACCTGTGCTCCGAGAAAGATGGATCACGTTTTCCTTGGTATGTTATAGCTTCTACTCTATTTTCTCTTGTCGTTGTTTCACCAGCCAGTTCAGACTGCTAGAGGTCTTCTAGCAGCTAGTGGCTTCTTTCTGTTAATACCTTACTGGCTCACTGGCAGACATCAGTTGTGTGATTGATACCATTTGCAGCCTGCCCTGATTGTAGACATCATACTTTATAAGTAACTTATACTGCAGTTTTGAATCCGTGTCATCTATACCCATTTGTTCTATCTTTGCTTTTGCAGGTATGCTCCTCTTGATAGTTGCATTTTGCCAACTGCTGTTTCCAGTTCAGATGGAACAATAAACACACCCCTTCTGTGGCCTGAAAGACTTGTCAGATACACAAGTGAACCTTACAATTTTGCTACTACTGAGAAGTTTGATGCTGATACAAAGTATTGGAAGCAAGTCATTTCAGACGTATACTCTAATGACTTTCCAGTTAATTGGTCAAGTGTCCGTAATGTAATGGACATGAATGCTGGTTACGGAGGGTAAGGGAAGACAACTTTCTGCTGATTAATTTTGTGAAATTCCTTTTTTATGCCACCAAAATCAATCTTTGTAGCTTTAGTGCTTCTACTTTGTCGATGCTTTTTTGGTATATGTTCGTTCATTGGTTGGGCCTGGGTTTGGCCATTCAAAATTTTAGTTTGTTAGTACAAAAATAGCTTGAGCTCAATTTTCCTCCTTTAGCTATGGAGTAAATGTTTCTTTTTATTGGACACTAGACTGCCAAGTCAGATGTCTGTTTTCTTAAGGATTATGCAAATCAGAAACTTCATTAGTGACAGTAAAGATCTTATTTTTGTAATCAGATGTAGATCTGTGTAGGTATTGTCGTTGTCCTTTTTTTAACAAGGTATTGTTGTTATCTGACTAATGAAAGACTATTTCATGATGGGGATATTAATCAGGCTAGTTTTGTTGAACCAGATTCGCAGCAGCACTTGTTGATCAACCTTTATGGGTTATGAATGTTGTACCTATTGGGCAGTCAGATACCTTGCCGGTTATTTTTAGCAGAGGTTTGATTGGGGTATATCATGATTGGTGTGAATCTTTCAACACATACCCAAGGACATATGATGTTCTTCACATGAGTGATCTCCTTGGAAGTCTTACTAATAGGTAAGCAGTCATTCCTCGATGAATTTCACTACCTGTGCTCCCTTTTGTCAGAGTACCGCCTGATATCAGTGTCTCCCTTTAGGTGTGACATCCTTGAAGTAGCAGCCGAAGTCGACAGGATATTG
The DNA here is from genome assembly GCA_947311845.1 of Poa pratensis. Taxonomy (NCBI): domain Eukaryota; kingdom Viridiplantae; phylum Streptophyta; class Magnoliopsida; order Poales; family Poaceae; genus Poa; species Poa pratensis. Next base: position 34,858,024 of record CAMZMU010000060.1, on the reverse strand, counting down.
AGGCCTGGCAGATGGTTTGTGTTGAGAGACACCATGGACATGATAAAAAAGATGCGCCCAGTTCTTCGCTCTCTGCACTATGAAACCGTAGTTGTGAAGCGGCAATATCTCGTTGCTAGAAAGAGTTTCTGGCGTCCCGGGGCTTCGAGGTCAGGATGACATGGACCAAACTTGAAACTTCTAAGGGAGCCATCAACGCACAGAAGTTCTGTTGATTATGTAAAATTCCGATCGGATCGATTCTTTTATACGTCAGAGATATACTTTGGTCAGATACTCGTAATTTTGTTGGTATAGATACACACTTGGGCACTCTGTTGCGCTGATTCTTTTCTTGTCAAGGCAAAGTAATGGGATGTTATAGTTGTAGGATAGTGCTAACAGATGCACACAGACAGGATATGAGATCATGTTTTGTATACTTGTTCATCGGTTGTACATTCAGAAATAAAGATTTTGAAGCTTGGAAGAAATATCAGGCCCCTCCCTTCTCTCTCTGTTCATAGTTTTGCAATCGCAGTATGCAGGTATTTATGTATTTACACGTGTGCAGTGCCTGTAGGCTACTAGCACTTGGGTCCACCAGAGAACCGCCATCTGCTTTCTGTCAACACTATCCACTTACCTGTGCATCTTTAGAATGCGACTGAACCTGATTTTCAAGCATTGCTTGTTTATGGAAAATCGGCCCCTCAATATATTAGGTAGAGTACGTATCCGATAGGATACCGTCCATGTTTGTATTCGTGTTCTACACGTTCTGTACCGTCCCTTTGTGAATATATAAACGAGAGCCAGCCGTGGGGCAAACTACGGCAAACAAATCGATCCCTCTATTTTCACTTGGTATCAGAGCTCATGAAGCTTATCACTGAGCCGAGCATGCCACGCACGAGGAGACTGCTTCAGACCATAGAGAGCACGCTGAAGTTTGCACACATGCTGAGGGTAGCGAGAATCCTCGAAACCAGGAGGTTGTTGCATATACACATCTTCCTCAAGAAAGCCATGAAGAAACACATTACTGACATCAATCTATCGAAGACTCCATCCTCGAGACACAGCAAGCGACAAAACCAGACGAATGGTAACAGGTTTAACAACTGGACTGAACGTGTCATGATAGTCAATACCGTGTTGTTGAGTGAAGCCACGAGCAACTAACCGGGCTTTGTGCTTGTCAACTGATCCATCAGGACGAAACTTGGTTTTGAAGATCCATTTGCTGCCAACAATATTAGTGCCAGGAGGACGCGGAACAAGACGCCAAGTCTGATTGCGTTGCAGGGCATCAAACTCATCTTCCATAGCAGTACGCCACGCCGATGTCTACCTCAGATAAGTTGTTTCGAGATCAAGGTACCCGTCTATCTGATGATGATTCTTTCCGATATCGGAGTCTGGTTGGTGGTCTCTAGTATTTGACGTTGACCCATCCTGACATCTCTTTTGCGGTCAATAAAGTTTGTTAGTTCCTTGCTCAGCCCACTACCGTTCATTATGAAGCTGTTAAGCGGATCCTTAGGTATGTCGAGGGTACCGTGTCCACTGGCTTGTTGATTCAGAAGTCTCCATCTACTCTTCTGAATATCTATACGGATGCTGATTGGGCGGGTTGTCCTGATGATCGTCGCTCTACTGGCGGGTTTGCTATTTTTCTTGGGCCGAACCTTGTATCTTGGAGTTCTCGCAAACAACCCACGGTGTCCCGCTCTAGTACAGAAGCGGAGTACAAGGCTCTTGCTAATGGTACAGCTGAAGCAACATGGATTCAGTCTGTTCTCAAGGAACTTGGTGCTCATTCCTCCAAGTCTCCTGTTCTATGGTGTGATAATTTGGGTACTACCTATCTGTCTGCCACCCCGGTGTTTCATGCTCGCACCAAACATATTGAGGTTGATTTCCACTTTGTACGCGAGAAGGTTGCTATGGGTGCTCTCGACGTACGCTTCATTGCCTCGGGAGATCAGCTCGCAGATATTTTCACTAAGCCTATGTCTAGTCAGTTGCTTAGTCGTTTTAGTTCCAATCTTAACCTTGTACACGACGGTTTAGATTGAGGGGGTGTATTAGGTAGAGTACGTATCCGATAGGATACCGTCCATGTTTGTATTCGTGTTCTACACGTTCTATACCGTCCCTTTGTGAATATATAAACGAGAGCCAGCCGTGGGGCAAACTACGGCAAACAAATCGATCCCTCTATTTTCACTCAATATATTGTACATTTAGGAGTGTTCATTCTCGTCACTATCCGCTTACCTGTCTCCGTTTTCTGTATCTTAAGAATGCGATTGAGTTTGATTTTCAAGCATTTTACTTGTTTATAGAACGTCGGCCCTCATGCTGGCAAGCTGCTGGGCTGCCGTGCACTTTGTTGTCTTGTGCGACAGTGGTATGAGACCCGTCAGGCGCCGGCGCAGATTTTAGTGTTCCTACACGCAAAAAAAAAAAAAGACTGCTGCTTGCTCGAAAGTTGACACCCGACTGTCTTGGTGTTTCTCCATGCTGTAGAAAGGTATATTCCCTCCGTAACAAAATAAGTGTATTGGATTTGCCCAAAAGTATTTCTTGCTTGCAGAGAGTCGTCGCAGCTGCAAGAGGTTGGTTTAGCTGCCAAATTACTCGAAAGTGAGGGGAGTATATTTAGAGCAAGTATAGTAAGCTTATGTAAACATGCTATAAGAAATAAAATAATATTACTTTGATGACATGGAAGGGAGAGAAGAGGAGAGAAGGGAATTGTGCTCTCATGCAAGAGTCAGTTCTATCATGTGCTCCTAGTCACTTATGGAGAGTGAGAGCTGGGTAATGTCTTGATAAAGTAACACATTTTTATAACTAACTCCTGTACATGTTGGCTATATGATTAGCTATAAATTATAAATGGTTTGTCTATATCTTATAGCCCGCTTTTGACTCTACTAGTGAAGTTGCTCTGAGCCTGATGCTACACTAGCAGACTAGCTTGTACCCAGATTAAGCTAGCAACTAGCTAGCCATGATTCAGGCGGGAAAGCTCTTCTTGATCGATCTACTTGGCGTCTATACTAGGTGTTAATTAACTAGCCATGAGCAAGCATAATGCATATTTCCAGATCAAGTTTAATTATTAGCAGTAGAGTAATCAGCAAGCCATGTATGCTTACGGCTAGCTACCTCGCCTATTACTGATTTCTACGAAACACTAAAGCAAACTTTCTTTTTCTTTAAATAGCATATGCTAGCAGCTGATAAAATCCTTTTGAGTGATAAACAAATACATCTTCTTTATTTTGCTTTTTTGAGGGAACCTCTTATTTCCCTTTTTTCTTTAATGTTTTTGCCGTGAGCTCCGCGGGTGCATGTACACTATAGCTACACTGTGGATGCTAACGTTGTTGAGATATAATATGCTTCTAGTCCAAGTTCTCTCATAAAGTACCCGTCCGTACATGTTATCATAGCGCATATTTTGTGTGGGAAATATATTTAGAGTTAATCCCGATTAGACCCCGCTAATCCATTCGTGATCAAATTTCAGTGCTTGCTGCACTGGACAAAGAATAATTCTACCTTACGTTTGCTTAGCTTTGACCAAACATTGTTATTCTATACCTATAATATAGGTATGCATATAAAAACATTGAATCAAATACCACCTGTATGTACTATTGTGTCTTGTTGCCATTATAAAGGGATACGTACGGACAATACAGCAAACTAAGCGTTGTTCAGATGGTTAGCTTTCCTTGCGGTGGAATTAGCCCACCATAGCGAGACGCCCGTTTTGACTTTGTCAAACTTAAGATTTGCTGACTTGGTCTTAATGTGTTTATAGGGGTAGGGTATGCGTGCGTGTGTTCTTAGGGTGAGTTTACGTGCGTGTTTGTGAGCGTATGCATCTGTACCGTATATCTAAAGAAAGTGCGCACAATATATATTTTTCAAAACTATAAATGATATATATTGACACTAAAGGAGGTTATGTGTATCAATCGATCCAGATGCTGGGTGTTCACCATCCTTTTAGAAAATAATAAACATAATGATACTAAAGAATGGTTGTCATTTGATTTTTTATACCTTTCTAGAGAGATTTTTTTTATACCTAGTGGCCTATATGATAGCAAGACTAGTCGTACACATAATGTTTCCATGCACTAATAATTTGTTGGATTTTGCATAACTATCAAAAAGTTAGAGGGAAGACCAACAAGAACCACTAGCTTAGAAATTCATAATGGCATGAACATTGATAATAATCGATTTTGTGATGGTAGTTTACTTACAAATCGACTACCACATTATTTAACTTAGTATGATCAATGTCCTCAAAGTTAAATAGTGTTTATCTAGACATTCATACTTAGTTTGATCAACTTTCTTCTCGCTAGGGTATGGATCTATACACAAAATTATAAGAAAACACATTTTTTTGTTAATTGCTCCACTATTTCCAAAGTCTAAGTTTGGTCCCTCAACTCCGATATCAAAAGATCTCTCAAGTATAGAATTAACCATCTAGATTTGGTCTGTTGCTTCATTAGATGGCAACCCAGTCGACCCAAAGACTTGCCAAACTCGGGAAATCATAAATATTCACGTTTAGTTACTAGAGTTTACAAGAATTTAATAAATGCACAATCCGAAAAATATTCTAGCAAACCACACAACTATGTAAATGCCCAAGAATTTCTTTTTGTGTAACACATGTCTTATTTTGGGATTTTTAGGTTTATTCATGATTTTTTCTATATTTCTTGCTTTATTATTATTATTATTTTGCCCCCCATTTTTTTGTAAATCTATTTTCTTAATATCGTTTCATTTTATTATTCATATTATTTCAAATTCGTTTCCCCATTTCTCCTTCGAATTATCAAGTATTGAAAAATAGAGAAGTCCATTATTTTTCCGTAATTTTTTTTTTTGCAAAACTTAAATTTTTCGAGGCCGTCGGTTTAGTGAAAATTCTACCGTGTCATCACTAAAACCAGAATAAACGTGGGAAATGACCAAACTAGACAGTTCTGATACTTGTGAATTGTGATACGACAAATTTGTAGCATTGGAGTTGGGGAGCAAATCTAAACCTTGGAAATAGGTGACAGGACCAAAAATATAGCTTTTCCTCTTTATTGCAACCTGAAATTTGTAGTTGTAAAGTTGAATTCCTAGTTGGATATATATGACGTATATATGAATGGAGGTGCAGGTAGGACAAAGTAAAAAAAGAGTATACTTGCAGTTCTGATTAAATTTGTAAACTTGTAATCAGGGATGATGTGTGAGTGCAAGTACTGTGTCATATATGTGGGGGTTGTGCATACACCTACAGTTGTTGTTTTAGACTCTCCTTTTCAGTTAGTTCTCTACAACCCACCAAAGAGTTTTATCGGGAGAAAGCCCACAAAAGAGTGATGTTTTTACCAAAATTTCGAGATCCACATGCACTGCACAAATGAAGAAGATCGATCATCATAATTCGTATGGCCGTGAGGATTAACATACCAGTTCGAGTTAACAGAGAAAAGAGCAGTGGCAGAGCATAGAGTTGGTCAGGGGGCCACCGCCCCCCCTCCCCACACCCAGCTTTGGGACAAATTGTGAGATTTTTTTTTGGAAAGGGTATCGACGAGAACGGCGGAACCGCAGTGGTGTCAGTGTCACCACAGCAGCCGGCCTTACCACCAGCATAAGAATGACTCTCCGGCCCTGCTGAGTAAACGAGTAGAATGTCTCCTGTCAGTGGCGGAGGACGGGAAAAAAATGAGGTCGGGCGAAGTTTAAAGCATACAAACGTTTTGCGAAAAAATGTGACATAATACAATCAGATGCGTACGTATACAAACGTTTTGCGAAAAATCAAGGTAGGGCGGCTGCCCTACCTTGCCCTACAGGGTCCTCCGCCACTGTCTCCTGTGTAGGTAGTCGCTTTTTGCCTTTCTAGTCAATTGCATTTTCAGTTTCCATCGCTGTTAGGTTAGTGATTGGAGGCTTTCATTTTGTAGTGAGTCTTTAGACTTATCAACGGGTTTCTTACTAAGTGCGAGGGCATTCCGTTTTCAAGATGTAAATTTCTATGCAAATTAATGTGTATTTTCGATATGCTTGTTTCGTACGTGCGTGTCTGAGCTCGGCCGCACTTACTGAAAATTTCTCTAAGACTAATATATAATTGGGTCTACCTTTGTTTGCTAAAAAACAATATTACATTGTGAACCATGCGCATGTTATATATACATGTTGTAGGCCTTTGATTGGAAAAAGTTGAACAGTGGTTGTAAATTTCTGGCGTTTGTAACCTCTCCAAAAATAATTAACTTTTGCTGGCTGACGATCATGGTTTTTTACCCTTTTCATTAGAGGGGTTTTTCTATATTAAAATCTTATGTCCCCTGTGTTGGTCTTGTTTTTGTTCATCGTTTTATTGAATATCGTCTATAGCACAAGCTCGGCCACTGGAAAAGGGTCTCGTGTGTAAAAGTTGCATGCTTGTGTGTCTTCTACCTGCAGCAACTTCAGCTGTCCCTTCACTAGTAGAAAAGGAGGCTTTGGTACGCCACATTTAGTACCGGTTGTACTAAAACCGGTACTAAAGGAGGGCACTAGCACCGGTTGTGTTTGTGGCACAGCGGCGAGGACCTTTAGTACCGGTTTTTAATAAAAACCGCTACTAAAGACAGACCTTTAGTACCGGTTTCTATTAAAAACCGGTACTAAAGGGGTGGAGCCCCCGCCGGCACAAGCGGCCGCGGTCCGTGGCCCCACGCTCAGACCTTTAGTACCGGTTTGTATTAAAAGCCGGTACTAAAGGTCCCGGCCACTATAACCTTCTTCCACCCGAGCCAGTACCATTTTGAGCTCGAACTCACTCCATTTTTCCTCTCTTTTGCTCTCCCAAGCTCCAAATTCACCACCATTTTCTCCAACAACTTCCAAGATTGGTGGCACCTACATATATAAGGGTTAGCAACTTCATCTTCTCTTCCGGCATTTCAAGTTTAGCTCATTTTCGTGCAAGTTTAGCAAGTTTGATTTTGGTGGTGCTTGCAAGGTGTTTGATGAAATTCCTAAGTTAGGGATTTCATTTGTTTTATATGCATTTTGAGCTCAAATTAAAGTATAATTTGTGGTTTTATATAGTGTCGTCCCGTCCCCTTCCTGACCGCCGTCGATCGCCCGCGCCGCTCCGTCACCGACACCACCTCGGTGAGCCTCTTTTTTTATCTTTTATTTTAAAAAATGTTAGTTATATGATTTAAATGCATAATTATTTCTTGTATAATTTTCTTATGTTTTATTATACGTATAGTGTCATGGTTTTGATATCCGTCCCCGTCGGCCCTCGTCCGGTCTATGATTCCGATGTGGTATATTTTTATAACTATTTATTTTGTTTCATGGTTATAACAATCATGTCGACCAACTTGACATAGATATATTTTTATTTAGGAGGTAGTTGAACCGGAAATTCCAGCCGACCCTATTGTCGAGTTTTTAGAAAAAGAAAACAACGATTTAAAAGCAAAATTGAAGATAAGTGAAGATCTTCGTCTCCAATGCCTGGAAGAGAAGATGATATTGGAATTGAAGATTGCCGACATCGTCGATGCTCACGGGGTCAAGCTTGCCGACGTCATCGCTGCTAACGAGATGAAGATGGATGCAATGCGCGTCAAGCTTAAAAAGATTAGAAAATATGTCATTAGTCAAGAGGCTTGGTATCATTATGCTGTTGGTTCAATAGTTACCTTGGTTGCGATTCTGATCGCATTTGTTGTTGGATTTAAATTCTTTAGATAGTTGTATGTTAGTTTCGTTTGATGTATGTTTCGTGAGAACTATGTATCACATTTGGGCACTTCTCTACTTTGGTTTTAATGTGATGAACTTGTATTAATTAATTTGGTCACGTATCTCTATTCATTATTTAGCTGGTGTAATGGTTTTTAATGTATTTATGTAATGCAGATGAGCCGAGAATGGATGTACGGTGATCGACGCTGTCCCGAGTTCATTGATGGCATGCATCGTTTTCTCGATGTGGTTAAGTTAAACAAGCTGAAGAATGGTTTTATGATTTGTCCATGTGATAAATGTCGGAATACGAGGAATTACCCGAGCGTAAGAACCATACACTCCCACTTGTTGCGAGAAGGCTTCATGCCCAATTATTTTTGTTGGACCAAGCATGGAGAAAGAGGGGTTATAATGGAAGACCCTGAAGAAGAGGATGATGACAACTATCCTGTGTTCTCTGAACACGGCGATACTACAATGGGGGAAGACGAAGTTGAGCTCGAGGTCATTGTTGATGAGTCCGATGATGATGATCTTCGTCGGGTCATTCTTGATGAACAGATGAAGTGCGGAAGTGAAAACGAGTGGTCAAAGTTGTATCAAAAAAAAAATTCAGCTGTCCCTACGCATGGATGCTCTCTCCCAGACAACTACAGAAGTACGTATGATAGTACGAGTACAGTACCTTACGATTTACTGTGTACACCTACACTCCCTGCACATTTTACGGAAACATGAAGAAAAGAGCAATGATAATTACAATGCACGCTGGCCAATAATGTTTAATGCTATCTTACAAAGCCTAGAGTTGAAAGAAATTGAACTTTCGGGTAGACAATACACTTGGGCAAATAGGAGAGAAACGCCTACTTATCAAAAATTGGACAGGGTTTTAGCTACAACTGAGTGGGAACAAAAGTTCCCTCTTGTTTCGGTTCAGGCCTTAACTCGGGCTGGCTCGGACCATACCCCCCTCTTCGTGGATTCGGGGGTACAAGCTCATTTAGGTAATACGTCACGCTTCTCATTTGAACTTTCATGGCTTCGAATGGAAGGTTTTTATGAGATGGTGGCAGCGGAGTGGAATAATTGTATCAAGGGGGAATCCCCTATTGAGGTGTGGCAAAATAAGATTAGACATTTGAGACGATATCTTAAGGGCTGGGCTAAGAACCAAAGTGGAAAATATAAGAAAGAGAAAAAAAGGTTGTTAAGAATTACAGATGAGTTAGACATTAAAGCGGAGAGCACACCCCTTAGTGTGGGCGAGCGAGACGCTTTGAGAGAAGCTAATGAAAAAATTTGCTGTTTACGACGAGACGAAGAAACAAAATGGGCTCAAAGGGCAAAGGTTAAACATATTCAGGAAGGAGGTAATAACACAAAGTATTTCCATCTTATAGCAAACGGAAAACATAGGAAAAAGAGAATTTTCCAATTAGAGCAAGACGAAGGAACCATAGTTGGGGACACGAATTTAAAAACTTATATTTCCGAATATTATAAGAAACTTTTTGGGGCTTCCGACCCTAGTGATGTTACAATGAATGAAGAAACGATTCATGATATACCGCAACTTACTCAAGAGGAAAATGCAATTCTTACAGCTGATTTCTTAGTGAAAGAAGTGTATGAAGCGATATCTCAAATGGAACTCAATAAGGCGCCGGGTCCTGACGGTTTTCCTGCTGAGTTTTATAAGACATTTTGGGAAATTATTCGAAATGATCTTATGGCCCTCTTTTTTCAATTGAAGCAAGGGAATATTTCCTTGTTTAAATTAAATTTTGGTGTCATTACGTTGCTACCAAAAAAAGAGAATGCGGTTCAGATTCAACAATATAGGCCTATATGTTTACTTAATGTCAGCTTCAAAATCTTCACAAAAGTAGGTACTAATCGTATTACTGAAATTGCACAAAAGATAATTAGACCGACGCAGTCGGCATTCATGCCAGGGAGACACATTTTAGAAGGTGTGGTAGTCCTACATGAAACCATTCATGAGCTTCATCGGAAGAAAATGGATGGAGTTATCTTTAAGATTGATTTTGAGAAAGCATATGACAAAGTAAAGTGGCCTTTCCTCCAACAAGCATTGTGTATGAAAGGTTTTGCACAAGAGTGGTGCAATTGGATTATGCAATTTGTTCAGGGAGGAAGTGTCGGGGTTCGGGTGAATGATGATATAGGTCATTATTTCCAAACCAAAAAAGGCCTACGACAGGGTGATCCGCTATCTCCTATGTTGTTCAATGTAGTTGCAGATATGCTTGCTATCTTAATCGCACGGGCGAAGGAAGATAGACAAATAGACGGTCTCATACCTCACTTGGTGGAGGGAGGGCTATCTATCTTACAATATGCGGATGACACTATTCTTTTTTTGGATCACAATCTTGAGAAGGCGGTAAATATAAAACTAATCTTGTGCATTTTCGAACAGCTTTCGGGGCTGAAAATAAACTTTCACAAGAGTGAAATCTTCTGTTTTGGGAAGGCGAAAGAGGTGGAAGACCAATACCGACAAATCTTCGGATGCGAGTCGGGGTCTCTACCTTTCAAATATTTGGGGGTTCCTATCCATTATAGGAGACTCCGTAATGATGAATGGCAACCGGTGGAATGTCGTTTCGAAGGCAAACTCGGATGCTGGAAAGGAAAGTTATTGTCCTATGGGGATCGGCTAGTACTTGTGAATTCGGTTCTGACAAGTTTGCCGATGTTTATGTTATCCTTTTTAGAACTACCTAAAGGGGTGAGGAAACGTTTGGACTTTTATCGATCTAGATTTTTTTGGCAAAGTGATGAAAATAAGAGGAAATATAGGTTGACAAAATGAAACATTATTTGTAGACCAAAGGATCAGGGTGGGTTAGGAGTGGAAGTGCTTGAACTAAAGAACAAATGTTTGCTTAGCAAATGGCTGTTCAAACTTTTGAATGAGGAGGGTGTGTGGCAGGTGCTGCTACACAACAAATACCTCCAAAGTAAATCTTTAGCTCGAGTTGAGGCTCAACCTACCGATTCACCCTATTGGAAGGGACTAATGAGGGTTAAAAATGATTTCTTTAGTAGAGGATCATTTGTTGTGGGCAATGGGGAAACCACAAGGTTTTGGGAGGACACTTGGTTGGGTAAATCTCCTTTGATGAACCAATATCCATTGCTGTATAATATTGTGCAACATCAGCATGTTTCGGTCCATGATGTGCTGCACAATGCACCCCCCCCCCTGAATATAGGATTTCGAAGAGCCTTGGTGGGGATCAAATGGGATATGTGGTCTCACCTGTGCCTTAGACTGATGCAAGTGACTTTGAATAATGTTCCTGATTATTTTAGATGGAATCTGAACCAAAACGGACAATTTACAGTTAAATCAATGTTTGAGGACCTCATGAATGATCATACAATTTATCTACAGAAGTACCTATGGAAATTAAAGATTCCGCAAAAGATAAAAAATTTCATGTGGTTCCTTCAACGAAAAGTCTTGCTAACTAAAGATAATTTAGCTAAAAAGAATTGGAAAGGTAGCTTACATTGTTCTTTTTGTGGGAATGATGAGAGTATTGATCACCTTTTTATTGATTGCCCTTTTGCACAACTTGTATGGCGTGTTGTTTTCTGTACCTATAATATCCCTCCCCCTACTAATGTCACAAACATGTTTGGGAATTGGTTGAGGGGGATAGAAAATAAGACCAAGGATAGGATTCGTATTGGCGTCTCCGCTATTTGTTGGTCTATCTGGACTTGTCGAAATGATATTGTTTTTAACAGAAAAGATAATTTTCATGTTCTACAGGTTATTCACAGGGCGGTTCACTGGATACAGTTATGGGCTTTCCTGTTGTCGTCGGACCAGCGGGATCTTATGGTGGCTGGATGTGCGAGACTTCTGCGCGTGGCACAGGAGTTTTTCTCCCAACATATGTGGCAACATATTAGTAGGCTTTCGTAGTCTTCCTTCTATTTTGTCACTTTCAGTTGGGGCATGTCTCGACTTTTACACTTTGTGAGATGTTAGCACAAATAAGATACTTCTGAACTCTGTAATAAGCGGCTGTGTGCATCAATCGATGCAGAGGCTGGGATTAATAAAATTCCCTTTTCTAAAAAAAACACTCCCTGCACAAACTGCGTGTTCTGAAAAGGAGAGAACAGTGGGATGTGGAACCATTGGCCTGCTCCTGTGAAATTCCCCATCGGCCCGGTTGCCACCGACACAGTGACATACTGAAGTACTCCAGTATCGTACAAACCACATGCGCGAGGTTATTTAATTACCTTGAACACACACTGCAATTCAATCACCTCCACATACCACGACCACGAGCAAGCTACTATAGTAATTAAGTGGCTCTGCACATCGCATGATGCAGAGTCAGAATGATAGATCCCTGGTAAAGACAAAACCCCACGGTAGTTGTTTCATACAGACATACTCCCTCCGTTCCTAATGTTTTAGTGTGTAGATGCATACTAATATGGATGAACATACACATGAAAGGTGTCTAAATACATTTGTATAAATGTGAATTTAGATAAATGCTAAAACATCTTACATTGTGAAACGGAGGGAGTATAAATTTGATAAGTGGACAGTTATTCTCACTAATCTTTAATCTGATTAGCGTTTGTCTTTGGCTCTTTGCCCTGAGTTTATCTCAACGTGGATTTTAAAACAAAATCCTATGTTTTGTTTTATCACAGAGTTGCCACATTAAAGTACCATATTTGTCAAATTAATATTAAATTACAATGTTTTATCACAATGATGTTTTGTTTTATCTCAGGGAGGGATTTAAACTCAATCTTATGTTGTTATATTTTGACTTTTTGGTTCCCCGCACTAGCTAGTTGCCACATTAAAGGGTCATATAGTTGATGAATGAATAACAAACGGTTATCACGATAATAGGATGGTACCCGATAGTATATGCTCCCGGTTTTTAGTTACATTTCAAACACAATTTATAAATTGTAAAAATATTGGACACAAAATTTCGCGGGTACATATTGACATTCTATAGGCTCGTAAAGACGTTTCCCACAAAACCGACATTTTTTGTGTCATGTGTAAAAACTAATACAAAACTCAGTGCTCAAAAGATGTTTCACGAGATATTTTTGTCTTTTTACACAGGATAAAAAACATATCGGGTTTCTGTGAACTTGGCGTGCACACATAGAATGTCGAGATGTCTAGGCCAAATTTTTGTTTGAATTTTATTGACATTTCAAAGTGTTTTTTCCGGTGGCAGAAGCATGAGCTCCCATGTGCCAAAGTGAATTTCCCCGGTAATAGTCCATACTCCTCCATCCCGGTAATTTTCAGCACCATTTGGCCAACCAGACTTACATTATGCACTACAAAAAATATACCATTGAATTCGTATGTTAAAAAGGGAAACCAATGTAATAATTGTTATGAAATATGCCTCATCGTATTATTGATTAAATTGATAGTGGAAATTAAAATAGCACAAAGTAAGAACACCATGTAAGGAGTAGTTATCAAATAAATTGTTACTTAGTTTTGGCACCGAATGTTATGTAGAGATAGAAAGTGAGTATTCAAAGGTTATCAACAACTAAGAGATGTCACTAAAAGTAGTATCTTCTAAGCCTTGTAAGGACGGAGAAAGATGTTTAGGAGCAATGAGCATGGTGTTTAGTATTGCAATGTGGATTAGAATATACACCCTAAAACGTGTCTAGATGCATACGAATCTGGAAAAAACCTGAGAAAAGCTAAAACATCTCATATTTAGTATTAGCTAGTTTTTTTTAGATAAGGGGGTGCGAATCCCCGGCCTCTGCATCCAAAAGATGCACACAGCCACCCGCAATTATTCAACATCCAAGAGTACAAGCTCGCAATTCATGGGTCACTTAAGGTGGCTACAAAGATCAGCCACTCAAACAAATGAATATTAAACATCTAGACGTCTAGGTTGAAGCCATCCTCCCGGCTGAAGATAGCCCGCACAATCGTCAGCATACGGGTACAGCCGGCATCCATAAGCCCACGCTGGTCCGCAGGGAGTAGGAATGACCATGAGTGGATCCAATAGCACGCCTTGTGGATAACCTGCAAATAATGAGTTGAATTCGATTTGTTAAAAACAATGTCATTTCTACAGTTCCAAGTAGCCCACAATATGGCCGCAACACCAATACGAATACGAGCTTTGGTGATTTTATCTATTCCATTTAGCCAACTACCAAACAGATTCGCAATGCTCGTAGGTGGGTAGACATTGAAAGTGAAGTGCACTAGTCTCCAAATATCACGAACAAACGGACACTTAATGAAGAGGTGTTCAACGGACTCATCCGCATCGCAGAAAACACACTTCTTACATCCAATCCACCTTCTTTTAATCAAATTGTCTTTTGTCAAAATTTCTTTTCTATTTAGAAACCATAGGAAGATTTTTATTTTTAGTGGAATTTTTAACTTCCATAGATACTTACGCAGGTATCTAGTATGTCCATTTAATAAATCCTCATAATATGACTTAACCGTGAAGGTTCCATTAGAAGTAAGCATCCATTTAAATTTATCTTCCTCATCTATAAGGTTGACTCGCATAAGCCTCTGAACGAAGTTGAACCAACGTGTTCTATTATTTCCTACCAATACCCGGCGAAATGGGAGATTAATAGGTACTGTCCCAAGAACATTAGCTACATGTGTGTTTGTTGGAAGCAATGGCATATAAGGATGGGTATTCAGTTTGAAGAGAAACAGGGCCTAACCAGCTATCTTCCCAAAACTGAATCTGCTCCCCATTACCTATCGAAAATCTGCCACGCTTAAAGAAATCATCTTTTACCTTCATAATTCCATAGGTTTAACTTGTACTTGAGACAACGTTTTATCTCCTAAGTACTTGTTAACTAATAACTCTTTCCAAACGCCCTCTTCATTCAAAATTTTATGCAACCATTTACTTAGTAGACACTTATTCTGTACTCTAAAACCGAAATTCCCAATCCACCTTGATCCTTTGGTCTACAAACCAAGTTCCATTTAGTTAGTCTGTACTTCCTTTTGAGTTGATTGCTTTGCCAAAAAAAACCGTGAACGATAAAAATCTAATCGTTTTCGAACCCCTTTGGGATTTCGAAAAACGAAGTAAGAACATTGGTAGGCTTGTTAAAACTGAATTTATAAGCACAAGACGGTCACCGTATGACAACATTCTTGCCACCCAAGCCGCCAATTTCTTCTCAAACCGATCCTCCACTGTTTTCCATTCCTTGTTTAGCAATTTTCTATAATGTATTGGTATACCCAAATACCTAAACGGTAATGAACCGATCTCACAACCGAAAATACGGCGATACTCGTCCTCATCATCTTTAGCCTTCCCGAAACAATACAATTCACTCTTGTGAAAATTTATTTTCAGCCCCGAGAGCTGCTCGAAAAGTGCTAGAATTAATTTCATATTCACGGCCTTCGCAATGTCGTGTTCGAGAAATAATATAGTGTCATCCGCATACTGGAGGATTGAGACCCCCCCTTCGACAAGGTGAGGAACTAAACCCCCCACTTGGCCATCCTCCTTCGCACGAGAGATGAGGATAGCCAACATATCAACAACTAAGTTAAATAACAGTGGGGATAACGGATCTCCTTGTCTTAACCCTTTGAGTGTCTGAAAATAATGACCAATATCATCGTTAACTCGGATTCCTACACTACCCCTTGTACAAACCGAGCTACCCACTCACACCATTGCGGCGTAAACCCCTTCATTCGTAATGTTTGCTGTAAAAAGGACCATTTCACTTTGTCATACGCTTTCTCAAATCAATTTTGAATAGGACCCCATCCATCTTCTTTTTATGTAATTCATGTATCGTCTCATGTAGGACACAACCCCTTCAAGAATATTTCTTCCAGGGATAAATGCAGTTTGGGTGGGGCGTACAACTCTACTCGCAATAGAGGTGACACGATTTGTTCCGACTTTTGTGAAAATCTTGAAGCTCACATTCAGAAGGCAAATAGGACGATATTGTTCAATTTTACTCGCATCTTTTTTTTTGGTAGCAGCGTGATAATACCAAAATTTAGCTTAAATAACGGCAAGTTTCCCGCACGCAGTTGCGCAAACATAGCCATTAAATCAGCTTTTAAAATTTCCCAGAATTTTTGATAGAATTCTGCAGGGAATCCATCCGGTCCTGGAGCTTTATTATGTTCCATTTGTTGGATTGCCTCAAACACTTCTTTCGCAGAGAAGTCTTGAGTCAAAATCTGGTTTTCTTCTTCAGATATTTGCGGCAAATCGTGAATTACACTCTCATCCAAGGAAAAGTGATTTGTAGCCGGCGCGCCAAATAATTTCTTATAGTACTCCGAATATAGGTCTTAAGATTTTCCTGACCAACTATTGTGCCTTCCTCTTGTTCTAATTGTATTATTCTCTTTTTCCGATGTTTCCCATTCGCAATAATGTGAAAATATCTTGTATTACTCCCCCCTTCTGAATGTGTTTAACTTTAGCTCGCTGTGCCCACTTCGATTCCTCATCACGACGCAATTGGGCCAGCTTATCATCCGCCTCCCTCTTGGCTGCCCGCTCGGCTACCGTAAGAGGGGATGTTTCAGCTTTAACTTCTAATTCATTAATTAGTAGTATCAATTTATCTCGTAACATTTTATACTCCCCACTCAAGTTCCTTGCCCATCCACGGAGAAAGTGTCGTAAATGGCGAATTTTATTTTGCCACCGCTCAACTGGTGAGTTGCCCGTTTGGATCGCATTCCATTCGCGAGCAATTATGTCATAAAATCCTTCTTGTCGGAACCACGATAATTCGAAAGAAAATCTGGAACTATTGCCCTTGAACGCATGTTCCCCGGTATCCAATAGCAACGGTGTATGATCCGACCCCGCACGGGTGAGAGCTTGCACCGTGACCAGGGATACTTTTGCTCCCAATCCACACTTGCTAGAAAACGATCCAACTTCTCAAGTGTTGGCGTATCTCGTCGACTAGTCCAAGTATACTGTCTTCCAGACAATTCTAAATCCTTTAGGCTCAAACTCTCTATTATCGCATTAAAGATAGTAGGCCATCTAGCATTAAAATTATCATTATTTTCTCCTCTTGTCTCCTAATAATATTAAAATCCCCCCCGACCAACAACGGTACCGTCTCACCTTCGCAAATCCTTACTAATTCAGCAAGAAATTCTGGTTTTTTGTTATCCTGAGCCGCCCCATAAACCACTACTAACGCCCAACTAAACCCATCCAACTTTGTTCTCAGGTGTAATTTGACGCAAAAATCACCTGTAACCACATCTTGTACTGTAATAGAAGCATTATTAAATCCTAATAGCATGCCACCCGACCTCCCATGTGGAGGTAAACAGTACCAAACAAAATCTGAACCCGCAGCCAAAAAATTTAGGAAAGGTGTGGCGAATGAAGATCTCCCTGTCTCAATTATAGCCAGAAAGTCCAGATTATTTTCTTAACAAATTCATGAACAGCCAAGTGTTTTGCATTATCTCCAAACCCATCTGAATTCCAAATCATGCCCTTCATTTTTGTTTAAATTTTAGAGTAAATGGCTAATCTCACCCCCTTCTAATCGCACGTTTGGAAAGTAACTTTTTCTTTCCTCGACCTCTCATTGACGCTAAAGTCTCATTAAGATCCGCAAGATCATCCGAGACATCAGCCTCCTCATCCACTAAATCTTCGCAAATATTAGTGGCATTTTTTAAAGCTAAACTAGATTCAGATTCACCATTTATTGGAGGCAAAGTGTTTTTCAGAAAAATAACCTCCCTCTCTCGTTCTAACTCCATCATGGCCGAAATAGAAGAATCAACTTGCGCATCATTAATTCCTAACGAAATACCCAATTTTTTCGTTCTATGTTTAATTTCAGAATTAGATAATGACCGTAAAGAAAGCTTGGCGTGAGCTGGAGTACCTGATGGGGAGCCATATGCCTTGCGCGAAGATAGATCCATCGCGCGCTCAAGTTGAGGAAGATCCGCATTGTGTTGCTCCCTCAATCTCTGGCTAGAGCGCACCTCCATCTCCATCATCCCCCCAAACGCCAAGACCTCGCTCTCCGATGGCCTTGCTGCTAGGCCATTGTCAATAGAAATGTCCCTTGATGCCCCCTGCCCGCAAGACAAAGGTTGCTGCCTCAAAGGAGTCCCCTGCCGACCCATGTACAAACCCCCGACATCAGATGGTATCGGAGAGGTGCACGGAGACAGCAGCTTTGTCGGTGTAGTCCAATCCGCACCATTAGACCGAGAAACCGTAGAACCGGCAGGAATAACCGCACCGTCGAAGTCGCCGGTAGCAAAAACATCAGCAACGTTGCCGCCGTGAGAGGAAACCGCATTGTTTCCGTCGGTAGAGACATCATCATCATTGACGTCTGCAGAGAAATCAGCAGACATGTTGTCGCCGGCAGCAAAATGATCATTTCCATCGGCAGAAACGTTATCGATGGAGCTATAGCTATCGATGGTAGTGTGAGACCTCAAGTCCAGCCACTCCTGTTCAGCCTCTCTGAATTGTTTTTGCACCATCGGAGAGTAAACCACTCCCGATTTCTTGACCTTTTCTTGCATAATATCGGGGATCGGAGCACCCCCGTTGTCTTTCCTACCAGAATCTTTAGTGGACTCATCCGTGACCATATCCTCTGTGTTTTTGTTCTCCTTCTCCCTCTCAGCCCCCTTTTGATTACTGGACTCCTCATTAACATTATCCTCATCATCATCACTTGGCGGTGGTGACCTCGGATCATCATCCTCCTTATCACCAACATCGGCTGGAAGCTCAACTTTAAACTTTAACCGATAGAATCCATCCTTTATGAAAATCAGCCAACTATTTGGAATAAGAGTGTAGTCTACACAGCCCACAAGGATACGCAGCACCCCATGTTTGCGGGTAAATTTCATGTCAACCTTGATTGTTTTTCCGAACAAAGATCCCAAACTCCAAAGGGAAAGAAAGTCCCCTGTAGTCTTGGGAGGAATACCATACACTCGAATCCACTTTTGTGGTAGCATTTCCATTGGTTCCACCGTAGCAATCCATGGAACAACTGTGATCTCACACTTGCTATTGGGCACCTTACAAGCCCCGAAAACAGCAAGCCTTTCAAGTTCACTCTTGGAGGGGAACAGCACTTTGAACACATTCTGTCCCACCTGTTGAACATCCCAATGAAACTGTTCCCAAGGAACCAATCGTTGCAGCTGAGACACAATTTGAGGAATTGAGAGCTCTTGGAGGGGAACAGCACTTTGAACACATTCTGTCCCACCTGTTGAACATCCCAATGAAACTGTTCCCAAGGAACCAATCGTTGCAGCTGAGACACAATTTGAGGAATTGAGAGCTCACCACCATTGACCGTCAACATAGCCATGCGAACATTATCAATCTTTGGTTTGTAAGTGTCGGACGTTGGCTGCTCGTAGAACGTTAAACCCTCGTTTATCAGCCCGTGCACTAACACTTGAGGTTTAGGTGCAGTAAGCAAAGGGCACACCTCCAGCGCATGCTCCTTACTCTCGCAAATATCACACACCTCAACTGAGCACTCCTTTCCATGGTGTCCAGGTTCGTCACATCGATAGCAGCGTGTTTTGGGCCCTGTTTTTGCCTTCTTGGCTGCAGTAGCATCAGCCATACCCTGTCCAACAGCTCCAGCACGAGAACGAGCATTTGATGAGGGTGCATTCCCCACCGGTGTGGCAACCTTTGCCAAGAGTTCAGCCGTGGACGCCGTCTTTGCCGCAGCAACAACTTGCGTGACGGCCTGCTCCTGCGCAGCAACACCCGCCACAGGCCGGAGGGCCTCCGTTACCCGGCTCACGATCTTAGTTAGAACCTCCTCAGAGAGAGCTGGAGGATTTGCATTCGCACCTGCGTATCCCCCGCCATGATGACGAGGCTGAGTAGGTCGTCCTCCATTATCCGCACGAGACTGATACGACCTGTTGTAGTTGTTATTCCTCGGCGGCTGTCCGCCATTGGCGAAACCCGAGCCCGCATTGTAGCTCCCGTAGTTCGCCTGGAACCCGCGTTGCCGATAATCATTGCTACCGGCAGTACCACTAGACCCACCGACCTCAAAACTGCTCTGACGTTGATCCCCTTGGCCTGCAGCACCATTGGAGGTACCCGCGAACTGCCCTTGCCCCCCCACCGCGCCACCATGGTAAAGAGGTCAGCTTCCCCGGCCGGCGTTGAAGCCAGCAGAGCCACGAGCCGGCGGAACACCACGCCCATCACCAGCGCCCCCACGTCCTCCGCCGTTGTGCGCCATGACAGCAGCGTCAGGCGGCTGCGTTGGCTTTGGTTTGATGAACCCTAGACTGGAGCAGCCGAAGTTTTGTGTCAGATTGATTCGACCACGACGCTCGCCCGGTGTTCGATCGCAATGGGCCGCAAACCCTCCGAAACAACCTCTCCGCTTGGCCAAACCGAAACCCGGAAGTCGGCCCGCAAGGCCCTTTCGAGTTTTGTTTGAATTTGAATTCATCGATCCGCAATAACCGGTCTTCGTTACCGACGCCGGCGACGCATCCCCGGCGCGGCAACGTCGACGCATCACCTGCCATCCTCCAGTGCCATCGTCGATCGTGACCGACGGAGCCAACACCGGCAGCTTGAGTTGCGTCGAGCGCCCGTACGGCAAGCGCCCAGCCGCAGTCCTCATGTCGCCAGCCACAGTCCTCATGTCGCCTCCAGAAGCTTTAGATTCCGTGATCCCATCCCCCTTCTCCGGCGAGAAAGGATACATCGCGAGGGCAGCGTACCTTTGGGCTTCTCTCCTGCCGATACGCTTCTGCTCTCTCGATTGCCGATCGACCATGGAGATCGCCGCCTCCGGTGATGGCGCACGAGAGAGATATTTGAACGTACCCGAGCCATCCCCGTCCTCGCGATCGATGCCGTTGCCCTCCGCGCCGTCTTCCTCCTCTCTCTCCGGCAACTCCAGGTCTTCGTCGTCAGAATCGACGGCCAACGCCCAGAATCGCCCATGGTTCGCCTCCAACGGGTCTCCGCCCATGGTTTAGTATTAGCTAGTAAGCAAGTGACAATGATCTGGCGAGCACCGATGATTTTGTTTCAAAACATGTCACTGTGAAATCTAATTTTGAAGATCTCCCCGCAACTAGCAATGGCGAAAACAAATCGTCAAACGGTTATTTGCGAAATAAAAGTTATTCAAGTACAAAAAAAATCGAGGGAATCATCGATGATATTATCCGTGCATGTATTTGTCTTTTGCTTTTCGACGAGTAGGGACATTATTAGTTATCTTGGCACGCACCATGCATCCCGTGTCACCGATTAATCAAGACGGCGTACCTATGACAGCAAAGACCAAAGCAACGAGGGGCCGGGGTGGCTTGTATATTAGCCTGTGCAGCGAATGACCGTACGGGAAGTTTTAATAAACGTCACGGCCCCAATCATCACAGATCAAGAATCCAATGATGCGTGTGCCGCTCCCCAAATAATTCTCCCTACCCGTGTCCGTACGCCCTATCAGTAACAAAACTACAAAAGATCACCAGTCGATCCGACGTTGCAACCACACGGCGCCCGGCCGAATAAAGCATAAGCAACCTAGCTAACTACCCTTGCGGTTTTCTCTAAATACTAGATAAGTGCCCGTGCGTTGCAACGGGGTATTAATATCTTAATGATTTTATATTAACCATGTCAAATATGTACCTATAGGACGTCGAGGGCGGCGACGTTTACGGCGTCCACGGTTCTATTCCACCGACCATATATGATCAAACGACCCTCCAACAGATTCAAGCCACCAAAAGAAAAATAAGCAAGTGTGTTCTTCCAAGAGGCAAGGGTGTGCAACATGCGTCTCAGGACTTTTTTCATAATCATCTTGTTGATTCCTAGCAACGTATCTAGATCTAGATGATACAAGCACAAAACAGTCCATGTCGCTGGTCTCAATCTCGCATATTATGACTTAGGAGCAAGGTTTTGGTTACCGGTACAAAAAAATTCCCGAGGGTGGTCGGGATTTCCGGTTACCGCGGTTACCGGAAAATCCCGACCGGTTACCGGACGAATTTGAAATCCAAAATTCGAAAATTCAATTTTTTTGGTTCCCAGTTTAACCATTTACCGAAAGTTTTCGTTAAAATTCAAAATTTCGGGATTTTTCGTCCGGTATGACCATTTCCCGAGGGTGCTCGGGATGTCCGGTTACCGACCGGTAACCGGATTTCCCGGCCGGTAACCAAAACCATGCTTAGGAGGGAGTGTAACAAGTAGCTCATGAACGGATTAAACATTGCACATGTCATTCAATAGTGATAAAGCTATCGAATGTGGATCTCGTATAGGCGTGGACATACCGTGTCGACCAAGTGTGTCTATTATCTCTCGGTGCCTAAATTCCTAGTTCTTGTAGATCAGATCGTGTCGTACATACCAAAGAACGAAGACTTGCATCCCAACAAGATCCCGCTAAGGATAGGAGACCCTTGAACAAGACTCGCTAGAAGCGATTCAAGACCGCCATACTTAAGACATAGCTGTGTTCATGAAATCTAGTCTTGTACCTTGGCGTGATCTTCATTACGATCGAAGATCGCCAGTAAATTAATCGTTGACATTATGGTTGTCAAATTGACTTGTGTCAGTATTTCTCATATCATGTAGTCCATTAAAGCACCTTCATGTTTTCTTCGAATGTTTCATCTAAGCTCCAACAAAAAATCCGTCTCGCACCGGAGCTATTGTGGCCGGAGATCGGAGCCCTCACAACAATATCCCTTAAGAAGGGGAAAGGGGGCATTAGCGTATTGAAAATAATGGCATTACAATGACTCACAAGCGCTAGTAGCAGAGAAGGATGAACATGTAAGCATGATCTCTGTGGGAGCGGCATAGGCGTGAAACTTTCTATTGTTGGTACCTAGAGGGCTGGAACCACTAGTCTAGTGAGCAAACAAGCATTCACAAATGTTATGGTGGGTATTTCCGCATCCACGGGGCAGATGGCGTAGCCACACTCCGCTGCATCTAGATTGCGACGACGGAGGGCACCCGGCGAGTGGATTCAAGATTGGGAAATAGAACATTTCTTTAAAAAATGAAGGGGTTACTCCCTATATCTAGTTTGAGACGTTGAACTTGTCTACGACTCTGATGGGAAATTGAACTGTTTTTTCTATGAAGGGACGAGCACTCGATCTGAAATAGTTATTTCTCAGTCGACATATATAGGTAGCCGCCCTGGCAAGATCTTCTCGTCTATTTGCACGAATCGATAATCAAATGGTATTTAGCAATCACATGGAAATATTTATTGATCCTATGCGGACTTAAAATTGCAAAACCTCTTTCTATAAAAATTTCCCATCTTAGATAAGAACAGGAAATCAGTACTCGATCATATAGATCAGCCCTGGTGTGGTCAAGCACATTAATTTGGGACAAGACCCGACGAGGGAGGATTGAAAGCTAGCACACGGCCGGAGGAAGCTGGTGGGGTTTTAAGCTCGGGGAGTGCTCGCAAGGTGGGGTCATGGCGAGAGGCAGGTTAAAGAGGAGATGTTTCCATGCATAAAAATGGGCAAAAAGCGCATAATGCACAGCACGTAGCCACAGTGCCGAGATCTAGCGATCGGATCACAGATGGATGGACGCCGCGCGGTCAGCCTGATCTAGTATGATAGTAGATGATGATAATGATTCGAGGAGGGGCCAGGCAAAAGACGAGAGGCGATCGAGCTAGCATCCCTTTTCTCGCATCGATCAGGCGGTCAGGCCCTAGCGATCGACCGAGGGACGCTGCACGCGAGGCCCTGCTTCTGTTCGCGAGGAGAAAAGTGCGGGGAGGAAAAAGCTAGCTACTGTTCTTCTTCCTCGCTTAGCTAGAGTATCTTCCTTTTCTCTCTCCCTCAAAAAAGAGCATGGCGGCTGCAGCCAAAAATGCAATGGACGATCAAGCAGAGATATCGAGCTTAGAGCCCGGCAGGAGAAACGAGATCGATGACGATCAAATCAGGGAATGCGCGCTCATGGAGAGAGAGATTAGAGGTTGAGAGACGTACAGAAGCCAAGAACACGCTGTGTACGTATCTGGAATTCTGCAAGGATCTGTAATCTGATGTGTTTCAGTTTCACTCCGAATGCAAAATGGCATGGAAACTGAGCTCTCCGGAGTTGCACCCGGCATGCATGCATGCAGACGAGTGCAGCACGTCGGAGGTGGAAGATCAAGTGGCTTTTCGCAGGGGGTGAGATCTTTGGAGAGAGAAACAGTAGTGGGTAGGCGCGCACGTGTGGTCGTCGCCATGGGCCTAGCTCACTCCCGGCAGTCTACAGTCCCATCCGCCCGGGGACCAGAGAAGATCTCCTTCAGTTCAGTTCCTCCTGCATTCCTGCATAGAGTAGAGTAATAGTACTGGTACGTCCTAGCTAGTTTGCCAAGTCAATGAACCTTAAGTTTGAAGCTCTATTTTTCTGCGGGGAAAGGCTCTTTAAGCCGATTAAGAAATGCATGCATGGTAAATTGGAGGGCTCGAGTGGAAATGGGTTCAGTGGTAACTAGTGTTCTGGTTGATGACTGTGTGTGTGCACCACAGGAGTACATCCACCATTGATGCAAGCTTTTAATTTGCATCTGTGTATGTCGCCATTTGCACAGTATTTGTGAAACACAAATTAATTGAAGTGAAGATGTATGTGTGTGTGAGCACTGATTAGTACGTGCGTCTCCCTCTCTACAGCAGTGTCCAACTGCTTGCAAGAAACTGGTTAGTGAGGGCAATGGAACATCTCTTAAATATTTAATTTTGTTACTTTGTCAGTAATTAATCAAAGTAAGAAGGAGGCCAGAGATTCCCTGCTGCAATGGAATATCTCTTGAATATTTAAATATCATCAAATCTTGCTAGTTTGTCACCATGGAGGGTATGTTTGGGACATGAGCGAAACAGCAGCTCTGATTCACTCTTCACTTCCCAAAACTTGTTCAAACCCCAATATTTCCCTTTGCCGACTGGCACATACTTGGTCAGCTACTCACTGACCTAGGCAGCAGCTAAAATTTTAGGACTCGATCGAAACGACAAGAAGAAAGTTAACAAGCAAAGGGGAGAAGGATGATGAAACCAAATGGCAAAGGAAATAGCCTAAACCTTGTAAAATGAGAGCGATCGATGTATACCGACACGTACGGGAGAAATACTAAGACAAGGAGATCTCTTCTCTTCAAGGTAATTATACTATACTGATCATCGGGAGGTGCTTCGTGCAGCAGTACTGCCCGTCTGGCCTGTGGGTGGTGGTGCAGCCGGCGAGTGGCCGCCACCACTTGGTTCTCCTCCACCGCCACCAGCGGATGAGCTCGTCCCGTCGCCAGCAGCGGAAACCGCCTGGAGCGGCGGCGCCGGCGTTGGTTGCGTGCGCTTGCGCTTCTTCTTCTCGTAGGGTATCCCCCTGGCCTTGGCCTGCGCGTCGCGGACCTCGCGGAGGTAGATCCTGACGGCGCGATCGGCGAAGGGGTTGGACTCGGGCGCGTGGCCGCTCTCCTCGTAGGCGGCGCGGAGTCGGCCGATGAGCGCGTCGAGGGAGCCCCAGGCCTGGCGGAGCGGGCACGGGCAGGGCGCGGGCGGGCTGGGCTGGCCGTAGTGCGCGCAGCCGGCGGCGTGCACCTTGGTCTTGCCGAACTGGTCGAGGTACTTGAGGAACTCAATGACGTGCGCGCCGCTGCACCGCGCCAGCGTCAGCGGGGGCCGGTGGTTCCGCAGGTACTGTAGGAACGTGTTCCAGTCCCGCCGCTTCTGCGACTCGTACCTGCTCAGCTGCTGCGGCGGCGGCGGGAGCGGATGCGGATCCTGAGGCGGCGCCGGCTGCTGGTGCTGAAGCGCGTCGCCGCTGCCTGCCGAGGAGGACGGAGGGCCGGCGCCGGTGCCCGAGGAATCCATGCACGCACGCGGCTTTAGCCGGCCGACAGAGCGCGGCTGGAGCGGGCGATCGGGCAGTGGAGACGCGCGCGCGGGGGGCGGGTGGATGGGGGGAGAGCGACGGGGGCGGGAGGTGAACCTGAGCTGAGTGCCACTGATGGAGTGAAGGGGACGGAGGTGTGATGTGTGAAGGTGATAGCAGGGGAGCGGCCGGAGGGCGTGTGGGGGCCGGGGAGCACTTCACATGGCGGCCCCCGCAGGCCCGTCGCGCGAACGAACAAATTCCCTATGCGCTACGTAGCTACGGACGGCGCGCGCGTATGGATGAACAGGAATAGTGCATGTAGAGACTGGTGCATATCGATCGATCGTTCGTCTGCACTGCATCGGATGTGGCAGCGTTTAGGGTACTAGAGGAATCGCATTCAGAGCATACATGCCCACGCTCTATGTGCGCACGTAAAGTTTCGGGAGAAACCAATATTATGTGTGGATGTATAAAAAATATGGGGAAACTATCTCTTGTGAAAATGCTTATTTTAGCACCATTTTTTTCTTTTTTTACTTAGGCCACAAAAAATTCGTTTTTCATGAAACAACTTTGAGAACACCTAGGAGTTTGTCCAAGCCGTACGTGAGTCTTGTGGCTTACCTGCATCATGGTAAGGAGCATACCATGTGTGTCAAAGCTTAGAAAGAGCTTTGTCATTGTTATAGTTTGTTCCAAACTTTGAATAGCATGAATATAATTAAGTTTTTAACCAAGCTCATGAGAGTAGAAGAATGACTTCCTACTTGTTCTAGAAAACTTTAATTTTGCTCAAACTCCATCCGTTCCTAAATATAAGGCACGTTATTTTTGTGTTTTTATGCTCAATTTTGACCACTAATATATAATAGATTATATGTATTGAGAATGCAGAAATGGTACCGTAGGATTCGTCTTGCAGAATTCTTTCATTTCATATATTTTCATACTAATTTTGTTTACATATTGTAAGTATAAATCATGGTCCAAGTTGTACATCGTTGACCAGCGAATTAAAGGGCGCTTTTGTTTTGGGATGAAGGGAGTATTATTTATTCATAAAGGCCCTAACTTGATGACTTAAAGTTGTTCCCCAGTTATTTGGACAGTGCTAGAGCTCTTAGTTGATTTCTACACACTGCGAGGCCGTCGTTGCAGTTGTGATATTTTCCCAGGGTGGTGCCACGACTCCAGGTCTCGACCAGGCTTTGCCAGAAAAATCAATTCTCAGCCTTTGAAAATCTTGAGGACGATTCCTCGTAAGTCATTGTAGAAACTCATGTCACCTTTGCCGCCCTTTTCCATATTTGCTTACCCTCGGCATCACTTATCCCCAGGGGCTTATCCAGTGGGGGTGCCATGGGTGCCATGACACCCCCTAAAAAAATTAGATTTATTAATTAGTAGTAGTAATTGGTATAATTCCGTGTGTTAAAAATACTTAAACATGATATTTAAAGTGCAAACATTGAGCTTAGCACCCCAACCATTTGATCCTACATCCGCCATTGCTTATCCCCATGGCTAGGAGCCGAGATCTTCGAGCCGCGAGACAAATTCTAGGCTGAGATTAAGGATTTGATGTAGCATTTTTATTTCCTAAACTTAACCATTGGTCATATTATTTTACAAAAATTTCATGGATATGTTTCAACTCAGTATATATGTGCGTTGTATAACTTTCAAACCTCATGGATTCTTTTTTGGTAAGTTTTAGAAAGTGGGGTACAGCGTAACGGATTATGTGTTGGTTTAGTAGTTCGTGTCCATCACCGGCGAGGCTCTAAAAGGATTCGTTCATTATTTACAGTAAAGGGCCTTATATAAAATATAAATGTATCTAAGTCTGTCGCTTCTCACTCCTGCAACATCGTAAAGTTCGCCGAAGCTATAGAACCTAAAGCTCGAATCACCCCTACTGTCCTTTCTGAGGTAAATTAGTCCTTGCCATGGAATAACAAATATATGCTTCTACAGAGCCCTAGAAAAGCTTGTGCTGCATTTTCAAATCTAGCAAAGTGGAGGCTGGGCTCGTGGAAACTACTTGTCGGCGTAGCGGTCGGTCTTTTTCCAAGGCAGTCAACTAGTTAGCCATGGTTTTCTTCTACTACATGATACAACAGGATTGGAATTATATGCAACATTATGCATTTGCCTTTTCCAAGTCACTAAAGTTGGAATATTAGTGGAAAACTGCCAACTGGAACCGTTGTCCTTTCCAGCGGAAAGGAGTCAAGAATTTAGAAAAAAAAATGGCCTGACGTCCACATCTTCGTCTCTTCAGTCTTGCAACAATCATCGCACGTCTCGCCCACCTGAGCTGAGAGCCGCCGCAAACCCTAGCTAGCCTAACATTTCTACATGTGCATGTTCGGGACCATTGAAGCAGAAGCAGGAATCGGTTCTTTCGCCATCGCACGCTTACCTTCTCCGATGAAACAAGTGCAGCCAATAAATCCTACGTGATCACACGTACAGTGGTCCAAGCCTCCAAGGCACTGTGTGCACACTATAGCTAGCTTAACCATTCGAGCTATTTTGAATCACTATCATCATGTACCTTGAACGTGTCTGCGCTAATTATGAATACAAATTGATTGCTCAACAGGTTTTGGATGACCCTACGATTTTGAACTATTGCCGATGGCAACAACCTTGATACTTTTTTTTTAAGGAATATATTAATATCGCGACGATACCAATTACACCCAGGCTCTGTAAAAACGCAATACCCTAATGGCATAACGGATGCACATAACCCAAAAAAGAAGAAGAAACTAAAAAAGAAAAGTCCCGCTATACAGTTCTAGTCATTACAGCAGCATCACAATCACCACCAAGACAACACCTAATGTCTAAATTCTCCAAAAGCGATGCCTCCAAGAAGGAAACATTGCAGAAACACTGTAGTCGCCGGATCGTAGAGCTTGGGTTTTCACCCTGAAGATAGTCACCGCTCTCAAAATATTGTCTTCAACAGGGCCATTGCCAGGCATAACCAATTAAGACGAGACCTTAAATTTTCACCTTGAAAGGTAATACTTTGGACTTCACATGTGCTCTCACCCCCACTTACATACCGCTGATACGAATTCCGAAAATCCAAACAAGTTTCTCATCGCCGCAAAGGCTGCAATCACCATTACTAGTCCTCCAGTCTCAGTGACATTCTTCGCCTCTGACATCACCATGGATATACCCATGATGGCAGCAGATAGCAGAGTTTCACGCCGCTCCCTCCGGCATGACCGAATCCCACCCGATCAACCAATCTCTAGGCATAACGCGCCCATGGGAGATCGCCGGCGGAGCCTTCCGGAACCCGACACTCCGATCAGATCGAGAAGGACAGGCGTCAGGGAGATCTTCATCTTGGCGCAAGAGGAACCCTAGGACCGCCGCCTTTATTCAGGTCGAGCCTGCAGCCCCTACGCCGCTGGTCGGCACCCTGCTGGATATGCAGCACCGAACCCCAACCGGCGGCCATTGGCCAGCAGCGGGAAAGGCGACGACAGCGTAGGGACGACCCTACACTGGATCCGGCCCTACGACGTAGCGAACAAGTCCGCTGTAGGTCATGGCGCCGCCGGAGAAGGTCTCGGCCACCACCCCGATGCAGGGGCGCCGCCATGGTCGTGGATCGGCGACGCGCCGACTCTCGCCGCCCCGGCAGCTCCACCATCCCAAGTCACCTTCGGCGGCGAGGGGAGCCGCCACCGCCGCGACGAGGACAGGCGGCAACGTCGGCGGTGTCGGGGAGACGCGAGGGGTTAGGTCACAACAACCTTGATACTGTTCGACATGTATCTTTCAATTCTATTACGGCTACAAATTCGTACCTTCAATTGTTCCTTTTCATTTCAGATGTGAAGTAAGCAAACAGTGCTAATTAATCTGTTGTCATCCCTGACTTAAGAAGCCAGCTCTAGCAAACAGTACCTTTCTACCCCGCAAGAGACGGAAAGCTAGAGCTATCGCGGTTTCGGAATTTGGATCGAGCTACGTCACGGATCGGACCGGATCGAGATTACCACTAACTCTAAACTTTCGTCGAGCACTAGCTACCTAGCTTAGCCTGATTGTCGATTATTTTAGCGACTAATCTCGGCTAGAATCGTAGCCCCAACGTAGTACTAGTATTAAGTATATTATTCCGGAGAATCGCTTGGAAAAACTGCGACGGCGACGGGCAGATCGCCCCATCTCGATCGCCTGGATACGACCACCACGAGCCAGATACAGAGATCAAATGCGCGTTGGTCGTCTCAGGTCAGGTGCCGACGACCGCCGTGGGGATTCGGCGGGCGCACCTGGACGCGCGCGACAGCTAGCTATAGCTTTTTTTTCTTTTTCGAAATACAGTATAACGGAGGCGCTCATATACACACGCATACACTCACCCCTATGAATGCACACACACACTCTACTCCTATGAGCATCCCGAGAGACTGAGCCGGTGGATCAGGTCTTGAGATTGACGAAGTCACCACGGGCGTCTCGCTGTCGACGGGAACGTCGTCTCCCACTGAAGAATATTCCGCTAAATGAGAAACACCAGCGTCAAACCTGCAGTTTAAACTCCGATGGGTTAGGAATACAACCACCCTCCTAACCATCTTGCCACAGGCAAGTTCTCCAGCTAGTTATAGCTTAATTAGCATGGTGCTTCCTAACTGCAGACCACACGCCTGAATACTTCTCTTTTTTCGTATGGCACGTCAGACTGGCTTCCACTGGTTATTATTTTTCCACACGCGCCACACGGTATGTCTGAAGCAATGGCATAGGTAGGTGTCATCACGCACCATGGTGCTGAAGAGGACCTAGTTGTGCACCCAATACGGAACGAAACAGTTTATTGAATTGCGCGGATATTGTCAAACGGAAGCATGCAGTCGCGCTGAAATGATTCCCAAAAATCTTATCGTCCCTCACCTGGTGTAGGTTCCAAAGGGATGGGGTTCTAGAGAACTGCTCTCCTCATCACAAGTGCACGCGGTCGCGCGGATGGGGAAGCCTTGAAACAATGTAAGAAAAATGAACTTACGGGAGAGAACCCTGTGCAGAAATTTCTAGAAACACCGCTATAACACTCTCAAATTTAAGTGATGCGACAGACACTCGTTTTACTGCGAGATGAGTCGAGTGAGTGAGTCGGGAGGATGGTTACTCTGTTTTCTCATGCTACAATGAAAACTAGAACAACTCACATTATAAACTGGCCATTTTCTTACTCCACCAGCAAGTTAATATGGGCCTTTGAGATTTTTTTCCATAAATTATTTAATCCTTGACCCATAAAATCAGTGGCGAAACTAAATGAGAATATCTAGGGGAGGGCGAAAGCCAAAATAGAAACATTTGGGGGAGGCAAAGAACTTTTTTTAAAATCTAAGCCCTCATTACAAAAATGGCTCCGGCGACGGGTCTCGCTCCGCTCGTCAGAAGTTAACGTTTATCTTTATATGAATTTGCATCACAAAAAACACAACAAACCACATTGAGTACCTACACTTACTAGGACATGGGCATGGGGTGTGCCACTTTCATGGCTCGTCCAGACCCACCGTCTTTGTTGTTGTAATTGAGGCGCATGACGCACCGCCTGATCACCATGAGCAGCGAACATCTAGTATGTTTGAGGTGAAGAGAACATCCGACGGGAAAAGAATGAGCAAAGGGGGAGATGCGGTGATGTGTGGGCAGAAAAGGGAGCAATATAGATGGAGGTCAGTGACAACGGTTTGGTCCAACCCTCCTCCGTTGTAGCAAATCTAGGTCATCTTTACCTTGAGTTGGTTATGCTTGACAAGTGGATAGCTCTATTTGACCGAAAAGTTTGCTCGACAACCGGTGGCTCGTGTACCTAAACAGCTTATGCAATCGGTTCTATCGTGCATAATTGTAGTGAACTCACATTTCAATGTTTAAATTGAAAAGCCATGGATCTTTGATGCTTCATATGCGAAGGTCTTGCACATGAAAATAGTGTAGACTTTACGTGATACGTCTCAGAAGCGATGCAAAGCTTGGCGAATCCAAAAAAAATGGAAAGCATCTTTTGGACACATGATGCTTCTTTATCATGAAAATACTACTCTCTCCGATACATGCAAATTTGGGCTAGGTTGAGACATCCTTTTGTATACGGAGGGAGTAGAAGAAGAACAACTTCAGGATGCAAGTAGTCGTTGACAAATGAATATTTGTATGTGACACTCTCCTATGTTTACTCTCTCCGATTGGAAATGATTGAATCAGATTTTTTTTCTCCATGCGTATGTATCTAGACATATTTTAGTATGTAGATACATTCAAATTTTGATAAATTTGTGTCAACCATATCCGATCAGAGTGAGTATATTTGTCCACATGTGCGCAACATAATACGTTGCCAAAGTGAAATTCTATGTATATAGACATATTTTAGTTTGTATGGTTACTCATTTCAGTCTAGATCTGATCAATATGTGAAATACCTAAACAAATTATATTTATATTTAGAAACGGAGAGAGTGCGTCTCAAGGTTCGAGTAGAGGCAGAGAGCTGCAGGCTTTGACGGGAGACGCGACAGCAGGGACGTTGCATCCTGCACGAAACGACCTGCGAGTCTGGATAGGAGAACGCCGATCGACGGCGGATGGATCGACACCGGGACTGTATCGCGACTTGCTTGCTCGACGACAGGAACGTGTGCCCGTCCTGTTGCAGTGACGTCCGACACCCAGGCTGCCGGTAATCATAGCTTAATTACGCCCGACCTAACCTAATATTCTTGTGATTCTTGTATCGTCTTATTGTGGATTCTATTTGGGTTTCTTGCACAGGGACAGATAATTGGGTTGTGTTGTTGGTGTAATCTTTACGTACGATCGAGCTGTTTGGCGATTGCATACTGCAGCCGCGTGAATTGACCGATCGATGCGTGTTCTCACATGCATGGCATAGTTGCACCATGGTGTACAAGTGGAATTAATCAGGCTAATCGTATCCAGACATCCCGTGGCCCAACCTTGATCGCAAAGAACTGTGCTATGCATTAGTTACACCACGCTGTGGTCAGTGGCTGTCGATGATTGTGTTGTTGTACGTACGGTGGTGTACATATATGTATGCATGCCGTAATGAATTGGACCCATTTTGCTTAGCTTGAGTATTCCTCCTTTTTAAAACATAAGGTGTAAAAAATCATTCAAAATTCAAATTTAACTTAGTTTAGCTAAATATATAAGATTTTTTTAATATTTACTCAATGCACTATGAAGATAGATTTTATGTGGACCTGTTAATATTAATTTGATATTGTTCGTAATAAAAAAATCTATAAATTGCATCAAATTTACAACGCATTGACTTTTTGGCTAAGGAATTGTTCTTTGGAACAACAGAAATATCATCTTCATGCTTAAGCAAAATACCCTTCATTGAGAAAAAAACTACATTAAATCTATTAATAATCGATGCATGCAGCCACGGGAGAGAACGATTTGGGAAATGCGCGGCGAGCCCTTCCTCTCTCCTGTACAAGGTCGGCTACATATTCTTTGGGGCCGACCTCAGGGCCAGATTTGGAAATAGTTTTGGAGAGAGGCCAGAACTGAGATAATTTCGCTCAGAGGCCATATTTGGCAAAAAAAAATACTCTTCTGCCTGGCCCTCCAACGGCGGTAGGATGAGGAAGAACCCAGAGATTCGTTCTTTTTTGAAACGAGGCAAAAACTTTGTTTTTATATCGATATAGAAGGAGTAAACATAGAGCATGTTAAGCCATCCAAAACAAAAAAGACCCGTACAAAGTTAAGCTGTAATTTCAGCTAATTGCTTAGCACCTGCGAGGATCCAGTTCCGGCTGTCGTCCTTGATCTTCTGCATCACCATTTTTTGCGGTTCTTTCCTTACAAATCTCCCACGCGATCAGCGTGATGGGGGGAGTAAAGCCCCAGAGCTTGTTCTTGGCATGTAGATAGGGTAGATCTAGGTTTCTAATCCAACCATAGATTTGACTGATGCCGGCAGAGTATCTTGTTTTATTCGGCCATGTCAGTTAATCTATGCATGCATGGTAGGTAAAACATGTTCACATTACAGGGCATAGGGGCCATTACGCCGGGCGGCAGCCAGTGGATCAATCGACAGCAGCTCACACTAAGACACAAGCGTCAATCCCCCAATAGGAACACAGCTAGCAGTACACATGCATTACACAGCTTATCATTGCTAGATCAGCCAGCGTCGTCGTCGGGTCGGCCGACCAAGTTTCAGCGGAATTCCACGATCAACATATGAGATCGCAGATCGAGCGAGGAATCTAGGGCATGCACGAACTGCCTGCTGAACATGTTCCCATGCATGGTGTGTTATACGACTGTAATACAGTCGATCGCCCCTCACATTCACATCATTAGGGGCCACAACCAACGAAGCACGCTGGTGTTATGGGATGATTAGAAGAAGTAATCATCAGATCGACAGTGCCATGCTGGCATAATGCTCGTTACATCATGCAGCTATCTATTTAGCAAGTGTCCCTTGTGCTGATCATGAGATAATCTAGCTGCTCTTGCTAGGTTAGCTTGTAGCCAATGAGAGTCCCAATCAACTCGTTCGCCCGAAACTTTGGCTTTGTCCGAATGCATGATGCCAGCGTACAACGTACGTTGGCGATCGAAGCACGCGCACTCGCACGGAAACTGGCCGGAGGAAGCCGATCGAGGTACGCGCGCCACAGCGTCCTCCGGTGATCTGACTTCGTGCCTTTTTCACATGCAATTGCCGCGCATGCGAGGGTCGTGCTATTGTCTTTCATCTTCGTACGGTGCGGCTTCGGCCGGACTAGCTCTTCTTTTCCGTTTCGGCCACACCTCTTAATTTGACTTTTTCACTATTTTGAAATACGAAAAAGATCCAGATATAAAATGCAAAGGTCAAGTCTTATTTAAAACCTCAATCATCACATCCCCTTTCTCCCACTTCACACCTTGGAACACGCTGTTTTTATAGAGAGAAAGGCGCTTTCACATCTTCTTAACCCGAAATGAAGGGGTACCCCGGGAAGAGATCCAGTGGAGACGGGTGGGCCTGTAGCTCAGAGGATTAGAACACGTGGCTACGAACCACGGTGTCGGGGGTTCGAATCCCTCCTCGCCCACAGCCTTCCAAAGGGGGATCGAGCAATAGTTCTGGAGTTTTGTGGGGTGCTAACTGTACTCTTGGAAGCATGAAAATATATATCAGTTGCTCAAATTAGTTCTAGAAAGATTGAGACTACGCACCTCGCACTGATTAATCACCGCACTACGGTTTCAGATTAGCCCCCAGATTACATAGAGCTAGTCTGCTAGTGTCGCTTGGCGTGTGGGTTTCTTAATTCCATGTGACATCATCACTCTAGAACAAGATAAAAAAAAGTCTCTTGATGGGATATCCTCTCGCACTCCCAAATCACAATCCGCTAAAAGCGAGGCCATTTTTCTCTAGCTAGCTAGTGATCAACGTACCATCTTCCGGTCAAAACCCTTTAACCCTGGAAAACAATTAACTAGTTAGCCTCCGCCTATAATCCTCCCGTAGATCGATTAGAATCGAACCAGCTGTATGTGTAAGCAGCAAAATCTCGATGGATCTTATCTCTAGAAGGGAAAATCTTGGTAGGATTGTTTGTCTACGTATATTCAGTGTTGTGCACACCATCGTTTTAACTTTTAATAGAAACCTCCGGATGACTTGTCGCCTCAGCTAGCTCTCGATCAACTTGTTGACGGAGGCACTGTTGCCAGGCGACGCTAGTGGACTATGGAATTGGTATATCACGTCACAGTGGCCATCTAGACCCATGGAGACTAATGATTGGGAAGCAAAGCCAACATGTGGCGTTATTAACGGTAGGAGTAACAGTTCGCTTACACAGTTTCCATATCGTCCATACGATCAGGTATATACGTACAGGTAAAGCTAGTTCGTTCCACGGAAAGCTGGGGAGGGCCGGGAATTTTAGGAGTTTCTTTCAGAACAGTGAAAGGCTACATACATATTCCAAAGCTGCGTGCTTTTGCTCTGTTTCCTGGTTTTGCTTTTGTAGTAGCATCTGGGGAAAATAAAGGAGAGATCGTAACGGTGAGATGCTTCGTCGGATAGATGGGCAGTGGCCGGCAGGAGCTGACCCGGTTCTACTGTAGGAGAGATCGAGATGGCGATGCGATGCGATGCGACTGTAGTTGTCTCTGCCCCCGCTGACTTCCACTGCTTGAGCTTCCCAGTTCACAGAGCGCGGCTGTAAATGATTTTTAATTTGTTGGCACTGAAACTAAACATATTGCGTCTGTAGTCCAACGGTTAGGATAATTGCCTTCCAAGCAATAGACCGGGTTCGACTCCCGGCAGACGCATTTTTTTGGGTCCTCCTGATGATCTCGTGTTCAGTTTTTTTCAGAACCTCGTTTTGTTTTCATGGTAATCCTCTAGGTTATGAGGACGAGTGGCTGCCAAACCGACAGATATGGGCTAGCTGTTTCAAGCTCATGGGCCTCGTCAGTTTAAGTAGAGGGCTCGGTTTCAGTGCCAAGGCTCATGGCAGAAATTTTCAACCTCACATTTGTCTCGGGCCTAGAAGTGTCACATTTTCAGTTTATTTTTAGAGATAAAAGCACTAGCGGTCACTCAACTTACACGAGATGAGTGAACTGGTCACTCAACTTGCAAAATGCGAAAACACATCACTCAACAGTGCGTTTATCTCTGAGATAAAGTTTTATAATATAGGTCTTAGATTTTATTCAACACAGGTGCATTTTACATATAGCATCCTGAATGGACTATGGAGTCACGCTGGCTACGGAGAGTATGTAGCAAGTGCTTTCCTAAGTAGCCTCTAGGATAAAGTTTGAATTCTTGTCAAATGATTGTCTCGCCATAATTGGTTAAGGAGGAAAATAACCTGCGCGAAAACTGCCTTGGGCCTTTGGCTTGGAAGGAGATGTGGATTTTTTTTTTTTTTTTTTTGAGATGAGATGTCAGATGTGGATTGTTGAAGAAGTACTTGTAAGCACTTTTGGAGGAACACTCACCTGTCAGGTTAGTTTCCAAATCAAAGTATACTGGCCATTTGCACTAATACAAACAATATTCTACAAAGTCAAACAAAGCAATAAAAGGAAAATACAAAAACCAATAAAGCATTTCCAAATCTTAATTATGATGGTCCTGAAATTTGGCTTATTGGAATAATCTTTCTAGTTCAGTATCTTGAGGATGTGATACAGATCATGAGCAAAAGTTATTGAAAGAAATCCGTATGCAGACCCACCTGACAAGAACAAAACACAATAGTTTAGAGAAAACAAATGAGATATAGCTCGGAACTCGTGAACTATGGTGACTCGCTTTGAGAATCAACAATATCAAATGTTAAGATCCTTGTTTTTAATATGAAAAAATTGTTGGTAAAAACCTTCCACCAAAATATACTTCAACTTAGGCTATCATAACTGTAACAGCCCAGAACTTGAGAACCCAAAAACCCGAGTAAATTTTCGCTTTTGTTTTCCCTCATGCATCATGGCATCCTTATTAACTTGCTAACAAGTTGCTAATGAATTGGGCAACGTTGAAAAAACCCAAAATGCCAAATTTGCTCTAAAATAAACTCCCAAACAATGAAGGCACCCAAACCTGCAAAACAAATTTTACCTTGTCATCTTATATTTGTCAAGGAAGTTCCAAGAGCTCAAAACAATATTTTTGTTATTGCTATAAATTTTCCAAAGGGACAACATTATTGAATTTAGCAAAATGCCATGTTTTTAACTCTATGAGCAAATGTTGTCCAAAACATTTTATTTGGCAAAACCAATTTTTGTGGAGCTTCTTCATCATATGGGGAGGCTGCCCAAATTTTGGCATAATTTTTGGAGGTGTCAAAGTGCCTTATTTAGGGCGTGTTCGGCAACCCTCCGCGCTCCAGCTCCGCGGTCCTCCGGAGCGGAGCAGCACCGAACATGTCAGATCCGCGGAGCCAGATCCTCGGAGCGGTACGTTTTCAGTGTACAAATCGCGGAGCACCACTTCCGGCGATCCGCGGAGCACCAAATCACGGAGCAGCGTGTATTTACGGAGGGACTGCCACCGCCAAGTGAAGAAAACTGTTCGCTCCTTTTTCTTTCCTCCCGAGCGAGCCAGAGCCGACCAGCCAGATTCTCTCCTTTTCCCCTCGCGCTTCTGGCCGCGTGACCTAGCCGCCGCCGGCCTCGACTCCGACCGCCGCGCCCCCGGACTCCGGCCGTCGCCGCCCCCGACTCCGTCTCCCGCCGCCGCCCGACTCGTCCCCGTCCCCATCCCTGTCAAGGTTTTCATCGGCCGGACTCCAGATCGACGCTCTGCGCCACCGTCCTCGTCTCCCTCCGGTGAGCAAACCCTTCTTGATTGATGCGTTCGATTTCCGCACTTGCTGAGCAGCTCGTACTGGATTAGGGTGAGCAGCCCATGCTATCTTTGTGCTACGGGTTGCAAAATATATTGTCGATCTCTCTTTTTTTTTGTCAAATTGAGTGATGTTGCTGGTCATTTTGGGAGAGGAAATGATGGTGAGGGATATCAATTTGTGCAGGAATTTTGTGCACTGTATTTTGTAGATAGCTATGTAATTTTATGCACTGTGTTGTGTAGTTAGCTATGTAATTATGTGCAGTGTGTATTCTCTACATTCGTTTGCTGTCTATATTATAGTGCTATAGAAGTGACACCAATTTTGTAGACTTGTGTCACCAATGGCTGCTGAATGGACTGAGGACAACACTAGGATAATCACTGATTTGTTTGTGAAGCAAGTGCGAGCGGGTAATAGGCCAAACACTTACTTGACACCTAAGGCGTACGAGGCTGTTGGTAAAGAATTTGAGGCGATAACCGGCTGGACTATAAGCAGCCCCAGCTTAAAAACAAATGGGACAAGCTGAAAACTGATTACAACACATTCAGGAAACTCCGATTGAGGGAGACCGGAGGGGGATGGGACAGTGAACGAAATACTGTAAACAAGATGCCGGACTTGATGCTACTGAAAATTTTACTGCTCTAGTTTTACACCTGATGCAAATGTGATGCTTTTGCACTTGCTACCACCGCTCCAGAAATATTACTATTTATTAAGTTCTAAAGATGGTGATGAGCAAGCCACGGAGATAATATTACAAGGAGCAGCATATATGTTACTTCCAGTTAGCCTCCAAAGGAAACTAGTAGATGTAAATATTAGCTATGCTCAAGTTCGCATTTTCTGTTTGAACAAAAAAATTACAGCAGTACACAGTCTAGTACGTACAGGCAAACTCGTAGACTAGCAAAAAAGCAAAATCAACAGAAAAAACAGCTCGGGCCACCCCAGCAGACCAGCCCAGGTGTAAACGGGCCGCAGCCCAGGTGTAAACGGGCCGCATCCCAGCCGACCGAGAGAAGCTGGAGTTCCTTTGCCGAACGTTTTCTGTGCCGGAACAAAAGCTGGAAGCTGGCGCACGGAGCCGGATTTCAGGATTTTGAGAAGCCAGTCGATTGCCGAACACGCCCTTAAATCCCTAAAGGAGCTTTTGTTTTAAAAGGAAACAGAAAAGGACCTATCTGTGATGGAAGAAAGCTTCCAGGGGGGATTCCAGAAGATCGTCATCTTCTTCGTGCTGTAGCGACCGAAGCTCGAGCTCCAGCCGCACCAGCTCGACGCAGGGGCCCCCTCTGCCCTCTCCCCTGCAAGGAAGTGAAGCACCACGCGAGCCCCACCTGCTCCTCACCCCATTCCCGGAGTTGGCTTCCCCGTTCCTCTCCTTTTCCTCTCCACACGAGCTCCAAACCCTAGACATGGCTGTCGAGCTCGCCGCCGTTGATTGAAGCCATCCCGAGCAAATCGAAGCGCACCACAAGTTCCGCGCCTTCCTCCTCTTCATCCTCGCCGAAGGAATCGAGCCGGGACGTCCCACATTGCCGGGGATTCAAGTTCTTCTCCACGACGTCCTCCGCGTGCCCGAGTTCGATTGAAGCCGTTCCAGTCCCTCCCCGCCCTTGCTGAGCATCTCCACGAGTTCAGGGTGAGCAAGCACACCTCCTGGACACCCTCACATTTTCCCTCCCCCTCTTGTCCGCTTCCTAGCCATAGCTCGCCAGTTTCCAGCCGTAGTTCGAAGTTCCAGACCGGAAACTCCGGACCTGGAACCGGAGACTCCGGACCTGCGACCGGAAACTCCGGACATACTCCGGGGTAACTCCGGGCACGATACAGAGCCTGCAGTCGCGTGTTCCCTTCTGCATCAACTTCCTCTGGGCCGGAAACTCCGGACTCCAACACCGGATACTCCGGACCCATGACACCGGAAACTCCGCACCTACTCCGGACTCGATCCAGTGGCTGCCGTCGCTGGCTCGAAAATGCTGGACCGGAAACTCCGGCCCCCTGAGTCCCCTAAGACCGGAAACTCCGGTCTGGCCAGACTTTTGTTTTGCTCCTTTTTCTTAGGCGATTGTTTCTTTGCAACTTAGAAGTTAATCTTTGCTTGCTTAATCAACCAAACCATGCATATTCACATGTCATGACATTCATATGCAAGTTAACAAATAGTGTTCATCTATTCCAATTAACTGGTAAAGATGCTCCTTATCCAACTCCACGGTGTATTCGAGATGCGCCCTCTAAACATCCGAACCCCGTTTAAATGGAATAGCTTGAATCACCCTCATCCCAGGGATTTAAATTGTCATGTCATCATGTGTTTGCGCATTGCATTTGTTAAGCATATGTGTGGTGATTGATTTGTTCTTCCCTTGTTGTGTTGCGTTAGATCAAGCAGACGGGGTTCCACCTCAATACCCCGAAGAGCCGTACTACCAGCACCTTGACCAAGGCAAGCGTAATCCCCCTCTGAGCATGTCTTATCCTATTTTCCGCACTATTTTCTCCACTATAATATTGCATGCGGTTCCAAATGTCAATTTGCTTGGATTAGAGTATCCTATAGTTGCATTAAGATTCCGATGCCAATTACCTGTTTCCCCTCCTATTATCCATACGATTGTACTGTGGCCTGAAATACTTAACTATGCAATGTTGATGCTTAGCCATGCTTAGTTAAATGCTTAGCCGTCTGATGGATACTCCAAGTTGGAAACAGGTTGTTGAAGTGTTCAGATGATGGTGGTGAATTTGTGGTGACAGGTAATAAGATGCTTAAAGGTGGGGATGAGAGGCCACTTTGGTAGGGTGGTGTTTTGTCTCACTCTCGCCGCCTAGGTGCGAGTTCTTTACCTCTTGAACCAAGAATGAGCGCGCTTCCTTTCGGTGGGGTATATGGAGCCCTCGTCGACCGACTAACTTGAGCGGGACTAGCCAGGCTCCTCTAGTTTGAGCTTCCATTTGCGTGTGCGTGAAGATGGTGGCCAAGACTGGGGATGAGGATGGTGGTGTTAGGAAAATGAGTGGCCACGGGGCAGGGTGTCGATGATCGCTGCTCCGTCCTCACTGATGATCCTGGGTTAGTCTTTAACAAGGTAAAGGTTGTAACCGTTCCCACTCAGCCGGCTTTCCCCGGAAGAGAGCTACGTGTAGGCAATGAGCCGGGCGGTACCGAAGGTAAACATAGTGCACCCCTGCAGGGTTAAATCTTTTCGAAAAGCCGTGTCCACGGTTACGGACAACTTAGGAAAGGACGATAAGACCATAGAATAACTTTAACAGAATGATTAAAAACTGGGTACTAAAGGTACCACTCACGAATGCAAGGTGAGCTTCCTCGAGGGTGATTCGGGGAGGTGCCTTTGATGAACAGGTACAATGGTTGAGGTTGCTGGTTTATGATGAGAAAGGTGATGAAAGAAAGAGTACTTCTTACCTCTTTTTGAAAATACTCTGAATAGTCGATGCCATTGAGTTGTGTTTTCATAATAAAATCAGCTTTATGCAAAACAGCCATAAAACCTAGAAAGCTAATCATCGAGCATATATTAGCTCTTAATCTTGCGAGTTCGTCGAACTCAACATCGTTTGTTTTGTTTCAGAGGAGGACTTCACCGACCTCAAAGGTGGGTTCTTTGTGGACGTCGACGAGTAGTCTAGGGTTCCCAGGTGGCAGCTTGGGACCTCCCGGATCAGCTGGCGCTGTGATGTTTATCTGTAGGCCTCTTAAGCCATATGTTGGATCTTGTTGTTTAGAACAACCTAATTTGCTTCCGCTTGATGTAATGTTGGGTCTGTGACCTCTGCTTGTCATTTGCTATCTTTCTCTATTATAAGAGTTGAACTATATGATTTGTGTCGTAGAGTCTGTGATGTGCCAGTTATCCCACAAGTCTTGGTCTCTCTATTATGCATTGAGGGTTGTGCCTGTGTTAAGGCATCAATCGGGGTGTTGCGTTGCCGATGATCCATTCCGAGCAACGTCTGCCAAAGGTTTTGGCCGGGGATTGGTAAACCCGTAACCTCCGGTTGTATCGCTTAACCGGTGACACACAGCATCACTGTATAACAGTCAGGTCGGGGCGCCACAATAACATACATGCATTAACGAGCATTTATGTATAACCTGAATTGGGTTTATAGAAATCGACTTCCTCATCAAAACATGTCATAAATCCTCGATTAATGTACATCTAAACTTGATGCATGTACGTATTTTGGTGCATTTATGCGGGCATTACACAAAAGTCCGAGGTTACCTCATCGAGATTGGTTACACTTCAGCGAATGAAAAAAAAATCACTAATTAAAAATCCTAATATATTGGATACGATAAGTATGTTATGTGTAGCTAATGATCGGCCTTATCAAGTTACACGTAAGCGAAATAAAAAAGTGTCCCACATTGTCGAGATAAATGTACCTCCCTAACTCTCCCAAATGATTGATTATGTTG
This sequence comes from Poa pratensis, assembly GCA_947311845.1. NCBI lineage: Eukaryota > Viridiplantae > Streptophyta > Magnoliopsida > Poales > Poaceae > Poa > Poa pratensis. The sequence goes on along the minus strand of CAMZMU010000060.1, from coordinate 34,815,350 downwards.
TATTCCTTAGTAACACAAACTTTACCAAACTTGCAAGAAAAAAGATACACTATAACAAAACTTTTATGTACACATTGTTTGATTTGTTGAAATGTAGAACACATTTTTTAAATATTATTCAGTCCATGAGCCTTGAGATGATACCGAAATATTCAAAAGCCACAAAGTATAAAAATAATGAAATGGAAAGCCATCAAATTCTTCCTCATAAAAAATGCCATGAGTCGCAAATATCAAAAGTATTTACGAACATCAAAATGTGGTCACATATATTATTAGTTTGGATACAATCAATGCATTCTTGAGATGACATAGAACTTCTGTTTTTAGATGTTAAAATGGATCACATCGAAATTATTGCCACCAACATATGTGGAACTCTCTGTGTATCTTATATCTTTCTCAAAAACCATGCGAGTTATTCAAGTTTCTGAATTCCGTCCTCACAATTGTTTTCCCAAAAGTCAAAACAAACTAGATTTTTAGCTTATTGTGGCAAATTAGATTTTCTTATGGCTCTTGACAAAATAGATTGAGGTATTGCTGTTGTAAAAAATATATTGAGCTACTGTTTTATAGCACGTTCTAGTGGACTAGAATGCCCATAAAACTTAACCCATGACAAGGCTGAAAAAACAAACCCGATAAGAAGGAACATACTACAGTTACTAAAGCCTTTCAAAAGCTTTTGTTGGTCCTCAAATTGGCTTACTGAAATATTATTTCCTAGTTCAAAATCTTGAGGATGTGATATAGATCATTACCAAGTTAGTGAAAGAAATCCCGTATGCAGACCCACCAAAATAGGAGAAAACACAATAGTTAGAGAAAACAAATTTTACATAGTAACTCGGAACCCATGAACTATAGTTACTCGCTTTCAGAATCGACAAGATCCAATGGTTTTTATATGATTTTTTTTAATAAAATCCTTCCACCAAAATATAATGCCACTTTGGCTATAATAACATCCATGCAATAACAACCCTTTATGTATAACTTGCATTGGGTTTATAGAAATTGACATTCCTCATCAAAACAAGTCATGAATACTCAATTAATGTACACCTAAACTTGATACATGTACTTATTTTGGTGCATCTATGCAGGCACTGAGGAAAAGCTTGAGGATACCTCATCGAGATTGGTTACACGTCAGAGAATGGGAAAATCTCCCTAATCAAAACATCCTAATATATTGGATACAATAAGTACATTACATGCGGCTAATGATCGGCCTTATCAAGTTTCACTCGTGCAGAATAAAAAAAGTCTTCTCATTAAAACATTCCAATAAATTACGGGTTGAGCAGACCTTGACGAGATAAATGTACTTCCCTAAAGCTACCAAATGATTGGATATGTTGTATTCCTCAGTTACACAGCTTTACCAAACTTGCACAAGAAAAAAATGATACACTATTAGAAATATTGTACATACATAGTGTTTGATTTGTTGAAATGTAAAAAAACATTTTAAAAATATTACTCAGTCCATGAACCACAAGATACAACCAAAATATTCAAAAGCCGCAAAGTAGAAAAAATAATGAAATGAAAAGCCATCAAATTCTTCCTCGTAAAAATGCCACGAGATGCAAATATCGAAAGTATTTACAAACATTCAAATGTGGTTTCCTACATTATTAGAATGGATACAATTCAATGCATTCCTGAGACAGCATAGCACTTATGTTTTAGACTTTAACATGGATCACATTGAACTGATTGCGACAAATCTATGTGTACCGTTGTGTGTATCTTATCTCTTTCTCAAAAACCATGCGAGTTATTCAAATTTCTGAATTTTTTTGTCATGTTTTTCGCAAAAGTCGGGACACGTCAGGTTTATAGATTCTTGTGGCCAATTAAATATTTAGTGGTCTTGACAAATTAAATAGAGATACTGTTGTCATAAAAATATTGAAGTACTCTTTTATAACATGTTCCAACGGACTAGAATGCCCATAAAACCCAAGGCACGACAAGGCCGAAAACTCAAACCCAATAAAAAGGAAAATACAACAGCTACTAAAGCATTTCAAAAGTTTCTGTTGGTCCTCCAATTGGCTTATTGAAATTTATACGGTCTAGTTCAAACTCTTGAGGATGTGATACAGATCACGACGAAGTTAGTGAATGAAATCTTGTATGCAGACCCACCAGACAAGAAGAAAACACAATAGTTAGAGAAAACAAATGAGATATACAAACCCATAACTCATGAACTATGGTGACTCGCTTTGAGAATCGACAAGATAAATGCTAAGATCCCTGATTTTAATATTGAAAAAAAGGTTTTGTACATTTCAACAAATCAAACATTGTGTATATACAATATTTGTAATAGTGTATCATTTTTTTCTTGTGCAAGTTTGGTAAAGTTGGGTAACTAAGGAATACAACGTATCCAATCATTTGGCAGATTTACGGAGGTACATTTATCTCTACAATGTCTGCTCAACCCTTAATTTCTTGGAATGTTTTAATGAGAAGACTTTTTTTATTTCACTTGTGTGTAACTTCATAAGGCCGATCATTAGCCGCACATAATGTACTTATCGTATCCAGCATATTAGGATGTTTTGATTAGGGAGATTTTCCCATTCGCTGACGTGTAACTAATCTCGATGATATATCCTCAACCTTTTCTGTAGTGCCGACTGATGTATGTAAAATGCATACATGAACTTTGCATTATTTTACTTATATTCCAGTCATATTTGCATCATATAAGGGTTATATCACTGTTTTATAATGATTTTGGGAATATTTGGTATGTTTCCTATTTTTATGGAATTAACCCTGCACAGTCAAAAACCCTGTTTTCTATATTTTAATGTTTCAGGGACCCAAACGACGTCCAAATGACCTAATATTTTACGGGCATCAGTTTTTGGAAGGAACAAAGCGTAGGAGCCAAGGAAGCGCACGAAAGGAAGTCGAAGGCCGAAGTTGAGTGGGCCCACGCGGCTAGGTACCTGGGCCGTGTGGGCCCCCTTTTTTGGGCCTCGGAGCTCCGTTGCCGTCGATCTTTCCTCCACCGACTCGGTTTTGACCTAAAACCGACTATAAAAATAGCCCCCGACGTTCTCTGGAAGGAGTGCCGCAAAAACACCGAAACAGAGACCTGGAGCTGCAGATTGGAGGGGGAAAACTCCGGCGGGGCGCTGCCGGCGTGGTCTCCATCTTCTCCAACGACTTCCACCGTCTCCATGATGAAGAGGGAGTAGTCCACCCTGGACTATGGGTTTGTGGAAGTAACTTATGTATCTCTCTCTCTTGAGCTTCACTAATTAGTACCGTATGAGTTGCTGAACATGATTACGGTCATCTATGTAATACCTTTGTGGTGGATCTTTTTATGAGTTAATATATGTTTGAGATTGCAATGGTTTTGTTTCAGTTATGAAAGTAGATGCATATTATGTACCCCGTTCTTATTTACTTGTCATGATCAAGCATGTTTATGAGAGCGTGTGAGGGGGAACGTGTGCATTAGTTGGAGTAACGGGGGGTGGCTAGTGCAGTGAACGTGAGAGAAAGTTCTGCGATCCACTTGGGTATCTCTACCTTACTTTGTTGCCTCACTAGGGATAAAAAGAAATACCATGCTACCGGAGATGTGGGTGTGACCATTGCCACTTCCACCATGACTAGATCTAGCATGTTCTTATTTTAACTTCATGTCATGATACTTATTGCTATACTCTGAGTTATCTTAATTACTGAGGTGTTATGATTTAGTTCGCATCTTGGTGGAGTATAAGTGAGACTAATAATAAAAAGGTCTCTATGTTAGGACGTGATGCCCATATAATTATAACTTGTCATTAAACTGTTGTGTTGCAATCTCATATGTCAACTCTAGTGTTCCATTGTCTACCACTTTATTAAAGAGAGAGTGCATTTGTGAAACCATGAACCCCGGTCCATTTTTAATCATAAGAAACACCTTTCCAACAACTTTTACCACTTTACCATTTTCTGCCATTTAAAAATCCGAAAATACAAAAACACTTTTACATCTTGCATTCATCATATAAAACCCAAAAATATCATTTATCATTGCTACCACCATCCTTGCATATTTATTTACCACCATTGCATATTTATTTCTTGTTTGCATTGCATATTATCTTGATATCATTCTCACACCTTGTGCTTGACAACCACTAGGTGAGGTTGAGGACCAAAACATTTACTTTGTTTTGTAGGTAACCAAAAGAAGGATAGGAAAGATAAATCTTCACTACTGATTCCCCGAGAGTTCGATATTAAACCCTCGAGTCACCCCTCGTGGGGAAAACACGTCTTCCACTTACTATACACTCTGCACTTGGAGTCTCAACCTAACCCATATTCTTTTGACGCAGGTAACTACGTCATCGGGTATCAAGACTGTTTTTGGCGCCGTTGCCGGGGAATCATTGCTGAAAGGTTTATCCAAGGGTCCCCTGCACTAGCTCTGTTTTCTGGCGCCGGGTTTATCCAAGGATATCTCACCAAGTCAACTTCATCACCAACTTGTGCTAACACCTAAGCTTGGGGAGGTTGCACCTACGTGAGCATCATCTTATCCATCTTTACCTTCAAAGCAATTTATCTTGTTTTGTCATTGTCTTGCATTTTTAAGTTCGGTTTGCATATTTATTTTCAGTTTTGCATTTTGTGTTGCATTTGTTATTTCGGTTTGCATCATTTAGTGTCATTTTATTTTCAGTTTTGCATAAAAAATTAAAAAACACATAAAAACTTGCAATCATGGTTCTGGGAAACAAACAAGGAGTGAGTCCTCCATTGAATTCGGTTTCTAATTTTAAACAATATCATGGAGAAACATTAAAAGATGCTTGGGTAAGAATTAATAGGATGCACTATGAAGATCCTACACCTTGTGAAGATGAAAAGCTAAATCTTTACTTCTATTATGGAATAGACCCTTGGTACCAAAATGCTTTAGATGGGGCTACAGGGGGAAGTTTTGTGTTGTCAACACCACCTTGTGCAGCCATGACACTTAGAAGAATCTTTGGTAGCTTTGTGGGTAGCAAGAAAAAGTTGGAGGACACCGCGGTAGCACTTGCATTATCCAAAGATAAATTTGAAACTAAGTTAGAGAAGCTACCAAGTAAAGAGGATTTTGAACAACTAGTATCTTATTCTGAAAACATTATTCCCAAGATAAACAATGAATTAGTTAATGTCATGCATAAACTAAGATTATGTGAGAAGGAATTTCTTGAAAAAGATGTTTACCTCAATAGAATTGAGGAAAAGCTGGTTTGTGTTAGTGATTCAATAAGAAAAGACTCATCATTTAAACATGTGAAAGAAGTTCCTGTTAAGCAACAAGTTTGGGTTAAAAAGGAAAAGAAAATTGAGGAAGTTAAAATGCTTAGTGAAGTCAAGGAACCATTGCTTGACTTAGAGAATTGTAGCTTGCATGAATTAATATCTATCTTACAAAAATTTGCAAGTGATCCTTCCATCAACTCTAACCAAGCTGGTTTTGGTTCTTATATTGCTAATCATGTCTTGAAAGAAAAGATTGCTAGGTACAACCAAGAGGCTATGATACCACCTAAGCTTGGGGATATATGGATTCCCAAAGTCCTAGTAACCATTGGAAAAGAGACACACCATGCTATACTTGATCTAGGATCTAGTGTCTCTGTTTTATCTAAAGAACTATATGATATACTTGAATTGAAAAATCTTGAAAAATGCTCTATTGAACTTGCACTTGCTGATGATTCCATTAAACATGCTTTAGGAAAGTAAGTGATGTTATGGTAGAGTTACATATGACATTTGTGCCTGTTGATTTTCTAATCATGGATATGGGGAATAAAACCTCTAGTCCAATTATTCTTGGAAGACCTTTTCTTCGTACTACAGGTGCTATCATTGATTCAAAAGAAGGGAATGTGAAGTTTCAGTTTCCACACAAGAAGTGCATGGAACACTTCCCAAGGAAGAGGGACACCAAAGTTCAAGCTCCCTCATGAGCTTCGTCCTCATAAACATCAAGTAAGAAGCCTAGCTATATGGCTATAAAGAAAGCGCTTTACGGGAGGCAACCCGGTTGTTTTTATTTGTGATTTTCTTTGTGTCCTCTTGCTGTAACAAGAGACTTTGTTTTAGTTTAGTTTCTGGAATTTTTAATAAAGTGCCAAGTTTTACTCATTTTGGTTTGAAAAGTTGCTTATAGCGTTCGGAGATTTTATTCCTGCACGAATCTGTGCACGGTATGATTTTTAATTCTTATTCTGTAACTCCGAATGAGCTCATATTTGAACTGTAGTTGCAACTTTTCATCCTCTGTATGCATGAATTTTTCGGAATTTTTCGACAAAGTTAAGTAGGGTAGAAAAATACGTTTTGCTGCTGCTGTTTTTCTGGACAGATTCTGTCCCATTTTGTTTGATGCATGCTTTGAACTTTTAACTTGAATCTTTTTGATCCAATTGAGTTTATGAGTAGGCATACAACATTATACACTTTCTGGACATCATATGAATTTTTTTCAAGGATTATATGCAGCAAGAAATCTATTTGTTTATCACTACTAATGCACCCCACAGAAAAAGAAATGGGAGAAACGGTGTTTTGAAGTTTTTTCACAGGGATTAGAGGAGATGCACCAAGAGCTATCCAAGGATGGTGAAGACCATAAGCTTGGGGATGTGAAGACAACCCCACTGGACCTACACACTCTCGGTTTGCACACGTCTAACTTCTGTTTTTCGATCGAAACACTTTATCGCATAAACTTGGAGCGTCTTTTTGTTTGTTTTGGTTTGATTTTTATTTTGTGAGACCACCACACTATCATTTATATATGAGAGAGCTACTGGAAATTTGGGTTGAATTATGTTGGATGCTATTATAGATTGGGAAAAGGGATGTTGAGTTGATTTTAAAAGATACATATAGTTGCATGATTCATGAGCTTGTTAATGAGTAATAATTTGCAAGTATTTTATCAAGAGCTATCTTTTATTCATGTTTTGATGCTGAATGTTATTTACTTGTTTAACATGGATTAGTTAGTTCTATGGACACTCATGCATGCATTTAGATGGTCAACTTTCTCCCTCTTGCTAGCCCAAAAATTCCAACAAGCAAAAACTTGTTTCCAACACCTTCAACCAAAGTTTTTCCAGTGAGTCCACCATATCTACCTATTAGCTTTATGCTATTCCGAGTATGTTTATCATGATATTTGTGTTATCTATACCTCTGAATGAAAATGCTTATGTTGTTGATTGTTATGGGAAAAGTTGGTTATAGAGCTCTCTCGAACTTGATGCACACTTTACTTTCATTGCATAATAAAACATGACCCATTGTGATTAAAATTATGATGTTGTGGGCTTGACAAATGTCTTTGGTTGAGAGTTAGCTCATATGTGCTGTCACATGGCAAGCTTTCAACATGCACTTCATTTCATTTAGTTGATATCATGTACTTTTGTTTATGGATGCTTACCATGGGTGAAATAAATGTGGAAATGAAGTAGTTTAAATGAGTTTGTATAAATGGTTAGAGAGACGCCTGGGCCGCTAATCTAAGCCATGCATCATTCATGGTGGAAATTTACTTACATGCTATGGTGAACCTTCTGTGATACACCTTACAATAAAAAGCTATCTAATGGTAAATAAAAAGGGTGTTGAGATTGTTCATTGTGTTTGTTTGTCTTGTCATTTTGATATGGGCTTGTTCCATATCCTGGGACAAGAGGTACCCCAGTTGACGCTCTTAATGATACTATTATTACTTACAATGATATTTAACTTGAACTTGCTTTGTTTCCCAAGTTGAGTAACACATGGAGTAGGTACTTGTATTCAAGGGGCATGAGACTTTCAACCTGTACTTTGTCAAGCACACTACTCATATTTGCTTTCACTTTAAACTTAATCATTCAAGATGCTATGATAGGGGAATGAGAGCTTGACACCAAGGATTACCACATTACAATCATTAACTTAAGTAGAGAAGTTCAGAAGTTAGATGAAACTTATTCATGCTTTACCTCTACTCATATATATCTTTCCAAAGTGTCCACCTTTTATATTCAGATTTTCATCAATACTCTATGACCATTATAGGATGTTCTTACTTTCATTATGCATACATGTGGTCCATAGTACTTTTTTTATGTTACACTTTGTGAATTATCATTGAACATCCTTGCATTGAATACTTGATATCACTTCATAAACTATCTTGCATATTGCTACTCCTTTTAAGAATGAATCATTTGACTCTATGTAGCAATAGTAATCATCTTTGATATCCATTGATAGTATTAAATTGCAAAGTCCATGTTAGTTTTATCACCTTCATACTCGAGGACGAGTATAGGTTAAGCTTGGGGATGTTGATGCATGTAAAATGCATACATGAACTTTGCATTATTTTACTTATATTCCAGTCATATTTGCATCATATAAGGGTTATATCACTGTTTTATAATGATTTTGGGAATATTTGTATGTTTCCTATTTTTATGGAATTAACCCTGCACAGGCAGAAAACCCTATTTCTATATTTTAATGTTTCAGGGACCCAAACGACGTCCAAATGACCTAAATTTACGAGCATCAGTTTTTGGAAGGAACAAAGCGTGGAGCGAAGGAAGCAAAAAGCGGAGGCCGAAGTGAGTGGGCCCACGCGGCCAGTACCTGGCCGCGTGGGACCCCCTTTTTGGGCCTCGGAGCTCCGTTGCCGTCGATCTTTCCTCCACCGACTCGTTTTGACCTAAAACCGACTATAAAAATAGCCCCCGACGTTCTCTGGAAGGAGCGCCGCAGAAACACAGAAACACCGAAACAGAGACCTGGAGCTGCAGATTGGAGGGGGAAAACTCCGGCGGGGCGCTGCCGGCGTGGTCTCCATCTTCTCCAACGACTTCTCCACCGTCTCCATGATGAAGAGGGAGTAGTCCACCTCTGGACTATGGGTTTGTGGAAGTAACTTATGTATCTCTCTCTCTTGAGCTTCACTAATTAGTACCGTATGAGCTGCTGAACATGATTACGGTCATCTATGTAATACCTTTGTGGTGGATCTTTTTATGAGTTAATATATGTTTGAGATTGCAATGGTTTTGTTTCAGTTATGAAAGTAGATGCATATTATGTACCCCGTTCTTATTTACTTGTCATGATCAAGCATGTTTATGAGAGCGTGTGAGGGGGAACGTGTGCATTAGTTGGAGTAACGGGGGTGGCTAGTGCAGTGAACGTGAGAGAAAGTTCTGCGATCCACTTGGGTATCTTACCTTACTTTGTTGCCTCACTAGGGATAAAAAGAAATACCATGCTACCGGAGATGTGGGTGTGACCATTGCCACTTCCTCCATGACTAGATCTAGCATGTTCTTATTTTAACTTCATGTCATGATACTTATTGCTATACTCTGAGTTATCTTAATTACTGAGGTGTTATGATTTAGTTCGCATCTTGGTGGAGTATAAGAGAGACTAATAACCAAAAGGTCTCTATGTTAGGACGTGATGCCCATATAATTATAACTTGTCATTAAACTGTTGTGTTGCAATCTCATATGTCAACTCTAGTGTTCCATTGTCTACCACTTTATTAAAGAGAGAGTGCATTTGTGAAACCATGAACCCCGGTCCATTTTTAATCATAAGAAACACCTTTCCAACACTTTTACCACTTTCCATTTTCTGCCATTTAAAAATCCGAAAATACAAAAACACTTTTACATCTTGCATTCATCATATAAAACCCAAAAATATCATTTATCATTGCTACCACCATCCTTGCATATTTATTTACCACCATTGCATATTTATTTCTTGTTTGCATTGCATATTATCTTGATATCATTCTCACACCTTGTGCTTGACAACCACTAGGTGAGGTTGAGGACCAAAACATTTACTTTGTTTTGTAGGTAACCAAAAGAAGGATAGGAAAGATAAATCTTCACTACTGATTCCCCGAGAGTTCGATATTAAACCCTCGAGTCACCCCTCGTGGGGAAAACACGTCTTCCACTTACTACACACTCTGCACTTGGAGTCTCAACCAACCCATATTCTTTTGACGCAGGTAACTACGTCATCGGGTATCACCGACATATATGCACCAAAATATTTACATGTATCTAGTTTAGGTGTACATTAATCGAGGATTAATCATGTTTTTATGAGGAAAGTCGATTTCTATAAACCCAATTCAAGTTATACATAAAATCTTGTTACTGCATGGAAGTTATTATACCGAAAGTGGAAGTATATTTTGGTGCAAGGATTTTATCAACAATTTTTTTTACTAATAGCAGAGATCTTAACATTTGATCTTGTCGATTCTCAAAGCAAGTCACCATACTTCATGGGTTCCGAGTTTCTATATCAAATTTTCTTTCTCTAACTATTGTGTTTTTTTTGTCTGGTGAGTCTGCATACGCAATTTCCTTCACTAACTTGGACATGATCTATATCAAATCCTCAAGATTTTGAACTAGGAAAGATGATTTCAATAAGCCAATTTGAGGTCCAACAGAAACTTTTTAAATGCATTAGTAGCTGTTGTATTTTCCTTTTTGTTAGGTTTGGTTTTCAGGCCTTCCCGTGGCTTGGGTTTATGGGAATTCCAAGCTTCCAGGCCATTGGAACATGTTATAAAACAATACCTCAATCAATTTTTAACTACAATATTACCTCAATCTAATTTGTCAAGACCCCTAAAAAAAATCTAATTGGCCACAATAAGCTGAAAATCTGGTTTGTCCCGACTTTTGAGAAAAAAACATGACGACAGAATTCATACATTTGATTAACTCACATGGTTTTTAAAAAAGAGATAAGATACACACAACTATTCACAAAAAAAATCGTAAAAAGTTCGATGTGATCCATGTTAACGTCTAAAACATAAATTCTTTGTCGTCTAGGAATGCATTGAATTGTATCCAAACTAATAATGTACGTAACCACATTTGGATGTTCGTAATACTTTCGATATTTGCGACTCATGGCTTTTTTTACGAGGAAGAATTTGATGCCTTTTTATTTCATTATTTTTCTTACTTTCTAGCTTTTGAATATATTGGTTGCTTCTCACGGCTCATGGACCGAATAATATTGAAAAAAATGTTTTGTACATTTCAACAAATCAGACATTGTGTATATACAATATTTGTAATAGTGTATCATTTTTTCTTGTGCAAGTTTGGTAAAGTTATGTAACTAAGGTATACAAAATATCCAATCATTTGGCAGATTTAGGGAGGTACATTTATCTCGAGAAGGTCTCCTCAACCCTTAATTTATTGGAATGTTTTAATGAGAATACTTTTTTTTATTTCGCTTCTGTGTACCTTGATAAGGACGATCATTAGCCACACATAATGTAATTATCGCATCCAATATATTAGGATGTTTTAATTACGGAGATTTTCTCATTCGCTCACGTGTAACCAAATGTCGATGAGGTATCCTCGACCTTTTCTGTAGTGCCGGCATAAATGCACCAAAATACGTACATGTATCAAGTTTAGGCGTACATTAATCTAGAATTCATGACATGTTTTGATGAGTAGAGTCAGTTTCTATAAACCTAATTCAAGTTATAAATAAAAGCTCGTTATTGCATGGGTGTTATTATAGCCAAAGTTGAAGTATATTTTAGGGGAAGGATTTTGAAAATAAAAAACATATTAAAAGTAGGGATCTTAACAATTGATCTTGTCGATTCTCAAAGCGCGTCACCATAGTTCATGGGTTTCGAGTTTCTATATCTAATTTGTCTCTAACTGGTGTTTTCCTCGTGTCTGGTGGGTTTTGCATACTGGATTTCTTTCAATAACTTGGTCATGATCTCTTTCACATCCTCGATTTTAACTAGAGAAAGATTATTTTCAAGAAGCCAATTTGAGGACCAATGAAATTTTTGAAATTCTTTTGTACCTGTTGTATTTTCCTTTTTATCGTTTTGGTTTTCCGGCTTTGTCATGAGTTGCGTTTTGGGCATTCTAGCCCATTGGAAAAGTTTATAAAATAGTACATCAAGCTATTTTCTTACAACAACAATACCCCAATTTAATTTGTCAAGACCGATAATAAATCTAATTGACCACAATAAGCTAAAAATCTGGTTTGTCCCAACTTTTGGGAACAACATGAAGACGAAATTCAGAAATTTCAATAACTCGCATGGTTTTTGCGAAATAGATAAGATACATGCAACGGTATACATAGATTTGTCGCAGTAAGTTCAATGTGATCCATGTTAACGTTTAAAACATAACTTCTATGTCGTCTTGGGAGTGCATTGAGTTGTATCCAAACTAATAATATAGGAAACCCCATTTGGAGGTTTGTAAATACTTTTGATATTTGTGACTCGTGGAATTTTTTACGAGGAAGAACTTGATGGCATTTCATTATTTTTCTACTTTGTGGCTTTTGAATATTTTGGTTGCATCTCACGGCTCATGGACAGAATAATATTTAAAAAATGCTATTTACATTTCAACAAATCAACACTGTGTATATATAAGATTTGTGATAGTGTATCATTTTTTCTTGTAAAATTTATGTAACTAAGCAATACAACATATCAAATCATTTTGAAAATTTAGGGAGGTACATTTATCTCTACAAGGTATGTTCAGCGCTTAATTTATTGGAGTGTTCTTGCGTGTAACTTGATAAAGCCAATCATTAGCTGCACATAACGTACTTATCATATCCAATATATTAGGATGTTTTAATTAGGGAGATTTTCCCATTCGCTGGGGTGTAATGAATCTCGATGATGTATCCTCGACCTTTTTGTAGTGCCTGCATAATGCACCCAAAATGCGTACATATATCAGGTCTAGATTTAACATTAATCGAGGATCCATGACATGTTTTGATGAGGAAGTCGATTTCTATAATTAAGTTATACATAAAAGCTTGTTATTGCAAGGATGTTATTGTAGCCAAAGCTGAAGTATATTTTGGTGGAAGGAGTTTACCAATAATTTTTTCATATTAAAAAATGTATGTTACCATTCTATCTTGTCAATTCTCAAAGCGAGTCACCATAGTTCATGAGTTCTGAGTATATATATCTCATTTTTTCTGATTGGTACCTATTTTGGTTGCATTGATTCCATCACTACATAAAAGGTCGATGATACCTCATCGAGATTCGTTACATACACGTTAGCGAATAGAAAATCTTCCTAATTAAAACATCCTTTATATATTGGATACGATAAGTATGTTATGTGCAGCTAATGATCGTCCTTATCAAGTTACACGCAAGCAAAATAAAATGTCTCCCTCACTAAAACATTCCAATAAATTAAGTGTTGAGCATACCATGTCGAGATAAATGTACCTCCCTAACTTTGCAAAATGATTGGATATGTTATATTCCTTAGTTACACAAATTTTACCAAATTTGCACAAGAAAAAATGATACACTATCACAAATCTTTTATATACACGGTGTTTGATTTTTTGAAATGTAAAAAACATTTTTTAAATATCATTCAGTCCGTGAGCCGTCAGATGCAACCAAAATATTCAAAAGCCACAAATAGTAAAAATAATGAAATGGAAAGCCATCAAATCCTTCCTCGTAAAAATGCCATGAGTCACAAATATCGAAAGTATTTACGAACCTCCAAATGTGGTATCCTAAATTATTAGTTTTTCCACCATTCATTGCATTCCCGAGACGACATAGAACTTATGTTTTAGACGTTAACATGGATCGCATCGAACTTATTGCGATGAATCTGTACCGTCGCTTGTAACTTATCGCATTATCAAAAACCATGCAAGTTATTAAAATTTCTGAATTTCGTCCTCATGTTGTTCCCAGAAGTCGCGACAAACCAAATTTTTAGCAAATTGTGGCCAATTATATTTTTATGGGTCTTGAAAAATTAAATTGAGGTACTATTGTTGTAAAAAATACATTGACGTAATGTTTTATAACCTTTTCCAATGGGCTGGAATGCCCATACAACGCAACCCACAACAAGGCCGAAAAACCAAACCCGATAAAAAAGGAAAATACAACAGCTACTAAAGCATTTCAAAAGTTTTTTTTGGTCCTCAATTTGTCTTATTGAAATAATATTTCCTAGTTCAAAATCTTGAAGATGTGATACAAATAAAGACCAAGTTAGTGAATGAAACTCCGTATGCAGACCCCGCCAGATAAGATGTAGATCCCGCCAGATAAGAAGAAAACACAATAGATAGAGAAAACAAATTTGATATAGAAACTCAAAAATCATGAACTATGGTGACTCGCTTTGAGAATCTACAAGATAAAATGTTATGATTCATGTTTTTAATGTGAAAAAATGTTGCTAAAATCCTTCCACCAAAATATACTTCAACTTTGCCTATAATAACATCCATATATTAACGAGCTTTTATGTATAACTTGAATTGGATTTATAGAAATCGACTTTCATCATCAAAACATGTGATGGATCCTCGATTAATTTACAACCAAACTTGATGCATGAACGCATTTTGGGTGCATTTATGCCAGAACTACAAAAAGGTCGATGATACCTCATCGAGATACGTTACACGTCAGCGAATGGGAAATATCGCTAATAAAATATCCTAATATATTGGATACGATAAGTATGTTATGTGTGGCTAATGATCAGCCTTATCAAGTTACACGCAAGCGACATAAAAAACAGTCTTATCATTCAAACATTCCAATAAATTAAGGTTTGATCAGACCTTCTTAAGGTAAATGTACCTCCCTAAATTTGCCAAATGATTGGATATGTTGTATTCCTTAGTTACACAACTTTACCAAACTTGCGCAAGAAAAAAATGATACGCTATTACCAATATTTGTATATACATGGTGTTTGATTTGTTGAAATGTAAAAAAACCATTTTTTTAAATATTATTAAGCCCGTGAGCCGTGAGATGCAACCAAAATACTCACAAGCCACAAAGTAGAAAAAAATAAAATGGAAATCGTAAAAATGCCATGAGTCGCAAATATCGAAAGTATTTACAAACATCAAAATGTGGCTTTGTATATTAGTAGTTTGGATAAAATTCAATGCATTCCTGAGACAGCATAGAACTTATGTTTTAGACGTTAACATGGATCACATCAAACTTATCGCGACAAATCTATGTACCGTTCCGTGTATCTTATCTTTTTCTCAAAAACCATGCGAGCTATTCAAATTTTTTAATTATGTCGTCATGTTTTTTCCCAAAAGTCGGGACACCCCAGATTTTTAGCTTATTGTGGTCAATTAGATTATTTAAGGGGCCTCGAAAGTTTTTGAAATAAATCTTGTATGCAGACCCACCAGAAAAGAAGAGAACACAATTGTTAGAGAAAATAAATGAGATACAGAAACTCAGAACTCATGAACTATGGTGACTCACTTTGAGAATCGACAAGATCAATTGTTAAGATCCCTATTTTTATATGAAAAAACTATTGGTAAAATCCTTCCACCAAAATATATTTCAACTTTGGATATAATAACATCCATGCAATAACGAGCTTTTATGTATAACTTGAATTGGGTTTGTAGAAATTGACTTTCCTCATCAAAACATGTCATGGATCCTCGATCAATGTACAACCAAACTTGATACATGTACGTATTTTGGGTGCATTTATGCTGGCACTACAGAAAAGGTCGAGGATACCTCATCGAGATTGGTTACACGTCAGCGGATGAGAAAATCTCCCTAATTAAAACATCCCAATATATTGGATACGATAAGTACGTTATGTGCGGCTAATGATCGGCCTTATCAAGTTACACGCAAGCGAAATAAAAAATGCTCCCTCATTAATACATTCCAATAAATTAAGGGTTGAGCATACCTTGTCGAGATAAATGTACCTCTCTAAAATCTTCAAAATGATTGGAGATGTTGTATTCCTTAGTTACACAAACTTTACCAAACTAAAATGATACATTATCACAATCTTTTATATAGTGTTTGATTTGTTGAAATGTAAAAAAACATTTTTTAAAAATATTATTCAGACCATGAGTCATGAGATGCAACCAAAATACTCAAAAGTCAGAAAGTAGAAAAAATAATGAAATAGAAAGCCATCAAATTCTCCCTCGTAAAAAGTACCCTGAGTCACAAATATCGAAAGTATTTACGAACATCCAAATGTGGTTTCATATCTTATTAGTTTGTATACAATTCAATGCATTCTCGAGACGTTATAGAACTTCCGTTTTTAGACGTTTGCATGGATCACATCGAACTTATTGCGACATGCCTATGTGACCGTTGCATGTATCTTGTCTCTTTCTCAAAAACCATGTAAGTTATTCAAATTTCTGAATTCCGTCCTCATAATTTTCCCCAATAGTCGTGGCAAACCAGATTTTTATCTTATTGTGGCAAATTAGATTATTTTGAGGGGTTGTGACAAATTACAATGAGGTACTGTTTTAAAATGTTCCAATGGGCTGGAATGGCCATAAAACCCACCCACGACAAGGCCGCCAAAACCAAAACGGCAAAGGCACAGAGAAAATCCCACTCTTCCATTCCCTTCGTCCTCGCTTGCTCGCCGCCCCGCCCCTATGTGGCCTTCCTGGGTGAAGACGCGCGCTCCCAGGTCCACCCCATGCCCATCCACCGCGCTCGTCGCCGCTGCCACCACCCCCTCCCTCAAAGACATCCCGTCCCTGCTCAACCCGGAGCCTGCTGCCGACCCGCCGCAGTCCAGCGCGTCGCCACCGCGCGTCTTCCATCGCCTCCGCGTCGCGGTCTCCGCTCTCCTGCTCCTCCGCTTCCTCCAGCCGGCGCAAGTCGCCGCAGGGGAAGAAGCGCAGGTCGCCGATGGGGATGAGGAAGGCGGGCGCCTGGTGCTGTACTTCACCTCGCTCCAGGCCATCCGCCGCACCTTCAACGACTGCAAGGCCGTGCGCACCATCCTGCGGATGCTCCACGCCGCCGTCGACGAGTGCGACCTCTACAAGGACAAGAGCTTCGCCTCGGAGCTGGCCGCGCTCCTGCCGCACCGCACCGGCCCCGGCGTGACCCTGCCCCAGCTCTTCGTCGGCGCCCGGCACCTCGGCGGTGCCGAGGAGGTCCGCCACCTCTTCCGGTTCGGCGAGCTCCACCGCATCGTCGCGGCCACCCCCTGCGACCGCTGCGGCGGAGAGCGCTACGTGCTCTGCGGCAGCTGCGACGGGAAACACAGGCTGTACAACGGCAGCGGCCACTTCCGCGAGTGCGCCGACTGCAACATGAACGGGCTCGTCCGGTGCCCCGGCTGCTTCTCCCCGACCGCCTGACCCAGATCCAAGCTCCGGCCGCCTCCAATAACTCAAACTCTTCACTGCTGGCACTACGGCAGGCGGCAGCTGCTTGATAGTTGAGACCGTCAGTGTCCTCCTGCCGCCTTCGGTCCCAGTTTTCCGTATGCAGGAACAGTTTCTTTCCTTATTCAGAATTAGCTCGATATACTAGTCGTCATTAGTCAAAGTAGTTTAAGCCGCGTTTGCAGATCATTGGTTAGCTGCTGGGGTCTGGACTCTCGAGCTTTAATTTAGCTTTGGCGCTCGTTTTAGAAACTTTCATCAGAAGATTCATTGTTCTCCTCCCGGTGGATCCAGTCCTGGAGCCACATGAGATGTGAGATTATACAACTATACAATATCTCTGTGCTGTGTTGTCTCTGCGTGTTCGTTTTCAAACGTTGTCAATTCTAAGGCCCTGGTGTGAATTAGCAAAAAAAAATCTAAGGCCCTGGTCTCACCATTGCCTCGCGTGCTATTTGCGTGCCCATGTTTATCTTTGTGTGTCCAGCTTTTGGTGTGCTTGCGAACGCAACACGATATACACATGCGGTGCATTCTCATCACATAGATGTAGCGTGACGAGGAGAGATGGGATGATTGCCGAAATTGTTTTTCGTTGCGCGTTTGGCCCCACCCACGTTCTTCCTCATCTTGTTTCTGTCCCCAATTTCTCTTCCTCTACCGAAATGGCAGCAGGCCGAGAGGGCGCCGGCGCCGGCGCCAGCGCGGTGGAGAAGGCGGACGTCCAAGATGGATTTAATTGTGGTGTGTGTGGGTGGGGGTGGGGGCGCCAGCAATGAGGGTGATGATGGAGTTGAGACCCTTGGAACAAGACCTAGGCGCTTTCGAGGCGGGTTGCCAATACTCAAGCACCATGCCATAAGCCGAACCCAAACATTGCAAGAGGGAGGGGCGGGATAACCAGGCAGCCACGAACAACCAAACTCGCTTGGAGAAGCGAGACTCGCAGAGGATGTGTCTGGCGGTTTCTGGCTGACCAGTTGATGAGGCCAACCCCGAATGGTGATGCGATCAGATGTCCAAAATCGGTTCTAGACCGCAAGCCAGCTAAGAAGCGGCATTTGGGCGGCGCCCAAGGCTTCCAGACATTCCCTCGTTCGCCACGCGGCGGTTCGTCCCGCCTCTGACGGTCATTAGGGTTCTTGAGGCGCGGCGGACCAAGGCCTCTCCCAGAAGGTTTCCGTTATTTCCCGTTTAGGATTCAGTGTCTTTTTCAAAACGGTGAGTTGGCTACGAGATTCTAAAGTCAGAACTGTCCTAAACTCGCTTCGGTGGCGTGTCTTGCGCCGTCATAGGGCATGTGGGGGGGGGGGGGGGGGGGTTGTGTATCCGGTCCGTTTTCGTATTCAGAAAGAAATTGTCACTTACTTTCCCGATTTATGGTTCTCATCATTGGTGATGGTTTGCTCTGGTGCGCTGGTCTTTTGGGGGCGTAGCACGGCGATTTTTTGTCTGTGTGCTACAACAAGATTTACCACGATAAGTTTTGCCCGACTCTGATGATCGAGGGACGAGGATGGCTGCGCGATTTTGGCTCGCTCCGGTGTTTGTAATTGTGGCTGGGTTGTCTACTAATATATTTGAATTTTTTGTGGTTCATTGTACTGTTGTTTTTGATTATTAATAATAAACCGGTAGACCTTAAAAAAAGGTTTTGCTAATTCTCAGATAGTTCTCAATCAAGTCCTACATTATTGGATTTTAATCATGATTCGTGTACTTATAAGTTGTTAATTTAGTGTTTTCGGTTGCACATGTGTTACAATTGAAACTTGAGGGCATCACCAAACTAAGAGCGAAATTATTTTTCATTCGGCTGAAAATTAGTCAAATCCTGTAAAAAATTGCTTTCAGGCTTCGGAGGTGTGATCGGCTGATCGCCCCGAGTCCGATGAAAATTCCGTGGACTCTTGGGCGGAACGGGCCTTGCCTAAGCAACCAGAATCCGAAACGAATTCCAGTCGTACTAGTACGTGTCCTACCGCGCCGCTAAGGAGTTTTACCGGCCTAACCAGAGAGTCAGAGACGCCCTGCGTGCGCCATGGATCTCCCGGACGAGGTGCTCAACGAGGTCCTCCGACGCGTCTGCAGGACCTGGCGCGACGTCATAGACGACCGCGGGCTCGTGCTCACGCACCTCGCGCAGGGCCCGGTCCGCGGCATGTTCGTCAACTACACCAACGAGATAATGCATGGCTTCTTCTCCCGCGCCGCCGCCGCCGCCGCCGCGAAGCCTCCGTCGATCGACGGCTCGCTTCTGTTCCTGCCCAACGAATGGGCGAGTCGCCTTGCGAGACGTTCACGCGTCTGGGACCACTGCAGCGGCCTCCTCCTCTACGAAAACTCCAAGTCCTTGTACGTCTGCAACCCGGCGACACGGCGGTGGGCGACGCTGCCGCGGCGCCCGCGGCGCCCGGGGTACGGACCACGCTTCTACCGCGACCGTCTGCACCTCCTGTTCGACCCGACTGCGTCGCTGCACTACCGCGTCATGTTCTTCCCCGAGGAGCCTGGCATGCCAAGGCCACCTCCTTATCATCTGCCCGGCGCCAAGAGACGTCGCTACAGGGTGGGAAGCGAGAGTGATTACATCGAGAGCCTGCCGCCGTCTCTAAGAGCAAGCTATGAACAGGAGGTGGAGAACGTGCGCTCCATGGAATGGCCGCCGTGCTCGTACGCCCTTCAGGTGTTCTCGTCAGAAACCGGCACTTGGAAGGAGAGGTGCTTTGTCCGCCAAGGCGATGCGGTGACGACGGTGTCCGAGATATGGACTAATCCATGTGCAATGACTTGTGCCAGAGCGCTCCGGTGCTACGCCGCCGTGTACTGGCAGGGAGCGTTCTACCTCAACTGTCCCGGTGGATTCATCATGAGGTAATGCAGTACTGGTGTCCTTGTACCTGGTGCTTTAAAATAAGGCTTTTAGTAAACACTAGTTGAATGCCCGTGCGTTGCTACGGGCATTTAGTGTTTTTATTTCCACACATACAAATGTAGTGCACGTGGAAATTTCCCGTTGATGTGGATGATATACAAACAATGACAACTTTTTAATTTCCCCTCGAATTTTAGCCTAACTTGAACCATAAAATTAATTGACATAACATGTTTGGTTTGTTACAAAAATAATATCGTTAAATATGCTTTCAAATATAAATCTAATTGTATATACTTTAATGACATATAATTATATTTTATATTTAAAGTTCATGGTCGGTGCCCTCCCACGTAAACATATCTCAAACATGCATTTATCCTAAGTCATGTGCGCTTGTGCCAAGCATAACGTAGAATCAGATTAATCGGTGCAGTTTTTTGTTCTGTGTACGAATTGGCATTGGGGCCATGTGACAGTAAAATAATACATTAGATAATCTTATTTATTACCTTCCCCTCCAGCTTGCTCTAGTGTTACAGATGCGTTCTCTCTCTCTCTCTTCTCCATGCATGCCTATGCTTCTTGTTTCAAATTCGGGAGTATCAACTTTAATCTCCCATAATTGAAGCCACATAATTCTTCTCTCTTGCACCACGAGCTCATTTCTTTCCTTTTCAGAACACATAGCAGATACATATGGAAGCTGTCCTTATGCTATGGAAGCGCGAGTTCCGAAGCTCCTCCCATGGCGCTTGGTACATCCAGCTTCCGATTGGGCGACTTGGCTAGTTTTTCTCCACCCATCCTGCGGGTGGAACAACAGTGCGTTGAATCGTTTAGAAGGTCGCTTCGAATCGCAGAGAGGAGAAGTGGAGGCGAAAAAGAGAGGGATTCGTGTGAGAGAGGACGGAATCGGAGGTAGCGACGAAGCCTGGCTGGGAGCAAAACGAAGACGGCCATCTGGTGGCCTTGCGTGCGATGGCTGGCGGGTCTTCTCGTTGGGCCTTGGCCCATGTGCGGATCGCGACTATAGCGAGGCGGGCGTGCCGCGTGCGAGAGTCCGACGTGATCACGGCTGGATCGTGGAGACGCGAGCGCGAGGGTCCCGACGTACCACAACAAACGTACCATCACGGCATCTAGCAATATTATAGTATAGATAGATAGATAGATAGATAGATAGATTATTTGGTATCTTCACAGGTTCTCATTGCTGGAGGATAAGTATACAGCGATCAAAACTCCAAGATTAGCAGATACTACCTTTTTTGAGCAACCAGTATCACTTACTGACAAGTCATACTTGGAACGTACTATTATACCCCGTGTGTATTTGGCAAAATCCAGGCAGGGAATCTACTACACCGCTCTCCAGGGGTTCCGAATTCAAATATGGGTACTACACGGAGCATCAGAAACATGCCAAATGCCGGAATGGGAGCTAAAACATCAAGAGTGTGTTTGATTTAGGGGATATGACTAGGGGATGAGGGCACCCCCAACCACATGGTTAGGGATAGCCAATTTTTTTGTTTGGTTGAGGGTGGGGAATGAACCACTTTTTTGTTTGGTAAATGAGAGGATGAGTCGTGGTTGGGGACATTGCTTTCCTGGTCAACGCCTGCTACTTGCAAAAAAATCAAGCACATAGATGAGAATCAACACTGGATTGACAAATCGATTCTAGCTTGCTACTCGCGCTCAGCATGCTTGTGTCCATCGGTTACAGAGCAGAGATGAGAGAGATTGAGCGGGTCGGAGAGATGAGAGATCGAGGGCAGGAGGGGAAGCAAGATAGGAGAGACCGCCGGAGGCAGGAGGGATTGAGCGCCCATCATGCTTGTGTCCGTCCGGCGCCGTTCCGCACCGCGCGCCCCATCTCGCCGTTCTCCTACCCAGGCCCCATTTGGTTCTTTCAGCGAGCGAGGAGAGACACGAGCTAGGAGGGAGAAGCCCGCTGCCGACCATGGATTGGAGGGGAGAGGAAGATGGCTACCTGCCGCCGCCGTCTCGGATTCGTTCCGACGAGGTCCCGGCGCCGCCTCGATTCTTGGTCGCCGTCGCCTCTAGTTCGTGAGAGGGGAAGTGAGGAGAGATGAGGGGAAAGAGATAAGGTTGGGGTTTTTTCCTTTCTTTCGTGAGCGGTGAGCGAGCGAAAACGGCGCGATTTTTTTTTCCGGGTGAGGCTAGCGCGGGAGCCAGCGGTGGTTAGCGATATCCCACCGATTTGGAGGGACGAGCTCAGCCACCGTTTCGCAGGAATATTCCTGGAATCTGGATACCCCTGCCACCCCACCCTCCCAACCAAACATATGGCAACCACTAAAAAAGTGGCTACCGCTACCACTTAGGGGATACCCTCTCAACGAAACACACCCCAAGTTGACCTTCAGCCGACTTTCTCGCGATACTACACCGGACATCACACATGAGAAGAGATCGGCAGATCTTGGATCTTAAACCCGAGTGAGGAAGTATCAAATAATAGAGGGGATCACGAATGGGACTCTTCTGATGATTGCATCATTGATGCGGAAGGAGGGATTGCTAACAATGAAGTTAGTACAATGCACTGTTATGGTATTGACTTATTGGGGTATCATCCATATAGGGAAGTTGTTTTCTTGGGAAACCGTTACAATGGGTTTGCTTACTACTCCCTCCGTTCCAAATTAGATGACTTCCATTTGTCCACATGCGAATGTATCTAGACATGTTACAAGTATAGGTACATTCACATGTGGATGAATGAAAAGTCATCTAATTTAGAACGGAGGGGAGTACCTAGGAAGCTCCAAGTTGCAACTCTTGGGTAGACTTTACCCAACAGGCTGTTCTCGGCATAGGATTATCGCCTATATCTATACTCCATGTAAGGACGATCTGCTTCCTGCCCACAATGATCCATGGTGAACAATTTCTTTGTTCAATTTGATAATTCATGTGATGGAGCTAAAGCATCAAGTTGATCTCCAGCCCACTTTTTCGCGATACTACTCCCGACATCACATAGGAGAATAGATGGGCATATCTTGGATCTTAAACCCGAGTGAGGAAGTATCAAATGATAGAGGAGGCCCTAATCACGGATGGGACTCCTGATGATTGCATCATAGATGCGAAAGGCGGGACCGCTAAGAATGATGTTACAATTAAGGTATGATACGTCGTTGATATAAGGACTGAACATAATGTATGCATTATGTTGTGGTCTATGCATACTGTATTAATTCACCAATATATGGAAAGTAATTCAACAAATATTCGATAATAAAGGTTATTTTTTCATTTAAATATCACAAACTCGATATCCATCACCGTATTTAAAATAAGGCTTGAGTACTTTATTTATGCCATACATATATGATACTTAAGTCATATTCACACGACATTTGGGATGACCAGACGGAATTTGGCATCTTAAATCGAATGAATATGACACAACATGCATATACTACTGATATATAAGTTCCCTCGTATGAAAAAAGAAGTGTAATCACGACGTGATGAATCACATTCCAAGAATGTTCGATATTGCTCAACATACTCTTGTTTATATCTCGAAATATTGTTAAAAAATAACACATGCGGACATATGAATGGTGTTTATTATGTCATTTGCATATCGGGGGCTGGAAGTAGAACCAATAACGGTTGTGTAAGATTATCTTTTGATGTTCGAACACCTTCCACTTGTTGGGTTGCACGAAGCTTTGGGAAGACCCTTTGCTCGGGCATTGTTAGATCTGCCGAGTTGTCCTCTCCAATGGATATTTCAACCTAAGAGAGGGGGAGAATAAGATAATGCATCACTAATGGCATGGAATGCATATTAGAGAATTTGTCGTTACCTCGTTGGGAACTGTAGGTTCTCCTAGTTCCATTCTTCGTAGGACATATAGAGCTCGGTGGTAAATGGGGATATATGGGATGGAACAAGAAGATAAAAAAATAACAGCCACGGTAAGACAATGAGCTTTAAATAGAATATTGAAGTCATATGTTGACTATGGTGATGGCCATCGAGTTTGGGTTATGTAAATGAAATAATAACCATTTTCCCCTGAAACAAAAGGTTGACAATTGATTAGAGTTATGTCCACATGTCTTATATAGTTTAGTAATACCACAACGCAAACACAACAACATGTTGAACAATATCAAATATATTTGGTATCACTTTCCATATCTTTGTGACATTAATACGGTATGATTGTAACACAATACAATGCATACATAGGTTTGATCCGTATATGAATGACGTATCATAAATTTGTGGCATCATATTTTATTGTTCCAGTATCATGTTCACCGTGGCCATATAAAGGTATATGCCGTACGTGTCATATGGGAACCACTTCATAATATGCTTTCCTTTAGTTATAACTTATAAATAATGTATTTTCCTGATCTAGCTCTCCTCTAAGATTAACTACATATATGAACATGTTTGAGAACTGATTCTAAGTCTGGACCTTCTCCTCGGTCCGAGAGCATTGGTTGTACAATATGCTCCGTTGCATGTGGCACTGACTCGTTCTCGGTGCTACTACCTCCGTACCTGAATAGTATCATGTGTTATTCACACTTTTTTTGCTTTTTTTTGCATAGGTCACATATGTTCATATCTTTTGACTAAAATTTACGGTGCACAAGAACCAACATAATCTATGTACATGATTTATTTCACAATTTTTGAAAACTCGACATGGGGCATATGCTCTCGGTTGCAAATTTATGGCAGCTAGTTGCAAATTTCCAAATTGTAGTTTCCCCGTTTCACCACAGGAAAGTAGCACTCAACATGGGGCATATGCTCTCGGTTTAGAAAAATATTTTCTAATTTTTTTTAAAAAAGTTGCGCGCATAGATTTGCATGTTCCACGCGTGCGCACAAAGTTTCGCGGAGAAACGACTTTTTAGTTGGCCTATATAAAAAGACAAAAATATGTCACATGATTACTTCTATATAGCTCCAAAACTTTCTCTTTTATATGGAGGCAAAGTAAATAGTAATTTTGTCATGAAACTCATATACAGGGCACATGTTTTGCGAGACCTATGCATGAATTTTTTGTTTCAGATTTTTTAGACATAGTTTTGACATGTTTTTAACATTTGAAATAGGAGGGAGCATTTGCCCCTATGCTACAACAACCATTCCATTCCGTTGACCTCCATCTGTCTCTACACAGGAAAAACAATGCACTGAACAAGTCAATCTTACCCAAACAGGATATGATTATTTTCTACACTGCACCCCTATTGCACTAGTATAGCCCTCGTTTCAGCTGGACCGAAAGCAGAAGGAAGGAACGAGCCGACGCCGCCATTATTTCCCTCTCAGTCCGTTTGAACGGTTCCATTCCTCCTCTCCTCCGCGTGCGTGCGCTTCCACGCCACCACCACTACTACGTCGGACGGATTACGCGTCCCACCGTCACCGCCACCACCATCCCATTCCCATCCACACCGCATCGCCTCCTCCCCCTTGGTCCTTCGTCTCCTGTTCGTCAAGCGCTGATAGCTACTCCGTGCTACTACTTTTCTTCGGATCCCCCGAGACGAGACTGGGCTCTCCTTCTCGCGGGATTTGGTCCCTTGTTTGCGCGCGGAGGTCTTGATTCTTTCCTGGCGGCTGTTCCGCTGGTTTTCCTCCCCCTCTCTCTCCTTGCTTAATCCGCTCCCGCGTTTTCCGCCCCAGTCAGCCCGCGTTCAGGTCGAGTCGCTCCAGCGTGGAGGAAAGATCGGAATTAGCAATTACGGATCTTGTTGCCAGTTCTTGGAGGAACGCCACCAGCGCGGCGGCCTTCGGTGCTTCTTTCTTTGGAGTCGTCCGTGTTCTTGCGGAGCCGCTTCGGGTATGGGGAATTGCCGGAGGAGGGGCCCGTTGCTCTGCTTCTTGCTCTGGTTCCTGGCGGGGTTCGAGCCGTGCGCGTCCCTGAACCACGAAGGTACCGGAATCGTGGTCTCGACTGCTTCCGCGGCGCAACATTTTTTTTTGTTTCGACTCTGCTTAGGGTTTTCTTTGCTGGATTTGCAGGGCTCGCTCTGCTGAGGTTTAAAGAGATGGTGGAGGCTGATCCGCGTGGTGCTCTGCTGGATTGGGATGAAGGGGACGCTAGCCCCTGTTCTTGGTTTGGCGTGGAGTGCTCGGATGATGGACGGGTCGTAGGCCTGTAAGTTGCTTTTCGCGCCGCAAAAGATTCAGCACGAAATTCCCTTTACCATTTCTAGTTATTTGCAAGGATTGAACGCCTGAGCTCAACTGTCCAGTAGAAAACAAAGAGTAAACTTAGATTTTGCTTGCTTACGCTTGTATTTGTGGCCATTGGCAGACGCATATTGTGTTATCTTGCGCCGTTGGAAGGATGATTGCCATTTCCTTGTTCTAAAATAAGGCATTTCAACGGCATTTAGGGAGCATCCTTCTATTTTTAAACGCTTGATGATGTTTGCAATATCTCCCTATGTTGTGATTGATCATATCTATGGTGATGTTTTCGCCTAAATTTGTGGGTGCGATTGTTGTAGGAACTTGGCAAATCTTGGTCTGAAGGGCATGTTACCTCCGGAGATTGGACAGCTTACTTCTATGCATTCTCTGTAAGCATATTTTCAACGATATTATTTTGAGACACTTTTTTTGTTGCCAGGAAACACTTTGGTTTTGAGGATAGTCTGATATTATTTGTTTTTCTGAAACTACCACTGAATCACAATCATTTTATTCTTCGATCTAGGCTTTTATGTAGCGTGCATGCTTCTCGATGAGGCTTATAAGACGTCAGTTAGCATGCTGTATATTCTTTTGATCTTTCAATTTGGGCATAGTTAGCATGTTGTAAATTCTTTCTTGGAATCTAGTTGGATGCAAGATATGTGTTTCTTCTTGAAGGGCCTTCCTGAGAATTTATTATGACGAGGGGTCTGGAATAGTTTATCAGATGTCGAGAACCAAGTTACAAACAAAAAAGTAAAACGAGTTTATGGCCATATAAATCTAATTTATATATATGATTGTTTGATAGAAAATAGTCTCTGAATTACTAACTGAATAAATATGTGTTTTATATCATTACTAGAATCAGGAATCTAGCTGTTGAATTATATACGCCCATTCAGGCATTCACCGAGAAAGCATCTTATATCTACAGATATTATTTTTGTGTATGTTATGCTTGTGTTACTTGTCAAATGGTGTTCAACCTTCAAATTGTTCTGATATATTTTCCTTCCATCCATACAGCATACTGCACAAGAACTTTTTCTATGGTAAAATCCCTGCAGAGATAGGAAATTTACGAGAGCTAAAGGTGTTGGATCTGGGGTACAATAACTTCAGTGGACCAATTCCATCAGAGCTAATAAGCATTTCATTCTTGGAGTTCATGTGCGTGAGAACTTTGATATGTTCTTGTTTTTTCATCTCAGTTTAACTTCAAAAGTCGACTAACTTTACTACTTCAATTACAGCTATCTTAAAGGAAACAAACTTTATGGCGGTTTACCTCTTGAATTAAATGAGCTCATCAGTCTGTGTGAGTCTCAGGTTCACCAAGACAGGATTTTGTCAAATAGGATGTCCACTGCAAGGTTTGTCTAAGCTGCTTCCACTCACATATGTGACTGTTAAACTTGTGATCGTGCAAGGATTGAGTTGAAGTTCAAATCAAGCAGGGGTTACAGCAGCTTGATTTTCATTAAAAAAATCCTGCAACCACATGATTTCAATGATATCTGAATTATTTCAGAATTATCTGCTTCAACTTAAGAAACGTCAGAGAAAGCTATACTTCTTTTATAAACTGCATTCCAGTCTATACGAATAATGGATGTATGGCTGCTGAATGCTCCTTTTACTTAAACACCAGTAACGCAGTCTATGAAGACCGATGCAAATATTTTGTTTTGAGGACTAATTATGCAGCACATCTCTGGAGTTCAGTACTTTAGTCTATGGCATGAGATACCATTTGCTTTGTTTTGGCCTATAAAGGATTCTTGATTGATGAAACTGCCATTGACATGTTTTGGTTAGGATTATCTAGAAAGGACAACGTACAAATTTTACTGTTTCGTTGTTGGAATTCTTACGGCAAACTCAATTGTTTTTTTCCCCTAACATCCAGTTATTTATGTAGGATTAAGGAGAATGCTGCAATCAGAAGACTTCTAGCAAGCAAACAAACACATCCTCTAAAGACCGAGATGCTTGGTTCTGAAAATTCTGTATTGGTGCCATCAGACGTGAACCCTTTTTTCACAGTCGAAGATCCCCGCAAGATTCCAACGCCACATGACCCAGCTCGACTAAGTCCTCCCCTGGCACCACCCCCTTCTGAACCCGTCCCTTCCGTTGCCCCTCCTGTATCTCTCAACAAAGACCAAGCTGCAAGCCAACAGAGCAACGGCAGTTCTTTGCTAGAGTATTCATTAATAGGGGGAGCAATTTGTTTTGTTGTTCTATCCTTGTCAGCCGCAATGTTTCTTTGCTACCGCCACAGGAAGACTGGCATTATTGTGCCCGTATCTTCAAGTAGGGAATTGCAGACCGAGACCACTATCCTGGGAGGTTAGTATGCGGGAGGATTTGCTTTTTCTTGGTTTAATTTTTATTAATATTCCATGGTAAAATGCATTTCTACGATTTTTCCATATTTTGCAATAGTGTGTGTTTCTTATAACGCATGCAACACAAATTTATAGTTGGCTTCTACTTGTGTTTTGCAGGCATAACTTCATTCAGACGGTCAGAGCTCGAAACAGCATGTGAAGATTTCAGCAACGTAATTGGTACCGTACCTGGATGTGCATTGTATAAAGGAACCCTCCCATGTGGAGCGGAAATAGCTGTTGTCTCTACATTGATAAAATATGCCTATGGGTGGTCTCCTATAGCTGAAGCACAATTCAAGAATAAGGTATGTAACTGTTTTTTCTGTTTAATTGTTTTTTCATGCTGTAAGATGAGAGTCTCTAACATAGATATGATGTGGTATTCTAGGTTGAAATCTTGTCGCAAGTGAACCATACAAATTTCATGAAACTTGTGGGTTACTGTGAAGACGAAGAACCATTCACCCGAATGATGGTGTTTGAATATGTTTCAAATGGATCACTATTTGAGCACTTGCATGGTAAGAATTCAGAAGTTCATTTTGCTTTTCTTCTTGCCAATATGACTCATGCTACTAGCAGTTATTATGCTCCTGTCATTAATTAATAAAATCAAAACATTTCTGTTGCAGTTAACGAGGCAGAGCAACTGGATTGGCAGGCACGCCTACGGATAGCGATGGGAGTAATATACTGTCTGAAGGACTTGTATCAGCAGATTCCTCCAATGATCCTAAGAAATCTTAACTCCTCATGCATATACCTGACCGAAGACAACGCTGCAAAGGTTTCAGACATCAGTTTTGGCGTTGACAAGAAAGACAGCGAAGATGAATTCGATGAGCCTGACGAGTGCGCCATAGTGTATAAGTTTGCCTTACTTCTGCTTGAGACGATCTCTGGAAGGCGTCCGTTTTCCAATGACAACGGGCTCCTGATTCTGTGGGCGCACCGGTACCTCACCGGCGAAACGCCCTTGTCAGGTATGGTGGACCCAACACTCACATCAGTCCCCGAGGAGCAGGTCAGAGCACTCACAGAGCTGGTAAAATCATGCATAAATGATAACCCCTGGCTGAGACCGACAGTGCAGAGGTAACCAGAAGGATGCAAGAGATCACTGGGTTCTCTCAGGAACATTCGATCCCGAGGAACAGCGCATTGTGGTGGGCTGAACTTGAAATCCTCACGTCATAGAGTCCTTGTGGAATTGCCTTGCGGTAATCTGTCCACTTGATAGAATGAACATAGAAAAGTGTACAGTTTGGTGTTCTTTTTTTTTTTTTGAAAAAAGGGTGTTCTTACTGTTTAGGCACGGCATACAGTTGTACAGATATGCCAGCACTGCACTGACGATTCTTTCGTTCTTTAGTAGATCTTGTTTTGAAATGAAATTCCACTAGGAAATCCTGTGGAGCTTGTACAGTCGAAGGATATGCCAAACAAGTGTGAATAAAATGAACAAAATATATGTTTGCAGAGTTCCACTCTGAACTGGTTTGTTTCAGCAGTGATACCTCGACAATGAATTTAGTGGTTTATTGTAGATTTATAGAATGCTAGAAGAAAGTTGAAAGAATATATATATGTGCAGGTTTTGGCTCTCGTTCTGAACATAAAACCTCGTCATCTTTTGTTATTCACGGTATTGCTCCCGCGCGCGTGACGGAGCCACGACTCGGACGGCGGCGACAGCTGCGGCATCCTCCCGGACGTCGAGTGCAGCGGCGAGGGTACCGCCTTGCCGCTCCTCCTCTCCCTGCTCATCATCCTCGGGCTGCCGCCGCCGCCGCTGTCCGTCGCCGAACGCGCCAGCCTGCTTAGGGCCTTCCGGGCATCGGCGCAGTACCTCCTGCTCGTGCCAAGGATCGACATGCCCAGCCCGGGACCGCCGGGACTCGACCACTCCCTGCGGCCACTGCTGGTGATCTTCTCCTCGTACCAGTGCGACAGGTCGCCGTTCCGTGGCCCGCTCTCCTTCACCATGACGTCGCCCAGCGTGCTGCTCCGGCGAGGAGTCCGGGGACGCGCCGGGCTCCACGGGAACCCGCAGAGCACCGGCTTCACGCTCCAGGGAAGAGCACCAGGAACCCGCACGCCCTCGGAGGAGACATATCGTCGCCTCGCGCTCCTCCTCGTGCTGCGCCTGTCCTGCGTTCTGTCGCGGCGGTGTGTCCTCCCAGCTATCCTCCCGCCGGAGCGGGAGCGTGGAGCTCGTGGGCTGGACGCGGCAGCACAGCGTGTGCACGTCGCACCTGGCGTGGGCCGGCGCCACATCCTCGTCGTCGTCACCGTGCTCGGAGCGGTGCGCGCGGCGGCCGCGGCGCGGGGACCTCTTGGCGCGCTTCTTCTCCGTGGACGTGGTGGCGATGGCGTTGGCGGCAGGGAGGAACCGGTCCATGATGAAGCTCGACAGGCGGCGCGACGCGGCCCCGCCGTCGACGAGCTCATGCGGCGGAGAGCGCGGCGAGCCGGTCGGACGACGAGATCCTGTCGAGCGCGTCGGAGAAGGTGTCCTCCTCGCTGCCGCCGCCGCCGCCGCCGTCGTCGCTGCTCGTCGCGTCGGTGGTGGCGTTGCCGTAGTACGCCGGGCGTGGCACGGCGTGCCCATGCCAATGCCGCCGCGGCGCCGCCCGGCGGCGGCCTCGGGGCAGCACCTCTCCCTCGAACTTACCGCCGAACGCACTGGCGCTGCCGGCCTTGGGCACGCCCGGGGAGCTCTCCCAGGAGAAGGGCACGTGCGTGCGCTGCGGCGACGCGGCGCGCGCGCTGCGCGGCGTGCACGCGGCCGACCCGCAGCACGAGCGGCGTGGCGTGGGGAGCGGCGAGTCGAGCAGCTGCGCCACACGTGCCCGTCGCTCGCCTTGCGCCGCCTCCGCCCTGATGCTCCCGGAGGCGCTCCTGGCCGTGACGATCTCCATGCCGGCGAGTCGGCTAGCTAGTCAACCACCGCTGCTACTACCGCGGCGCGCTGGCGCTGCTGTGCATGCAACAGTGGTGTACGATCGGCGCGCGTATAAAAGGCCGCGTGGCGAGGTGGTTGCAGCAGGCATCGGCGCGATGGGTCACCGGCAAAGGCGACGCGACTCTAGTGGTTGAGCTTGAGCTGGCGTTGGTTCGGCCGCCGTATGGGAGCTCTGTCGCTCTACTTCTCGTGATACCGTTTATAGGCCTCGTTTGAGGTTGCCGAAAGGGAAGGGAGCCGCGCTTCCTGCCGTTTTCATTCCTTGTTCGTGGAATTCAGGCGTAATTTGCTTCAAATTTCCACCTTTATATGATGGGCCTCAAGTCCTCAACACTTCAGTTTTTCTTTTTTTGCAGGATGCATAGTCATATTAATTTGGCACAACATCTCTTAAAACAAGTATGAATTTCATACTTTGATCACTTACGTCATCTAACATCACAACTTTGGCAAAAGAATCTTGATACTCACTCCGTTCAAAAATAAGTGTCTTAAATTTGTCCAACAGTGGATGTATCTATACATGAAATATGTCTAGATACATCTACTTTTTGACAAACTTGAGACACTTATTTTGAAACGGAGGGAGTATTTTATTTTCAGAGTTTCAGACATC
Organism: Poa pratensis; assembly: GCA_947311845.1. NCBI lineage: Eukaryota > Viridiplantae > Streptophyta > Magnoliopsida > Poales > Poaceae > Poa > Poa pratensis. The sequence continues at coordinate 34,782,926 of CAMZMU010000060.1, read as the reverse complement.
AATCCCTTCACGTTTAACTGTCCGTTTGGGAGCTTTGTTTTCTGAAGTATTCTTGAATGCTTTGACGTGTTTGGATGCAACAAATACTATGATATTAAAAACTGAGGTCTCCAAAGCTGCAACTATTTTGCTTAAATGGAAACTTTAGTTCCAACCTATTTTTTCCTAAACTGAAGTATTCTTCAACTCTGAAGTATTCGTTAGACTGACGATGAAATACTGCAGTTTTGCAATACTCTAATTTTAAAAATACTGAGCTGCCAAACCCAACCTAAGTCATTAGACGTGGGAAAAGTTATATTTTAGACATAGGTTGCCTCCCGAGTGATAAAACGCTTTTATATTAATTTTAAGTGCACTCAAATGCGTGTGATCTCAAACATTAAGAATCACCAATACACTTTCAAATCTAGCCGCATGTGCAATATGAGTCCCCTTCCAAAATTTACAAAGGAGCTACAAATATGTACTCCGTATGTCGTGGAAAAATATGCGTACCAAAAAACAAATAAGTGGCTCGTACTAGCTGGTAAGTGTGTTTAGTGTTGTTTTAAGCTCCCAACCAGATTGTTCCACATGGATCCGGGCTCTAGAGGGTTTACTGGAGATTTTTACTTCACTCGAGTATGACGAGACACGTTTAGTTAGTGGTTAATCACAGCCGACAATCCTAACGGTAGCATCCGGTCACTGGCACTCCGCACTCAACGGAGGGCAACTCAACGGCAGTACTCTGCTTCTGACGAGCTCTTGTTTTCTTCCCTGAAGTACAGAATAACGGAGGTGTTAAATGCTGATGCGCATTTTTGGGAAACACCGTTCCGGCAGAAGATTTGCTACTGTAGTTGTCTGCTGTCTGCCCCTATTTCTAAGCCGCTGACCTGATTAAGCTCACAAACACAAAGCGTTTGAAATGATCGAACCATATGATGATACTGTCACCGAGTAGATTCCTGGCGAATCTGATGCCGTGCCGACGGCCGGTGCGCCGCACCGACACAGTGCCATCTGACATCGGGGGTTCTGGATCTTGGATTCGTAATGTGTGACTCGAGCACGTGAAATGCAAATTTGAACATTGATCTATACGATTCCAATAGGTGAAACTTCATGAAATATCACATGTTCCCTCCTTCCAAATTACTCCCTCTGTTCCACAATATAAGATGTAAACCCCCCACCCAACCCTAGCTCCCGCGACCCAGCTCCGCCTCCGCGCCGCCGCCGCCGCCAAGCCCTCCGCCGCCGCTCTGCGGCCTCCCCCCCCCCCCCCCCGTGTCGCACCCAGGCGACACCGGGGGGCCCCTTCCTCGCGCCAGCGGCTCTCCCCCGCCTCTCCCCGCCGCTGCCGCCGCCGGCCTCTGTGCCGCGGCGGTGGCGGCCTCCCCGCTGCCACACAACTGGCGGCGGGGGTGTGCTCTCTCTGCTGGTCTCTGCCTGCGGAAGGTCGACGCGGCTGGAGCGCTGTCGGCCGGCTCGTCGGCGAGAGGACGCCGGGGCGGCGGCCCCGGAAGCGTGCCTGCCGGCGCGGAGGCCGATGATGCTCAGGGCGGCGGCCCTGGAGCCCGGCCGTGGCGGTGCTCGTCTCCGCCCGGCGGGGGGTGGTGGGCAGTCTGATTCGGCCATGAGGGCGGCGATGAGGGCTGGCCGGCGGCGGGGAGCCCGGGGCTGCACTTCAAGCTGCGACAAGGTTTGTTCTTGTTTCGGCTCTGTGCTGCGCCGGCTTGCTCGGCCTGGAGGTGTGGCGCTGTCTCCGGCAGGGACTGGTGGTTCGGCGGGCTTCGGCGCGCGTGGCGGTGGCTTGTTGGCGGCTGTTCAGGTGGTAGGTGGCGGAGCACATCCGGGAGAAATCCTTGCTCTGGTTTGGCCGGAGCCGGCAATGGTGACGCCCGCGGGTGTCACGGACTTTCCTGGAAGCGTTGTCGGGCGGTGTGCTCTCCCCTCCCCTGCGGCTTGACTCCGGAGGGAAACCTCAGATCCGGGATCGGACGATGGAGGCGCTTCTGCGTCTCTTACCTTCTTGGGGGCATCGTCTCGGAGTCACCTACGGCCAGGGGTTCGGTGAAGGGGGCGTGGTGCCGGGCAGCGGCGCGAGGTCCAAGGGTGAAGTTTGGCAAAGATGACGCCTCGAGCTGAGGTCGGGTCGCGGCTGTTCTTCGGTAGTCGGTTTTCCCGGCGTGTCCGATGGGTTTTCTGCTTCGTTGTGTTGCTGTGGAGTCGGAGCTGCGGTGGAGTGTGTCCAGGCGGCAACGATGACCGGCCGCCGGTGGTCTTGGTGGAGTGCTCGGTCGGCGCAAGAACAACATATTTCCCTTTTGAAGCTCGTTGTCTGAGTTGGAGCTGTCTCTCCTTGGCGCGTGTGGCCAATTGGTGGCATAGGCCGGCATGGGCTCGACGCCATCTGTGAGGCTCTGTTTGGGAAGATGCTGGCGAAGTCGGAGTCGCTGGCTCGAGGAGGAGTGATGACGATGACGCTCGGTGGCAACCTCGACGAGGGTCTTCCTGTGTGTCGGTGTTTCGTGTGGGTAGCCAGGTTGGCTGTGGTGGAGTGCCTAATGTGGTCGTATGACGGCATTGGTGCATTTGTACGGGTTTTCGGCCGGTTCCCCTGCAAATGAACCGGTCAATTCTCTTCTGCTTTTTTAAATAAAATGAGGCAAATTGCCCGTTTTGTTCAAAAATAATATAAGATGTTTTAGTCATTTCTCACATACACATGCATACATATATATGTAAACACATTTTAGTATATATGTGCACTCTTTTTAGTCTGAACCAAGACAACATGTGTACCACCTAAAACATCTTATATTGTGGAACGAAGTGAGTAGATGACTTCCATTTATCCACATGTGGATGTATCTAGACATGTTATAAGAATGGATACATCCACATTTAGACAAATAGAAGTCATCTAATTTAGAACAGAGTGAATATTTAAGTTCTAGAATGCAGTTATGTATATTTTTTTGGAGACAGAGCAAAAAAACCATACACGGCAAATTTGGGAACAACATTGCGAGTAACTTGTAGACTATTTTATGGTGAGTCAACTCGCACTGATATAAATGTACACTAACTCAAATTGTGATTTATCTCCATAACGTAGATAACCATGTTTTTTTCACCATTACTTTTGTGTGTTTACTTGTTTCTACGTCCTAAACTTTTTTTTGAAAGCGCAACGGGGCGATCGCCCACCTGAACATTTTTTCATTTAAATCAATAAGCAGTACAGGGAGAGGCCCACACAGGGGGCTTATGCACACACACCACCGAAGCAGTACATGGGGAGGGGGGGGGGGGGAGGAGTTCCCTAACGTAGGACGGTATCACACCACGCACGCAGATCGTCGAGGGGCAAGCGGCGGGGAGCACGACACGTCCAGAGCTGAAGATGGTCGGCGACCATGGCGAGAATCCGCGCGGTGGAGAGGAGCTCGCCCTCAAAGACCTTGCGGTTGCGCGCTTTCCATATCGACCAAAGAACCGAGAGACACGGTGTTGACGACGGTAGCGTGCATCGGTGGAAGGCCGGCAGAGAGGTCACCAAAGAGGCGTACAACGTCATCTCCAACGGGCGGAACGAAGGCGACAAGCGAGCCCACAACGGCACAAGACGGGGGCACCCGTAAAACAGGTGCTGCAGGTCTTCATGGCAGCCTGGACAGAACGGGCAGTGGGGGTTGGGTGCAATCCCGAGGCGGAAGAGGTGCGCACGAGTCCGCGTTTTCCGATGGCGAAGGATCCAAAAGAAGATGCGAACTTTTGGGGGAGCAAAACAGTCCCAGTTGGCTTCCTGCAGAGGGACAACACAACCAGAGCTGTGGAGGGCGCAATAGACCTCGCTTGTCCGGAAACAGAGCGCACGTCGTGCGAGCCTGACAGCGTGAGTCGGCAAAGCGAGGCTCTCAGGAAGGTCATCTCCGCCGCGGCCTGCTCGGAGACGCGGGGCTGGAGAGGAACGCGGGGCTCGCCCTCCCGCAGGGCCACCTCGATCGTGGCACAGGGTCGCAGCAATGCGAGTAGGCAGCAGGAAGGGCGAAGGCGAGGGCCCCCAGCGCCGTCCAGGAGTCGTGCCACAGGGAGGTCATCGCGCCGTCCCCCGGAACCACCGTGGTGATGGAGCGGTACAGGGGAATGAGCGACTGGAAGTGGCGCCAAGAAGGGGTCGCAGGAGCGGGGTCCGGACCAAAGTACGAGCGCCGCACCCACCTCGTCCAGGGAGTGTCTCGCCCCGAGAATAGGGAGTGGACCATCTTCAGAAGCAGACACTTATTCTGGAGCTCCAAGTCTACGACCCCAAGCCCGCCCTCCGAGCGTAGCCGGCAGACGAAGTCCCATGCAACCTGGCAATCACCTCCGGAGCACTCGGCGGCTGCGGCCCAAACCAGCGCGCGGCGCGGCCTATCAATCTTGGTGAGGGTCCCTTTGGAGAGGGGGAGTACCGACATGGCAAACATGGGGAGAGCCGAGAGAACCGAAGAGGCTAGCGTGACACGCCCGCCAATGGGGATGAGCGACGTCCGCCAGCTGGGGATGCGGTTGGAAACCGTAGTAGCGAGGTACTCCAAGGCCGAGGCCGGGAGCTTACTGTCAGAGAGAGGGAGGCCCAAGTATGTCTGTGGGAACGAGGCAGTGGGGCACCCAAGGACAGAAGCAAGCTCAGCGGCACGGTCCGGGGCGACCTGAATGGGAACGAAGGTACTCTTGTGGTAGTTGATTTCCAAGCCCGTTGCTAGTGAGAAGGAGTCCAAAATATCACGCAGGAGGGTCAGCTGCCCTCGATCCGCACGCAAAATGATCAGGGTGTCGTCCGCGTACTGAACCACAGGGCACGGGAGGTCATCGTCCAAGGGGTGCAAGAGTGGATCACCCCCAGCGCCACCAACCACCATAAGGTGGAGAAGCTCGCCAAGAATAAGGAACGGGTACGGGGAGATGGGGTCGCCCTGCCGCAAGCCTTTCTTGCACCGGATCCATCTGCCGGGGACTCCGTTCAAGAGAATCGCGGTTCTTCCGGAGGAGAGGGCAGCAGATATCCACCCCTGAAAGACAGAGCCAAAACCACGAGACTCAAGAACAACATCCAACGCCTCCCAATTCACCGAGTCAAAAGCCTTCCGGAAGTCCAGCTTCAGAACAACCGCAGACACCTTGCGTACATGGCAGCTCTGGACCAGATCAGCGGCGTACAAGAAATTATCTGTGATGTTACGCCCTTTGACAAACCCGGACTGCTCGAAAGCAACAAGGCGTTCGACAAAAGGCTGCAGCCACGAGGTCAAGATACGGGTGACAAGCTTCATAATGCAGTTCTGGAGGGAGATGGGTCGAAAACCGTCAGCAGTGAGGACATCCGCCTTCTTTGGAAGCAACGCGACAAGGGCGCGATTGACCCCATCCAGAGGGGCGGTACCGGCATGGAAGTCGCGTAGAAACTCCATCACATCGCCCTTGAGTATACTCCAGAACGTGCGGAAGAATGCGGGGCCGAACCCATCGGGGCCAGGGCTGCTGTCAACCCTCATCACCCAAAGAGCGTCCTTCGCTTCCTGCTCGGTGAAGGGCACCTCCAGCGCAGAAAGCCCGGGCACTGGAGGAAGCACCCTACGAAGGTCAAACCCTACGTCCTAAACTTTTGCCTCAATCTTTGGAAATGTATGACCGCATTTTTGGGAAATTTATTATTGGTTTTACATGCCGTGAAAATTCACTTTGGTTCAACATTGGCTTTGTATGGTGACTCATCCCTTACCAATGTGAATCACACGTCTTAATTATTTAGGAGATGTGTGTATTTATATTTGTAGGAATCAACAAACAAAAATTAATTAAAAAAAACTAGGTTGATAGGTAGGTATGTATGTACAAAGATTGACAATAACAAGTAGGGTATGAATGAGTGGATAACCTTCGTTGTACAATACATATATCTCAGTAACGTCAATGTTGGCCACATGTTTCTCTGAATCCCGGTATAAGGGCTTGTTTGATTCAAAATAAAAAGTGGAAGAGTAGCGCGGAATAGGAATTTTCCTACGATGACACTATTCATCTGTTTGTTTCAAAAGAATTGACCAAAGTAGAAACGCAGGAAATCTTCTTTTGATCTTCGCTTCAAAGGAACAACATAGAGATATTACAATCCAATTGGATCTCTTTTTCAAATCCTACCTATGAAGAACAAGACCGAGAGGTCTCTAGTGACATAATAACATGCTATTATAGTTTGACTTTTATTGGACCTTGTTTGTTTGTTTGCAGTCATGTGCTTTTCCTTTTCGTATGAACCAAATCAAGTTTACATAATTTCTATATTTTCCAATCCTATGTTTTGCAGCTGCATTTCTATCATTTTTTGTGTTCTTCCTGTTTTTTCTACTCTTAGAATCCTATGAGTCAAAGAGGCCCTTAAGCGGGTTATATTGGGGGTACAGGAGGCCCTTGGCCCAGAGAGCCCATCCACGCGGGCGATCCCAGGTTACGACACAAATCGCCCTCCCGTTTGTCTTCAGCTTGGTAAGCACGAACTACTAGTATTTTCGGAAGAAAAAAAAGCTTGCTAAGCACGAAAGACCGCATCTAAAAACGAAAAAGAAAAGGCACGGAAGCCTCTCTCTCCCCTTCCCTTCCCCCAAACCCCAGCCATGGCCGACGCCGCCGAACCCGCCGCCGACCAAAACCCCGAGGGCGCCGGAGCCCGCGTGCGGGAGCCCTGGGCTGGATCCAATGGAGAGACCGTCGAGGATGACGAGTACGAGTACGAGGAGGTGGACGAGGCGGCGGCCGATGCCTTCGAGCGGGAGAAGGTGCAGTCCGTGTTCCGGAGGCTCTCAACGGACCCCGTGGGGATCCGCGTCCACGACGTCATCATCAGGGGCAACGCCAAGACGCGGGAGGAGCTCATCGAGGCGGAGGCCGCCGACATCCTCCGCGCCGCCACCACCGTGCAGGGCCTGCTGGAAGCCGCGAGCGAAGCCAACGCGCGGCTCCGCGGCCTCGACGTCTTCGACGCCGTCAACATCACGCTCGACGCCGGCCCGCCCGAGCTGCCCGGCACCACCAACGTCGTCATCGAAGTCGTCGAGACCGCCAGCCCCGTCACGGGGAACGCCGGCGTCTACTCCAAGCCCGAGGTGCGCTCTCCACTTGGTTCGATTTGTTGGTGATTGCATTGGATTGGATGGTCCAATTGTTTGTTGCTATAGACTTCGAGCAACACCTGTTTGATACCTCGGGGACTGGATTGAGATCTAGATTCGTAGTTAACCCATTGTTTGAATCGTTTCTTCAGAATTGGTCATCTTTCAACATGAGTTCTTATGATTAGATTACTATTGTGATTCATTAATCATCATGTATTCTTGTTAGTTGGACGCACAACAATAGTGGAGGCTGTATCACTTCGACTAAGGCTGTCGAATTACTGAAGGATCGTGTAATAAAAAACCGGACAAGTAAATTGCCAAGCTCTTCAGTACTAACTTCACTATCAGTGTGTAGTCACTTAAAGGAACCAGGTAGTAGCATTAGCCTGCTAGACTTAGTTGAAGCCTCCAAATTAACTATGATGCTGCCATTTTAGTCAATACTATATATCAGTAGTTTTTCTTTTGAATACATGATAGACTAGTGGGGCACTTTGAGCTTAAGTAAGAAGCTTAAGTAAGGGAAATACATAGAGCTTAAGTAAGAAGCAACCCCTGGGGCACTTTGATATGAAATAGAGTAGAGTTCTACATTCAACATATTAGTCTGCTTGGGCACCATCTTAACTGATAATGGATCTCAATTAATCAGAGGTAAATTGTATGATTCTAATTGTTGGAGATTGAAACATTGAAGAAACATTCCAAATATTATGGTTCATTAATCATCACGAGTTCCTGTTAGTTGGGCGCACAACACTAGTGGCGATCGTATAGATGCGACTAAGGCTGTCGAATTACTGAAGGATCGTGTACTAAAAAACTGGATGAAGTAAATTGCCAAGCTCTTCAGTATTAACTTTACTATGAGTGTGCAGTCACCTGTATAACAAAAAACAAAATCAGTGTAGTTACCTAAAGTAGCAAGGTAATAACATTAGGCTGCTAGACTTAGCTGAAGGCTCCAAATTAACTATGATGCTGCCATTGAAATCAATGCTATTTATTAGTAGTTTTTCTTTTAATACATGATAGACTTACAGAAGTGAAGGAATGGAACACATGGGGATCTATAAGTAAGAAAGAACACCTGGAGCACTTCGATATGAACTAATGTAGAATTCTACATTTAATGTATTAGTCTGCGTGGACAACTGAACAGCATAGCTGATAATCGATCTCAGTTAGTTGGAGTTAAATTGTATGATTTAGATTGTTGGAGGTTGAAACATTGAATAAGCAAGAAGCATGCAAAGATTTTATATCAGTGTGGGAATGCTAGTAAAATCTATATTGTAAATTGTAATAACATGGTGAATGCTGAGCTCGAGCATAAATATATACTTCGGTACTTGGGAAAATACATGGGCCCTGATGGACACACAATAATGTTTACCGGAAACAATTAGACTTTTCACATCCTACATACTATAGTACTATATTGTGCATGACTATTTCCTGGTCTTTGCTGAATTTTGTAGCCCTCCGCTAAACTAGGTAACAGTGGGTAGACAATGGGGATATGGTGTAGGTGTAGGTGTAGGTGTAGTGTAAGGTGCTCCTGAGCTCGTCTGCTCTTTTCATTTCCTAAAAAGCCTGAGAAAATTTGACCTTGAAATCATCCTAGTTACTACCCGAACATGTTAACTAAAAACTGATTTAGTCATTCATGTTATCAGTTACATTTTGTTCCTCCCAGCCGGTAGCTAGTACGTTATCCATTATAAATTCTTCAATTACGATGAATGTGAGTCAACTGATAGATGTTTATGCAAAGAGTATTTTAGCTGCCCATAAAAGAGACTTCACCGGGCAACTTGATGCTTAGTTTATAGTTTGAGACTTCATCCACGTCAATATTTGGTCTGAATAGTGCGGTACATAAACAAAAAATACACAGGATATTTATTTGTCTGATTAAGGGAGCAACTTTGGGAGTCAAGATGTGAGTTCAACATGCAACTTTCACAATTAAAGATTAACTTGTGTGTTTGCTCTTCTGCACAATCTCCTATTGTTTTTAACTACTGCAAAATAACGAACAAAAGGCTGCAATGACTAATGTTCAGCATAGGTTCACTTTGCCCTAATCCAAATTTTCAGTGGTTGTGCTCAATTGTTTCGGAGAATTAACCAAAATCATGGTCTCATTTATTTTGTCAAAAATAATTGTTCTGTTGAGAAGTGCTTAACTCATTTTGTTTCATGGGTATTTGACTGTATCCCTTACTGAATACAAATACTTTGGTACAACTATAATTTTATAAGTCGATTTCTTACTACCCTATATTGTCAGCACCATAAGGGTAGAAAAGTTATCCGCTGTTGTGATTATCTGCATGGTTCGACCGTATAAACCTCCACTTAACTAATTTAGAGGTTTCCACTTCTGATGTGTGGATGTGCATTAATACATCTATAGGCAAGAGCTTGGTCACTGGAAGGGGCTCTTAAGTTGAAGAATTTGGCTGGCTACGCGGACATCTGGGATGCTTCAGTTGCATACGGTTGGGACCAAACATCCGAGGTTGGTGTTGGAGTCTACTTACCAAGATTTAAATCGATACCAACGCCCTTGATGGCTCGGGCATCGTTGTTGTCACAAGATTGGCTGAAGTTCTCATCATACAAGGAGCGCCTACTTGGTCTTTCATGTGGTTTGCTCTCAACCAGGAACCACGATCTGTCTTATAACCTTACATGGCGTACCTTAACTGATCCATCACACGTCGCATCAAAGTCCATAAGAAGACAGTTAGGACACAACCTTCTATCGGCATTGAAATATATACAGGATTGATCAAAGGGATTCACATATCAGGCCAACAAGAGGATATGCATTTCACTCCGCCTCTCAAGTTGGTGGTCTTTGGGATAGCAGTGGATTGAAATTTTTTCGCCAGGTCTGTTTTCAGCTTCCTTTTATCTCGTTTCATGATTTCTTTAGTTCTAATCCCTTTATTGATTTCTCTTCTCTTTTTGATTGTTCCTAACAATACTGGACAAGCACACTTGTCATGTCCATTCTCATTACTGTTATTTTACAATATGTTATTCTTGACTTTGCTTCAGGAGTTTGATGTTCGTGCTGCTGTGCCTTTTGGATTCTACAATGCTGCTCTCAATTTTGGTGTGGGAGCGGGTGTCATTTTACCGCTTGGAAAAGGATTTATGGATTCGGCTACACCTGTAACTGATAGATTTAACCTCGGAGGCCATTCTTCTCCAGTTTGCAGCTTGGGTGGAATATCATCCTTGCTGGGTTTCAGAACAAGAGGAGTTGGCCCAACAGAACTGCGCAGGCTTGTCCCCGGCGAGTCAGACAATGGTTCCCCTGCTATTCCAGGGAGGGATTACTTAGGTGGTGATCTTGCTGTTTCTGCCTTTGCCGACCTTTCTTTTGATCTGCCTCTGAAGGTACTTAGAGATGCTGGAATACACGGTCATGCGTTTCTCACTGCTGGGAATCTTGCGAAATTGTCGGAGGGTCAGTATAAGAACTTCTCCCTTGATGAATTCCGGCGTTCTTTTAGGAGCACTGCTGGCTTTGGTATTATTCTGCCAACTAAACTCTTCAGGGTAGAGGTATGTTTAAATGGCCTTTTTTTATTTCTTTTACCAAATTACCGACCAATCATGTCTGCTTCCATGCTAACCTACTACTTTTACTCCATTTGTTCAGGTGAACTACTGTTACATTCTGAAGCAATCTCAGCACGATAAGGGGAAGACAGGACTTCAGTTCAGCTTCTCTTCGCCCATGTAGAGACTTGTGTTGCTGCCCTCTATTTTTCTTTCTCAAGTTACTCGTTTAATTGACTTAGACCTGTGGCCCTTTTGTTGGGCTTTAGGAGTACGGTTGGGCGTTTTGCAAATCGCCCGGAAGAGTTCCCTTCCCTCTTGACACTAAAAATGTGTCAGGACATGCCTGTATAACCCAAACACCCATGCTGCAGTGGTGGATATAAATTTCGGCGGACATGAATAATTGCACTATTGAAACGTTGCATCATCGGATAGTGTTGCGATCTGTTTGGTACGCGTTGTGTACTTAAGCTTGTTAAAAATGCAGACTGGAAATTACAGACAGCGAACCTGGGATTTGAAAGCTCAGTAAAGGCCCTCTTTGCGGGATGAATTAAATCTTAAGGACATCTTTGGATTGAAAGAATTTTGGTGGATTCCAATACATGGCAATTTTTCTATGTAATCCCTTACATCATACGATTGAGGCCATCAAATTTCTAAAAGGTTCATTCATCTGCTCCTCCAATTTCATATCAATCTCAACATGGGCATAAATCTCATTTTTATTTTCCTTTAAAAAGTCTATGCACGCACACTCTATCTCACTCTACTCTCTTTCATCATTCCTGCAAAATTCGAAATTATCGTGTTTGTTCACTGTGCACCATCCAAATGCATCTCTTACAAAATTCTTGTATTTTGAAGAGCATGACATCTTAATATTTTTATTTTCCTAGTCCTATGTTTTAAAAATCATGCAATCCAAAAAACCATGGGCCCAGATTGGGTTGTCACACGGGTGCAAGGTCTCATATCATTTCATTTCATTGGACATGAAATGATGTCAACATTTTATTTTATTTTACAAGTAAAATGACGTCTTAATGATAGGAATTGGCATAACATACAATATATATTTATTGAAATTTCAAATGAAATGACATGTCCAATTACATGATAGCCAAATAGGGTGGATATGGAATCACAAATTTATTTCATGATTTCGATTCGATATGATGACTACCAAAGGACATAAGAGGAATTATACGCATTTCACACTGCACGGCTGAATATTCATCAGTATGTTTTAAGTCTAGAACACATGATGCATGAAGAGCAAATACTTCGATCATGTACGTACGTGACAAGTGGACAACAAACCATATGCACAACTCATACGTGGCGGCCAGAACAATCTTGGACAGCTAGGACGCGACCACCATGCAAGTCGTGCCGGTCCAGTTCACCAACTGCGGTATGGCGTCGCTGATGATTTGGCACGTGGCACGTGGCTTAGAGGAACGGTTCCACCAAGACCATTGAGAGTTGTTGCCATGTGCGCGCGCGGAAGAGATTACGTGTGGAACTTTTTTTTTAGAATTATTACGTGTGGAATTTTTTTTCATGGTAATACGATTCTCATTGATAAACAAAAGACGAGATACAAAGTACGTATACACCGATCTTATAGATCTAGAAAGATAGGATAAACCTATGTGATAAATCAACGGCTATCCATCTTCTTCGGCATCACCGTAGCAGCCACCAAGGAGAAAATAGACAAATCACCTCTTCATCCGAACTCGACGCGGCTCCATCACTGATCATCAGTTTTTCGCACCTCCAAACTAGTTTGCCATAGGACAAACTATTGCCGTTGAAAGAATCAGACCGGTGCAGCACGATCCCATCGAACTTCAGCACTGGCACCCCCGCACAACGACGTCGGAGTAGGGAACCAGAACCGTCAGCCTTCATCCACGAACCAAGGTGCACCATCTTCCAGCTGTCACCAGTGCAGACCACCGTCTGCACGTACTCCTGGATGAATCCTCTTTGCTCCACCATGGCGCCGGAGACAACGCCGCAGCAACGGGGACATAGCAGGAGGAAAAACCCATATGCTGGAGTCGCCGCCGCCGCCTCGCCAACACCATCCATGAACCCTACAGCCACCGATCTGAAAGATCGGCAAGCACACAGCGCCACCAACTCCGAGACATCGCCATGAAGGGCAACGCCGGTGTGGGAGAAGAGTTGAGGCAGATTTATTTGGCCGGACACCGCTCCCACCACCCTAACGACGCACCATGCCAAAAACTTCCTAACCCTAATTACCATGTAAAAACGGAGTCCCCCTCCCTCCTGCCGCCGGAGCGGCAAGCGGAAGAAGAGGGGCTCAGCTCTTCCGCGGTGGCCTGCGGCGGCGGCTAGGGTAGGAACGTGAGTCGCCTCGCAAGTCGCCGAGCGTAGCAGGGTAGCACTGTACGGTCCAAAATTGAACTATTTACGTGTGGAACTTGATGCAGTCGGCGCGCAACAGCAGCGCAAAGCGGGCCATCCTTTGAGGCTTGGACGCATGGCAATGCATCGTCAGCACTCACTCGTCCATGTGGCAGATTGCAGTCGGTTCCGTGCAGCTGAGTAGCCAGGTCTTTTCGTTTCTCACGGAATCCAGATATTTTGCTATCCTGCTGTGAGGAAAAAATGATTTTGTTCTGGCTGTGACCGCAAGGAACTGAACAGGAATGACGAAGGCTGGGTGTCAGTGTGCACCGAAATAGTAGGCGGTTGCGAATTAGATATGGACCTGTCCGGCGAATTTCTGTCGACTGGAAAAATTCTCAGGCCTAGTTTGACATCAAAGTTTTTTTAAAAATATTCAACCAATATCACAGTTTCTAAGAGTACTGTAGTAATACGTTGACATGTTTAGATGCATTGAATACTGCGGTTTTAAAAATTAAAGTATTGTCCAAAACTTCTTTTTGTTTTTGCTTTATTAGAAACTTTAGTTTTGACTAATTTTTTCCTAAACTGAAGGATTGCTTAATATTTTGGTTTTCCAATACCTTGGTTTTATAAAAACTGCGCTGGCAAACTAGGGCTCAATTGTTTTTTTTTTTCTGTTCACACGAGCCATCTCGAAACTAAAAAGAGTATTGTTGTTTCGGGTAATCCTTATTTTCTCACATTGTTGCCCTCCCAGTCATGTCATCTATTCCCTTTGTACCGCCTGTCCTTCTCGTCACATTCGCACACAACGGCTCAAACAATCAACGACTAGCTCTGATACGGTTTGGGGTCCCGACCTTCATGGTTCACCCGAGCACGAAATAGGGAAACATAGAGCACACGAACACAATGATATTGGCTATGAAAAGGTCTTAAACTCCATCATGGAGGGTCTTTGATTCCACTTTGGGAATTTGAGGAGCAAAGCTCTTTGAGTGTAATTAATTGTCCAAATAACCGGGCTGGGCTAGCTTGCGCGCGCGCAATGAAAGCCAATCTATCGATTGGTTTCCGACCAGCTAATCTTACTAGAAACGGAAAGAGATCAATCGCTCGCCTTTCCTTTCTCGGCATACACGTATACTAACTATTCCCTTTTCTTCCCGCGTGACAACCGCTCGGTGGGTTTCCTATTCCCTTTTTTTCCGCGCGTTTGGTGCCAACAATTTTGTGTGCACTGGATTTGAATTACATGTGGACTAAAACAATTCCCTTTTGACGGTAAAATGAGAAAATATCACATTTTTACTTGCAAAAAAACCTTGGCGGTAAAAATTAATTCCCTTTTTGGGCCAGTGTGTTTTAGGGTAAAAATAAAATGGGTGGGAGATCGAAAATCCCACATCCAACTAGTGCAAATTTTCTGAACAAATAAGAGCTGCCACTTCCTACTAGTGTAAAAAAATTGAATAAAAAGAAATACCATTTTGTGGTAAAAAGGAAACAAAGATTTCAACGAAAAGGAAATAATCTGCCAGAAAACAAAAATTAAGTAGTATTACCAAAAACAATCAATAACTGATTCCAATAATAAGAAAATAACACTGACTTAATCATAAAACCATCCCATAATGCAAATTGCTAGACATTTACCAATGTGTAAATTTAATTCATGTACGTTGGCAACAAACCTAACAAAGTGAATACCATCAATCGACCTGACTACATACTTTGTGTGGCTGGGGCTACCCAAACATACAAATGGCGCAACCATATCAATTATCTCAAATAAATTTTGGAGAGAAGCTGCATAATATAACGGGTAAAGCGTAGCATAGCACAACATCCCCCAATTTATTATAATCCAATGGTGCACTGGTCCTTGCACGGGTGGGGATACAAGAAAATCACTAACTACTAGTACAAATATTTAAACAAATAAAAACCAACACTTCCTACCAGTACAAATATTTGAACACGAAAAACCACCACTCTCTCCTAGTACAATATTTGAACACAACAGGGTGCAGAATACTATAATATCTACTTTCAGTTCTCTAAAAAAATAATCTACTTTCAACAAAATAAACTACTACTTTCAATGTGAATGAACGGTAATTTCAACCGGGAAAAAGAAAAACTGCGCTATCAATTCGTGGCTATTCCTCTATTCTCATTGAAATGCATAATTTGGTGCTTATTTTGAAGAAAAAAGATGAGTGTAAAATTTTATGAAAAAAAACATATATACGCACTTCTAAAAAAGGAGCATATTCATTTCAACCTCCGGCTTCGTGCTGTAGGTTCTAAATTCCTCACTCACCGAGTAGAGAATTGAAAAGTAAATTGTACCAGGAGAGTTATAGGTTCTCCCTTCGACAATAAACCCTTTTTAAGTCAACTACAAACATCTGTATGGTCCCATAATACTAATCTGATTTGAGTATCCTTGAAATCATCTTCAAATCTGCACACAAGGAGCAACTGCTCAACTTAAACAAACATGCAACATATGTTTTGAAAGGACAATGTCTGGGTGACAGGAAGTTAAAGCCATCTATCAGTTAAAACTCACCAAAACGATCATTGTTATAATTAATAATTTCCAGTATAAAGCAACAACTTCTGTAGACACAAAGATACACACAGCTCTACGAAACCTGTTAAATAACATGCGCACACAGGTGACTCGGATCATTATTCACACACCTTGTCATCAAGGCTGTAGAATATCACCATCAAGTGGTCAGACTGAATACATTTAGCAAACAAGTAAGATTATGGAAATAACAAAATGCACTTGTTCGACATTTCAAGCAATCAGAAGATGCTTCATAATTTAAAACAAATTATGGAACTCAGAAGAGAAAGAGAAGCATATTTGTATGGAACCAGGGACTGGAATGTGTGACCTGTATCTCTAAAACCATTGCCTTACAAATAATTATGTTAGCTGAAATGGTCAAACAAAAATCTCATGGAGTATCCTCTAGTGCCACACAGATTTCCACTCGAAGTGATATACAAACTAAAGAGTGTGTTAACTATAACAAGAAAAACCTTAACTTAGCAAGTAGCATCAGGAAATTCTTTTAGCCATAGCACCATGCAAACAAATCGTTGACTCAAATCCATTGTCAACTGTCCAACTACTTAAGTTTCCAAGTAATACCGTGAGCAAAAGTGTCATGATTTAATAATACCTTCCCAACTTGCTTTAGCTTGTATAGATTTTGAACTTTAAAATATATGTCAAAGCATTTTTTGTGCAACCGTCAACATAAACAACTTTTAAAAGCAGCAACACTCCATAAGATGAGAGAACTAGTTATTTTGGGAAGATCTTTTACTTGGTCAAATAATGAATGGGACATAAGTTCCCTTTGGCATTTTTTTACCTAGCTTTGGTTCGGATCATACGCCTTTGGTAATTCATTTTTGGCTGAAAAGTAAAAAAAATCAAACCTTCTAGATTTGAGCTGAGTTGGTTACTTAGACCTGATCTAAATAGTGTTGTTACTAAAGTTTGGTCTAATGCTTACAGTGGTAATAATTTTTTGGATTTTTTGCAAAATAGATGCATAAAAATGAGAAGTACCCTTAAAGGCTGGGATTATAATTGTAGAAGGGATATAAAGCATATTCTAGAACATATTGATAGAAATAATGAGTTACATGGCCTTGTGATGAGTAACTGTTAAGAAGCGGCTAGAGAAACATTTAAATTTATCTAATAAGAAAGAGGAATCAAAATGGTTTCAAATATCTAACGAAAAATAGTTAATATAAGGAGTGTCTCTTACAACTTATTTTATGGCTAAACTAAGTTGTAGGAAAAGAAGAAATATAATTATTTCTTTAAGACAAGAGGATAATATCATACAAGGTGATAGGGATCTCCTCCTATATGCCCCTTCCTTTTATAAAATTTATTTGTGCGAAGTGATTATGTTAATTCCATATATATCTCTTGAAATTCCTATTCCCTATTGATATGTCCACCTCCTCGCTCCCCTTGCGTCGCCCTTTCAACTGTAAAAATCTCGTGACCTAAAAGTTACGGGATGAAGATTCGCCCAGTTTCGATACAGAGCCGTCATCGTCGCGAAACCCTCGCTAGAGCCATGTTCTCGTACTCTGCTGAATGGGGACTCCATCGCTGGTGGCCTCTACACTACCATTGCCGCCTCCATCATGATGTGTGAGTAGTTCATCCTATGACTGCGGATCCATAGCAGTAACTAGATGGTTATATCTCCTCCATGTTCTTCAATACAAAGGTCCTGTGAGCTGCCTAACATGATTGAGATCCATATGATGTAGTTGCTATTAGTTGTTATGTTTACTGGGATATGATGAATTGTGATGTTATGATCAGATTGTGCATGTTATCTATATGATGCTATTATTATCATGAGTTTGTTTATTTATGTTCCGACATGCTCTTCGATTTATGTGTATACTCTGACCAAGTTTATGTGTAAATCTCCAAGAGGGAGTTGGTGTTCGATAGTAGGTTCTAACCTCGCTTTCTTTGTGCTCGAATGATTGAAATGAATAAGAGGGGTAATGTGTTGTTACCACTAAGGGGAAAACAACAGTGTTCATGTCCTTGTGTGATAATGAATATTTCCTACATTATATATTGTGCTTAAAGTGATACTCTATTGTTTACAACTTAATACCTAGAGAGGCAAGCATAGAAGCGCTCTCGTAGTGGATTATTAGTTATAGATTTTGTCTGGGTGGCGGTATAGGTATGTTAACATAATGCCTACATGAATATTGCCTTGAACTCTCTGTCATAGTTGCTTAATTATAATTCTATCAATTGCACAAATGTAATCTGTTTACCCAATAGTGCTTTATTATTTATGGAGCGATACCTCTTGTGAAACTGAAAGAGCATGTGTTGCCCCATGTGTGGTTTTGGTAATTAATGACAATCCGTATGGACTAATGTTTGTATTGAGATATTCTTATATGTTTGTCCATAGACATCACTTGAACTCCATGTGTTGGATTAAAGGTTGTATGCCATCAAGATCATTGATTATAATGGACATGTTTGATATGATCAAGAAGAAGAAAAGATACAAGGTTGGTCAAGACTAAGTGTAAAGAGTGGATTCAAGTTGATCAACACACAAAGCTAAATGATGTACCATGTAGGATCATGTGATCCAATGGTATTGTAAGAAAGTGTCCATATAGCTTTGTGAACTAACCCATTATATATGTGTGGCATTTCTATGTTGGGTTAGGTATCTTTCCATGGGCTTGCATAAAAAGGAAGATTTCATATAGCTCATGGATGATGACGTCAAGTGGTGATCGTCATCAAGGTTGAGAAGTGTAAGTTCAAGAGAAGCATCTCGAAGAAATCCTATGATTGAAGCTTGCAATGGATATATGAAGACAGAGCTAAGTGTGGCTCTCCGATCCCATAATGGAGTATTTGGAGAAGTCTTCATCATGCATATGCTAGCAAACACGATCAAGAAAGGTGTTCCAACTTGAGAGAGTCAACATCGTCATCATCTAGCTCAAGTGGAATGCGCAAGGCAAATGTATGACCTTGATAGGGTTTCTATTTTACCGGTCTCATGATGTTAGTGGGAGACCGGGTTATAGGATAGATGTCGTACTATCAAGAGGAGTTCTCGAGTGAGTAACTTGATCGCATCTTTGTGGAGAGCTCAAACCTTTGCATGCTTGGCATATCATCTTTCTTGGTTCTTATTTGGCTTTTATCCATGTGAGGATTTAGATCTTGTGTTCATCTCCATGCCAAGCTCTAGTTCTTCAAATACGGATTTCATAGAAAACTTGTTGCGTTTTCGGTGTTGCAGGTTTTATCGGTTTGCTTTTTATCGAGAGGTTTTACCTTTATTCATTTGGTTTTATCCTCCCTTGTTGGACTATGATGTTTCTCTGCATGATCTTGTAAAGCTCTTCGTTACGATTTCAACGAGCCCAAGATCATCGAAATCAGAGTCCGGATGAAAAAGTTATTGTCGTTTTCGTATTGGTGTTTCTGTAGTTTTCTGAATGGGCCGAAGTTCCGGGTTTGGGGCCGGAAATTCCGGCCCTCCGGAAGTTCCAGGTAAAGTTCCAGCCAAAGTTTCGGCCCAAGTCCAATACCGCTCCTCGGGCGCGTCTGGGGTCGACTAGGGGCGGAACTTCCGGCCCGCACATGAAAAACTGGCCACAACGGTTGGATTTGGTGGGGCCTATTTAAGGGGTCTTCTTCCCCAATGGTTCCTAAGTTTTGGTGCTCTCTCTCCTCCTCTATTGTTGACCTCCAAAGTTTTGAGATCTCTCAATCCCTCCAATGATTCTTGCTACTTTTTGAGGGAAAAGAGAGAGGAGATCTACATTTCCAGCAATCCATTCTTCCTCTAAGTGAGGGGAACCATTTGGATCTAGATCTTGGAGTTCCATTTGTTGAGTTCTTCTTTGTTCTTACTCTCTTCTTCCCCCACAAGCATTAGTTGCTTTTGGTGGGATTTGAGAGTGAAGGACTTGAGCACTTCTTGTGTTCTTACCATTGCATTTTGTTGCATTGTTTTGCTCTCTCCACGAGGAATCGTGGAAGTGAAAGTTCGTGAGCTTGTTACTCTTGGGTCGTTGGACCCTAGACGGTGTTCTTGAGACCTTTTGTGGTCAAGGCCTTTTGTGGCTTGTTGGTACCTTTTGTGGTCACTTGGGAGCTCCCAATCCTTTTGTGGGTTGTGCCTCAAGATTGTTGTAAGGGACTCGATTTGCGCCCAAATGGAAATCAATAGTGGAAGGTGAACCGCGCTTTTGGGCAAGGTTCATCGGAGAATAGGGTGAGGCCATTTGTGGCGTTTGAGTTTGAAACTCACACCCCTCCAACGAGACGTACTCCCCTAAAAAGGAGGAACTCGGGAATACATCATCGTCTCCGAATGCCTCGGTTATTTCTATACCCGAGCTCTTTACTTATGCAATTTACATTGTGATAGCCTTCGTGCTTGAAGTCCTTTATCTTGCTATCACCTTGTTGCTTGTCTTGCTTAGCATAAGTTGTTGCTGCACATAGGTGAGCCTAGTATATTTTGGTTGTATGCTTGTTAAATTAAAACACCTAGTTTTATTCCGTATTTATCAAGACTAAACCGGAAAAGTTTTAATCGACTATTCAACCCCCCCCCCCCTGGCGACATCCTTGTCCTTTCAGAAACTATGTGCCCGGTCCATTCTTTTACATTGATAACAACCCTTTACTTGCTTTTCATTATTGTGTGCTTGTTGGTCCGTTTTCACCCATATCTTCTACACTATACGTTTAATTGTTTGTATTTGGCGAGATGGGAAGCTTGGAAAGCTTGCCAAAACGTTTGGACAAAGAGTTTTATGTTTTGTGCGCAGGTACCACTTCAACTTTGCTAATCGTTGTATTCTTACTAGCTCGATAAACCTTGGTTCTCAATGGAGGGAAATACTTCCTGCTGTCTACATCATTCCTTCCACTTGGGGTCCCAACAACGTCACTGAGACGCATCACCTATATCTTGAATGATTTTGAAGACAAGTCTTAATTCAGCCTTTTGGCTTGGGAGAGATTAAATCAACGGTTTTTCAGATGAAACGTAATAAAATTTCAGGACCGGAACGTAGGCCGGCGTAATTTTTCAAAATATATGCGGTCTAGTTGGTATATATATTCACATGCTTTTTAATGAGTTTTCCATAATAGGCTTGATATATCTAGGTTTAATCATGGAGTCCTTTCTCTTATTCCAAAAAAATTTGGGGCCCATAAGCTACAAGCTTATAGACCATTGCTAGTTAAATGAGATTTTTTAATTTGTTCTACTAAACTTGTTAATAATAGGACTATACAAGTAGCAGATTCTGTAGTTTTCCAGATTCAAACAGCCTTTACTAAGAGAAGCTACATTTTAGATTGAGTTGTTTTATTGCAAGAAACTTTGGATGAAATAAATTTAAAATAGCTGTTGGTGTGCTTTTTAAAGTAGATTTGGAGAAGATTACGACTAGATTGAAAAACTTGTCGTGGGGTTAACTTGGGAGATGCTCATAGGGTAGCTTTCGTAGAGCTGTGGAATTAGTTAGCGTAGGATACATGGGAGCGCGATAGGTACCCGAGTTACCCGGGTTCAGCGTTGAGATAAATTCCTACTCCTGTTTGTCTGATATTATGGATCTCTCGGGGAGATACCAGATAAGTTACAATGTGCGTATTGAGTCTATGTACGTCTTTCTGAATGTTTTTAGCCTACCCTCAACTAGGTAGCCAGGCTAAATTAGTAAATGTTACTGGCGTCCTAGACTACTATGTACTCCCTCCGTCCGAAAATAATTGACATCCGATACAAGATGTAGTTAGACATGTTTTAGTGTATAGTATAAGTGTCTACATTGACATCAAATATGGAGGGAGTATTCGAGTCTTTCATCTTGTGCTGCAAGTCGGTAGATGGTCGGATGGATAAGTACCGGTCGATGGGTCCTCCACGAGCGACGACGGTATACGAGACACAACAACGGCCACGGGTGACGCAGAAGACGACGGGACAGTAGCGGGTTTGACGGTGGAATGGAAATTAATTCAGAGGCGGCTGACCGAGAAATGGCTCGCTCCCCGGCCCCCCTATCTTTCTTGGACATCACATACGAGCACTGCCATGAAATCAGCTCCGACGATCGTCGAGCAGTGAAATTCAACGGAGGAACCAAAACTGAACAGGACACGCCAGCCCCATCCCCGACCGACGCTATTCCGCAGAGCCTCCTGCGTGCCGGCCACCGGTTGGCCAAATGGCACGGCACACTCAGCAGTCAGTTTGGTGGCGCCGCCTACCTTCGCTGGTGGCGTCCACGACAGCCACTGCCCTAGTAGTAAGGTTGTCAGGCGGCGCCCGGATCCGGCCCACTTCTATAAAATACTAGGTGAATATCCGTGCGTTGCTACGGGCTGTCAAGATTGTTTCATCGCCACACATGCATGTCTAGTGCACACGAGATAATATACGAACAAAGACATATCTTTAATTATCATTTGAAAGACAATACCATCCACTTTCTCTCTCGCTCCCTCACTTGTTGGCCCTCGTCTTTGCGGCCCCTAGGTGGCCACGTCCCCGGCATGGCCATTATGCCGAAGGTTGGGGCGATTCTCCCTATATATCCGAGATGAAGTGACCCACCTCCTTGGTAATGGTGCATCGTGCGGCCCCGCCTCGATAGTCGACAAGTGGCACAGTGTTATGGTGTGTCGGCATTAATTTTGGTGGCTGTGTAAAATTGGATCTAAATTCGTATGTTATTTACGATTTAGACCATGAAGTGTCGGATGTGAGCGGGTAGGATCTAAACTACGACATCGTGGGTCCTTTGTAGGAAAATCCGAGGCCTAGGTCCCCACGCTTTTCGTGACGTCGTTGTACTCATGTGGACGTAGTTGGAGATGGCGCCTAGCGGCACCATAATTGGCCAAGGACGACATGTACCCCTTCGTTCACAAAAGGATGTCTCAACCTAGTCTAAATTTACATGTATCTACACACAAAATTATGTCTAAGTACATGCAAATTTGAAATACGTTAAAACATCCTTTTATGTACGGAGGGAGTAGTTCATCACGACCTCGACACCAGAGGCTCTGGATTCTTAGTCACAATGCACCTCGCCTCCGTTGTCGTGGTTTTTTTCCGATTGTCCAAATTTTGGTCCGCTCAAGTGGTAGTGGAAAGAACCTCCAGCAAAGGTCGGTGAGGTCTGGTGGCAGCTGACCTTGATTATGGGGAAAATTTAATATGTAAGTATGTTTTCTAACTGTAAGTATACTTCATTAAGGGAAAAAACTGTATGTATACAATAGACTTATTCGGCTAGCTTGTCTAGAAGAAAAAAAAAGGAAAAATAGCAATCGTGGCGTTGGGCCGCGGGGTGTTGCTATTGGGCCAAGTCGCTGCAGTAGCGTTGTGGTTGGTGCGGCTTTCGTGAGCTGCTGGAGGCAGCGAGAGACAAGACCAACACTCGTGCACGGGAGACCCTGATTTGTGCCGATTTTGGCCGGTTTCCTTTTTCTTTCCAGATCCGATTATCTTCCGCTGGTATTAAATAATATATAAGGGTAAAATTGGAAATTTAAAAAATGGACCGACCATCACCTGAAGACATATTATATAGTAGAGAAGAGATACGCTAGCCTGCTCCGTTTTGACTCGGTCAACTTTAGCTGATTTGAACTAAAATCTGATTATGCGGGTCTGTGCGGGCCGCCGCCTGAAACTTGACCTAGTAGGCAAGATCCGATTTCCAAGCGGAGGCAAAGCCTGCGACGGAACAGAACCATTTGGCGACGTACCGGGTGGCAGGATCGACGGAGGACGATCTGCCCGGGCGGCAGGTGGGATGGTTGGTGGCCGCGTCTTGTCAAGCATGTCTAGGTGGACGAAAGGATCAGATGAAGAGAGATGAGGATCCATCTATTTTTGTTTCTTAACATGTACTCCCTCTGTTCCAAAATACTTGTCTTCCATTTGTCCAAAATCGGATGTACCGTGGTACATATGGTTATTTTAGGAAATAAATCTTGAAATACTAATCGGCTATAACCGACTACGTAATTCTCGCTTGTTTTCCATACGTGTAGCCATGTAATTTTCGCCTGGTTCACAATTCTCAGACAGTTCTCGTCCACGTCGTTTCCTCCCCAGTTTTTACTACTTTTTTAGATCGATATGGCAATCTCCCTCCCGACTCCTCGTCACCGACCAGCTCGAAAAACACAATAAATCATGCCAGACGTTAATCACATTATAAATCTATGAGAATAACATAATTAGATTTCACGATCCATATAGGAACCATCAACGAATAACATAGGAGTATATAGTAGTGTTGAGTCATAGTAAAATGAGGCTATCATAAAGAAATGATTTTGGTTCCTTTACTATGACCTAAAATACTTCTCTGCCCAGTAACATGAACAATCAGAGAGCAGCTGCAAAGAGTAAAGCAACAACAAAGTTGGTTACTTGGCATTCATTCATTCATTCGATTCAACTAAATATCAGCTCAGCTTTACATGTTCATTGCGGACTCTTGAGATCAGATGCAATCTACAACCGAGACTCAGCGACGGTGCATTATTTATGATACTAGAAGTCAATTCCATATGGTACAACATTTGCACACCTGATTAACGATGAAGGAAAGTTCATCTGATGACAATTTCCTTGGTATACATACATGCCTCTAGTAACAGCATAAATTAAACAGGTCTAGAGGAACTAAGCAAACAACAACTAAGTAGTATCTAGTAAACAAGCGGAAGAGGAAGAATTTAATCACATCCGCATATAGTGCCCAAATAGATAAAACTGGAACAACCTGAAACCTGCAAGACTCGGTCCGGCCTTCTCCACTTTAGTTCAGTCGCCTTCTCTTGTTCCGATGTATGTCTCCACCGTCCACATCCAAGGAACCTAAGGCATCACTTCTTCCCCTCCTCCTCAGGGTTCTTGAAGAACCGGCATTGCTAGGTTCTCCTACACTTTCAGTGAAAGCAGCATCCTCCTGAATCACAGCCATGGTGCTTGAATTAGAAGCTTGATCTACAGACAGTGTTGCAGCAGCATGAACTCCATCAACTAGCGGGTCATGATTTGGCGAATTCGACGAAGTTGATGCTCTGTACTGGCCTGGCCTAGGTATTCTTCTATGATCACTTACAACAGTTGCCAGCCTTTCCGTATTTGCAATGCCGACAAGTCGTTGCAATAAATCCATTCGTTCTGAGGAAAGTGGGCTTGAACTACGCCTAGGCGGATCTGGCGCGCTGTTTCCGGGCAGCCCATTGTCAGGAGCAGAAGAAGCAACAAATGTAGGGTTTTCTGCTTCTCTTTGCAGCCTCCTTGCTCTCATCCTGGTAGTAATTCGGCCTAAACGGCCAGTCTGATGAGCATGGTCTATCATCTCCTGGACAGATGATTCAGGAGGCCCTTCAAACCTATCGACGGTACTCATAATCTGCTGATCAAGAATGCGCCTCCAAGAAGACAAAATCCCGTGTGCCTCGCCAAGCCTCCTAGAAATGGGGCGCAAATGGTGGAACTGCTGTCGAAAGCTCTCGAGGCGATTGCCGTGTGGCCTGGCGGGAATGTTTGCACCAGACACATTGCCATCCTCCACGACTTTCTTCTCCACATCTGAAGTTGAATTCCCTCTCCCATAGATAGGAGTGATGTTCCCTTCAGTGACCTCACCTTTGCAGACAGGGCACTCCTTGTGGGTGGAATGAACATTGAGCCACTGGTACAAACAAGGCCAGCAGAAGAGATGGCCGCAGGAGGTGACCACCGGCTCATTGGCCATCTCAAAGCAGATGTTGCACTCGAACATAGCAGTATTCTTGCCGCCCTCCGCCGGCTCATCCTCAGCAACCACAACGGCACCACCGGCAATCACCTTGTTCTCCTCGACAGTATCATCATCGGGCGTAGGCTCTTGCGGTGGTTGCGCTAGTGGAGCGTCGTTCTCCAGTGTAGGGGCATCGGAGCTGAGAGGAGGAAGGTCTGACCGGAACCGTCTGGGACGGAGGTAGCGCAGCTGGCGTCCCGGGCAGATCGGGCGGCGGTAGCGCTCGGGACGCTCCGGGCGGAAGGTGGAGGAGGCCGTCGAGGAGGACGGCCTGTCCGCCCAGCCGAGCAGGTCGCTGGGATGCAGCGGTGGGGGCGGGGGCGCGTGCAAGAAACCGAACTCGAGGTCGGCGGCGAGCTCGGTATCGCCTCTGAAGAGGCCGCCAGGTAGTGCGCGTCGGGGGCGGAGAGGTCGTCGTAGAGCTCGGGCGGCGGGCGCATCAGGTCGGCGCGGGTGGGGGAGTAGGGCGGTTGTGCCTCCGGCGGCGGCGCGTCGGCCGAGGCGGCGGAGGAGGACGGGGAGGACGAGAGCATCGAATTGCCGAGGGCGAGGTCGGAGCCGAGATCGGGCCGGCGCGGGCGCGCGCCGCGTGGGAGGCCGAGGTAGAGGTTCAGATCCATCCTTCTGCGGCTGCGGGCGGCATCGTCGGCGGCCATCCGGTGGCGGTGCGCCTAGCCGCGCCCTCCCCCTCCGTCACGGCGCGCCGCAGCCCACCGCCTGAGCACCATCACGGCCGGCGGACCCCGGGCGTGGGGAGGCACGATCCGCCGGTGCCGCGGAGGTTGGGGCGGGGTGCGGTGGGGCGGCGGCGTTGAGAGGTGGGGAATTATCGAATGAGGCGGGTAGCTGCGGAGGGAGGGGAAGCACAAGCACGCTATGAGAAAGGGCAGCTAGACAGACACCGGAGCCCGCAGGACAAGCCGCCTCCTTTTTTTCCACCCTGCCGGTCGGGAAGTGCGGTTCTCTTGAGCGAATATGGGCAGTTGGGCACCGAACCGTCTAGCGATCAATCTCTCCAACTAAGTATTACACAACACAAAAAAAAAATAGTGTGATCCATCTTGGGATTCCACGAAAAATATTGTTTGAAAGATATACCAACTACTAAAATCAAAAATCTTTGTATGTCCATGCAAAACAAAAACAAAATCACGCTAGCCAACGCATGACGTTGCTCCGCGCCCAAAATATGTCTTCTCAAGGAAATCAAATGGTCAAAGTTGTAAACTTGGTATTGGTAGTGAGGGAGAGTTACATCTCTTGACTCGTGAACCATAAAAATAAGGGTTAATTGGCCGGATCTATGCCATTGCCCAATTCATAGATTGGAAAATGCCTTTACAAAACTAAACTTGGAAATATGCCACTCTAAATTCTTCATATCTCTACCTATGCCATTTTGTTCACTACCAAACTTTTACGACAATTATACATTTGTACATATCCTTTCTACTCACGTACTGGACCCACACACCAAAAAAAAGTATTGAATCCAAACCGCATCGTGGAATCTTATCCAGAAACGAAACCACCACTCCCACTCATGTCTCTCCCGCTCGACGAACCTTGCGGCGGCGGCCCAGCGGCAGCAGCGGGAGGCGGCCAAGTACAAAGTATGCATATGTTGTCAATTTGTTAGTAATATATGATAACTTGAAAAGGCATATTTGAGCATGAAAATTTGTAAAATAATCATTGTCAACTATTCAATTTATACCCTAGAAGTTTCTATAAATATGTATGACTAATCATACAAAAAAAAGTACTAGTAAGATATTTTTAAACCATATGCTTTAGAGTTTATCTACCATACATATGCACTTTAAGTTTATGCAGTTATTAAAAGATGGAAAACTTTGCTTTCAAAATAAAATATAAATGTAGCAAATAAATTAAGTTGATGTACCATAGAAAATAATTAACACCCCAACTAGTATTTATCGATACTGTCATGTCGTTAACTATGCAAAAAAAATGTTAAGACACTGGCATGTTATAACTATGTTTTAAAAATGTAATAAAGTTTAGTATAAATTACACTGGCATGTTATAGCTGGGGAGGGAAGGGATGTAAGAGGAGGAAGGGGAAGGGGAAGCAGTAGCACGCGATGCGTGAGCTGGTCTGAGCGCCACTTCAGCACGCACCCGCCTTCTCGACCGGCAGGTTGGAAAAAAGTTGGAGCTTTGTCCAATGAATCAAACCGGCTGTTGCGGCGTGTCTAGCTGCCCTTTGCGGGCGTATACCACACTTGTGAGCGGTCCATTGTCTTTTGAAATTCCACAAAAAAAAGTTGCACATATATTGATCGTAATAGCATCTTATATATATATACATATATATATATATATATATATATATATATATATGTGTGTGTGTGTGTGTGTGTGTGTGTGTGTGTGTGTGTGTGTGTGTGTGTGTGTGTGTGTGTGTGATGGAGCTAGTAACAGATTTCATAGAAGATCAACTTTATATACAATCTCAGGTAAAAAAACAATATATTCAATCCAAGTGGACCTGAGCAGAGAGTCGTTTATTCGTGAGCGGGCGCGAGTGAACCGTTGTGACGGTTACCAACTCGCGAGCCAAATAATCTGAATAAACATGAGTAGAGAGATGCATGTTTGCGGAGGGGCCGTGCATGAACTACTGCAACGACGCGCAAGTAAACCGTTGCAATTATTGTCAACTTGGCGCCAACTGAATCTAACTGGTTGTGGCATATCTACCTTTTTTTGCGGTTCTCTTGGGCGGATATAGGCACTAGACCATCTCTCTAAACACTTGCAAAACACACACACAAAATAGTGTGATCCCTCTTGGGATTCCACGAAAAATAATGTTTGAAAGAGATATCAACTGCTAAAATAAAAAAAATCGGTGTACGTCCATGCAAAACAAAAAAAACCGCTAAGCAAAGCATGACCTTGCTCTGCGCCCAAAATATGTATTCTCGAGGAAATCACATGGTCGAAGTGGTAAACTTGGTATTGGTAGTGAGGGAGAGTTACATCTCTTGACTCGTGAACCATAAAAATAAGGGTTAATTGGCCGGATCTATGCCATTGCCCAATTCACTGATTGGAAAATGCCTTTACAAAAACTAAACCTGGAAATATGCCACTCTAAATTCTTCATATCTCTACCTATGCCATTTTGTTCACTACCAAACTTATACGACAATTATACATTTGTACATATCCTTTATACTCACATACTGAACCCACACACACACACACAAAAAGTACTGAATCCAAACCGCATCATGGAATCTTATCCAGAAACGAAGCCAGCTCTCCCACTCATGTCTCTCCCGTTCGACGAACCCTAGCGGCGGCGGCCCAGCGACAGGAGGAGGCGGCAGCGGCCAGCGGCGGGAGGCGGCCAAGTACAAAGTATGCATATGTTGTCAATTTGTTACTAATCTATGATAACTTGAAAGGCACATTTGAGCATGAAAATTTGTAAAATAATCATTGTCAACTATTCAATTTATACCCTAGAAGTTTCTATAAATATGTATGACTAATCATACACAAAAAGTACTAGTAAAATATTTTTTAAACCATATGCTTTCGAGTTTATCTACCATACACCTGCACTATATAGTTTATGCAATTATTAAAAGATGAAAAACTTTCTTTTCAAAATAAAATATAAATTTAGCACATAAATTAAGTTGATGTACCATAGAAAATAATTAACACCCCAACTAGTATTTAGCAATACTGTCATGTCGTTAACTATGCAAAAAAAATGTTGAGACACTCGCATGTTATAACTAAGTTTTAAAACATGTAATAAAGTTTAGTATAAATTACATTAAATAAAGAAATAAAAAACTGGAGCCCACCTTGGGGCTGCCTAGTGGGCCATAGTGGCCCACCAAGGCAGCCGAACCACCAAGTGGTGGTGGTGGGCCAAACCGCATGAGGGGGAAGTTTCCCCCTTGGCCAAAACCTAATGGGCCCTTGGGACCATGGGGGGAGGCGGCGGCAGCAGCCACCAAGGTAGCTAGGGCAAGACCCACCCCTAGGTCGGTGTGGCCTAGGGTGGGCCACACCAAAGGCGGCGGCTTGGAGGAGGAGTTCAACTCCTCCCCCAAGTCACCCTACCCCTTGGGCCTCCTATGTAAACCTCACCCCCTCCTTTTTGAAGACACACAAGTTTTGAGAGCTTTTCTCTCTAGTTGGATCTTTGTCTAAAAGGATTGAGAGAACCTCTCTAGATTAGAGGGACTCTCTCCGGTTAGACTTAGATCTAATCTCTCTATTTTTCCTTCTCATGTGTTGAGATCTCCACCTTCATATACGTCAGTAGTGTTTCAAGCTTGGATGGCGAAGCCCTGCTGAACCTCTTCCAGCGTACGAGCTCACAGAGGGGTGAGACGTCTGACCCTCACTCTGCTGGACCGAGGAGATCGAGTAAGGAGAAGACGACGAAATCTCTCTACCAGACTTGGTTGAGAGAATCTGCTACAGACTACAATTATGTCATCGACACTTCTTTCGCATTTTTGGTGTTAATATCTGTTGGAAATATGCCCTAGAGGCAATAATAAATAAATGTTATTATCATATTTCCGTGTTCATGATATATGTTTATTTCCATGCTATAATTGTATTAACCGGAAACATAATACATGTGTGGTTGCGTAAACAACATTGCGTCCCTAGTAAGCCTCTACTAGACTAGCTCGTTAATTAATGATGGTTATGGTTTCCCAACCATGAACATGAGTTGTTAATTAATTAACGGGATCATGTCATTAGAAGAATGACGTGATGGACAGACCCAACTAAGCATAACAATATTGATCGTTTCATTAAGTTTTTATTGTCATGCCTTTTATTGTCAAGTATCCTATTTCTTAGACCATGAGATCATGTTATTCCCGGGTACTGGAAGAATACTTTGGGGACATCAACCATCGCTTCGTGACAGGGTGATCATAAAGGTGTCTTACGGGTATCTCAGAAAGTGCTTGTTGAATTACATGAATCAAGACTGGGATTTGTCCCTCCGTGTTTCGGAGAGATATACTCTGGGCCCACTCGGTAGTGCACATTCGGTAAAGCTTGCAAGCACGTGACTAATGAGTTAGTCACAGAGAATGTTGTATTACGGAACGAGTAAAGAGTACTTACCAGTAACAAGATTTAACTAGGTATAGTGATACCGACGATCAAATCTTGGGTAAGTAAAATATCGCGTGACAAAGGAAATTGTATACGGATTATAGTAGTCCACGACATAGTGGTTCAACCGATAAAGATCTTCGTTGAATGTGTGGGAGTCATTATGGATATCCTGGTCCCTCTAATGGTTATTGATCGGAGAGGTGTCTCCATCATGTCTGCACGTTCTCGAACCCGTAGGGTCACACACTTAACGTTCGGTAACGCTAGAGTAGCTCTGGGATAATTTTGTTAATGGTGTCCGAATATTGTTCGGAGTCTCGGATGAGATCCTAGACATCACGAGGAGCTCCGGAAGAGTCCGGAGGTAAAGATTTATATATGGCAAGTTGATTTCAGGGTTCCGGAAAAGTTCGGGATTTTTCGGCAGAGTGTCGGAATGTTCTAGAAGGTTCCGGAGGGTCCCATAGTGGGGCCCACCTGTCCCCAACGACCAAGGGTGGCCCACTGGTCCATTTGACCAGTCCTACTTGGTCCATGCAGCCATTCAATGGGTAGCCCTTTAAAAGGGATGTTACCACTCTTGAAAGAGGGGGTTACCACCTTTTAAATGAGAAGGGGTTACCACTATTGAAAGAGGGAGTTTCTACTTTGGAAATAAAGTGGCTGCAGCCCCTTGCCTATATAAAGAAGAGGGAGAGGTGCACCAAGAGACAGAGGCTTGGCCGCATCACTGGCTTGCTGCTCCTCTACCTCCCGCGCACCGCTTGGCGAAGCCCTGCCCGCGGGAACTCTCCACCATATCCACCACCACGCCGTCGTGCTGCTGGAATCGATCCCACCTACTTCTCCCTCTAGCTTGCTGGATCAAGAAGAGGGAGACGTCATCGAGCTGTACGTGTGCAAGCCTCCGGAGGTGCTGCTCGTTTGCGGTGCTGATCGGATCGAACATCGTCAACAACTTCACCGAGCTGCGTTGAATTAAACGTTCAACGCGCGTGTTCTTCGAGGGTATGATGAACTACTCTCCCCGTTACTAGAATCTTCTAGATAGGATCTTGAGTGTTGCTTCCGCATGTGAGAGAAATTTTTTGTTTTCTATCGCGCAAACTCCTACAGTGGTATCAGAGCCGGATCTATGCGTAGATGTTTTGGTACGGGTAGAACACATATGTGTATGTGGGCGTTGATAATCTTTTTATTACTTCCTTTGTGTATTTTGAATCTTAGTGGCATAGTGGGATGAAGCGGCCCGGACTAACTTTACATGTCCACGTACATGAGACTTGTTCCACGACTGACATGCAACTTGTATTGCATAAGTGGCTTTGCGGGTGTCTGTCTCTCCCACTATAGTTAAGATTTAATCTACAACGGGTTGTTAATAATTTGTTTATCACCGTTGTGGTTTCATGTTCGTAGGTAAGAACGGTTCTTTCTTCGAAAGCCCTAAGCCACGTAAAATTTGCAAAGAATAAGGGAGAGGCGTCTAACTTGTTTTTGCAGGGGTGCTTGTGATATGGTATAGCCCAAACTGTTTCATATGATATATTTGTGATGTATGAGATGATCATGTTTTGTAATGTTTCACGACTTGCATGTCGATGAGTACGGCAACCGGCAGGAGCCATATGGTTGTCTTAATTATCAATTGTATGACCTGCGTGTCAACTTCAAACGCCATGTAATTGCATTATTTATCGCTATGAGTTAGCAATATATGGGATGCAACGTGGTGGAGACAACCAAGGCGCCACATGAACATGGCGCCATGATGGAGATCATGCCGGTGCGTTTAAGATGGAGATCAAGACGCAATAAAAGGGCTATACCATGTCACATATTTTTATGCATGTGATGTTTATCCTTTTATGCATCTTATTTTGCGTGTGCTCGACGGTAGCATTATAAGATGATCCCTCACACAATATCAAGATAAAGTGTTCTCCCTTAGTATGCACCGTCGCGAAAGTTCGTCGTTTTGAAGCATCTCGTGATGATCGGATGTGGTAAACTCTACGTTCACATACGACGGGTGTAAGCCAGTTTTACACATGCGGAAATACTTTGGTTAACTTGACGAGCCTAGCATGTACAGACATGGACTCGGAACACGACGAACCGAAAGGTTAAACACGAGTCATATGAATGATATGATCAACATTTCGATGTTCACCATTGAAACTACATCTTCTCTCGTGAAGATCGGACTTGGTGTAGTGGATTTGGATCGTGTACCACTAGACAACTATGAGGGATGTTGTTTTAAGTGGGAGTTCGTTAGTAATTTGATTAAAATGAACTCTTTATCATGAACATAGTCTAAAGATGTCTTTGCTAAAATGTTGTAGATCATGGCCCGCAACGTAGCTCAGTTCAACTTCAGCGCATTCCTTGAGAAAGAAAAACTGAAATCATCTGGTTCAAACTTCACTGACTGGCACCGCAACCTGAGGATTATCCTCACTGGGTGTAAGAAGCATTATGTGCTCGATGCTGCGCTAGGTGACCCACCTGCAGACAATGCGCCTGAAGCAGAACAAAATGTCTTTGAGACGCGCAGAGATGACCACATTATAGTTGCCTGTGCCATCCTTACATCTCTGGACACTGATCTCCAGAAACGTTTTGAACATCACGGCGCCTATGAGATGGTTGAAGAGCTGAAAACCATGTTTCAGACTCAGACCCGCGCTGAGAGATATGAGATCTCTGATAAGTTCTATACATGTAAGATGGAGGAGCACAGCTCTGTCAGTGAACATGTTGTCACCATGGGAGGCTATATCCAACGCCTAATTCAGCTGGGATGTGTGATCCCGGATGAGTTAATCACTGACAGGGTGCTGCAGTCGCTCCCTCCGAGCTACAAAGGCTTTGTGCTGAACTATAACATGCAAGGCATGAATAAGACTCTTAATGAGCTCTTTGCGATGCTGAAATCTGCAGAAGTGGACATCAAGAAAGAACATCAAGTGTTGATGGTCAATAAGACCACCAGTTTCAAGAAGGTTAAGGCCAAAAAGGGTCACTTCAAGAAGAGTGGCAAATCTGTTGCTGCTCAGGGCGGCAAACCTGTTGCCACACCTGTGAAACCCAAGGCTGGTCCTAAGCCGGACACTGTGTGTTTCTACTGCAAGGGAGACGGTCACTGGAAGCGTAACTGCGCCAAATACTTGGCGGATAAGAAGGCTGGCAACGTCAAAGGTATATTTGATATACATGTTATTGATGTGTACCTTACTAGTTCTCGTAGTAGTGCCTGGGTATTTGATACTGGTTCGGTTGCTCATATTTGCAACTCGAAACAGGAGCTGCAGAATAAACGGAGACTGGCGAGGGATGAGGTGACGATGCGCGTCGGGAATGGATCGAAGGTCGATGTCATCGCCGTCGGGACACTACCTCTTCATCTACCTTCGGGATTAGTTTTAAACCTGAATAATTGTTATTTGGTGCCTGCGTTAAGCATGAACATTATATCTGGATCTTGTTTATTGCGAGACGGTTACTCATTTAAATCAGAGAATAAAGGTTGTTCTATTTCTATGAGTAATATCTTTTATGGTCATGCACCCAACGTAAATGGTTTATTCTTGTTGGATCTCGATAGTAGTACTTCACACATCCATAACATTGATGCTAAAAGATGCAAAGCGAATAATGATAGTACCACATACTTGTGGCACTGCCGTTTAGGTCATATTGGTGTAAAGCGCATGAAGAAACTCCATTCTGATGGACTTTTTCAATCACTTGACTTTGAATCATTTGATACGTGCGAACCATGCCTCATGGGTAAGATGACTAAGACACCGTTTTCCGGTACGATGGAACGGGCGAGTGATTTGTTGGAAATCATACATACTGATGTGTGTGGACCAATGAGCATTCCAACACGTGGTGGATATCGTTACTTCCTAACTTTCACTGATGATTTGAGTAGATATGGGTATATTTACTTAATGAAACACAAGTCTGAAACATTTGAAAAGTTCAAAGAATTTCAGAGTGAAGTAGAAAATCATCGTAACAGGAAGATCAAATTTCTACGATCTGATCGTGGAGGGGAATATCTGAGTTACGAGTTTGGCATGCACTTGAAAAATTGTGGAATTGTTTCCCAACTCACGCCACCTGGAACACCACAGCGTAATGGTGTGTCTGAACGTCGTAATCGTACTTTATTAGATATGGTGCGTTCTATGATGTCTGTATCCGATCTGCCAATGTCATTTTGGGGGTATGCATTAGAGACAGCCGCATTCACTTTAAATAGGGCACCATCTAAATCCGTTGAGACGACACCATATGAGTTGTGGTTTGGTAAGAAGCCAAAATTATCGTTTCTTAAAATTTGGGGATGCGAGGCTTATGTCAAAAGATTACAACCTGATAAGCTCGAACCCAAAGCGGAAAAATGCGTCTTCATAGGATATCCAAAGGAAACCATTGGGTATACCTTCTATCACAGATCCGAAGGCAAAGTTTTTGTTGCTAAGAATGGATCCTTTCTTGAGAAGGAGTTTCTTTCGAAAGGAGTGAGTGGGAGGAAAATAGAACTAGACGAGGTTATTGAACCTTCTCCCGAATTGGAGAGCAGCGCAGCGCAGGAAGATTTGGATCTTCAGGCACCGCCTTCACCAGCTAGAGAGAAAGAAGCTGATGATAGTGATCATGCAGCTTCGGTCAAAGTTCCCGTTCGCAGGTCGACAAGGTTACGTACTGCTCCTGAATGGTACGGTAATCCTGTCTTGAACATTTTATTGTTAGACAATGATGAACCTATGAACTATGAGGAAGCGATGATGAGCCCAGACTCTGGAAAATGGCAAGACGCCATGAACTCTGAAATGGAATCCATGAAGGAAAACCAAGTGTGGACTTTGGTTGACCTTCCTGATAGCCGTAAGGCTGTTGAATGTAAATGGATTTTCAAGAAGAAAACAGACGCTGACGGTAATGTCACCGTATATAAAGCTCGACTTGTCGCAAAAGGTTTTCGACAAATTCAAGGAGTTGACTACGATGAGACCTTCTCACCCGTAGCGATGCTAAAGTCTGTTAGGGTTCTACTAGCAATTGCTGCTTATTTCGATTATGAAATTTGGCAGATGGATGTCAAAACTGCGTTCCTCAACGGAAACGTTGAAGAAGAGTTGTACATGGTACAACCTGAAGGTTTTGTCGATCCTAAGGATGCTGATAAAGTGTGCAAACTTCAGCGATCCATCTATGGACTGAAGCAAGCATCCCGGAGTTGGAATCTTCGATTTGATGAGGTGATCAAAGGTTTTGGATTTGTCCAAAATTATAAAGAAGCTTGTGTTTACAAGAAAGTGAGTGGGAGCTCGGTTGCATTCCTGGTTTTATATGTAGATGACATATTACTTATTGGGAATGATGTGGAGCTGCTTAACAGTGTGAAAGATTATTTGAATAATAGTTTTTCAATGAAAGATCTTGGTGAAGCTGCATACATATTGGGCATAAAGATCTATAGAGATAGATCAAGACGCTTAATAGCACTTAGTCAAAGTAAATACCTTGAGAAGATAGTGAAGAAATTCAATATGCAGGATGCAAAGAAAGGTTCTTTGCCCATGTTACAAGGTAAGCCATTGAGTATGACTCAGTGTCCAACTACGGCAACAGAAATAGAAAGGATGAAGAAAATCCCCTATGCCTCGGCCATAGGTTCTATTATGTATGCCATGTTGTGTACTAGACCGGATGTGTCCCATGCTCTTAGTTTGACGAGCAGGTACCAGAGTGATCCTGGAGAGGCTCACTGGACAGCAGTTAAAAATATCCTTAAGTACCTAAAAAGGACTAAGGACATGTTTCTTGTCTATGGTGGTGATGAAGAGCTCTCCGTAAAAGGTTACGTTGATGCTAGCTTCGATACTGATCCAGATGACTCGAAATCTCAAACAGGGTATGTCTTTATCTTGAATGGAGCTGCGGTTAGCTGGAGGAGTTCCAAGCAAACCGTCATTGCGGCATCTACATTAGAGGCGGAGTATATGGCCGCTTCTGAAGCAGCGAAAGAAGGGATATGGCTGAAGGAGTTCGTCACTGAACTCGGCGTTGTTCCGAGCGCACTGGATCCCATGGAGATTTTTTGTGACAACACTGGTGCCATTGCTCTAGCCAAGGAACCAAGATGTCACAAGAGTTCCAAGCATATCAAACGCCGGTTTCATCAAATTCGTGAGCATGTCAATGAAGGAGATATTACCATTAGCAAAGTACATACGAATCAAAATATCGCTGATCCGTTGACTAAAGTTCTTCCACAGACAAAACATGATCAACACCAGAAGGCCATGGGTGTTAGATTTTTACCAATGTAAACTAGATTATTGACTCTAGTGCAAGTGGGAGACTGTTGGAAATATGCCCTAGAGGCAATAATAAATAAATGTTATTATCATATTTCCGTGTTCATGATATATGTTTATTTCCATGCTATAATTGTATTAACCGGAAACATAATACATGTGTGGTTGCGTAAACAACATTGCGTCCCTAGTAAGCCTCTACTAGACTAGCTCGTTAATTAATGATGGTTATGGTTTCCCAACCATGAACATGAGTTGTTAATTAATTAACGGGATCATGTCATTAGAAGAATGACGTGATGGACAGACCCAACTAAGCATAACAATATTGATCGTTTCATTAAGTTTTTATTGTCATGCCTTTTATTGTCAAGTATCCTATTTCTTAGACCATGAGATCATGTTATTCCCGGGTACTGGAAGAATACTTTGGGGACATCAACCATCGCTTCGTGACAGGGTGATCATAAAGGTGTCTTACGGGTATCTCAGAAAGTGCTTGTTGAATTACATGAATCAAGACTGGGATTTGTCCCTCCGTGTTTCGGAGAGATATACTCTGGGCCCACTCGGTAGTGCACATTCGGTAAAGCTTGCAAGCACGTGACTAATGAGTTAGTCACAGAGAATGTTGTATTACGGAACGAGTAAAGAGTACTTACCAGTAACAAGATTTAACTAGGTATAGTGATACCGACGATCAAATCTTGGGTAAGTAAAATATCGCGTGACAAAGGAAATTGTATACGGATTATAGTAGTCCACGACATAGTGGTTCAACCGATAAAGATCTTCGTTGAATGTGTGGGAGTCATTATGGATATCCTGGTCCCTCTAATGGTTATTGATCGGAGAGGTGTCTCCATCATGTCTGCACGTTCTCGAACCCGTAGGGTCACACACTTAACGTTCGGTAACGCTAGAGTAGCTCTGGGATAATTTTGTTAATGGTGTCCGAATATTGTTCGGAGTCTCGGATGAGATCCTAGACATCACGAGGAGCTCCGGAAGAGTCCGGAGGTAAAGATTTATATATGGCAAGTTGATTTCAGGGTTCCGGAAAAGTTCGGGATTTTTCGGCAGAGTGTCGGAATGTTCTAGAAGGTTCCGGAGGGTCCCATAGTGGGGCCCACCTGTCCCCAACGACCAAGGGTGGCCCACTGGTCCATTTGACCAGTCCTACTTGGTCCATGCAGCCATTCAATGGGTAGCCCTTTAAAAGGGATGTTACCACTCTTGAAAGAGGGGGTTACCACCTTTTAAATGAGAAGGGGTTACCACTATTGAAAGAGGGAGTTTCTACTTTGGAAATAAAGTGGCTGCAGCCCCTTGCCTATATAAAGAAGAGGGAGAGGTGCACCAAGAGACAGAGGCTTGGCCGCATCACTGGCTTGCTGCTCCTCTACCTCCCGCGCACCGCTTGGCGAAGCCCTGCCCGCGGGAACTCTCCACCATATCCACCACCACGCCGTCGTGCTGCTGGAATCGATCCCACCTACTTCTCCCTCTAGCTTGCTGGATCAAGAAGAGGGAGACGTCATCGAGCTGTACGTGTGCAAGCCTCCGGAGGTGCTGCTCGTTTGCGGTGCTGATCGGATCGAACATCGTCAACAACTTCACCGAGCTGCGTTGAATTAAACGTTCAACGCGCGTGTTCTTCGAGGGTATGATGAACTACTCTCCCGTTACTAGAATCTTCTAGATAGGATCTTGAGTGTTGCTTCCGCATGTGAGAGAAATTTTTTGTTTTCTATCGCGCAAACTCCTACAATATCGTATTATGTCTAGATCTTCGAATCTTCATATTCGCATGTATCTTCATAGTATAGATCTTGGGCTGTTGCGTAGCATGGTAGTCGAGATTTTAAATTACCGTACTTGCAACTCAGCAAGGAGGAGGTTAGGTTTCCCTGTGAATCTAACCTTTTGCGGCCGTGTGCAATACTCGTGGGCAAACGGTCCATTGTCGTTACGAATTCCACACGAGAAAATAGATAGTTGCCGATTCATGACCTTGTTTATCTAAGAAAAATGGAATACAATGGAGACAAAGTAATCAATTAGATAGATAAGAAACCGCAAGGCATGTACAATGATAATATCTTATATGTGTCACGAAGGATAAACGCTAAGACAGACAAAAGAGAAAATTAGAAAAAGGCTTTGTCTTCTCTTAATTAAGAGATGATATTTTAGTAACAATTTCTCTCACCCTATATTTAATGATGTATGATCACTACAGAGATAAGACTGAAAAATCACCCTTTGTACATCTTGTTTGAGTACAGGGCATGAGCGTTGCCAGGTTATCAATATGATGCAAGCGATACAAGAACGAACACAAATAGAGAGGCGTGTATTTGCAAAGGGGGACCGGAAACCATCCGACCCAAATTGGGGCGGGAAACCGTTTGGCCCATCGCTAATTGGCCGAATTTCCGATATGTCACGTGTCCACTCACAAAAATCCCGTGCGTCACCTCTTGGTATCGCAACGTGTCGACGACCTATTCACTAACTTTGTGAAACAACATCAATCCATGCGGGCGCCTCTAGTTCGTCCACGTGTTGGCATGGCATACGACCACATGTCGATTAGTCCAATGGCCACGTGGTGAGCTCCCGTTGTGCCACTTGTATGTCTGTTGTTTCTCCATGTGTCAGTAAGTACAGGAGGCTGCACGCGTCTATGTACCATTGCTACACGTGTCATTATCTGCAAATGCCTCGACAAAGCCGACGTCACCCGACCGTCCTGACGGGTTAATCATTGGTATGCCACATGAGCCGCCACTTTTTTGACAAGGGGCCAGCCAACCATGACGTTTTGGTCCCTCACGATGAACTGGCCGGACGGGCCTCGGGTATTGTCGGGAATTCGAACCCCGTCAAGGAACCACGACGTTCCCTAAAAACTGTCACGAAAAGAATCTACGACGCGTGATTTTCAACTATCGACAGATCCATCGTTATGGCGCGTTTACGCCCGAAAAGTGACTTTCCACCACGCATCGAATACCTAAGAGTTGGGCTAGAATCTTGCCTAGTGCCGACTCGGCATGGAACTACCATAGGCCGATAGTGGATGCAGCCTATTTAGTAGGCACCTTTTACATATAAATTTTGAAAATATATTTATTTCACTAAATTTATATAAACACTATAATTACAATAAAAAAAATCATGTGTTTGCAAAAGATGTTCAGTCAAAATTAATATGTGCTCTCAAATATAATTATTTTCTCATTAAAAAAGATTCATGTACAAGAAATTACTCCCTCCGTCTTAAAATATAAGGTGTCATTTGATTTTGCTAGTGAACGACGTACAACTTTGGCCATGATTTGTACTTACAATACACGCACAAATTTAGTATAAATGTATATAAAATGAAAGAATTTTGTAAGACAAATCTAACTGTACCATTTATACATTCTCAATCCATATAATTTTAAATATATTAGTGGTCAAAGTTAACCATGAAAGAACAACATAAAAAACAACACACCTTATATTTTAGGACGGAGGTAGTAAAATTTAATGTATTTTGAGAAATATTCAGGTATTTTAATAAAATATTCATGTTTTAGAAACTTTTCTTGCATGTGAAAATATTTTTTTGTATATCTTCAATAGATGATGATGTTTTTAAATTAAATCCACGTATTCCAAAAACGTGTTTTTGTATTTTTTAAAATGATCTTGCAAGTGAAACAAACATTCTTGTATTTAAAAATGTTGATATCGGAAAATTTGTTCATGCATATCATACAAATATTCATGCATTTATCCAAGCATAAATGATTATCTAAGACATGTAAAAAACATAAAAATATATACAAGTGAAAATAGGAATAAAACAATAAATAATTTAAAGTGAAAAATAATATATAGAATAGAGAAATAGAACGAAAAGCTTCAAGTGAAAAAAATAAACAGAAAACAAAGAAAAAAAGTCCACGCATTGTACTGGCCATGCGGGGTGGAGCTACAGTGCTGTTACTCGCAGTACGCGAGATACAGTGCTCGCGCCAAAAAAGAAGAAAAGAAGGGAGAGAAGAGCGGCCGTTCCGCAGACTGGGTGCAGTACTGCGTGGCCCGTGGCCTTTGGACCGTAATAAATCCATCATATTACGACGTTGCTTGACAGAAACTGGGCTCTGCTTAATAGCGCCCTGCGCCCTACATTTGTCGCCATTGGTTTCCCTATATAAAAAATTTTATCGCCATTGGTTCATGACTCTGCCTATTTTCTTGACCATTCCGACGGGCGATGTGGGTATACAGCGCAACATGGCACAGGCCAAAGTATATTGAACATGCAATTCGGAAGAAGATGCCTGACGTGTGTTGACAGATTGCTCAATTGTGAAGTGCTTTCGAGGTCTGCTTGACGAGGATCTAACCGAGCATGTCATTGCTAATGACTTTTCCGGCGCAATGTGGTTTTTAATATCGATGCTTTGTTAATTTCACAAAATTTCCTGCGACTCTTCCGAGCCATTTATTGGGCACGGGTCTGGAAGGCGATATATTTTTTTGTTCCAGGTAAGGGGTCAACTTTCCAAAAAAAAAAAAAATCGAAACGAGAACTTCCCAATTTCAGTTCCTTGAAACTGATAAGACATCTCCAACATAAGTTCTCCACCCTGCCAACTACACACGAACTCAAAACAACTACCGGCAACATTACAGGAAACTGCTTAATGATCGAAACCCCCTAACTTTTAAGCCAATTTTTTTATTTTTTTCAGCCTTCAACACTCTGCAACACAGTTTCAGCAACACAATCTTTTCGAGAAGATCATGACCAACTTATCATTCCAGCCGAAGCACCAGCGCCCCCACCCTGTCTTCTGTAAAAACAAAGTTCAGTTGCCACCAGAACGAGTAGTTTTGCCCTGGGCACTTGTAATTTTC
The DNA here is from genome assembly GCA_947311845.1 of Poa pratensis. Classification (NCBI taxonomy): domain Eukaryota; kingdom Viridiplantae; phylum Streptophyta; class Magnoliopsida; order Poales; family Poaceae; genus Poa; species Poa pratensis. The sequence continues at coordinate 34,740,976 of CAMZMU010000060.1, read as the reverse complement.
TGAGACCTGGTTTCTGAAGTCCAGACCACAAAGAGAGTCAGTGAGCAATTTTGTAAACTATACTAATTGGATCTTAGCCGCAACACCAGTTGCAATTAAGTCAATACTATTTTTTTGAAATTGATCTGGGCCTAGGAGGAACTAGGGCCCAGATTTTTAATAGTAGGAGGTGAGGCTCGAACCCTGGCTGGCTAGCTCACCAACACATGTGCTAGCCAGTAAGACACAGGGCCTTTCTCAGTCACTACTATTAACAAAGAAAACTATTAATCCAGCCTATTAAATCCTCCATTTTCTCAGGAAGTCTTCGACATTTTTTTCTCTGTAGTTAAAAAGCACACCCAATCAAACTCCGTACGAATCTAGTTACTTTACATCCAGAAAACAAATGATCCAAACTTTCATTACTGAAACAAAACATACATTTCTGACAACCATGAACCACTCCACCCTCTATGGAGTAAAACATCTTTAATTAGAATACTTTTTCTAGAAGCAAGTGTCGTGGTGGGATCACGGCAGATGCCATGGGTATGGCTTAGTTGGGGCCGAATGGTCGTTGGGAGAATCCGGGGAGGGTTTATGCACTCAAGATGTGCACAAGCAAGAACATGCAAGAAACCACAAGAACATGAACAAGAAACCAAGAAATCTAAGAACACCAAAGACACCACGATGTACCCAGGTTCGGGGCCTTCGTGAAGAAGTAAAACCCCTACTCCTGCCTTTCCTCTCTCTATATATCAGTGTCGTCCTCAGGTACAAGGTGCTCCTCGAGCTGTATGATGCTACCAAAGTGAGAGCTCTAGATAGAAGATGAAACTATGAAGGGGGAAATGAGCTAGGGTTTTTGCCGTCCTCCTCTCTGGAGGTAGAGATGCCGCATATATACATAGGTCGAAGTACTGTTTTACCCCTGCCTCCAGCTAACAATGGCATGGCCAAAAGGTAGAAGACAAGCCTCTGCCTCCTGCCAGCTCAACGGCCGGACTGTCAGGCCGGACAGGCCTAGCTTTCCTCTTCCGGTCATACTCCAGTAGCCTGCCGAGGTCTAGCCTGTAGACCTTTCCCGAAATAGCCAAGTCAGCTCCTAGGCCCCCGAGCTTCCGGGAAACCCGTGGACGGACCTCGCCGTCCTCTGAAGCTTCGGGCCACGAGCTCTGCGGCGCCCGTGACCTTTCTGACATGCCTCGATCCTTGCTGCCAACCTCGGATAACACTCCTGATCCTATACCTCGGTAGAGAATACCTCATTCCTGTGGTAGCTAGCTGACTACCCCGAGGTCGATATCTCGGAGGATATACCTCGGAAAATATACCTCAGACGTACACCTTACGTCGGATGACGCCTCCTGCGTCCTTGCTCAATCGTTACCTCGGACAGCTTACTGCCTTAACCTTACATGTCTTTACCTCATCTTTACCCTACCCGGGGGTAACCCCCCGACAGTAGTCCCCGAAGCTGATGTGGTCTTGCAGCCTCGGATGAAAGGCCGCATCAGGTTCAACCCGAAACCACATGCGCTGCAATGTTTTGCAGGTCACAGAACCAATACCCCGGAAAATCCATCGGTCTGTTCCTCGGGCCATACTACTTTTCCGAAGTATCCGCCGAGATCTCGGACGTCAACCCCTCGATTCCTGCATCCTTACTGACTTCGGTCAGAGAACACTGTTCACGTGTCCCATCCGTCACTTCCTGGTCCACGACAGTCAAAGCACTCGAGTGCTTTCCACCACGCGGCCCACGTCAGCGGAGATTCCCCGCTTGCGCCGCTTCGCGCTCCAGTAACCGCACCGCCCGACGGTTTGCCTCCTGCAACCGATCTTGTGGCCTGCTCGCCCACCGCTATCTTCGCGCCACGTGGACCACCGTGCACAAACGATCCCACTCGCCGCTCCGATAACCGCGCGGTAGTGCGCAGTTACCGCCCACGGTTATAAATGCAGGCCCAGGGCAGTGCATCCTTCTTCTTCCTCATCCACTTGCCGTTTCGCCTCCATCGCAACCAGCGCCGCCGCTTCCAGTCGGGAAGAAACACGTTCCCGCCGCCGCCGACGAGGAGCTCCTCCGTCGCCGCTGCGACCGCGTCACCGGCGCCGCCCTTTAGCACCTCATTTTCACGGTATGTACTCCCTTTCTTGATACCCTAGGCATTGCTCTAGGTTTCTTCCTCTTCGCGCTTTGGCTCTTCATATGTTCTTGAATAAAACTCTATTTACCTCCTCCGGTAGATCTTACTCGCACTCTTTTGGGTAGAAATTGGTTTTATGCCTCAGATAGATGTTCGCCTAGCATAGATATGCCTCTATGTACACAAGATAGCCGCCCAACTCCTCCTGAGTTAGCCAGATATGGCCTTAGATTCCAGATTTACTTTTTCCTTTGCTAAACTTCTGTGCTTTCTCTGCAGATTGATTCTACCGAGATGTCTCCTCCTGAGACTTCGGAACAAACCGAGGTTCCAGACCTCGAACTGGAGGTCGAAGAACGAGCCGGCTGGGAAGGTTCGGATGTAACTCTGGACGAAATCCAGTGGCTCAGGGCGACTCGGCGGATTCCCACCGGGGTAGAGTGTCGCCTGCCAGAGGGCGAACTCGAGCCTCAAGTCAAGCAAGGGGAACGGGTGGTCTTCGTCGCGCACTTCCAGCGCGGCTTCGGACTGCCCGTTAGTGATTTCTTCCGGAGCTTCCTCGACAAGTTCGGGCTCCAGGTTCATCATCTCCCCGCCAACGCCATCACTACTCTCTCCTGCATCGTCTCCTTCTCTGAGGGATACCTCGGCCTCAAAGCCACGGTAGACCTCTTTTCTCGCTACTTCCAACTTAAGCGGCAAGTGATCCCAGCTCCAAAAAACAAGGATCTGCCCAAGCTACTACCGCCTGCGGAGCTGCCACCATAGCTCCTCGCCGAAACTCCATCTTCCCACGTATCACTACTCCGGACACCGTTCGCAAGTGGCTCCGGACGTGGTTTTACGTGAAGAACTCCGGCGAAGAGGACTTCCTCAACCTGCCGGCGTTTAACCTCAGCCCTCCTACATAACAGCTCAACTGGGACTACGCTCCCCCTCACACCGGCGAACTCAAGTCCATCCATGGGTATATTGCGAAATGGCAGGACCCGGAGGACCCTGAGAATGACGGGAAAGTCCTGACGGCTGACGACCTGGCCTGCACATTCGTGAAGCGCAGGGTCTCCCCTCTCCAGGCGAGGTCTCACAAGATCTGCCACATGAGCGGTCTTTATGACCCCACCCGACATACGCACATTGCACTGGACAATGCCGCGGTAGCTCGGCGAGTCCGAGCTATCACCAAGTCCAAGATCTCTGATGCTTGGACATGGGGAAGGGAGCCCCACTACAGGACCAAGCCAGCGAAACAGGTACGCTATTCCGATGTTTTCTTCGATACTCCTTTACCACCGAGGTCTTGCTACCGACGTTCATCTTGATAATTTTCTTCCTAACTCCTTTTCATATGTCTGCCATACAACTGTTCGCCCGCCAGACCGCCGAGGATGGAGTCCATCCTGCGGACCACTTCGGCGAGGATCTCCCTGTCGAGGACCCACCATCCAACGTGGACCCTGACGACGAGGATTTTATGCCCATTGCCTCGGCCTGCATCACCACCGCGGGTAAGCCTCAAGCACAAGCTTCAGTTCAAGAGATTTCGGATGATGAGGAGGGGTTCCTCGTCGTGGAACCAATAAACGCGGTACCTCTCTCCTGCCTTCCTCACCTTCCGAACTTTACTCCAGCAACCAGCTGGAAACGCGCTGGTACCGCAACTCCGGCGGCCGAACCATCCGCCACTGGAGCCTCCGGACCCACTGAGGCTCCGGTCAAGAGACGCCGGCTGAAGAAGTCCGGACATCCTCCTCATGCCCGGGGGGGCAGGAGGCTTCCTACCTCGGATGGGTAATGCTTTGCTTCTATAGTCAACACTGTTTGTTGCTTAAACATATTATCTCGGTATTAACACTTGACCATCTTCTTTTCGTTGCAGTGCCCCCATAGACGTGGATCAGGAGGTATCCTCCATGACTGCACCCGTTGGTGCCTCTGAAGCCACGACCTCCCGACGAACTCTCGCCCCGGATCTCCTCCACCGAGGTCTGGCCCGGCTTTGGGGAAATCTGCCCCCACCCGAGGTCAGACTTCTCCGCGTCCTCAAACGGATGCGGAGACCAATCGCGCCAGGACTCCGGCTACCACCTTGCCGGAGCCTCGACTCTCCCCCCGAAGCCAGACTGCCCGCAACCAACAGCAGCAACAGCAGAAGCATCAGCAGAAGCAACAGCCCAAGCAAGCCCAAGCAACAGCCCCAAAAACCACTCCGCCAAACCACCTTGCCGTTGGAGAAGGGCAAGGAGAAAGAGAAAGAGACGGTGAAGTCCAAGGTCACCCCCAAACCAACATCTGGGTCTGGCACCGTGACTATCTCTTCTCCTTCAAGGATCCAACCGAGGTCTCCTCCCCCGGTGACACGCCGAATTCCTCCATTCGCCGCACCCATTGATGAGACTGCCCCTCCGGCCGAAGAATATGCTCGGAGGGCATCTCTCATATTGGATAATCGGCCTGCTTCAAGTTCCGAGGCTGCTTTGGCCGTGGAGGCCTCGATTAGGGGCATCGAGCAGGGCGGACCGTGGGGATTTCCTCCTCTGCGCACTGATAGTGGCCAGAGCCTCGGCTCCTTGGAACATTACAATGCAGACTGGAATTCTGCAGACGAGGTCTCCTCGGCCTCCTTAGCTGCTCCGGTGGCTGAGCATCCCACGGGAAACAGCGCCTGCGGCCGAAGCGTATATGATCTACAAACTGTTGTCCTTCGTGCTGGTCAAACCATCGACGTAAGTCCTATTCTCTTTACTTTCATGCAGTATCTCATCTAATATCCACCATCCCCAGTCCCCGAGATTCGAGGTAAACTATTGACGCTCCGTCGGAGTTAAAATTGTTTGGCTTGAATCTCAACTTTCCATTTTCATCCGACGTATCCAATCCATTTTATCTCACTTTAGCATGCACCTTGGGTACGAGTCCCCGAGACTCATGTCGAGGCATACCCCGGCAACATTTTCCCAATGATTTGACTCCGAGTCCCCGAGACTCTTGTCGAGGTATAACCTTTCTAACCGAGCTATATGTTTCTTCCTTGCAGAATACTATGAACATCCGTACGGACGTCTTCCACTATCTCTTGTTCGCACACAAGAACCTCCATGATGCGCACAAGGCCGCACTTGCAGCGAAGAAAACGTCGGATGACCAGCTAGCGCAAGAGAAAGCCGAGGTATCTCGGCTGGTAAAGGAACTGAAGCGCATTGATGGGCTCCGGAAATCAGAAACGGAGAAGCTGAAGGATGAGAAGGATAAGGCCGTCGAGGCAGAGAAGAAACTTCGGGAGGACTCTGCCAAGGACCACCAAGAAGCTCTCCAAGTAGCCGAGGTCCGCGCCAACTCGGCCACAGAAGCTTTGGAAGCTCTGCAGGCGCAGGTCAACCAGTTTCTCCCGACGCTGCAAACTATCAACCGCGAGATGGACGGTAAGTTTCTTGCCTCCCTTAGCTTTTCTTTGTCCTCCACACCATTGGTTCTCTGCCGAACCATTTCTCACACTGATAACAGGCTACCCTACTATAGAGCATTTTACCTACACCCAAGTTGCGGCCCGCAGCATCACTGGTCGGCACAGGGAGAGGCGGAACGAACAGAACCCCGATTGGACCGTTGAGGACCATATCGTGGCCATCAAGTCTAGGATCAATCCCTTGAAGACCATTGGGTCAGAACTCCTCGACGCAGGTCTGTGTGCTTTCAAAGCCTTATGGCCTCTTGCTGATGCTCTGAAATCTACCGAGGATCTTGCCTCCAAGCTTCGTGAAGCCGAACAAAGACTCCGAGAGTGGCGTTCTTCTTCAGCTCGCGCTGGAGCTGATGCCGCTCTCAAATTCATCATGACTTGGTGCGAGAAGATCGACCTCGAAAAGATGGACACTCTTCGCCGAGGCTCGCCCTGGTCCTCGGACCCAACTCTCATCAAGCGCCGCGAAAAGATGGCTGCCTTCTTCGCTGGATATGCCAACACAAAGAACTTGAGCGAAGGAGACACCTACTCCGACGCCGAGGATTACGCGCCAGAAGACGAGGAATACGAAACAGAATCCGACGTCGAGGCCGAGCAAGGTGACGACGGTGAAACCCGCGAAGCAGAAACCGAGGCTCCTCCCAACCCGATGCCGAGGTTACTGCCGACGTTGCCAGCACTTCCCAGGCTACCTCGGCTCCGGACGAAATCCCTGCTGCCGACGTAATTCCTGACGCCTCGACCTGAACTTATGCTTGGCCAGAAAACTTCATTAAATCCCCGGTATGCCGGGACGCAGATGTAATCAAACTTAAGTAGTTCCTTTGCTACCTCTATTACTATTATGCTCATCTGAACCATGCTTTTCTAGGCTTTATATCGAATCCTTTTGAACAAGTGCCCGAGTTCACTTTCGTGTTTACTATAGTTGGCAGTCTCTGCTCTTGTCTGCCATTCTGGCGTTCGACAGTCGAGTCACAAGATTGTTGTTCATAGCATACAATACTTAGTAAATTCCGAGGTATAGTTCAAAGTCATCCGACATAAACAAGAAGTAAAAAACAGGGGTTAGTAAACGACATATGCCGGACTGTCTTTTTGGACCGAGTCCCCGAGTTCATTTTCATGTTTCCCATGTTCTTTCGTCTTTGCTCTTGACTGCCATGCTGGCGTTCGTCAGTCGAGTCACAAGATTAGTTACACAGCATACAGTACTTGAAGTTTGAGACGAGGTTCAAAATAGTCCGGCATACGAACGAAAAAGAAGTACAAACATAAAACAAGCATGCGTAAAAGCGAGGCAGTCCCCGAGCTCATTTTTAAGGTGCCGAGGTTTTCATTAAAGATCAGCCGAGGTACATACATTACTTCCTTCAACAGTAGAAGGGCCGGAGTAGAGCTACATTCCATGGACGCTGAAGCTCCGCATCGGGTCTATCCAGCCCATCTCCCCTTGGCTCCTGTGCATCTATAAGATAGTACGAATCATTGTGCAAAGCTCGGCTCACAATGTATGGTCCCTCCCATGGAGGTGACAACTTGTGCCGACCTTTGCTGCGCTGAACAAGCCTCAGCACTAGGTCTCCTTCATTAAACTTTCGGGGTTTTACATGCCGGCTTTGATAGCATCGGAGACCCTGCTGATATATTGCTGGCCGAGATAAGGCCAATTCTCTTGCTTCCTCGAGCAGATCTACTGCATCTTCCCGAGCTTCTTTAGCCTCGGCTTCCGTGTACATTGCCACTCTGGGCGCATCATATTCAATGTCGGTTGGCAGCATTGCCTCGGCCCCATAGACCATGAAGAATGGCGTATAGCCTGTTGATCTGTTCGGTGTGGTCCTTAAACCCCACAGAACTGCTGGTATCTCATCGATCCAACACCCCGGTGTTTTCAACAGTGGTTCTACTAGCCGAGCTTTGATTCCAGCCAATACCAATGCATTTGACCTTTCTACTTGACCATTAGCCTGTGGGTGAGCCACCGAGGCTACATCAAGTTGAATTCCCTTACTCATGCAGAACCGAGCAAACTCTCCGACAGCAAAGTTCGTGCCGTTGTCTGTAATGATACTATGAGGATATCCATATCTCAGGATTATTTCCTTCAAAAAGGTCACTGCCGTATGACCATCTACTTTTCGGATTGGCTTCACCTCGACCCACTTAGTGAATTTGTCCACCATCACCAGTATGTGAGTCATATTGCCTCGGGCTGGCTTGAATTCTCCCACCATGTCCAGACACCAAACTGCAAAGGGCCACGTGATAGGAATGGTCTTGAGCACCGAAGCTGGCATGTGCTGCTGCTTGGCGAGCCTTTGGCACCCTTCATACTTCCGAACTATATCTTCTGCATCGGCATTGGCGGTGGGCCAATAGAATCCGTGCCGGAACACCTTGGCCACCAGAGCTCTTGTGCTGCAATGATGTCCACATTCTCCTTGGTGGATTTCTAAAAGCATCTCCTTTGGATTCTCCTTGCCTCGGTTGTATCACTTGGCAAACTTCCGTCAGTTATGAAGTTCATTATCTGCTCCGCCCATTCTGGCACTGGATGTAGAGGAAAAAGGCTCTCATCTATCTCCATTGGTTCGGCCGCCATGATCTCCGCCATGATTGCCTTTACCATTGCTCGGCCAGTCCCCGAGTGTTGGTGCGAAGTCCCCGGGCCAGATCCGAAGCTTCCACCATCCACGTCCATGGGAAAAGCTCCATCAGTCCCCGGGTACTGCGAAGCAGTCCCCGATTTCGGCCAAACGCATCCGACGTCTACCTCCATAGGCTCAGGCTCCGGATTTGGTGGTAAGAAAATTGATTCGGAATCAGGAGAAGGCTTGATTGAAGGAGTTCTCAAATGATTCAGTGCTATCCCCGGTGGCACCGGTTCTTTGGATGAACCGAGCTTGGACAATACGTCGGCGGCTTCATTCTCCCCCGAGGTATGTGCTTGTACTCACATCCTTCAAAAACCCAGACACCTTTTGCACATGAAACCGATACAACTCCATGTTCGCATCCAATGCATCCCAAGTGCCGGTGGATTGATGCACCACCAAAGCTGAATCGCCGAAGCATTCTATACGCCGGACGCCTATCTCCTTTGCCACCTTGAGCCCATGGATCAGGGCCTCATACTCCGCCACGTTGTTCGACGCCGAGAAATGGATTTGCAGCACATACTTCAACTGGTCTTGCTTCGGCGAGGTTAGGACTATGCCGGCACCTAATCCGACCTTGGTCTTGGACCCATCAAAGTGCATCTTCCAATAATTATAGTCCGGCAAGGGCGGCTCATATTGCATCTCGGCCCAATCGCATAAAAAGTCCGGCAGCGCCTGCGACTTGATTGCATCTCGCCTTTCATAATGCGGAGTGTATGGAGATACCTCGATCGCCCATTTGGCAACTCGCCCAGTTGCGTCCTTGCATCCGATGATCTCCGAGATTGGAGCATCACATACCACCGTCATGGGATGCTCTTGGAAGTAATGCTTCAGTTTCTTAACCGCCAGGTATACTCCGTACGTCATCTTCTGGTAGTGGGGGTAGTTTTGCTTCGACGTGGATATCACCTCGCTCAGGTAGTAGATTGGTCTCTGCACCGATTTGCCTCCTTCGTCTCGCTCCACCACCACTGCAACACTTACGACCCGGTTTGTAGCCGCAATGTATATCAACATCGGTTCATTCTGCAAAGGGGATGCCAACACCGGAGCAGTGGACAACATCTTCTTCAGCTCATTGAACGCCGCGTCCGCCTGCGGGGTCCAAGTGAAACTGGTACTTTTCTTCATAAGTTGATACAATGGTAAGGCTTTTTCTCCTAGCCGACTTACAAACCGACTTAAAGATGCAAGGCATCCCGTGAACTTCTGCACATCTTTTAAACAGTTCGGCAACTTCATTCTTTCGATAGCTCGGATCTTAGCCGGGTTAACTTCTATACCTCGGCTCGATACGAGGAAACCGAGCAATTTTCCAGCCGGGACACCAAAGGTGCACTTGTCCGGGTTAAGTTTCAACCGATACTTTCTTAAATTTGCAAATGTCTCTTCGAGGTCTTCGATGAGAGTATGCTTCTTTTTAGTTTTGATAACAATGTCATCGACATACACTTGCACATTCTTGCCCATTTGAGAATGTAAGCACTTCTGCATACACCTTTGATAAGTTGCCCCGGCATTTCTCAAACCGAAACACATGACACGATAGCAATACGCCCCGTACGGGGTAATAAAGGCAGTCTTTATTTGATCATCAGTGTTCAGTGGGATCTGGTGAAAACCAGAATATGCATCAATAAAAGACAACAGCTCACATCCAGCCGTAGAATCGATCACTTGATCAATCCGAGGTAAAGGAAAGGGATCCTTCGGGCACGCCTTGTTCAGGTTGGTGAAGTCAATGCACATGCGCCACACCTTGACTACCGCCGGTTCGTCCTTCTTTTTCTCCACGAGGACTGGATTAGATATCCAGTCCGGATGCAGCACTTCCATGATGAAGCCTGCAGCCAGTAACTTCGCCAGTTCTTCGAGTACCACCTTTCTTCGGTCATCTGAGAGCCGCCGCGTCGGTTGACGCACTGGTTTCACCTCTGGCCGAACAAACAAAGAGTGCTCTGCCAACTCCCTCGGAACACCTGGCAGGTCTTTAGCCGACCATGCAAAAATGTCCCGATTCTCACGGAGGAAGTGACAGAGCGCGCTTTCCTATTTCTCGTCCATGCCAGTACCAATGATGGCGAAACGCTCCGGGTTCTCCGAGTCCAGCGGGATTTTCTTGGTCTCCTTGGGCACCTCGAATGAAGCGCTCATGTCCGGAGTAATTAGTCCGGACATGCCGAGCTGAGTAGACTGCGCCATTGCCACCACCTTCTGAAGTTGCTTCTTCTCCGCCGCGATCACCAAGGACTCGGCTAAACTAGATCCCGCCGAGGCACATTGCATAGCCTTCTTGTAGTCACCAGAAATGGTTATTATTCCCTTGGGCCCCGGCATTTTCATCTTTAGGTAGCCACATGAGTGGAGATCATGAACTTGGCCAAGGCTGGCCTTCCCAGCAAGGCATGGTAAGGGCTCTGCAAGTCCACAACCTCGAACTCAAGACTTTCAACTCGGCTGTTATCTCGGGTACCAAAACCCACGTCGACCCAAATCTTTCCCATAGGTGCACAAGAGACCCCGGGCACAATACCGTGAAATGTACAGCTGCTAGGCTGCAACTGGTTCGGTGAGTATCCCAGCTTGACCATTGTGTCTCGGTACATGATATTTATGGCACTCCCATTGTCCACCAAGACTCGGGTGAATCTCACATTGTTGGTCGGCCCACAAAACGTCGGATCCACCACCAGTGCATAGTTTCCAGGGCTCGGCATGATCCGAGGTGTATCTTGCCTGCTCCAAGTGATCTCTTGCTCGGACCAGTTCATGTATTTCACCACCGCCGGAGTTACTGCATTCACCTCCTTGGCACGCCTCAGCATACTCTTCTTATCAGTTGACTCAGTCACAAACACCACGTAGCTCTGATGTACTTCCCTATAATCATTACCGGGGTTCTCATACCTCTGATTCTCAAAGGACCACGTTTGGCTTTGGCCGGCACCACCGTTGTTGTTGTTGCCCTGGGCACTCACTGCATTCACCGGTTTCGCCTGCACCGTCTTCTGGTTTTGGGCCGCATGCACCGGGGTTGAATTTGCTCCGGTTAAGCTCTGATTCTGCGCCGCTATGGTCGGCTTATGCTGCTGCTGCGCGTTCGGATATTGAGGTCTACGCCATTGGTTCGGTGGCCCACTCCGGTTTGCCCAGCTTTCGCCCCTTCTGCAGCGGTTCGGTGATGAAAACTACACTGCAGAGTGGTATGGTTGGGTGTTCTGCCATTCCTGCCATGATAGATACATGGTCCATTCACCAATGACTCGTAAGTCACAGGTGGTCCGGCCTCCTGCCACTGCTTCGCACCACCTCCCTGATTCTGGTTCTGGTTCGGAGTCCACGCCTGACCCTCAGTCTTCGGTTTCTGGGCGCCTCCAGGTCCGGACTGACTTGGGTTTACAGCATTGACTTGGAAATCTGGTTCTCTCCTCTTCTGCCCGAACTCTTGACGGTTATCAAACCTCGGTCCGTTGTTGCGGTTGTTCATCGGATTCCTCCTGTTCCGGGCATTCCCATCCAGCAGAGGCTGCATCGGATCGCCAAGGGCATAGGAATCAGCTATCCGAATCGTCTCGGCCAGAGTCTTTGGCATATCTCTCTGGAGCCTCTGCCACAACATGCTACCATACCGACATCCATCAGCAAACCACGCTATAGCCTGTGCTTCGATAACTCCCTCACAGGAGTTCCGAACATTGCTCCACCGAGTCAAGAATTCTCGGTCAGTCTCATTGTCCTCCTGCTTGCACGCCTGCAAAAGCTGAGGTCGGTTTGGCCTCTGTAAGTGCTGGCGAAGTTGCTATTGAATGCCTCCTCTAAATCCAGCCAGCAATCGATGCTATTCTCCGGCAGATTGTTCAGCCAGATCCGAGCAGGACCTTCCAACATGTGCGGGAGATACCGGACCGCCCATCGGCGATTGCCCCCCGCAATGTATACTGCTGAAACATAATCAGCTAGCCAATCTTGCGGCTTGGTGCTCCCATTGTACGGCCTGGTACTCCGACCCAACTGAAACTGAGACACTGGTGGAGGTGGTTCCTTCATGATCCGAGGTCCAAAACACGCCGGACCAGGAGGGCCTTCCTCCTCCAACTTCTCGGACATGTAAATCCGATCTAGCTTGTAGCGCGCATCACCTGTAGGCAACGTCCGAGCTCCGATACGCTCTCCCAATGCACCATCCACTCTATAGAATCCAGCCCGCTCCATGGCTGAATTTCCATCATCATATCGGTCGCCACCTCGACCGACGTTCTTCGGCTGCGGAACATACTCCGGCTCTTGCTGATACTGCTCCTGCGGCCGGGGTTGCTGCTGATGCCTCGGGGGCTGAGGTGGTTTACCTCGGCCAGCCGACGCTGCTTGCCCACCGTTCTGATTTCCCTGAGCTGAACGGCCTTTAGCTCGGCTTGCATCACCTGGGCCGGGGTCTCCATTGGCTCGGCTAGCGTCCGACCTTTTGCTTCCCAGCTAACACCGGATCGTACACTTGCAGCTGCATCTCCTTGTTCCGACCTGAAGTGACACTCCGGGCACGATCGGCTCCTCCGACGTGTGGAGACGAGGCTTGCCCCTTGGACCCTGGCTAACTGGCCTAATCGAATGGACCGCCTGCGAACCGCCAAGCCCGGCCTTGCGGAGGGCTTCATTTTGCTTGCTGGCCACATGCACTAACTCATTGAGCCGCTTCTGCTGCTCACGCCATGCATCTCCGGTCAACTCCGATAGCCCGGCCCTTACTGCTTCGGCTGCTCTAAGGTTCTTAGCTGGTGAACTATACACCGGCCTACCAGTAGCCGACCTGCTACTTGTTGCCTTACTCGAGCCCGAGACTGCAGCCCTACCATCTCCTCATAGAGGTCCTTGCCTCGGTTGAGCAGAGCAGCTTTCTTACGCCGCACAACCGGAGTAAAACCATCCTCTATACCATGTGCAGCATTGTACTCCTTCTGCTCCATATCGAACTGCTGCTTAGCCTCGGCCAGCAACCGAGCTTCTCTCAGCACTCTGGCGCTCTGCCTCTAACCCGGCCACCGTATGCTCCACACTTGCCTCTACTGCGAGTGGCCGAGCTAACCTATCAACGATAGCTTCTAAGGGAACTTCTTCCCTTGGCATGCCCAACTGCTCATTCTGACTAGGTTTCTCGTACGGAAACTTCGCCGCCCGACCTGATTTCTCAGGCAGCGCGGTTGGCGTCGCCTCCACCTCGGCTAGCGCGACCTTGCCAGCATCTGCCTTGCTAGCTGCAGGCTGGTACCAGCCATCATCACCTCCACACACCTCGGAGGGCGAGTGACACGCGGCCCAAAGCCGCCAGGAGAGGAGTTTCGTCGTCCACGAGCACCTGCTCCGGGTACTCGCGAACCACCTCGACAGCAACGTATGTGGGGAAGCTGCCGAGCATCATGAGGAAACCATCGGTGGGGAAAGGCTTGCCGGCGAAGCACCCCGCATTGTCGCTCACAAAGGCGAACTCGCCGATCTTGGCAACAAGGCCAGAAAGAACACACTCAGAGGAGCCCGTCCGGATGGAAACTCCACCCAACGCCTCAATCTGCCCCACGGTGGGCGCCAACTGTCGTGGTGGGATCACGGCAGATGCCATGGGTATGGCTTAGTTGGGGCCGAATGGTCGTTGGGGGAATCCGGGGAGGGTTTATGCACTCAAGATGTGCACAAGCAAGAACATGCAAGAAACCACAAGAACATGAACAAGAAACCAAGAAAGCCAAGAACACAAAAGACACCACGATGTACCCAGGTTCGGGGCCTTCGTGAGGAAGTAAAACCCCTACTCCTGCCTTTCCTCTCTCAATATATCAGTGTGTTCTCAGGTACAAGGTGCTCCTCGAGCTGTATGATGCTACCAAAGTGAGAGCTCTAGATAGAAGATGAAACTATGAAGGGGGAAATGAGCTAGGGTTTTTGCCGTCCTCCTCCCTGGAGGTAGAGATGCCGCATATATACACAGGCCGAAGTACTTTTTACCCCTGCCTACACTAACAATGGCATGGCCAAAAGGTAGAAGACAAGCCTCTGCCTCCTGCCAGCTCAACGGCCGGACTGTCAGGCCACAGGCCTAGCTTTCCTCTTCCGGTCATACTTCAGTAGCCTGCCGAGGTCTAGCCTGTAGACCTTTCCCGAAATAGCCAAGTCAGCTCCTAGGCCCCCGAGCTTCCGGGAAACCCGTGGACGGACCTCGCCGTCCTCTGAAGCCTCGGGCTACGAGCTCTGCGGCGCCCGTGACCTCTCTGACATGCCTCGATCCTTGCTGCCAACCTCGGATAACACTCCTGATCCTATACCTCGGTAGAGAATACCTATTCCTGTGGTAGCTAGCTGACTGCCCCGAGGTTGATACCTCGGAGGATATACCTCGGAAATATACCTCGGACGTACACCTTACGTCGGATGACGCCTCCTGCGTCCTTGCTCAATCGTTACCTCGGACAGCTTACTGCCTTAACCTTACATGTCTTTACCTCATCTTTACCCTAACCGGGGGTAACCCCCCGACAACAAGCTAAAGAAAATTTCGATTTTTTAAGGAAACCTCAATAACTTAAAATTTCTTATAAGCGATAGAAACTTGTCTAGCTTATAGAGATACTAGTGGTATTTGGCGTGGCGCACGCCGCGCCCTTGATGTCAAATTTTGATATCGGTTTGGATTAAAAAAAATTTGGTTTGGAAACAAAATTTATGAGTTGAAATTAGATTAATCGAATTGGTGAGCTGTTCATATTTTAATTATGTATTTATTAAATGCTCAGATATTGTAGTCATGATGATATTATGCGCGTCGACACGACGCGCTTATCTGATTTTTTTTTTTGATTTTTTTTTTAAGTTTTGAACTGTTGAAGTAGGTTTGTATGTTGGTATTAATAAGTATCATGTGTTGTTGTGAGCATGTATACTTCTAGTTTGGAATTAACATGTATTGTAAGTACATTGTTGGTGGTAATGCATTTTTTTTTGGATTCGACTGTACAATTTGGGAAAGTTTAATTGTATTGTATCTAAATATTGACTATTTTGAGTTGTGCAAATATGTTTTGTGTTTTGCTATACATAGTTAGCGTTCATTTTTTTCCGAGCATGCGTTATATAGTTTAAAGGATGTCCAAATATGTAGGAAGTCAAAGTATTTAAATATATTTGTACATTGCCATGAATTTTTAAATGTAATTGGAGAAAATGTATCTGAGTTGTACGAAAATGGTGAGCAATTTAAAAGACGTAGAAATGGTGCGGTAATTTTGAATATTCGGCAAATTTGAATGGTTGACTATGTTTGTATGTTGGTCTATAATTATTAGTTTAGATTATAACCAGAAGATGTGCATTGTATGAGCATATACATTTTCGAAAGCGAGTTTTTTGTACTTGGCCAAACGTTTGCTACACTGGAATTTGCAAACGTGTTTTATTTTTGTTACGAATAGTTAGTATTTTTTTGTGTGGGCACTTATTATATGTTTTGTGCAATATTCTAGTGTTTGGTGGTGTGAAATGTTCGAACATGTTTGTATGATGCTGTCGTTGTTTAATTGAAATTAGTTTTTTTTGAATTTCGTTCGTAATTTAGGGAAAGTTTGTTTGTATGGCATCGAAATGTTGGGGAAATTGTACTGTGGGGAAATATTGTTGAAGTCTTTTTTTAAAAAAAATCGATTTTGAATTTTCGCAATGTGGCACATAATGTTAGCTTTTTTTGTGTGTAGTTATGTTGGTATGTTTTCATAATTTTTTTGGATGAGTATATTTGAATCCACCTCCAATTCCAGCCTCCAAGTCGCCCTACGAACCCTGTCCGTTCCATACCGCTTCAAAAATAGTGTGTGCTACAGTATTAATGTAGCTTGGGAGTTTGTACCAATCAGCAGGCGCGCATGATTTCTGGCGCAGTCAAATTTGCGGAAAACCCCCCGCAAAGGACACATCACTAATTTTTGGTGAACTCAGAGGACTTTTTTGCGAAAGCATCTGCACAATCTCCCGTACCTCTTCCCTCTCTCGCGCGGTAAACTCAGAGGACTTTTTTGCAATCGAAATGTTGGGGAAATTGTACTGTGGGGAAATATTGTTGAAGTCTTTTTTTTTAAAAAAATCGATTTTGAATTTTCGCAATGTGGCACATAATGTTAGCATTTTTTGTGTGTAGTTATGTTGGTATGTTTTCATAATTTTTTTGGATGAGTATATTTGAATCCACCTCCAATTCCAGCCTCCAAGTCGCCCTACGAACCCTGTCCGTTCCATACCGCTTCAAAAATAGTGTGTGCTACAGTATTAATGTAGCTTGGGAGTTTGTACCAATCAGCAGGCGCGCATGATTTCTGGCGCAGTCAAATTTGCGGAAAACCCCCCGCAAAGGACACAACACTAATTTTTGGTGAACTCAGAGGACTTTTTTGCGAAAACATCTGCACAATCTCCCGTACCTCTTCCCTCTCTCGCACGGTAAACTCAGAGGACTTTTTTGCAAAAGCATCTGCACAATCTCCCCTGCCTCATCCCTCTCCCGCGCGGCCGGTGATCGTCGGTGCAGTCAAATTTTAAAATCGCTGTAATTAGGGGAAATTACAGTTTGGAGAAAGTTTAGGTTTAAAAAGTTGTTGAAAGTGGGAAACACAAATGTCACGTTCGTAAAATAATCAGGCTTCGAAGAGTTTTTTTTTTTAGCCTTAAATTTCACATTTGGATTAAAATGCTATAACATGTTTGTGTTTTTGCCGTGAACTTATCCAAATATCGGTTGATAAAATGAAGTTCAAGTTTTTATATTTGTGGTGTAAATATTTATTTTGTATGTAGTCATTTGGGTGGACACAAAATTACAAAAGTTTTTTTAAAAAAATAAAGGAAAAGGAAAGCAGGAAAAAAAAGGGGGAAAAGGCCCGCCCAACCGCGGAGCGGCTAGCCCAGCCCAGCGGCGGCCCAGCTAGCAAGCCCAACCCAACTGCCCACTGTGACGTCGCCATGACGTCACCAGTGGGCGCGGTTGCCGCGGCGAGCTCGCCGGCGCCGGCGCCAAATCACGGCGAGGAAGGGCGCGCCAGGACCCGCAGCTGGGTGCACTGGACGCGCGCGAGCGTGGGGCGCCCATAGGTGGCGGCGCCGCCCCGCGCAGGTCGCCGGAGCGGCCGCGGCGGCCCGCAAATGCGGCAGAGCGCGGCGAGCACGGCGTGGTCGATTCCTGGCCCGGCGCGGCGTCCCGGAAGGTTTCCGGCGGTGGGAAGGTGGCGGACGCGGTGGCGAAGCTCCTCGACTCCGTGGATTTGGGCGGGGAGCAGCAGGGCGGCGGTGTAGCGCGTCGGCGGCCGGCGGCGACCTCGGCCGCGCGCGCGAGGAGGAGGGGAGGGGGGAAGTGGCGGCGATTTTGTGTGAAGATCGTCGCGTTTTTTAGAATTTGCAGAATGGTCCTTCTGTTCGTAATTGTGTGGGCTGCGGAGCAAATGTTCGTGTTCGAGGGGTGTTTTTGAGAAATTGTGGGTGCGGGATCGTGCTGGCCGTTGGATCGACGCGCGACGGTTCGGATCGGAAAACTGTAGATTACTGTTCATTTGCAACAGTAATCTACAGTGACCGACCGCGGAGAGGCCGCGATTTTGGGCTGCCTTAATATAGTTAGTAATATACAGAGAATGCATGGTAAACTGTTAGGAAGAAGTTAATAGCCAAACACACTTGTCCTAATTATTATTTAAATTGAAACACTTACAACTTTCTGGAGTCTGCCTCTAGTCCTCTACACGCTTCTGTCGAGAAGTTTTTGGAGTACCTAGCTCGAACTCTCGGTAGACCAGACCTGAATGGAAAGGTCAGCTGAGTACATCTTTGTTTAAAAAGTATTTTATTGACTCAACGCAGAGTCAAGATGATACACGTTAAATAGTATCTCAAAGGAGATTTAATTGGGCACACAACCCAACAAGTTTGTACAAAACATGGAGTATCTCAAAGGAGAATAAAAAGGCGCATACGGTGTGGATGACCAATCCGAAGACTACACGGTCATCCATTTGGGGGTAAATACATCCCTAGTTGCTCGCTCCAACTACATATATGGCCTTGTAAAAAAGCTCCTTATGTGCCAGGAGCTCAAGCATAGACCATGAACGAAATCAATGCGTACATGGGTGATGAGTGTATTAGTGTATTATACCTGTTGTGGAGAAGAAACTGTTTGTCCAACACAAGACAACAATGCCTAATAAGATTTGAGTTTATAATTCGTATGGATTCCTTGCAACAAATTTCCGCACATATTTGGCACACTACGGGGTGGGTACAAATAAGAAGCCACCGAGATAATCGACCAAACCATTCGAGCGAATTTACGTTCAAAGAAGGTGTTTTAATGACTCATCAATCCATTTGGCTAGATTTTTTTTTATCAAAATGACCCCCTACAAAGATAGCAAAGATAAATAGTAATTCATGAATAGACTTTTATTTTTTTATAGTTTCTTATTATTGATCGTAATTGAACTAGAGCAACATACATCGGATTACACATGCGGCAGGGTTGAGGACCAATGTTGATGTTACTGTTCAAATGTTGGAAATGCATGGCCAGGACCGGCCCATAGGGCAGACGAAAATGGTGATCCCCGTAGGCCCCGAGAGATGAAGGATCCCAAATATTAAAAAAAATAAAGGCTCAATTTACAGGAGCAAGTACGCACCACGGACGGATAGCGTGTGCCACTTATGAAAGGACAAACTGAATGAATTTGTGACGGAGAGTTTAGTAATGACGCTAGTCTCTCTCCGAGGGAGTCCAGCACATTGTACTGAAATCTACGTTAACTCAATTTTTAATGTTTAGTTCGGTGCACGACCATTTATTTTGGAAGCTGACAGGAGCTCTTGTATACATGATATGATACCAAATGTATTGCAGGTGAGCATATATAATAATCAAATTGAGTGTAGTTAAAAATAATAGAATCCACAACATTTTGCCCTTCAAAAAGAATCCACAACATTTTTAGATTCATTATCAAATGGAATGCAACCTATATATCAATACCAACTACAGAGTACGCACACACTGTCAATTTAGTACTAAATCTACGAATATTTGAAAGACATATTTGAGCATGAAAAAGCCGTCAAACAATCATTGTCAACTATTTAATTTAATTATACCCTAGAATATTCTATAAATATACCAGATTTTTTTTACGCCATATATATGCTTTAGAGTTGATATACCATACATAGACACTGTTATGTGATTAAGTATGCAAAAATAATAAATAAATATGTGTTAAGACTATAGCATGTTTAAACTAAGTTTTAAAGAAGTAGTTAAATTAGTTTTCTTTAAATTTCCCCTTCGGTCCAAAATTTGGTTGGACCGGCCCCATAAACTGCACGACAGTGGCAACACCACCCATAATCCTGTGAGGATTTTCAGTAGGACATTAGTTACAATTTAAAAAGGTGTAACTGATGTAAGGGAAAATAATGTAATGAAGCGTTGCCATGTAGTGATAAGTTTGTCTTTAGCTCTATAGATGAACATGTCTTGATTAAAATTTGTAATGGGCATCAATGGAGCGTCGATAAATTTGGATGGACAACTGGACAAAATGAGCTAGTGTTTGCACAACGCAATATTTTAGGAGATATATCGATAAAGTTAATGATGTCAATGGTCATATAAGGATATGTGTCACAGCCCAAATTTTGGTAAGCCTTGTTTAACATTCCTCTAAATAACTAAAATTTGGAGCCAACAAAAACTTTTACTATAAGTGGTGTTTTGTTTGATTGTGTGATTTCATTTTGGCTTGATCCTGTGATCTTGTTAATAGTGGTATAGGTTTGACTCTGGTTTGCTTGTTTGAAATGTAACCCAAAATAAAATTGACCTCAACTCTTAAGCAAAAATCCCTAAAAGCTTAAACCCTAGAATAAAACCCTCTAAAATCCATCTCTTTGATTCAGTTTTTGGAGTCTTAATTATTAGACCAAAGTTGTTCTTTAATTCTGGCTTTTTCCATGGTATTGGAGTACTATGTTAGTACTTCATAGTAAAGACAAGATTTTTCATTTTTGGATTTGTCTATGATTTAAAATCATGCTCCCAAGTTGCTATAAAAAACTCAGGACTGGAAAACCAGTATTAACATACCCTTTTACCCCAATTAATTCTCCAAGCTAAACTTGTTTTCTGGATGATTCTTTTGTTTGTCATCCATGCCTGTGGTGTATACTGATTTATAAAAGTCATTTCACCCATTTTTGAGTTGCCTAAGGCCTTAATTCAATTATGTTTATAATGCTACTTGTTAACAGAAATCTGGGACTTAGAAATTTTTACCAAGTCCTAAACTCTTAATTTTCTGAAAACTGCATTTGGCCGAATTCAAATTTGGTTCAAATTGTGGTTCAAATCTCACTCAAAACCCTACCTAACCTGACCCTTTTGTTACCCTATCTACACTTGTGCATTGTGTGCACTTGTGGCGTGCCAGGAGGGCGTGCACGGGCGTGCCAGCCCAACGTCCACCGTGAACACCTCGCACTCAACTCGCACACACACACACACACACACACACACACGACCACTGACTCGTTCACCTTGTCACAGTGCACCGCACCCACCCCTGCACCGTATCCCCGAAATCCCGCGCACACGAGGAGGCTGGAAACACGGCCAACCCGAGCGCGCGCAAGGGCATGATTGCCTCAAACCCGCCGCTCTCCGCTCGCTTCTTTTCTCTTATATATGCTCTCGTGCACGTGTTTGTGTTAAAAAATTCCTAGGAGGGAATGAGGATTCCATGTTGTGCGCACTATTTTGAAATGCAAAACCTACCTTGTGCACGTACCTTGGGGAGTTCCCTCTTGATTTTGAGAACACTTTTTCGGATCCTTTGATTGGTTACTTCTTTTGTCGAAGTATTTTTCAATTGATTTTCTTTTGCAATCTTTGGATCCTCAATATAGTTTGATCTCCTTCCCAACTATTCGTCATTGGATCTGTGCATTTGATTTCACTCATATTATGAGAAATGCACACATTATGGGGGAGCTTTTACTATATTGGCCTTCTAAAATTTTCTTCCCATTTTGGCAATCGATGCTAATGGGGGAGAAGTTTAGAGGGTTTAAGGGCATTTGGTTTTATGCTTTAGTTTTTTTCTTAAGCATTTGCCTTTCATGCTCTTGCATCCTTACTCTTTGTTGTGCATGGTTGCTTAATTCATTATATAAACCCTCGTAAAAGGGATTGTCATCATTACCAAAATGGGGGGAGATTGAAAGTGCATGTGTTGCCCCATGTGTGGTTTTGGTAATTAATGACAATCCTTATGGACTAATGTTTGCATTGAGATATTCTTGTAGATCTTGTCCATAGAAAAGGATTGGAGTTCATGTGTTGGACTATAGAAGATTACATGATGACCAAGGTTCTATCCAAGGGTTTATACGAAGAATGGTCATGTGAAGAGTTGAGATTATTGCAAGCATGGCTTGGAAAACAAGATTGAGTAAACATTCATGTTATCTCCAAGCCATCATATATATCAAGATAAGAAGATGAAGTTCAAGTGGATTCATGAAGACGGAGCTTAGCAAGACTCTCCCATACCATCATGGTGTATGGGGGGGGGGGGGGTATTTGGAGAAGTCTTCATCAAGCATGTGCTAGCAAACACAATCAAGAAAGGTGTTCCAACTTGAGAGAGTCAAGATCATCATCATCGAGCTCAAGTGGAATGCGCAAGGCAAAGGTATGATCTTGATAGGTTTTCTATTTTACCGGTCTCATGGTGTTAGTGGGAGACCGGGTTATAGGATAGACGGCGTACTATCAAGTGAGTAACTTGATCGCATCTTTGTGGAGAGCTCAAACCTTTGCATATTTGGCATATCATCTTTCTTGGTTCTTATTTGGCTTTTATCCATGTGAGAATTTAGAGCTTGTGTTCATCTTCATACCAAACTCTAGTTCATCAAAAATGGATTTCATTTGAATATCTTGTGGTGTTTTTATGTTGGAGGTTTTACCGGTTCGTCTCTTGTAGAGAGGTCAAACTCTCCTTGTGTGTTATCCTCCTCACATGATGGACTATGATGTGTATATGCATAATCTTGTATAGCTTGTGAGTATCTTCTAACAAGCCCAAGATCATAGAAAACGGAGTCCGGATGAGAAACATATTGCGGTTTTGGTTTGGAGGTTTTATCGGTTGTTCATTTATCGAGAGGTCTAACCTTCCCCATTTGGTTTTATCCTCCATTGTTGGAATATGATGTTTCTCTCCATGATCTTGGAGAGCTCTTCATTGTGATTCCAACAAGCCCAAGATCATCGAAATCGGAGTACGGATGAAAAATATATTGCAGTTTTATCGATCCTGTCTGGCCAGCCCCCAGGCCGGCTAGGCCGGCTCCCATTTTCTGGGCATAACGGTTGGTTTCGGGGAACCTATTTAAGGGGCCTTCTTCCCCAACAGTTAGAACATGACTTGAGCTTGTTTTCCCCCTCTTTCTCCTCCATTGTTGACATTTGGAAAAGCTTGCCTACCTCTCAATCCCTCCCATGATTCTTGCATATCTTTGAGGGAAAGTGAGAGGAGATCTAGATCTATATTTCCACCAATCCTTTCCTCCTCTAAGTGAGGGGAACCTAGTAGATCTTGATCTTGGAGTTCTTGTGTGGTTCTCTTCTTTGTTCTTCCTCTCTTCTCCCCCATAAGCATTAGTTGTTTTTTGTGGGATTTGAGAGTGAAGGATTTGAGCACTTGTGCTCTTGCCATTGCTTTGTTGCATTGGTTTGTGCTCTCCACGAGGATTCGTGGAAGTTGAAAGTTTGTGAGCTTGTTACTCTTGGGTGATTGGACCCTAGACGCCATTGTGGTGGTTGGGGCCTTTTGTGGTCACTTGTAGCCGCTCGGGAGCCCACAATTGTTGTTTGCTGGTGCATATCTATTGATTGACTATTTCTTGGTTATTAAGCATTAGTGAGCTAACCTATGTACAAGTTCAGAGTCAACCCCCCAATCCAATTGTGGGTTGTGCCCCGGGTTGTTGTTGAAAGGCTCCGGATTCCGCCTCAAAGGATTCCGATAGTTGTAGGTGAACCAATCATTTGTGGTGCGGTTCATCAGAGAAGAAGGTGAAACCTTTGTGGCTGTTGAACCATTGTGTTGGTTCACACCTCTCCAACGAGACGTACTCCCCTAAAAAGGAGGAACTCGGGAATACATGCTCGTCTCCACGTGCCTCGGTTATTTCTATACCCGAGCTTTTTACTTATGCACTTTACATTGTGATAGCCTTCGTGCTTGAAGTATTCTATACTACAATCAAATTGTTGCTTGTCTTTCTTAGCATAAGTTGTTGGTGCACATAGTGAGCCTAGTATATTTAGGTTGTTGGCTTCTTAATTTAAACACCTAGTTTTATTCCGCAATTATCAAGCCTAAACCGAAAAAGTTTTAAATCACCTATTCACCCCTCCCCTCAAGGCGACATCCTTGTCCTTTCACCAGTGTCGGATCCCGCCATTGCTAGGGTTCATCCCGAGCTCGAGCAGGGTCGACGATGGGCGGCTCATCTAAACCGTTCATCTCGCGATGGATGACCGCGTACCTGTTCGCTTAAGTGACACGGCCGTGTGGGCCGAATCTTGCTGTTGCGCCGTGCATAGTAGCAGATCTGGCCCATCTAATGTTTTTTCTCTATTATTTTTCTTTTTCTGTGAATAGTTGTTTCTGTCGTGTAGCTTTATTTCAAATAAGAATAGTTAAGCTTCAGATTTGTGCAAACCAAAATTTACAGTGGTAACTCAATGAGTTTAGAACCATATAAAACTTGCAGAAATGAAAAATAATTTGTTGTGTAACTTTGATAAATGTTGTTCTGTCACTGGTCAGAATCACTGTTTTGTGCACAACTTGAGATGTGTTTAACCAAAATTTGTGAATCAAATTGTTTTGGATAGCCCTTGACATTAGCTTCCACTAGAAATTTGTCTCATGTTATTTGGATGTCTAGAAGAAAAGTTGTATGCATTCCTAGATTCAGCTAGTGAGTACTTTGAGCTTTAATAATCCAACTTTTCATGATTGTTTGATTAACATAACATTCTAGGTGTAATATTTGGTAGAAGTGTTGTTTCTGCCTCTAATAAAAAAAGATTTAAATACCTTTATTATAAAAATGTTGTTTGTGTTATTTGCTGAATGTTTTGGCACTGTTACATGCTTGTTACTGTTGTTTAGTTTGTTAGTATATTTTAGTATTGTAAGTGTCTTGTGTTAAGTTTGAATTGAGTAAAGCATGTGTGGTTAAGTGATGCTTAAAATTTTCAAAAATTGTTTTAATTATGCTTTGTGTTGCTTGATAATGTATATGAGCTAAATAACCATCTTCAACTAAAAATTTTAGCCTCTGGTTGTTTAAGTTGTTAGTATTGCTTAGCCTTGCAAGTTAGTAGTAATCCCTAAAAGTTGCATAATCACTACTTTAACCCTAATTGAAGAAAAATAAATAGTGATGTGTTTGCCAAACTTGTTTGATAAATATTAGTCTTGCACCATGATTGTTGCTTGTTAGATTTGCTTGATACTTTTTGGTGTGTCTTCCTGTATGTTGATTGTGTTATTTTCATTTTCGCGACGCTAGAAAATCACGAGGAAGAGATAGCAGCCGAGGGATTTTGTGGAGATTGTATTGACCATCAGAACCAGGGACAAACCACTGAGCAAGGCAAGCCATCTCAAAAGCTTGCAGCTTATCTACTTATTTTGTGTTTACCTATTACTATATATATTATTGCATTCTATACACCTGCTTATATAGACACCCCAAACTCTGGTATATTCCATACCCGTAGCAAAAATTGTAGGACACCCTACCCCAACCCCTTATTACTAGTTTAAGAGAGATGAAAGTTTTAGGATGGGCACCCTGATACGTCTCAAACGTATCTATAATTTTTTATGTTCCATGTTGATATTATACCAATTGTTACATGTTTTATACACACTTCATAGCATTTTTATATATTTTCTGGGACTAACCTATTAACAAGATGCTACAGTGCCAGTTCCTGTTTTCTGCTGTTTTTGTATTCCAGAAAAGCTATTAAGAAAATATTCTCGAAATTGGACGAAAATCAACGTGCCCCAGTTTTTCACCGACACAACCACGGTGTCCAAAGGGGAGATGGAGACGAGCCACGAGGCGGCCACGCCAGGGCTCGGCGCGGCCCCCCTGTCAACCGCGCCGAGGGGTGGCGTGGGCCCCTCGGGTGCCCTCTGAAGCCGCCTTTTCGCCTATATATTCCTCCCGTCCAGAAAACCCAAAAGACCCGAGCCATATTCCACGAAAAGTTCCAGAGCCTCCGCCATCGTCAACCCTAGCTCGGGAGGGTTCTGAAGCTCTTCCCGGCACCCTGCCGGAGAGGGGAATCATCACTGGAGGGCTCTACATCGCCATGCCTGCCTCCGGAGTGATGTGTGAGTAGTTCATCCTTGAACTACGGGTCCATAGCAGTAGCTAGATGGTTGTCTCTCCACCTTGTGCCATCATGTTTAGATCTTGTGAGCTGCCTATCATGGTCAAGATCATCTTATTGTAATGCTACATGTTGTGTTTGCTGCGATCCGATGAATATTTATACTATGATCAAGTTGATTATCCATCTATTTTTTATGTTATTTATGATCTTGCATGCTCTCCGTTACTAGAAGATGCTTTGACCAAGTAGATGCTTGTAACCCCAAGAGGGAGTATTTATGCTAGATAGTGGGTTCATGCCTCCAGTAATCTGGACGAGTGACAACAACGTCTAAGATTGTGGATGTGCTGTTGCCACTAGGGATAACACAACAATACTTTTTCTACGGTCATTTGTGTTGTTTACATTACGCGCTTTACTTAATGCAATAATATGTTGTTTGCAACTTAATACTAACGGGGGACACGGATGTTAACCTGGCGGTGGATTATTAGTCATATATGCAGTTGGATAACGGTCTATGTATCTTGTCGTAATGCCCAATTAAATCTCATAGTAATCATCGTGTCATATATATGCATTGTCATGCGCTCATTATTTTATCAATTGCCTAGCTGTAATTCATTTACCCAGCATGTTACTTATCTTTTATGGAAAGACACCACTAGTGAAATGTGGACCCGGTCCATTCTTTTACACTGATAAAACCACCAACTGCAATCATTGTTCTCTTTTACTTTATGCAATTAAATACTATTTTTCACACCATACGTTTAATCCTTTGTTTTCAGCAAGCTGGGAAGATTGACAACCTTCCTGTTTCGTTGGGGCAAAGTTGTTTGATTGTGTTGTGTGCAGGTTCCACGTCAGTTATCGAGTAACAGCGCCACTGAAAACCTTCTGAAGTACTCCTAACTCCTCCTGGATTGATAACCTTGGTTTCTTAACTGAGGGAAATTTGCTGCTGCACTACATTATACCTTCCTCTTGGGGTCTCCCAACGAACGTGTGTTCTCACGTCAGCAAGCCTTTTTCTGGCGCCGTTGCCGGGGAGTTAGAAAACTTCTGCAAGGGGAGTCTCACGCTTCCAATCTCTTTACTTTGTTTTTGTCTTGCTTAGTTCATTTTTATTTTATCTTGTTTGCTTTTAAATATCAAAAACAAAAAAAAATTAGTTTTCTGCATCTAGTTTATTTTCAGTTTAGTTTCTATTATTTCATCATACTTCTCCCTAAGTATACTTTAAAAGACATATCTATGGGTAGTGGGTCTATCGTTGGAAGAGATAACATTGAGGAATTCTTTAGTCACATTAGTAGGCTTAAAGATTTTGAAGATAGATCCTTGGTGGAACTTGCTCCGAATTATGAAATTGCTACAGCTTCTCTAGTTCACATGTTGGAAGCTAGGTTTGTTAATCTTAATCCTATAATGCAACAAATATTTCTTAAACTTCATGATATGGAAGATGGTGAAAAGAAAGATTTTGTTTTAGAAACCTTGCTTAAAGAATTTGGTGATGTTGCTGGGGAAGCTAGAAAAGTTTTTATTCGATATAAGATGCTCGGCTATTGTATTGATATTATTAATACACTTGAAAAGCTAGAAAAGGATAGGCTTGAGTACACTAAGGAAGCCAATTATGAGGGGGAAGTTAAAATACCAATACCTTTTAAGCTTATAGGAATGCATGAGGCATTAGAAAGAATTTTGATTGGATTGTTCCTGAAAACCCATTTGATGAAGATAGCATGCCTAAAAGTATTGAAAGGGGAGTTTCCAAAACCTATATAGATAAGATACAATACATTGTTGAGAAAACTTTTGACCCCTCTTTGGACCTTTCTACACTTGGTAATACTTGATGCATGCTTTGTGCCTAGCTAAAATGCGTTAAAGAAAATCGCTTATGGGAGGCAACCCATTATTTTTATTTCTGTAATTTTTCTTTTATTTGAGTCAAGGAACTTGTTTTTTATGTAACAACTCCTTTGTATCTTTACTTTCTCCTATTGTTGTGCCAAGAAAAGTCTCTAATGATAAGATGATGCTAGATTTTGATTGTTGCGCAGAAACAGATTTTTACTGTTCACTGTACGAAATTCCTAAATTGATATAAATGTGATTTAAATCTGCAATGTTTTGTGCGTAATCCTGATACATGTACGCATATTTCGTTAGTTCAATGTTTTTCGATCTGAGCAACGTAAGTGCCTCAGAAAAATTCGTCTTTACGGACTGTTCTGCTTTAGACAGATTCTGCCTTTTATTTTGCATTCTCTCTTTTACAACTGTTAAGTAGGATTATTTTTTGGTGGAAGAGCTTCACATAAGGCTAGTAACAGTAGTTAATGTTTAAAATAACGGTCATGTTTGCGTCCTTACAGAACATGTGAGTTTTTGATTTGATGCACAAACCCTCTAATAAGAATTACGTTGAGTTTGGTGTGAAGAAAGTTTTCAAGGGTCAAGAGAGAAGAGTGATATTATAGGATTAAGAAGAGTGAAGAGCTTAAACTTGGGGAGGCTCCCATGGATCTCCCCAGCATATTTCAAGAAGACTCAAGCGTCTAAACTTGGGGATGCCCAAGACATCCCCTTCTTCATCGGCAAAATTATCAGGTCATCTCTAGTGAAACTATATTTTAATTCGTTCACATCATATGTGTTGTTCTTGGAGCGTCTGTGTGCTTTTATTTTCAGTTTGTTTTGTTTTATTTTCTGATCACAACTTGTTGGATCCTAGCATTCTTGTTTGGGAGAGAGACATGCTCCGCTTTTTCATTTGAATAGTCTTATTCTTCACTTATACTTGTTGAGTATTCCCATCTAGCGCTGTTAAGCTTTTGGCTCTTGTTTTCATGTATCTCTTGTTCAGAACTATTAGTTCTTTTAAAGAAAGTACTCTCTTGCTTCACTTATACTTGTTTGGAGAGTTATTGATTGGTGTTTGGTTGGAACAGAAAATGTTGCATATGATAAATGGTATAATGGAAAAGACTTACATACTCTTGTAGATCACTATCTTGGATAATTTGATACTTGTCAATTGTTTTGAGTTACCAAGTAGGTCATGTTCAAACTTTTGCATCATGCAAGCAAAACCCATTAGTGGAAAACTACTGTAAAGCTTGTTGAAATTTAGTTTGCATAAGTGGTAATTCTAAGGTCTAGATATTTTCTAGTAAAAGGGTTTGGTTAATAAGGAAGACAGTGTGGAGTCTTATAATCTTTGCAATATGTTTGTCATATAATTCTTGGTTTACTGGTTGATAGTCTGTGTTTGCTTAAATAACCTTGCTAGCATAAACTCTGTACTGAGAGAGAATGTTTCTCGTGCATCCAAATCCTTGAGCCAAAATCCATGTCATCTGTGTCCACCATAACTACATATATGTGGTATTTTCTTGCCACTCCAAGTAAATTTTTCATGTGCAACCTTTAAACTATTCAAAACTGTTATTACTCCTTATTTGTGTCAATGTTTACCAGCTCATGAGGAAGTAGTGGGTTATTCTTTATTTCACTTGTCAAACAGACTTTACCTTCAGACTAGCTGCATATACATCCGCTTATCTATTAAATTTACAAAAAGAGCTGGCAACGGGATGCCCAGTCCCAATTAATTACAACTTTAAACGCTTAATCTCTTCACATTTTGTCAACTGAATACTCAGTGAAACATCTGCACGTGTAAACAAAAGAGAAAGAGGGATGATCTGCCTTGCTGGTATAAAAATGTCCTTCACGGGAGCCGCTCTTTAAAAGTCTGGTTGACAGGGGGAATACTGTTTTCATCCGCTGCCATTCGTTGACAATTAGCATACACCACTCAAAACTTTTATTTTTACTCTCTATATGATTTCAAAACCTTAAAAAGCTCTAGCACATGATTTAATCACTGCTTCCCTCTGCGAAGGGTCTTTCTTTTACTTTTATGTTGAGTCAGTTTTCCTACTTCTTTCTATCTTCCACAGGCAAACACTAGTGTCAACTTTGGTACAACAATTGTTATATGCTATATATTGGACTTATTATATTGCTTTGTATTGACAATATCCATGAGATAAAAAATGTTGAAGTTGAAGCAAATGCTGAAACCGAAATCTTCCTTTGTGTTGGTTAAATACCTTTTACTTAGAATCTATTGCTTTTTGAGTTAACTCTTATGCAAACTTATGGATACATGTCTCCAAAGTACTATTCATGAAAAAGTTTTGCTCATATGATTCAGTTGTTTACTCATTACTTATTTGATAGCAAACTATAGACCATTGACTTGGATCAGTTCATTCATTCATATGTGCTTTACAATATTATATGATCAAGATTATGATGGTAGCATGTCAATTCAAAAATTATTTTGTTTTATCGTTTACCTACTCGAGGACGAGTAGGAACTAAGCTTGGGGATACTTGATACGTCTCAAACGTATCTATAATTTTTGATGTTTCACGTTGATATTATACCAACTGTTACATGTTTTATACACACTTCATAGCATTTTTATATATTTTCTGGGACTAACCTATTAACAAGATGCCACAGTGTCAGTTCCTGTTTTCTGCTGTTTTTGTATTCCAGAAAAGCTATTAAGGAAATATTTTCGGAATTGGACGAAAATCAACGTGCCCCAGTTTTTCACCGACACAACCACAGAGTCCAAAGGGGAGACGGAGACGAGCCACGAAGCGGCCACGCCAGGGCTCGGCACGGCCCCCCTGTCAACCGCGTCGAGGCGTGGCGTGGGCCCCTCGGGTGCCCTCCGACGCCGCCTTTTCGCCTATATATTCCTCCCGTCCAGAAAACCCTAAAGACCCGAGCCATATTCCACGAAAAGTTCCAGATCCGCCGCCGTCGTGAACCCTAACTCGGGAGGGTTCTGAAGCTCTTCCCGGCACCCTGCCGAATAGGGGAATCATCACTGGAGGGCTCTACATCGCCATGCCTGCCTCCGGAGTGATGCGTGAGTAGTTCATCCTTGAACTACGGGTCCATAACAGTAGCTAGATAGTTGTCTCTCCACCTTGTGCCATCATGTTTAGATCTTGTGAGCTGACTATCATGGTCAAGATCATCTTATTGTAATGCTACATGTTGTGTTTGCTGCGATCCGATGAATATTTATACTATGATCAAGTTGATTATCAATATATTTTTATATGTTATTTATGATCTTGCATGCTCTCCGTTACTAGTAGATGCTTTGGCCAAGTAGATGCTTGTAACCCCAAAAGGAAGTATTTATGCTAGATAGTGGGTTCATGCCTCCAGTAATCTGGGCGAGTGACAGCAACGTCTAAGATTGTGGATGTGCTGTTGCCACTAGGGATAACACAACAATACTTTGTCTACGGTCATTTGTGTTGTTTACATTACGTGCTTTACTTAATGCAATAATCTATTGTTTGCAACTTAATACCAACGGGGGACATGGATGTTAACCTGGCGGTGGATTATTAGTCATAGATGCAGTTGGATAACGGTCTATGTATCTTGTCGTAATGCCCAATTAAATCTCATAGTAATCATCGTGTCATATATATGCATTGTCATGCGCTCACTATTTTATCAATTGCCCAGCTGTAATTCGTTTACCCAGCATGTTAGTTATCTTTTATGGAGAGACACCACTAGTGAACTGTGGACCCCGGTCCATTCTTTTACACTCATAAAACCACCAACTACAATCATTGTTCTCTTTTACTTTCTGCAATTAAATACTGTTTTCCACACCATACGTTTAATCCTTTGTTTTCAGCAAGCTGGGAAGATTGACAACCTTCTTGTTTCATTGAGGCAAAGTAGTTTGATTGTATTGTGTGCAGGTTCCACGTCAGTTATCGAGTAACGGCGCCACTGACAACCTTCTGAAGTACTCCTAACTCCTCCTGGATTGATAACCTTGGTTTCTTAACTGAGGGAAATTTGCTGCTGCACTACATTATACCTTCCTCTTGGGGTCTCCCAACGAACGTGTGTTCTCACGTCAGCAAACCCTTGTGTTGTTTTTTGGAAAAACAAAATGATTTATGAAATACCCTTGGGAAGGTGGGACCTTGCCTAAGTGGTGGTATGGATATGAAGGAATATTGGAAGAGAGTTTTTCTAAAAATGACACATAACCTAGTCTTCGCTGGACAACCTTATCGTACAACCACATTACTCCAAATGGGCACGGGGCTTAATTGAAACTTGTTTGTGTTAGTATGTGATTATTACCTCAATTGGCTATAAGGGTTAGAGTCTCTTGAACCGAAATGTCGCCAGGAGAGTGAAATGGGACATACCAAGAGGGGGGGTTAAGTTTACCCCCCGGTTGCAACAGTTGGGTCTCCTGCCATGGCGGTGTGTTGTTGGGGGTAACCAGATCGATACGGCCAACTCACTCGGTGTCGGACTGAACAAACCCAATCGCAGAGGTAGTCATATTCTAGCATAGACATAGTGGACGTTAGGATGATTCATCTGATGTGTACATGTTGTCTCGGACAGTCCTTGAATGAATCACGGCGGATTTACTTGATCTTGTGGTGAAAGTGTACAAGCTCTGCAGAGTCAAAATTATTCGAATAGCTGTGTCTGCGGTCATGGATAGTTGAAAGGCCATGTTGTAGGCATTGTGTCAGATGTTTTAAAAAATGGAGTGTGTTGGAAAGAAAGTGAGTACTTGGAAGTACTGCATGGACCGGGAATGATCAGAGCTTGGAGGTATAGTGTTTTGGAGGAAAAACTTCGGAGGGGTCTTAGTTCCAAGAAGTTCTGCAGAGAAAACTTTTTATGGAAAAGTTTTTACTAAAACCTCGATGATACGTGTTATCTATGAGAGAAAAACTATACTATATATCTTTTGAAGTATCTTTTTCAACAAAGATATAGAGATGCTGAGCAACTATGGTGAATCTTCCATCCACCATGGGTAGTGAGCCCTAACTATAGCCTACCTACCACAGCCTCAAAAATCATATTTCGCATCTATTAGCTTGTTTTTGGTTTTGTCTTGCGAGTACATTCAAATGTACTCATATTGGTTTCGTCCCTAACTATTGTCCTAGCCAGACTACTATCCCGAGGAACCTCAGGAGGAGGCTGCAGAAGACGAAGGCTTCATCGACGACTATTCAAACTAGGACGTCTCCCGGTCAGCAGCCTGTAGGTTTTAAGGCGTTGACATGGGCTTTATCGCGTTTTGCTAAGACTTTCCGCTGTGTTATGTTATTCCTGCCCTGCGTGGCAGCTATTTGAGACATGGTCATGTGACCATTTTATTTTAAGACTTGTGAGACGTGTAATGGATGTGGAACTTCTGTATTACCAACTTCTGTAATGTGTTGTTCACGACTGGATGATCTGGAATCGTGAATGTATGCACATTGGAGGTCTCGGACTGCTAGTCCTGGGGTCCCCACAATATGATGAGAGCAACGATAATTTAGGAACATAATTTACAATTCTGCACTCAACCATGCGGCGGCAACACTGGATTGGTTGCCTCTCCGACCATCTAATTTTGCTTCCATGGTGATTGATGTGCATCAGATTGTCAAAACAAAAAAAATCCCTTCGTGCAACACATTTTCTAGGTATCTCAATTACTCACACCATTTTCTCTCTCTCTCTCTCTCGTGGCCGGTCAAAAAACATGTGAAAACCTGGTAAGTCTTGAAACACATTAATGCTGATTTTTTTTTGCCATGTATATGCCCAATTGTTGCAACAAATCATGGATAAAATTCATCGAAACAACGAAATTTATAAACCAACATTTACAATAACAAAAAAAACTTTGGAGTATGAATGAAACCTTTGTAAACAAAAATTCAGATTCAATCGTGCATGTCTCCAGTGTGTATGCAACAAAACATAAATAAGTTTGACATATGTCAAACTGACGAGCCCAACCCAAAAATTAGAAAATCATATGACCTTTTGCAAGGCACAAACCTCGTCTCCTTAGGTTTGAAGGCCATGAATATTGCTCAGCGGAGCCGGATCAGTTGAACCTGAATTCATATCCCCTGCACACCATTCTTCTCAGAGCTCTGCGGCGATGTAACCTTAAACTTATATGACCCATTCGAGCTCGGTACATGGCAGGAAACTCGATAAGTGAGCTCCATCTGAGATGAAGGAGGTGGAGTGGAGAAGGAGGATTATCAAAGGAGAGACATGGACAAGGATGTAAAAATTAAAACCCTGATGTCCTTCGTGAAGTCAGTTTGTACCAATCCAAATTTTGTACTTCCCGATACAACCATGTGCATTGCCGCTTGATCAAACTCGAATGTAAGAAATAGAAGTAGAATCCATGATATTTTAATATTCATAATCAAATGGAATGCATGATATATATTAATACACAGTATAAATCATGCACACATTGTCAATTTATTACTAAATCTACGGTAACTTGAAAGGTACATTTTGAGCACGTAAAAGTCGGTAAACAATCGTTTTCAATCACTTCATACCCCAGAAGTTTCTAGAAATATGTTTGCCTAATCATACACCAAAAACCACCAATAATATATTTGTTAGACATATGCTTTATAGTTTATCTACCATACATGCACTATATATTTATAAAATTATCAAAAAAAATCTAAAGGATATATATTTGTTAAGACTATATATTTAACACTAAGTTTTAAAGAAGTAATAAAGTTTGGTATAAATTGCATTTATTTCAGTTTTCCCATGGGTCAATAATTTATTTGGAACGACCCAAGAAATTATAGGATAGTAACGAGCTTTCCAATAATGTTGAGATGTTTTTTCGAGGGAGAATGGCTACAATTTCTGAATGTCTAAGTGATTGAGAAGAGAATAATATGATGAAGCGATATCATGTAGTGAATTTTTTTATTACCTGTGGAGATGAAAATATTGTGAGTAAAACTTGTAAGGGACTAACTAAAACTTGGAAGCCAGCTGGCTAACATGGGATTGTCTTTGACTAACATGATATTTTAGGTATATATAATGATGTCAATGGTCCTATTAGGACATAATGGAGATACAATGACTTTGGAGGATATAATTTGGCAAAGGGCACTCGCGAGGCAGAGGCAGCACTGAATCGATTGCCTCTCTGACCGTCTAATTTGACGTCTATGTTGATTGATGTCCGTTTGATCGTCACAACAAAAAATCCCTTGTGCAATTTTTCTCTAGGTATGCGCATTCCTCACAAAATTCTTTTCTCGTGGCTGGTCAAAAAATATGTGCAAACCTTCAGACACTTTATGTGCAAATAATATTTTTCATGTATATCCCCATTAGTTGCAACAAATCATTGAGCAAATTCATCGCAACTTATGGAATATATAAACCAACATTTACGACAACACGAAAAGAACTTCGCAACATGAATACACATTTGCAAACATAAAACCAGATTCATTGTTCTTGTCTCTCATGTGTATGGA
This sequence comes from Poa pratensis, assembly GCA_947311845.1. Lineage (NCBI taxonomy): Eukaryota > Viridiplantae > Streptophyta > Magnoliopsida > Poales > Poaceae > Poa > Poa pratensis. The sequence goes on along the minus strand of CAMZMU010000060.1, from coordinate 34,705,783 downwards.
ACAAAACATAATAAAACTTGGAACATCTCAAAACAACAATCCCAACACTTATTCCAACAACAGGTCTAGGAGTGGAAGGGTGGACCACGACCCACCACGAGATTCCCAACAACCTATACACCATAACCAAAACATACATATGAGAACACACCCGGAGATCAAACACCAGCTATGACACTTTGGGTGTCTCACTAATTTTTGAAAGACAACATATTCTAGTTTTCAATGGTATGTGTCGTACTCATTCATCATTCACTAGACGGTCAACTAATTTCATCTTCAAACACGGTGAATTCCCTTCAACGGTTGTGGGACCGTGTGCGTGGTATGCAATATATACTCGATATAAACTAGGATACGAAAATCATAACATGTCGTCTACTCGTTCCAAAAATAATGTACAGGTACTACTAGCACGACTGAAGCTTACAGGGCCCAATTACCCCTCCACAGTCGCACCCTTATTTTCTGAGCCTCTAATCCATGCACATGCAACATAGAGATAGCTAGATAGCAAACTTTCTACATAAGTCCTACTACATCTTCATCTTCTACAACAATACAGATATAGATAACAACATAAGCTACCAATGGCGGACCCACAGAGTATGCCGGGTATGCATCGCTTGTGCTAGTCCTCCCCATTCATTCTATATTCCATGCTTTAGTACAAATTGCATGCATCAATCTCGAATTTTTGCTGTAACTAGGATTAAATTTCTTTTATTTTTTCAAAAAGGGGAGCACCCGGCCTCTCTGCATCGAAATGACAAATACGGACTTATTAAATGCTCCCTGCGTTTCTAAATGTTAGACTTTTTAACTTTTTTGATCCACACATATCTATACATGTTTTAGTGCAAATTTCACATGTACTAAAATATGTCTAGATATATGTGGGCCAAAAAAATGCTATAAGGGGTCTTATATTTAGGTACATTTAGGAACAGAGAGAGTACAAAACAAATGTGAACATATGTTCTGCCGGCCTCGTGGCCGTTGGCAGCGGCGGCCACACCCTCGCCCTCACCGGCAGCCACTTCCTCGGAATGTGGATTTTGTACAGCGCATATGGCGCACAGCGTCTATCGCCACCGTTGGCTAGGCTTTGGGATGTTCCGTGCATGTTGACTCCCTGACGCCACTGTCCACCGTACCTTCTCTGCATTCATGTATTTCAATTAAATTTGGCCTGTATTGAGAGCTACACTCACTGCCAGGGCTGTACGTGCCTGTCCCCTCGGTTGTACCTTGCGTCAGCTTTTGCAGTTTTAAAACACCCATGACATCCACTTGCTACCACTTATGACATTAGAATAATATTTTTCAGTTTCCATGAACAGATTTGACCCTTTTTTCAAATCAATTCACGAAATGGACCCAAACTCAAAACATTTCACGATCTGACCCTTTTGCACGGCGCCCGCCTCCGGGGCGCCGTGCTAGACAGTACGACGCCTTGGTCCAGGGCGTCGTTGACCCTGCCACGTCGGAGCCGCGGGACCCGTAGGCCGTAAGTTCGGCGCCCCAGGCCAGGGTGCCGTACCACTTAGGGTTAAACGGGACCGTGCACTCCAGAACTCCAGATCGAGCATTTCGTCCCCACAGCCCGTGCTATCGCCCGCCGCCCCCGTTCACGACCTCGTCCCCGCCGCCCCATCTCCATCCCCGTCGCCCCATCTCCGTGGGGCCCATCCTGCTCTCTCTCTCCATCTTCACGCATGCAAGAATCACACGCAGGGCTCTCTATCTTGCTTGCTTTTTCTCTCTTTTCTTCCCAGAATCACGCATGCAAGAGCAGGGGCGGAGCTACGTGCAGTTCAGGGGGGCCGCCGCCCCCCAGCCCAAGCAGATTTTTACAAAAATCCAGTACTATTTGGCCTTTTTACCTCAGAAATTGATGTATTCAGCCTATTTGCCTCCCCCCAGCTGTGGCCCAGCAGCCCATTCGCCCCCCCGCCATTTGGCCCAAGCTCCGCCACTGTGCAAGAGTGTGGATGTCCCAGGGGTAATTATTGCAATGAACATCAGATAAGATCATGATTTTAGCTACACAATTTTTTGATGATTTCTTTCTAGATCCGAAACAATTATTTGATGATTTCTTTCCAGATCCGAAACAATGAAGATGTCTAAAATGGACATCATGGTTATCCGGTGATAAGCAATGAAGATATCCAAAGTTTCACCGATAAGCGATGAAGACATCGACAAGTGGTAACATGGATAACCGGTGATGACTAACTGAAATTATTGAAGATATCTAGAATCGAGTTCATGGCTATCCAATGATCAACAATGAACATATCCAAAGGTTCACCGATAAGCGGCGAAGACACTGACAAATGGTAACACGTATAACCGGTGATGGCTAACCGAAAATTATTGAAGATATCTAGAATAGAGATCATGGCTATCCGGTTATAAGCAATGAAGATATCTAAAGATTTATCGATAAGCGACGAAGACATCGGCAAAGCGGTATCATAGATAACCGGTGATGGCTAACCCTAAATACTTGAAGATATCTAAATTCAAGATCAAAGCTAACCGGTGATAAGACATGAAAATATCCACATGTAGGAGTATGTGGATCCATATGGTATTTCAGAGATTCCATGATTTGTACAAAGTCATCGACAAGTTAAAACATAGATAACCGATGATGGCTAACACTAAATTGTTGAAGATATCTACAATCAAGATCAAAACTAACCGGTGATAAGCAATGAAGATATCCACATGTAGGGGCATGGGGTCCGAACCTCATTTTCAGATGGTAAACCATTTTTTTTGAAGATATCCAAAATCGGATCAAGCTAACCAGTGATTAGATATCTATGCGTGTGACTGAGGAGATTTACCCGATAACCGATGTGGATCCACAAGTATTTCCGGAGGTTCCTTGAGATGCGACGAAGACATCGACAAGTTGAAACATGGATAACCGGTGATGGCTAACCCAAAATTTGTACATTTAAAACTATGCATTGTTAACTATAATATATTTTTTAAAATTTGTCATTTTTGTGTAGGTTGGAATACAAGTTATTTCACATTGGGATTTTACACGTATATAGGATACATCATGAAGAACATGTATAATTGTTTTTAGATTTTTTTGAAACTTATATATATAGTTTATAATTTTTTCAAATAGCGGGAGCACTGGACCTCGGGGTGCAAGAAATCTGTACTCTGTAGTCTGTAGAACAGGTCGTATGAGATCAACTGCAGCAGTTGTAATCGACGAGATTTTCCTTTTCTTTCTACAACTAGCTAGGGCACACGCCCGCACGCACGGAACGATCGATCAGCTCTAAGGCTAAACAGGCTAAACAGTCTTTGCATGCAATCGATCGATCAGTCCTTTTTTTCGGTGCCGCAGCCCGGACGGAGCAGGCTGGAGCTCCCTCGTGCTCTCTGCCGGCACCTCCTCTGTCTGCTGCTCGGCTGCGGCGGCGGCAGAGGCTCAGGGAAGGAGAAGGGACCAGCAGGGGATTTAAAATCAAATGGGACTGGGAGCGGGCAGCCAGCACATGGGCTGATGCAGAAGGACGATGGCAGGAGTCACCTCGATGCAGGTCAACGAGCAGGTGGGCTGGGTCCTTGCTGCGGATCCCAACACTCCAACGAATGGCTGAGATTTAAGTTGCGCGCCATATGGATTGGGTGAAATTTGATAAAATTAACCCTTTGACGAAACTTCAGCAAAAAATAACCTTTAAAAAAAAAAATCTAAAACTAACCCTTTTGTGTGGCTTTCGCACTGCCGGCGCCACACGTGAACGTGCAACGCCGCCGTCTGCGTCGCCACACCCCTGCCAGCGTGGCAAGGGGGACCCAGCCCGGGTTAAGTAGCGCCCCGGCTAGGACGTTACATACACATGTGCAGCACCGGCGCGGCCGGCGTGACCCCTTCAACTATAGATCGAGCCGCCGCGAGTTGCTCGACCCCGCCGAGCAGGTGGGCTGGGCCCTTGCTGCGGATCCCAACACTCCAACGAATGGCTGAGATTTAAGTTGCGCGTTGGAGATCTGCATTTCCGACTTCCTCGGCCTCATCGACAGCTTGGCGCTACCTAGCTACTCCAGCTTCTTTTTCGCAACCACTCCCCTCCGATCCGGTTCATCAAATTGCACCTGGGAAAGATAGAGTGGGGGCACACCACTTGCACTGACAACAGATGATTTGATTAGAGATAACCCCATCCGGTCTCCCCATTTCAAATCTAGCTTTAAAGTGAAAAAATAAAATTAAAAAATACTGCCGCTTGCTTAAACTGGTCCAGCTACAAGCCTACAACCACAAGTGAAAAAGGAGCAGCACCAGATTTGTTATCCTTTTCACCCTTTGCCAAGGGGATATCTTCCGGCTCCATCGCCTCCAGCTAGTTGCTTCCTCTGGATCAGAGCCAACGTCCAATTGGAGGAGACGCGCCATTATGGATGAGCTTGAATTGACATGAGGACTTCGCATATGCGTGGGAACTAATCTAGTCTCGGTTAAAATAATACTCCTACGTACTAGCAGTTCTGCCACTATCAATTGTTGACGATAACTTCGACAGTCCGGCTCCAAATAGCATGGCTTCTATAGTTGCTTCTTCTGGATCAGAGCGAATGTCCAGTTGGAGACTTGGAGACGGCATGATGACATGAACTTCGGGAGTGCATATGCGTGAGAACTAATCAAGTCTGTTAAATAATTGCCTAGTGCTAGATGTGGTACTGCCACTGTTATTTACGATAACTCCAACAGCTAAACGAGCACAAATAGCATTGCTCATTTAGTGCATTAAGAGAAGCTAGCCAGCTCAAGACGTTCCCTAATTAACGCCTTTCAGAAAGATCCACCTTAGATGGTTGAAAACTAAAGTTCGTGTTCTGAACTAAGAAGCTTTGATGGTGTTGCTTCGAGACGCAACATTTGGAAAGCACTACACTAGACATATACACACCGTTGCAAAAATTACTTCAAACTACTTCAAAGTGAGGATTAATATATGCAAATGTGATCAAGACAGGGACAGACAGAGAGATCTTCAGACTAATTTAAAGGTGAGCTGCGCCTGTCAGTGCTGTTAAACTACAGATCGAGATACCATTAGTTTCGCACTACTGAAGTGCCACCACAGACGCATTCTCCTCCGGTGACAATGCTAAACACACAACTCAAAGATAGAGATAACTAATGTACAGCCTACAGCTCACTCCACCTTTGAGACTTGAACATAAATTATAAGCTAGAAAAGTGCCCGGACACCGGCCGGCCTGCAAGGAAACCCTCCCATAGTGCCATGGAAAAGCTAGCCTCGCCTTTCCGGCCGGCGTCCTCCACCAGACGACGACGCACCTCGCCGGCCGGGGCCAGTATCTCACATTGGTCTTTGGCCCTATTCAAGCGGACGGGCGAGCTTAACTTCTTGACGTCAAGGCCGCAATAAGTGGCTTACAGCTGGGGCATGCTTGTCAATCTTCCGTGAGTTGCGTGCGAGGAAGTTGTCTTCTTGGTGGTTGACGAATCACACGGGGGAGTCATGATCGCTTCCGTTGTTGACGGCGTCCACCGGTTTGGCGGCGCCGGCGGCGAGGAGGAGGGTCCGGCAGAGCGGCAGCTGGGCTGGGAGCGGAGCCAGGCGTCGACGCAGTCCGGGTGGAAGCAGTGGCCGCACGGCGGCAGGGCCTTGACCTTGTCCCCGGCCACCAGCGCGCTGATGCAGATGGAGCACTCCGCCACCTCCCGCTCGCCGTCCTCGCCGCCATTCTTCCTGGTGGAAGGAGGCGGGCTGTACAGCGTGACGGGCAGGCCATTGATGGCGTCAGCGTCGAGGCCGGGGATCACTGGCGACGCCGCGGTGGCCGACGAGGAGGAGGCCTCGCGATCGGCGTCGCGGCGGCGGCACGCCCAGCGGAGGAACAGGCAGAGGGCGACGAAGAGCACGAGGAGGGTGAGCGAGGCGACCAGCAGCGGCACGGCGCGGCCGTGCAGCGCGAAGTTGCTGTCGTCGACGTCGCCGTACCGCACCTTCATCACCTGCTTCGTCGTCCCCGCGGCGCCCTCCTGCGCGGCCATGGATAGGCTAGGAGTAGTGTATATATCCTCCCCGCCGGCCGGTTCCGCTTCCTCCTCGATCGGTCAGCACGCACGCAGCGCGCGCAGGCCTCGCTGGAGGTTGGACTTGGACTTGGACTCAGCTTAGGTAGCCCGTAGCCCACGCCAGCATAGGTACGCCATGTGCGGACTTGTGGACGTGCGGGGGGTCAAAGGCAGCGCATGGGAGACTGGCCGGCTTGTGGGTACAGGCGATCGACGGCGCGAGCGACGCGCGATGATGCCGGAGAGCGATCGGGGGGAGAGCGGGCTCTGCGGCTGCGAGATGGGCGTGGTTTTAAAACTTCAAAGTCCTTGGCTGTCCCTTTTAATGTCGGCTGTTATCGCAGCCGTCCTTCTCACGTGCGGATCTGGGCCTCGTTCCTGACATAAGGGGCTCCACTATAATTTTTACAAATATGATCCCTGCCCAATCCATTCGTCAAAAGTAACCTTACCATTTTTTTTATCAAATTTAATCTATAGGGAAGTGCAACAAGGGCGATACGTGTCTTTCCGTCAAGCTGGGCTGGCAGGAAATAACTTTCCACCAAACCAGTTGGCGGAAAGACATATGTCGCTTTTTGAGACGGCGGAAAATGGTCGCAACAGATGTTCTTTGCCGGAGTATAAAGTGACTTTCCGCCATGTGAGAAGGAGTATAGTAACTTTCGGCCAACTGGAACGGTTGGATGTCACTTTTCGCACGCTGGTTTGGCGTGAAGACACATGTAACTTTTTCACTTCCTAGTAGGGTTAGATTTGATATTTTTATTGGTGGGTTACTGTTAACCAATACATTGGGAAGGGGTCATATTAAAAAAAAAAATTTGGCCTCCACTGTTGCTGTACCGGGAAGTGAGGTATACGATTTTTTCTTTAGCACCGTATTCGCCTTAGATTCCCTCCGTTCTGACAACAATACAACCATGCTTGCCCAAGACTAGGAATCCTGCGTATTGAGGCCACCAAATGCGACTATCAGTGCGCATCTCAGATTAAGGAAAAGTAATCTTAGGTGTTTGCGGTTAACATCATTTGAATGGTTGAATTTTGTGTGTTTAATTAAGATAGAAATTTCATACAGTTCTATGCAATTTCTCGTGTGGTTCTCCCTTACTCAGAGACAAACTGGACGGTTAATATCACTGTTACCCTCGTGTCATCTTCCACCTCCGCCATGTCCCCCTACTCCACGCCTCGACCTTCTCTCTCTCTCTCTCTCTCTCTCTCTCTCTCTCTCACGGGATCTCTGAGGGTCTCCATAGATTTTTCTGAATCTGCAGCTCCGCCCCTAACCACCCACCCCCACCCCAACCCATTCTTCGCATCGCAGATCCTCTCCCCTGCTAGATGTCTCCGGCGTGCGGAATGGCTAGAGAGGACGGTAGCCTGAACTTTGCGTCGTCAATCGAGTGTGATTCAGAGCCTTAACTAACGAACATTCCACAGTCGAGGTCCCAGGGCGCCTGGAACAACTTTTCCACGTGCACACATCAGCTGGTCAAGGGACGCTCAGAGGGGTGCGGGGGGCTCCCCCACGGTACGGTACGAGTTGTTGCCGATTTGGATTAGATTTTCACCGTTATATATACCTCTTGTAAGCTGTCGGTTTGGAATAAGTCGTAAGTTGTAAATTTCTGGCGTTTGTAACCTCACCCGATCATAGTGAAAATTTGCTGACTATCACGTGTGGTTTTTTCTCTTCCTCTTTGAAAGGGTTTTGCACGTTAAAAATCACGTATTCCATATGTAGATATTTCTTTTCTTCGTCGTTTATTTGTCTATGGCTTATAACATGGCGACCAGCTTCGAGCTCGTATGCATAGAACTGTTGTTCACATGTAGGGCTCTGTTCGGACAGAGCTCGATCGTATCATGTCCAATCGCCGCTCGCCCCATGCCGCCCCTCCTCCTGTACTCACATTTTTTTTATCTCGGCTTTGTTTCTATCGGACAGTGAAAGCTGGCTGATGGATGCAGTCCGATGTTGAAATAGGGCGAGTTCCACATATAGCTCTGGTCCTCTGGAGGAGTTCTTCGAGTCGAGAAAGCACAGATTGGTATCTCCCGGCCAGCTCCCACGGATCGATCTATATTTAAACGCTGGTGTGACACTCGTTCGAAAAAGCTAGTACACCCGGCCAGTGGACGGTGAGGCTCTCCGCCATGGGATTGGTCTGGCTGGGACGCTGGGTACCTACGAATAATTTTCTTGTGCGCCCCCTCTCCTCGATAAAAAGTGGCATGCGTGATGGTCTCATTGCCATCATTTCCTACCACTGTTCTCGACGAGAGCAAGACCTAGAGCTTCCCCCTAGCTAGCTATAAATGGCTCCTGGGCGTCAGGTAGCTATTTTTAAAAAAAGTTCAAATTTGAAGCTTCAAAGAATTCAAAACAAATACCATGATGTAGACAATACTATGCACTACAAGCATGTAAAAAATTGATGCAAAATACCTTGTATTCTAGACTCAGCAAAAATGAGCAGATCTTGGACATGAACGGTGCAATTGTTTTTCCTCAGAAATTGTTGGATTCGTCTCTTTTGCTGAGCCCAAAATACGAGGCATTCGATATTAAAAAATTCACGCTTGTAGTGTATAGAGTTGACTACATCCAGATTTGTTTTTGAATTTTTTGAAACATTAAGAAAAATTAAACGGGCTACCTGGAGGCTGGATCCCGTCGTCCATTACTATCATTCGGCTGAATATCGCGTATCGGCGAACGCTGCTACAATACTAAGAAGTCTCCAATAAAATTTTATCGGCTCTGGGTTACAATTCTTAGAGTTTTTAAGGGATGTGGCAATACGCGTTGGGATAGGTAAGCTCGTAGTCAAAAGCTTATTGCTTATATGCGAACGGTTCCACCCGAATCAGTGTTTAGACTTACGGGTTCATGTTATATGGTTCTGTGCTTTGGGATTACCAGTGACGGTGTAGGGATTAGGCGTTAGTCTTTTCTGAAGAGTTCTCCAGTAAAATGCCAAAAAATACCAGCGTTTCAGGGTGTAGTGTTTAGTGCTTTAGGGACTAAGGTGTATCGGTTATTGATTAGGGTATAGGGATTAAGGGGTAGGGTTTTAGGTCCGGGGCTAGGGGTCATTGCAAAGTTCTCCATTAAAATGCCAACAGTTCCGCGATTTTGTTTCGAATGTTCTTAGAGCATTTTCAACCACGGTCCCCAAATAGGTTTTATTTGTCCCCCCGGACAGTTTGGACACTATGGGAAGCAAAATAGTACCCAACAATGGTCCCAAACTGGTTTTATTTGTCCGAGCAGTCTGGTAATCCCTAAACTCAACCCATATAAGTTTAGGGTAGGATGAACTTGTCCAGGCATGCTCGGGCTGTCCGCTTAACCACCTTTTTCCTTTCTTTTGTCCTTCATTTATTCTTCCCACTCCTTCTCCACCAAATCACATGTAAGTGACCCCACAATTTGGATGGACTTTGTGATACATGGCTGGATGATACTCTTCTGGAGGCTGTCCGGTCACTGTCCGCGGCCATGCCCGGACGTGTCCGCGGACAGTTTGGGGGCCGAATTTAGGGTAGACGGTTGAAGATGCTCTTAAAAGAGTCACTAGTTAATATTTTGGAAAACAAAAAAAAGTCATCGTCAACCGGAGTTCGGCTTCCCTGTCTCGGCGGCGGTAGGGAATGCGCCGCCGTGCCTCTCGATGGTTTGGGATGCACCGGCACCGCGCTGTGTGTCGTAGCCTGCTAGGCGTGAGCCCGAGCGAAGCACCTGACCTAAGGAAAGGCCTCGGCATTCGGTTTTAACCGAAAATTCGGTTCGGTTTTTTTAGTAATTCGGGTAATAAGAATTGGGCACCGAAATTATATCAGTTTTTTTTACTTAATCGGTAATTTTTCCCCACGTTTCAAAAAAAAAAAAGAAATGGCCTTTCAAACTTACGCCTGAAACAGCGTTAGACACTACCGGAAAATTGAATTTGCCATGCGGCCGATCTTTGCCGTGAGCCGCATGTTCTCGGAACACGGCAAAGAAAACTCTGCCGTGCAGGCAACAGGAAGATCACGACAAATGAAGGCTGCACGGCACAGAAGACCCAGAGCACACGGCAAAGAATAAAACACGGCAAAATGGAACCAAAACACACGGCAAATCCAGGCATCTCGGCAAAGATATCTTTGTCGTGATCCTTTACGTAATATCACGGCAAAATAGTTGACTAGGGTCCGAAAGTTTGCCGCCCTCCCCAATATTTTGCGGAGAAATTTCCCGCGCTATAAATTAATTGGCGGGAAAAGATATACCGTGTGTAGAGAAAAAGCACACGACACATATACTCTTTGCCGTGTGCCTAAAAGTGCCCCACACGACAAACCATGTTTGCACTTACCGCTTTGGTTGTTTTATTTCGACATGCTTCCTTTGTTTATTTTCTTTGTTAAGGCTTCTACTATGTTCATTTACGTCAACTAACACAACCAAGGAAACAATTACACTGGCCTACCCGCTTTCGACGCCGTTCAAGGTGGCAGACGAAAACCCTAGGATTTTTCCAGCGGATCTAGGGTTTCTCCGAATCGGGGCCCCGGAGCGTCAAAAACACACCCAAACCTAGGTTTTGCTATAACATGTATGTACAAGTGTGTTGGGTGTTTTAAATGTCCAAGATTTTGCTCCGGTGTGTTAGTTGAGTTTACGATACGAGTTTACGATACGGGTTTACGAGTTTACGAAACGAGTTTACGATACGAGTTTATGATACGAGTTTACGAGTTTATAAGTTTACGATAAGTAAGAGGGGTCGGTGAAGAGGGTCGCACCTCGGGGCCGTATCTTGGTTCCCACAACCTACCAACACACTCTTATACATATATTAGTGACCCATGCAAGTTTTGGTGGGATTCCGACGCTTCGGACCCCGGTACGGCGAAACCCTACGCCCGCTAGAAAAAAGTCAAACCTGTCGATCTACCCCTTTGACCGGCGCCGAGAGGGGGTAGACGCGTGAACTTTTTGCTTGGTTGTGTTAGGTTGGTACATGGGACCATGGGGAACCAACATTTCATGTGTTCTGTCGCATGATTCCGTGCCCGGCACCCAAAACGGGAGTTTTCACCTGTAAGTGTGGGAACTTACTACGGAGTAAGAGGGTCGGTGAAGGGGTCGCACCTCGGAGCCGTATCTTGGTTCCCACAACCTACCAACACACTGTTATACATATATTAGGGACCCATGCAAGTTTTGGTGGGATTCCGATGCTCCGGACCCCGGTACGGCGAAACCCTACGCCCGCTGGAAAAAAGTCAAACCTGTCGATCTACCCCTTTGACCGGCGCTGAGAGGGGGTAGACGCATGAACTTTTTTGCTTGGTTGTGTTAGGTTGGTACATAGTACCATGGGGAACCAACATTTCATGTGTTCCGTCGCATGATTCCGTGCCCGGCACCCGAAACGGGAGTTTTCACCTGTAAGTGTGGGAACTTACTACGGAGTAAGAGGGGTCGGTGAAGGGGGTCGCACCTCGGAGCCGTATCTTGGTTCCCACAACCAACCAACACACTGTTATACATATATTAGGGACCCATGCAAGTTTTTGTGGGATTCCGATGCTCCGGACCCCGGTATGGCGAAACCCTACGCCCACTGGAAAAAAGTCAAATCTGTCGATCTACCCCTTTGACCGGCGCTGAGAGGGGGTAGACGCATGAACTTTTTTGCTTGGTTGTGTTAGGTTGGTACATAGTACCATGGGGAACCAACATTTCATGTGTTCCGTCGCATGATTCCGTGCCCCGTCACCCGAAACGGGAGTTTTCCACCTGTAAGTGTGGGAACTTACTACGGAGTAAGAGGGGTCGGTGAAGGGGGTCGCACCTCGGAGCCGTATCTTGGTTCCCACAACCTACCAACACACTGTTATACATATATTAGTGACCCATGCAAGTTTTGGTGGGATTCCGACGCTCCGGCCCCGGTACGGCGAAACCCTACGCCCGCTGGAAAAAAGTCAAACCTGTCGATCTACCCCTTTGACCGGCGCCGAGAGGGGTAGACGCATGAACTTTTTTGCTTGGTTGTGTTAGGTTGGTACATAGGACCATGGGGAACCAACATTTCATGTGTTCTGTCGCATGATTCCGTGCCCGTCACGCGAAACGGGAGTTTTCACCTGTAAGTGTGGAACTTACCACAGAGTAAGAGGGTCGGTGAAGGGGGTCGCACCTCGGAGCCGTATCTTGGTTCCCACAACCTACCAACACACTGTTATACATATATTAGTGACCCATACAAGTTTTGGTGGGATTCCGACGCTCCGGCCCCGGTACGGCGAAACCCTACGCCCGCTGGAAAAAAGGCAAACCTGTCGATCTACCCCTTTGACCGGCGCCGAGAGGGGGTAGACGCATGAACTTTTTTGCTTGGTTGTGTTAGGTTGGTACATAGGACCATGGGGAACCAACATTTCATGTGTTCCGTCGCATGATTCCGTGCCCGTCACCCGAAACGGAGTTTTCACCTGTATGTGGGAACTTACCACGGAGTAAGAGGGGTCGGTGAAGGGGGTCGCACCTCGGAGCCGTATCTTGGTTCCCACAACCTACCAACACACTGTTATACATATATTAGGGACCCATGCAAGTTTTGGTGGGATTCCGACGCTCTGGACCCCGGTACGGCGAAACCCTACGCCCGCTGAAAAAAGTCAAACCTGTCGATCTACCCCTTTGACCGGCCCCGAGAGGGGGTAGACGCATGAACTTTTTTGCTTGGTTGTGTTAGGTTGGTACATGGGACCATGGGGAACCAACATTTCATGTGTTCCGTCGCATGATTCCGTGCCCGGCACCCGAAACGGGAGTTTTCACCTGTAAGTGTGGGAACTTACTACGGAGTAAGAGGGGTCGGTGAAGGGGTCGCACCTCGGAGCCGTATCTTGGTTCCCACAACCAACCAACACACTGTTATACATATATTAGGGACCCATGCAAGTTTTTGTGGGATTCCGATGCTCCGGACCCCGGTATGGCGAAACCCTACGCCCACTGGAAAAAAGTCAAATCTGTCGATCTACCCCTTTGACCGGCGCTGAGAGGGGGTAGACGCATGAACTTTTTTGCTTGGTTGTGTTAGGTTGGTACATAGTACCATGGGGAACCAACATTTCATGTGTTCCGTCGCATGATTCCGTGCCCCGTCACCCGAAACGGGAGTTTTCACCTGTAAGTGTGGGAACTTACTACGGAGTAAGAGGGGTCGGTGAAGGGGGTCGCACCTCAGAGCCGTATCTTGGTTCCCACAACCTACCAACACACTGTTATACATATATTAGTGACCCATGCAAGTTTTGGTGGGATTCCGACGCTCCGGCCCCGGTACGGCGAAACCCTACGCCCGCTGGAAAAAAGTCAAACCTGTCGATCTACCCCTTTGACCGGCGCCGAGAGGGGGTAGACGCATGAACTTTTTTGCTTGGTTGTGTTAGGTTGGTACATAGGACCATGGGGAACCAACATTTCATGTGTTCTGTCGCATGATTCCGTGCCCGTCACGCGAAACGGGAGTTTTCACCTGTAAGTGTGGGAACTTACCACAGAGTAAGAGGGGTCGGTGAAGGGGGTCGCACCTCGGAGCCGTATCTTGGTTCCCACAACCTACCAACACACTGTTATACATATATTAGTGACCCATGCAAGTTTTGGTGGATTCCGACGCTCCGGCCCCGGTACGGCGAAACCCTACGCCCGCTGGAAAAAAGTTAAACCTGTCGATCTACCCCTTTGACCGGCGCCGAGAGGGGTAGACGCATGAACTTTTTGCTTGGTTGTGTTAGGTTGGTACATAGGACCATGGGGAACCAACATTTCATGTGTTCCGTCGCATGATTTCGTGCCCGTCACCCGAAACGGGAGTTTTCACCTGTATGTGTGGGAACTTACCACGGAGTAAGAGGGGTCGGTGAAGGGGGTCGCACCTCGGAGCCGTATCTTGGTTCCCACAACCTACCAACACACTGTTATACATATATTAGGGACCCATGCAAGTTTTGGTGGGATTCCGACGCTCTGGACCCCGGTACGGCGAAACCCTACGCCCGCTGAAAAAAGTCAAACCTGTCGATCTACCCCTTTGACCGGCCCCGAGAGGGGTAGACGCATGAATTTTTTTGCTTGGTTGTGTTAGGTTGGTACATAGGACTATGGGGAACCAAAATTTCATGTGTTCTGTCGCATGATTCCATGCCCGACACCCGAAACGGAAGTTTTCACCTGTAAGTGTGGGAACTTACTACGGAGTAAGAGGTGTCAGTGAAGGGGTCGCACCTCGGAGCCGTATCTTGGTTCTCACAACCTACCAACACATTGTTATACATATATTAGTGACCCATGCAAGTTTTGGTGGGATTCCGACGCTCCGGCCCCGGTACGGCAAAACCCTACGCCTGCTGGAAAAAAGTCAAACCTGTCGATCTACCCCTTTGACCGGCGCCGAGAGGGGGTAGACGCATGAACTTTTTTCTTGGTTGTGTTAGGTTGGTACATGGGACCATGGGGAACCAACATTTCATGTGTTCCGTCGCATGATTCCGTGCCCAGCACCCGAAACGGGAGTTTTCACCATAATTTATGTAGTACCATTATATGTAAGTACTTTATTTTACAAAAAACATAATCATACTTTATCATAAAACAATATATAGATAATTAATGTATTAACTAAAACTAATATACAGTCCCTAAAAATAGTAAAGAAGAAAAAGAAAAAAAATGAAAAAAAAATGAAAAACACAAAAGCACTCGGCAAAGGCTGCTTTGCCGTGCGCCACGCGCGCCCGCACACGGCAAAGGCCGGTTTTGCCGTGCGTAAAACTTGCACGCACATGACAAAGCCTCTGTCTGAATGGATAAGATTCAGACAGGGCTCTCACGCACACACGCACACACACGCTTACACGCACTCACTCCACACACTCCACACACCACGCACCGGCACCCCCGCGTCCACCGCGTCGTGCGCCGGCCCGCCGCCGCAGCTCCCCAGCCTCCCCTGCCTCCCCGGCCACCCGTGCCTCCCCTGCCGCGCCTGCGGCTGCGGCGGCGCTCCTCGGCCTCCCCTGCGGCGCCCGCGCCCGAGGCGGCGCTCCCCCGGCCTCCTCCTCCCCGGCTCCTCCCCTGCCGCGCTTGTCGCTCGTTGCCTCCTCCCCGCCCCCTGCTGCGCTCGTCGCCTCCTCCCCCGGCCTCCTCCTCCCCTGCCGCACTGCCCTCCACGACGACGGCCCCGGCCTCCACCACCTCCTCCGGCACCACCACCACCACCGCAGCTCCTCCTGCTCCACCACGGTTAGTACAGCTACCTCTAATTAGTTAGTGTTAGTTTAGGTTAGTTCTAGTGTAGTTTTAGGTTAGTTCTAGTGTTAGTTATAGTTTTAGGTTAGTGCTAGTGTTAGTTAATTAGTGTTAGTTTTAGGTTAGTTCTAGTGTTAGTTATAGTATTAGTTTTAGGTTAGTTATAGTATTAGTTTTAGGTTAGTGCTCTGTGTGTGATGCATGCTCCATAAGTCGTAAAGTCGTAAAGTCGTAAATTCGTAACTCGTAAAGTCGTAAAGTCGTAAACTCATAAAGTCGTAAAGTCGTAAAGTCGTAAACTCGTACAGTCGTAAACTCGTAAAGTCGTAAACTCGTAAAGTCGTAAAGTCCTAAACTCGTAAAGTCGTAAACTCGTAAACTTATAAAGTCGTAAAGTCGTAAAGTCGTAAACTCGTAAAGTCGTAAACTCGTAAAGCCGTAAAGCCGTAAAGTCGTAAACTCGTAAACTCGTAAACTTGGTTTCTTATTTATACTCCGTCTCTTATTTAGGAGCTGATATTTATGTTGTACATCTGTTCTTATATATATGTTCTTTTTGTGGTTTTCAGATATCGTAGTTTACGGGGCTTCTTCTCCAACTGAGGAGGGCCGCCTCGGTGCCCCCTGTTCCGTCCCCGACCTTCAGCGGTGATCGACCACGCTTCTAGGGTATACATCTTTCGCCTCTCTTGCTGCATAGGTTTATTTTGGTCTAGATCACAAAGTCGGTCGAGTCGCGTAACCCGAGACAGATCCCATCCGAAGGGTTACAAATTTATAAATATGCAGGATTGTCCATCTTTGCATATTTATAACTGTAACACTTCCGGGTTGTCCTGTTAGACAGTCCGAGTACGTGTAGATCGGGTCGTGTTCCATGTTCTACCCCTTCCTGAGACGGAATTTCGGCAGCACCTCCCCGTTGTTCTTCAGATGCACACCCTCTCGGCTTGACAAGCTCGAGACGTGTATTCTGAAGAACAGCGGGGAGGTGCTGTCGAAATTCCGTCTCGGGTCGGGTAGAACATGGGACACGACTTGATCTACGCGTACTCGGGCGGGATAGGCCCTACCCATTAGAAGTGTAGGTGAACCCTTGCATGTTGTAAAAGATAAAATTTGGCCGTAAAAATGGTTTTGTTAATATTCAGTGACATGTTGAACTGAACGCATTGTGTATGTCTTTTTTGGTACCGAATAAAGGATGGATCCGAGACAGAACCGTGAGTGGATGTATGCTGGCAGAAAGAGTCTGTGGGAGTTTAGTGATGAATGGAGAGATAAGGCCGAGGAGTTTGTGAACAAGGCGTTTGACATCAGCAGCAGACCCATGAAAGTGTTTTGCCCTTGTTCAAAATGCGATAACCGAAGGCGACAGTCGAAGGTAGATGTTAGTACGCACCTGATCAAGAATGGGTTCACACCATTCTACCATGTTTGGAATTACCATGGTGAACAGTTAGCAAAACTTCCTAGAACCGAGCCACGTCAGATTCAGCCAGCGGGAGAATTTGACACTGGGTTCAACAACTGCTTAGACGCCTTTGTCAATGCTAATGCGCCTGAAAGCCGTCGTGTAGAGGCGGAGACACCTCAGGAGGCGGAGACAAGTGAGCAGCCGGATGAAGACACGAAGAAGTACTACGAGACTATGTTTGGCTCGCAGAAACCCCTTCATGAACATACAGATGTTACCCTTCTAGATGCCATCGCTCGCCTTATGGCCGTGAAGTGCCAGAGGAAGATATGCAGGGATGGTTTCGATGATATTCTGGCCATCGTTGGCAGCCTTCTACCGAAAGGGCATATGTTGGCGAAGAGCTTCTACGAGGCGACAAAACTCCTCCGTGACTGACGAGGTGTGGACTCGGCAAATCCTAGGGTTGAGTACCCCGGGTTGATTGAGGGGGAGAGATGAGCGCTGGTGATCACGACGGCTGACAAGCAAGGCGTTTACCCAGGTGCAGGCTCCCGGAGGATAACACCCTACTTCTTGTTTGTCTGGTTATTGATGGTGAGTTGTGGCCACAATGGCGAGATGGCAATCTCGCTAGGGTTTGTGTGGTGGCTATGAGCGTACCCTAGACGAAGGACCCTCCTAGCCTTTATATGGTAGGCTAGGTCTCAGGTGAACGGTGCCGATGGCGCTTACAAGCATGGCGGGGTCGCATGAACTAGCGTCGACTATCTTGGGCCGCACGTCGTCCTCCTTGGGCCTTCCTTGGGCCCTCGTCATAAGGCTGATGGGCTTGGCGTGACCCAGGTATCCCCACCGTGGGTAGTCGAAGAGTGACCCCACGACAGGAGCCCCCGAGTGCTTAGTCGAATCGTAGAGTCGGGTAAAGGACTCCTTCCTCCTGGGCACGCCGTCGGGTTCCTGAAAGAGATGAGTAAAATTGGTCGACTCCGGCCGTTCAGGCTTATGGAGGATTCCTTAGTCGAACTGTCACTTCCAAGGTAAAATACCGTGAGTACAGCCTTAGTCAGTGATTTTCGACTGCTATTGTTCTGAGTCACTCGGGAGCGTGAACAGCGCTCCGATGGGAGTAGCCCCCGAGATTAAGCTGAATTGCTTGCAATTGAGGTTAACTCATTTTTCTTCAGTCGAAAAGCCCGCTCCCGATGGGAGTAAAGAAGGGACTCGACATGTTGGAGTCGCGACTGGCTTTGCGTGACTTACTGTGTATTCGGCATGTTTAGCTTACTGCACAAGTTTCTTCAGTTCTTGGAGCTGACTGTATCTTCTTGCACTCGAATGAGCTGTTCGGGTTTATTCGGCTCTTAGAGCTTACTGAACATTTTTGTACTCGAATGAACTGTTCGAGTTCTCGATCAGCCCATTGGCGTACTTGCCACGCCTGCGCAGTTGAGACGTCAGTGCTGACGTTTTCTGGCTCACTCTGTGTCCGACGGGACGTGACAGTGCGGGCCCACTGTCAGTATTGACTGGAGACAGCGGTTGCCGCTTTTTTCCTGACCGTTGGGCGCAAAAATTTCATGGTGTGATGATGGCGCCTTGATTCCCGCGCGTAGTGGGTGGCGTGGCCGTCGACGGTTGCTATCTCCGTGCAACACGTGGACGGCCAGATGATGTTGCGGAGAGCGGTTTCAGCAGGGACGGCTAGGATTGACTGACCGAGCGGTATATAATTTTCACCGCGGCGGTGAACAGTCATCCATCCCCATTCCTTCGTCTCCACTGCTTCTGTTTCGCCATTGTTGTGCTGCGTGCTCTGTTAGTTTCTTTTCTCCACCCTCCATGAGCAAGGCCGCGATGAAGAGGGGGAAGGCTGCTGCTGGCGCCGTCGCCGCCGCCGAGGCGAGCGTGATGAAGAAGCCCGACGGCGACTGGGTCAAATCGTCGGTGAAGAAGGCCGACCTAGAGGCCCTCCGCGCGCAGGGACTGCTGCCGCCGGCGGATAAGGCGATGGTGCGTGCTCCCGGGAAAGAGGTATTCCCCTCCCCTCGCGAGGGGGAACGCGTTTGCTTCGTGGACTTCCTTCCGCGGGTTTCGGGTTCCCCCTCCACGATTTCGTCCGTGGTCTCTTGTATGCTTATGGGATTCAGATCCACGATCTGACTCCCAATAGCGTCTTGAGCATTGCGAGCTATTTCGTGCTCTGCGAGTGCTTCCTGGAATCGCGCCCAACTGGCTGCTGTGGAAGTCGCTATTCCTCGTGAGGAGGAACGTGGGGAAGAGCAAGCAGGTGTACCCAGTCGGCGGCTTTGGCATCCAGGTGCGTGGCGACACCTCCTACTTTCAGATGAAGAAGTCCGATTCCGTCCAAGGCTGGCGGAAGAAGTGGTTCTACATCAGGTGTGACCAAGCAGGGCTTCCCGAATTCGTCGCTGATCGCGAGTTGCGGAAGACGAACGCGTGGGCGCACCCGCTGTCGAAGGAGGACAGGGAGGCGACTCAGCCCTTGTTGACGCTACTTCGTGGCCTTCTGAAGAGTCTCGGGCGCGAGACGGGTGGAATTCATCTCATCGCCACCTTCTTCAGGCTTCGGGTGCAGCCGCTGCGCAGTCGCGTCCACCCGATGTGGGGGCGTGAGGATGCTGGCAATGAGCTTGATGATGACGCAGTCGAGTTGAAGGTGAGGAGCATCACTAGTCTCCGAGCCGCTGACCCGTGCAATGTCAAGTGCCCAGTCGAGCCATATGGTCCTAATAATCCTGTGCCTGAGGTGAGCTTCGTTTGCTTTGTTTGTCTTGTATCTTCTTCTGTCAAATGTTTTTGCCTGACTCGAATGGTTCATTTGCTGACAGGGTCGTTCGAGCTATGTCAGTCTTCCTCCGTTGATGGAGAATGGACCTCATGAAGAGGCAGAGTTCCCTGAGGACGAGGTTGATGACCATGAAGTTCCCTCCGCCACTTCTCCGAGTGAAGAGTTGGAGAGGATGATGAAGACGAGGAGCCGCTGCGGAAGCGGCAGAGGCGAAAGGCTGGCGACTCTGGTTCTGCCTCGTCGCCTGTGAAGGAGGCGGGTGTGAACGAGGAAGAGACGAGCGAGTCCTCTTCGGGCACTAGGCACCCGGGCGACCTGGCTCTTCGACTCCTTCTGCAAGATCCGTAACGGGTGCGCGTACAGCACTCCCGATGGGAGTAGCCCCCGCAGATGCGCGTGACTAGAATAGTCGGGCGTAGATTAATGTCTTGTGTTTCCTGCAGCCATTTTATCGCCAGCAGATGGAGGGAGCCGCAGCCTTCGTTCGCATGGAGCAGGAGAGGGATCAGCTCCGCACTGCTCTGGAGCAAGCGAATAGTAAGTGTGAACCCTTGTGTTCAAGGGTGCTTCGACTGCCTTTATTGCTAACTTTGCTTCGTTGATCCGTAGGCGAGAAGGAGAGCATGAAGACGCGGGTCGCGGAGCTGGAGAAGTCGCTGGGTGAAGCCCAAGAGCGGGAACAAGCTCGGGATGCTCTGGAGAGGACCCAGATCGACCGCTTGCTCGCACTCGCAGATGTTGTTGGAAGTAAGTTTTTCGGCTCAGTGCCTACTTTGCCTTTCTTTGACTTCAGACGTCTTATGGGTGCTGATTTCTTTTGAACAGAGACTTGCGGAGGT
The DNA here is from genome assembly GCA_947311845.1 of Poa pratensis. Taxonomy (NCBI): domain Eukaryota; kingdom Viridiplantae; phylum Streptophyta; class Magnoliopsida; order Poales; family Poaceae; genus Poa; species Poa pratensis. The sequence continues at coordinate 34,685,290 of CAMZMU010000060.1, read as the reverse complement.
GCTCCTCCAGAAGGGACTTCCAGCGAGAGTGTCGGCTTGGCGGAGGCTGTTGGCTTTGTCGACCGCGTCTGCGCGTATGCATCGGCAGCGCTGCAGCAGTCGACGGCGGCACTGCAGAAGTCGACGGAGGCCTTAGCGACTGTGCACCGGAGTATCTTTCCCAGCAAGCCGCCACCAGCTGCTGTTGACGCACTCGCAGCTCCATTCGAAGGCAATTCGAATGTCCTGGCGAACTTCACGCGCACGCAGACGGTACGCGGCTCCGAGCTCACTTTCCAGCTACTTCTTGGTCACCAAGTCGTGGGTGATTTTGAGAAGGTTCTCAGCGACTTCCCTCGGAAGCCTGATGGCAGGACCGCGTCCCTTAGCGGTGTGAAGGTGCAGGCGAGCCAGCTAGCTACGAAGTTGGTCGACACCTTCGAGAAGAGGATTGCCAAAGCTGCAGAGTTGGCTGCTAGGAAGAGCCGTTCCCAGTCGGAGTCTGTAGTGTAGACTTTTTCCTTGTAGGACTGTGCTTCTGCTTTGGGCTTGAGTCTGTAATGCACTTTATATCGTGCGAGTGAACATGCTGATGATGAAATGTGAATTCGCTCCCTCGGGGGTGCAGTCGCCAAGTCTTTTTTGATGTCTTGTTTGGATGAATTATGTTGATTCTTTTCCTGGCTTGACGCTGTCAATTCTTGGCAGTCTGATATGGGCGAAGCTCCTGACGTTGCTAGAACTACTGGCGCGGATGATGAGTAGGACACCACTTCGGCTGCGCCTACTCGTCGCCGCCGTCAAGCTCCTCCAGCTCCTGTGCGAAGCGTAAATGACTAGAGAGTGATCACCTTCATGAGGAACAAGGTGTTGGAGCTCGAGTCGAAGCTGAAGAGTGCTGAGTTGAGCTGGAGCGATTGAGGTCGCGGCCCGTTGCGCCGTTCTCCCAGCGTGAGGAGTTTCTGCTTGGCGAGATGGACTTGATCAGTCGACAGCTGCAAGGTTGGCCTTCTAGCGTTTTTGCTTCGGCTTCTGTGTCTTCCTGCTATGCTTAATGCTTGGCCTTGATGCAGATGTGAATTCTGACTTGAAGGCTGAGCAGCTTCGAGTGGACGAGCGAGTAGAGAAAGAGGCCGCCGGTGACTCACTCGAAGCGCGCCAGTTTTGGTCGAACAAATCCAGAGGTAGTGTACTGGCACGAATGCTGGATCGTACCTGGCGGGCTGCTGTGCTCTTGGAAGGTTGCAGAAAAACCCTCTGGCAGATCAACAAGGTGTACTTTCCTCACAACGAGCAGCCGAATGGACTGACTGCTCTTCTGGAGAGGTTCCGTGAAGGCGTGCGTTGAAGGAAGTCATGCACGCTCAACTTGTTGCCGGGGCGAACGTGGCGTTGGCATACGTTCGACTGCACCGGCCTCATCTTCCATTGCACAAGGTGCTTGACGGCTTGCCTGGAGAGGGTGAATATGCCGATACTCTGGCGGCTGCGCGCCAGATGATTCGGCAGGTCCAGAACTTTAGCGAGCACCTTGTAGGGCCACTTGATGCGCCAAAGGGCGAGCCTGTAGAATAAGAACAGTATACTGCTGTTGTACAACGCTAGCTTGTAACAGAAATTTTTCCAAGTGGAAATATGAGTGTATGTATGTCGAGGTGGGGGTAGCCCCTGAGTTAGTAAATTGTATCTTGTAGACGTCCGTAAACCTGTATGGCGCAGCCCCGAGCGGATCGAGTGCGGCCTAGGATTTTGAATTAAACCTGTGCGGCGCAGCCCCCGAGTGCTTCGAGTGCGGCCGAGGTGTATCGAGTCAGACTTGTGCGGCGCAGCACCCGAGTACGTCGGGTGCGGCCTAGTACTTTGACTTGGACCTGTGCGGTGCAGCCCTTGGGTGCTTCAGGTGACGGCCAAAGGTTTTGCGAGTGACCTGTATGGCGCAGCCCCCGAGTGCGTCGGGTGCGGCCTAGGTTTGACTTAGACCTGTGCGCAGCCCCGAGTGCTTCGGGTGGGCCAGGTTTTGCGAGTGACCTGTATGGCGCAGCCCCCGAGTGCTTCGGGTGCGGCCAAGGATTTTGCGAGTGACCTGTATGGCGCAGCCCCCGAGTGCGTCGGGCGCGGCCTAGGTTTGACTTGAGACCTGTGTGGCGCAGCCCCCGAGTGCTTCGGGTGGCGGCCTAGGATTTCGACTTGAACCTGTATGGCGCAGCCCCCGAGTGCGTCGGGTGCGGCCTAGGTTTGACTTAGACCTGTGTGGCGCAGCCCCCGAGTGCTTCGGGTGGCGGCCTAGGTTTTCGACTTGAACCTGTATGGCGCAGCCCCCGAGTGCGTCGGGTGCGGCCTAGGTTTGACTTAGACCTGTGTGGCGCAGCCCCCGAGTGCTTCGGGTGGCGGCCTAGGATTTGACTTGAACCTGTATGGCGCAGCCCCCGAGTGCGTCGGGTGGGCCTAGGTTTGACTTAGACCTGTGTGGCGCAGCCCCCGAGTGCTTCGGGTGGCGGCCTAGGATTTGAGTTGAACCTGTATGGCGCAGCCCCCGAGTGCTCGGGTGCGGCCTAGGTTTGACTTAGACCTGTGTGGCGCAGCCCCCGAGTGCTTCGGGTGGCGGCCTAGGATTTGACTTGAACCTGTATGGCGCAGCCCCCGAGTGCGTCGGGTGCGGCCTAGGTTGACTTAGACCTGTGTGGCGCAGCCCCCGAGTGCTTCGGGTGGCGGCCTAGGATTTGATTGAACCTGTATGGCGCAGCCCCCGAGTGCGTCGGGTGCGGCCTAGGTTGACTTAGACCTGTGGCGCAGCCCCCGAGTGCTTCGGGTGGCGGCCTAGGATTTCGACTTGAACCTGTATGGCGCAGCCCCCGAGTGCGTCGGGTGCGGCCTAGGTTTATGTTGCTTTTTGACTGAAAAAGTAAAGGGGAGCTTGTTCCATAAATCACTTCATTGATTTTTGCGAGCAGGCCGCCTCATTAAAACCCTTCCAGTCCCCTCAGGTACCCTGGTAAGGGAAAGAGTGCGTCTGAAACCTGCCGCCTTGACATGTATGCTTTGTTACAACAGGGGAGTCGACTAGGCGTAGAAGCGTCGCAGCTGCGCACATTCCATGGGTTGTGGCAGACTGTTCCTGTCTTCGAGTCCTTCAGGCGGTAAGCTCCTCCGCCGATTGCTTCTGTCACAATGTATGGGCCCTCCCATGGGGAGGCGAGCTTGTGCACCTTCTTCTGTTTGAGGCGAAGGACCAGGTCGCCTGGAACGAAAGCTCTTGGCCGCAGTCGCCGTCCGTGGTAGTTGCGCAGGTCCTGCTGGTACACGGCTGAGCGGTGAGGGCGATGTCGCGTGCTTCGTCCAGGGTGTCCATGTCGTCCTCGAGTGCTTCTTCTGCGTCAGACTCGTCGTAGGCCACCACTCGAGGTGCGTCGAACTTGATGTCGCAGGGCATGACCGCCTCTGCACCATAAACCATGAAGAATGGCGTGTACTGGGTTGATCTGTTCGGTGTTGTGCGTAGACTCCAAAGCACAGACGGCAGCTCTTCGACCCAGGCGCCTGCAGCGCGCCTCAATGGTACTCGCAGGCGCTTCTTGATGCCTTGCAGACTAGGCCATTGGCTTTTCGACTTGCCCATTGGATTGCGGGTGCGAGACTGATGCGTAGTTGAGCTTGATGCCTTGTTCGGAGCAGAAGTCCTTGAATTCTTCGGCTGTGAAGTTCGTGCCGTTGTCGGTGATGATGCTGTTCGGCACCCCGAACCTGAAGATGATGGACCTGATGAAGTTAACTGCTGAGGATGCAGTCGAACTTGTGATAGGCACGGCTTCGATGAACTTGTCGACTGCCACCAAGAGATGCGTGTGTCCTCCTGGCGAGGACTTCTTGAGTGGACCCACCATGTCGAGCCCCCATTGAGCGAAGGGCCAGGCAAGTGGGATGGTCTTTAGTGCTGAAGCTGGCGCGTGCGGCTTGTTGGCGAACTCCTGGCAGCCGAGACATTTCCTCACGAGTTCTTCTGCGTCTTGCATTGCGGTGGGCCAGTAGAATCCGGCTCGTAAAGCTTTGGCCACTAAGGCACGACTGCTGGCGTGATGCCCGCAGGTGCCTGTATGAATTTCGAGCAGGATGGCTTGACCGTCGACTGGATCAACGCACCTTTGCAGGACTCCTGAGATGCTTCGCTTGTATAGTTCCCCCTTGATGATGGTGAAGCCTTTCGAACGGCGAATAATGCGCTTGGCTTCGACTGAGTTGACTGGCAGTCTCTGGTGCAGCATGTACGCCAGATATGGGCTCGTCCAGGTGGGCTCGATGAGCAGAACCTCCATTGGCTCCTTCTCTTTGCCTGGCGGGTCGGCGGTGCTCGTTGATGGTGTGGAGGATCCGGGCGTGGGTCGAAGTTTGACAGACCGCTGCGTGATGCGCTCAAGGAAGACGCCGGGTGGCACCTGCGCCTTGTCTGAGCCCAGGTTGGCGAGGGCGTCGGCTTCCTCGTTGCTTTCGCGGCCGATGTGCCGCAACTCGCAGCCGTCGAAGGTGCCCTCCAGCTGGTTGTACAGGTCTCTGTAGGCGATCATGTTGTCGGCGATGGCGTCACAGGCTTCATGGTTTGCTGCACGACGAGGTAGGAGTCGCCGTAGATCATGAGGTGAGTGGCGCCGCAGTTCTTGGCCATTCGCATGCCATGGATTAGGGCTTCGTACTCAGCCTCGTTGTTGGAGGGTGTTGGGAAGTCCATCTGTAGCACGTACTTCAGCTTGTCGCCTTTGGGGGAGATGAGGATGACTCCTGCCCCGGCTGATCTGAACTTTTTGGAGCCGTCGAAGTACATTGTCCATGCGTTGGACAGGTCGGGGACATCTGGCAGCTGGGCTTCTATCCACTCGGTGGTGAATTCTGGGAGCACTTGGGCCTTGATTGACTTCGGGTGAGCGTATTTCAGCCCCCAGGGTCCTAGCTCGACGACCCACTTAGCGACTCGTCCTGTCGCGCATTGGTTGGTCAGGATGTCGGAGAGCCCGGAGGAGCTTACCACCGTGATCGGGTGCTCGGAGAAGTAATGGATTACTTTCCTTGAAGTCATGAAAACTCCGTAGGCCAGCTTCTGGTAGTGCGGGTAGCGCTGCTTGGACAGGGTCAACACCTCGCTAAGGTAGTAGACGGGTCGCTGAACAGGGTAACTGTGTCCTTCTTCTTCTCGTTCGACTACGAGTACCGTGCTGACCACCCTGTTTGTGGCTGACACGTAGAGGTATAGCGGCTCGTTCTCCAGTGGAGCCACCAGTACTGGGGAAGTCGTGAGTGTTTTCTTGAGTTGGTCGAACGCGACTTGCGCTTCTTCTGTCCACTCGAACTTGTCTGTCTTTTTCATCAGTTGGTAGAAAGGCAGGGCCTTTTCTCCCAACTTACTTATGAACCGGCTGAGAGCTGCGACTCGGCCGGCTAGGCGTTGCACCTCGTGAAGCTTGGTCGGTGCTGGCATTGCGAGTATGTTTTGCACCTTCTCAGGGTTGGCTTCGATTCCTCTTGCAGAGACGAGGTACCCAAGCAGTTCTCCGGCTGGCACGCCGAAGACACACTTGTCTGGGTTCAGCTTGATCTGATACTCGTCGAGGGCGGCGAAGACCTTGCGGAGGTCGGCGATGAGGGTGTCCTCCTTGCGGGTGGTGACGACGATGTCGTCGACGTAGACTTGGACGATCTGCCCGATGAGCCCTTTGAGGCATGCTTGCATTGTGCGCTGGTACGTGGCACCAGCGTTCTTCAACCCGAAGGGCATCGTCTGGTAGCAGAAAACGCCGTCGGGTGTGATGAATGCTGTCTTCTCCTCATCGTCGACGTTCAGTCTGATCTGCTGGTAACCTGAGTAGGCGTCCAGGAAGGACAGGCGTTCGCAGCCTGCAGTCGAGTCGATGATCTGATCTATCCGCGGGAGCGGGAAATGGTCCTTGGGGCAGCATTTGTTGAGGGCGGTGAAGTCGACGCACATGCGGAGTTTCTTCGTCTTCTTCTTCTCCACCAGGACTGGGTTGGCGACCCAGTCCGAGTCCTTGATCTCTCGGATGAACTTGGCATTCAGCAGTCGATCGATTTCTCTGCTGATTTCGTCTCGCTTGGGCCCGGAAAAGCGTCGCATGGCCTGTTTGACGGGTCTGGCGTCCTTGTGGACTTTAAGGAGTGCTCGGCGAGGTTCCTGGGTATTCCTGGCATGTCAGAGGGTTGCCATGCGAAGATTCTCCAGTTCTCACGTAGAAACTCGACGAGCGCGCCTTCCTATGCGGGAGTCAGACTCGACGATACTTTGACCGTCTTGCTGGCGTCAGTCGGGTGGACCTGATGGGTCGTTGTGTCGTCAGCCGCGTTGAAGGCAGCGTCCTTGGCTGGTTTCTTGCGGGCTGGGAAGATGGTCTTGTCGTTGTCGACTGCCATTGCCTCGAAGTGCTCTTCGACTCCGAAGAATTCGGAGATCTTGCTGAACTCGCGGTCGCAGCTGTTGGAGCGGTCGAAGTCGCCGTGCACCGTGATGACGCCCTTGGGTCCAGGCATCTTGAGCATGAGGTAGGCGTAGTGAGGTACCGCCATGAATCTGGCGAAGGTTGGGCGCCCGAGTATCGCGTGGTACTGCGACTTCCAGTCGACTACCTCGAAGTCGATCGACTCCCTCTTGAAGTTTTCGGGTGTGCCGAAGATGACATCGAGTGTGATCGTTCCCATGGGCGTGACTGCTTGCCCTGGTACTATGCCATGGAAGGTGTCTCTGATGCTGCCAAGTCCGTCGTTGGCCTGTTTATCCTTCTGAGGGTGTCGGCAAAGATGATGTTAATGCCACTGCCTCCGTCCATGAACACCTTTTTCAGGGTGTAATCTCCGATCAGAGCTTCGACTACCAGGCGGCGTGCCCGGGTCGTGGTACTGCAGGCGGGTGATCTGCTCTGGAGAAGTGATTGGTGTCTCTGACCCTCTCAGGTAGTCTGGTACCGCGGGGACAGGTGATGGCTTGGAAGACTTGGCGGGTGATGAGCTTCTGAGCCTGTTTGAGGGGCGCCCTTCTGTATCATGTTGAGTTGTCCGCGTGCCGCTGGATATGCGTCCTGGATCACCGGTGGGGCATCTTGCTGCGGCTGCTGCTGCTGCAGAAAGGCTCCCGCCGCCTGTGCTGGATTGGCGACTGCGGGTGCTGCCTGGATGGCCAGCTGCGCGGCTGGCTGCGCTGCGGGTGCTGGAGTGACTATCTTCTGCATGGCTTCGTATATTTTGCGTGCCTTTCGACAGTCCTTCAACAGGTGGTTGGATCCCCACTTGCCCGTTTCCGGGTTCCTGAACATGTGGTGCCTGCAGGGTTGTTCCAGCTCTTCCGCTGGGCTTAGTGTGCGTTTCTGCCACTCGCGTTTATGGCCTCCGTCGCTGCGGTAGCTGCTGCCGCCGCTTCGGTTGTACTGCCCCTGGCTGTATTGGCGACTCTGGTCACCCCGCTTCGACTGTACTGTGCATGGCTGTATTGGCGACTGCTGTCGCGCGCTTCATCCTCACGGGGGGTTTGGAATCCCGCCGCTACTAGCTCGATTGAGTCGTTGCCGTTGTAACGCGGCTTCTTCTTGTGGCGCCCTTCTCGCCAGTTGCTTGGTCCGGCTTCGTCCTTCGGGGAGTAGTGTGAACTATTGCGGACCGAGTCCTCTCCGTCTGCCCACTGGTTTGCTATCTTCATGACCTCGATCATGTTTTTCGGCCGGAGCCTACCAAACTCCTCGCGGAGGTCGCGGCGGGAGACGCCGTGCATGAAGGCATCCATCACTCGGTCCTCCGAGGCGGTCTCCATGGTGTTGCGGAGCAGGTCCAACGCTGGATGTATGACCGGAGCGGCTCGTCTCGTCCTTGCTTGCATGCTTGTAGTCGACGAACGTCGTCGGTCTCGAGTACGTCCCCAGGAAGGATTTAACGAAGGCCTCCGCGAACTCGTCCCACGTCCTGAAGGCGTTCTTGGGTTGAGTGTTGAGCCACCCGCGTGCAGAGCCCGTGAGCATCAGCTGGATGTACTGCATGGCCGTAGTCGAAGTACCGCCCTGGCAGCTGCAGGCTATGAGGTAGTCTTCTAGCCAGAGTCTCGGGTCCTGCTTCCCGTCGTACTTGACTGCTTCTGCCGTGAGCTTGAAGCCCTTGGGCATTCTTGTGTCGCGTATGTTGAAGCTGAAGCATGCGGCGCCGCATGGCTCGTAGTCGCCGTCGTTGCGGTCGTAGTCGAAGTTGGACGTGCTGCCGGCCGCTGGATGCGGCTGCGGTCTACCGTCCTTTGTGTGATGACGTTGCGGAGGTCTTCACCTGGCTGCGGTTGTCGCAGTTGTCTTGTCGCCGGGGCTGCGAGTGCTGCGGGCTCGTGGTCGCGGCGATCTCGATCTTCTCGCGCTTTTTCTGTCGGCGCCTTGTTTACCAGTGCGTCTTCGAGTGCCTTGATAGACATGATCTGCTGCTTGTGGAGGAGAGCGCGCGAGTCGCCCTCAGGCGGCTGTGTCAGCCGCAGGTATGTTTCGACTGCCATGAGTGCGGCTCCGGGTGTCTTGGGGACGGGTATTCCGTCTGCGTCTTCTATGTATGATGACTCGAGGTTGCGGGTGACTCTAGCGCGGTCGACCTCCGTCTGTGGCGCCTTGCTCCTTGTGAGACCTCTGTTGAGGCAGTGAACGAGTAAGCGGCCCTCCTGGCGCTCGACGCGTCGGCCTCCTCCTTGCGTCGGAGGAGCTCGGCCTTCTCTGCGCGGAGTCGTTCGCCTTCCTTCCGTAGCAGGTACTGGACCGCCATAAGGTCCTCCCGGGGTGCGTCCGGTGGGGGTACGTGCCTTCCTCGACGTGCTTCAGGGCTTTGATTGCCATGTCGCGGGTGATGGTGAGTCGCGTCACCTGGTCCGGCATGACCACCTCCAGTGGGTATGCGGGTTCGTCGTCGTTGCCCTGCGGCCTCTGGCCGATCATGAAGACTTGCGCGGGGTAGATCTGGGCAGCGGGATGGACGCTGCCACTGCTGCTTCCTTCGTCCGAGCCGTGCTCGGAGTCGAAAATGGCTGCAACGTGGTGGGTACCACAGTCGCTGCCGCGGCTTCTTCCTGGAGTTTCGCGATCTTCGCCGCGGTCGTGAGGAGTGATGTCGCTGTTGTCGACGTGGGCGCGATTGGCTTGTTGACGATCTTGTAAGTCGATGGAGACGCGAGTGGCGGTATAGAACGACGCGACCTCGTTGCGCGCGAGGGTGTGGTCGACGTAGTCGAAGTTGACATAGATCTTGGCCTTGCCAGCGACGCGATCGAGGTAGTCGAAGTAGACTCGATCCGCGCGGTGGTCGACGAGGTGGTCGACGTAGTCGTAGCAGATGCGATCCCGTGGTAGCCGGAGACGCTGATGGCGCGGCCGCGTTGGGCGCGATCTCCGCCGCGGCGGAGGCGGTCGGAGTAGTCGAGGCGGACGCGATCTTCTCAGCAGTCGAAGATGCTGTCGCCGCAGTCGCAGCAGATGCGATCTCCGCAGCAGGTGGGGGCGTGGTTGGCGCGCGCGGCAGATGCGGGTGCCACCGCCGCGGGGGTGCGATCGCCGTGGATCTGAGTACTCCACAGCTGTCTACGAAGTAGTGCATGGTACCGAAGGTGAGGCACATACCTACGTGCAGATCGGCGTACACCGAGCGGTGGGCCGGCGGGTGGAAGGTGTACTCGAAGGAGCCGAAGCAGATTGGCTCCTTGGTGATGCAGACGTCGGTCTTCAAAGTTGATGGAGCCGGTGCGACCATGGTTCCAGCGCTCGTTCTTTCCCACAGACGGCGCCAATTGACGAGGTGTGGACTCGGCAAATCCTAGGGTTGAGTACCCCGGGTTGATTGAGGGGGAGAGAGATGAGCGCTGGTGATCACGACGGCTGACAAGCAAGGCGTTTACCCAGGTTCAGGCTCCCGGAGGATAACACCCTACTTCCTGCTTGTCTGGTTATTGATGGTGAGTTGTGGCTACAATGGCGAGATGGCAATCTCGCTAGGGTTTGTGTGGCGGCTATGAGCGTACCCTAGACGAAGGACCCTCCTAGCCTTTATATGGTAGGCTAGGTCTCAGGTGAACGGTGCCGATGGCGCTTACAAGCATGGCGGGGTCGCATGACCTAGCGTCGACTATCTTGGGCCGCACGTCGTCCTCCTTGGGCCTTCCTTGGGCCCTCGTCATAAGGCTGATGGGCTTGGCGTGACCCATGTATCCCCACCGTGGGGTAGTCGAAGAGTGACCCCACGACAGTGACCTTAAGATGTCATATGAGAAGATAGACGCCTGTCCAAAGGGATGCATGCTATTCAGGAAAGAACATGCTGGAACAAATTATTGCATCCATTGCAATTCCTCTAGGTACTTCGAGGTCGACCTCGGTGGTGGACAGAAGAGGCAGACCGGGATTCCCCAAAAGATTCTCCGGTACCTTCCATTTATACCTAGGATCCAGCGGCTTTACATGAGCAAAGACACTGCCCAGCAGATGTGATGGGCCGCGTTAGGGAAGAGATACACGGACAAGATGATACATCCGTCGGATGGTGACGCATGGAAGAACTTTGTAGCGAAGTATCCACTGAAAGCGGGCGACCCGAAGAGCGTAGCTGTTGCTATATCAACCGATGGGTTCAATCCGTATGGCATGTCGGCGGCAACATACAGCTGTTGGCCTGTGTTTGTCATACCCCAGAACCTCCCCCCCGGCGAGTCCATGAGATCACATAACATGTTATTGTCGATGATAATCCCAGGACCGAAATACCCGGGTAAGAACATGAACATGTACCTGGAACCGCTGGTTGAAGACTTGGCTGTTGGCTGGAACGGTCGTGGGGTCCGAACATATGACGCCTCAACAAATGATCACTTCGATATGTATGTCTGGTACCACACATCCCTGCATGACTTACCACCGCGTGCTTTGTTTTGCGGCTGGGGTACACATGGGAAGTGGCCTTGCCCACAGTGCAGACAGGCTATGACTTTCTCATGGCTTACGAAGGGAGGCAAGTATTCATGCTTTGATCAACATCGACAGTTCCTTGAGCCAGGTCATAGATATAGGAGTGACGTAAAGCGGTTCAAGAAAGGAGTCGAGATCCATGCTCCAAAACCACGTCTGATGACCGGAAGAGAAATTAAGGCTGAGCTAGAAGCTCTCGTGCCTAACCCCGATGGGAATGGTTTCGTGGGTTATGGGGAGACGCACCAGTGGACTCACATTCCGTGCTTCTGGAAGCTGCTCCCTTACATGGAGGATGTCGAGCTTCCACACAACATTGATGTAATGCACACCGAAAAGAATATCGCCGAGGCTCTTTATAGCACCATCATACACACTGAGAAGACGAAGGATAACGTCAAGGCTCGAATGGACCAACAAGAACTTTGTGACAGGCCAGATCTTGAAATGAAGCCTCCTGAAGTCAACGACACTAGGTGGTCTAAGCCAAAGGCTCGGTTCTGCCCTACAAGGCCAGAAAAAAGGGAAATATTACAGTGGCTCGTGGAGTGTTTGTACTTCCCTGATGGTTATGCTGCTAACTGGGCGAGGTGTGTGAACCTGGACACGCAGCGAGTAGGAGGGCTGAAGAGTCATGACTACCACGTGTGGCTTGAGCGCATAATGCGGTGATGATTCGAGGCTATGTCGATGAGGAGACTTGGCGAGTACTGGCGGAGTTGAGCTTTTTCTTCCATGGCCGAGGCATGCCTTAACGAGGAGGTGTCAAATTTCACGACAGGTTTCTATGATGCCAACATTCCCACAATCCACAATCCAGTCGTTCGCTACAATGCAGCCAACCCTGAAGATGTACCCAAGCTTAGCATCTTCATAGGGCTCGGTGGCAAATCAAGTGGCATGAAGAAGTTCATCATGAAAAAGCTTAAGCGGGATATGATCTCCTCGTATATCTTGATGAGTATGGAGGAAGTGAAGCCATACCGCGAGTAAGTCTTTCACCATTAGTATTTCACAAACATTCACTCCTATATTCGTGGCTAACTCCTCTTTTCTCATTGGTGTAGACGATTCACTCGTGCAAACTAGAAGCTGAGAAGGGAACCTACCCCAAAAGAGTCGAAGGATCTTTTGACAACGGTGGTGGTTTTGGCAAGGGTGGTGGTTTCATTAGCTGGTTCACAGGTTTGGTACTGTTCTGTCTAACTTATCTAGTACCATGGACATTCATCGATCATTCCTCGTTCTAAACTTCTCGTGCTAAACTTGTAGGCAAAAAAGGACAAAGAGATGAAGCCAGAGCTTAGAAACATTGCCCATGGCTTTAGCCATTCCGTCAACTCATTCCATGCTTATGACGTGAATGGATATCGCTTCCATACCCATGACCACACAACAAACCGGGGCAACCGGAAGACAATAAATAGTGGGGTGTTATGTGAAGGCTCAGATAAACTCCATTACTATGGAAGAGTTGAGGCTATATACGACTTGAATTATGGTTTTGGTAAAGGGCTAGATCCCATTGTATTCAAATGCAATTGGTTAGACACGCGTCGGGTTAGACGGGATCCTACAATTGGATTGGTCGAAGTTGAACGAAGCTCCAAGTATTCGGGAGACGACGTCTACATTTTGGCTACCCAGGCCTTCCAAGTATTCTATCTCCCGTACCCGTGCAAGAAGACATCAAAAGCATATCAAAAGCGTCTACAGGGGTGGGATGTTGTGGTGACGGTACCGTTGCACAGTAGGCCGGCTATGCCTAACGGTCAAGATTACTGCCGCCTAGACCCCTCAACATCTGACGGCGAGTTCTATCAGGATGGAGGGCTCCCTGTGAAATTCACTATCAACTTGCCGACCGATGATGACATGGAATACGGCGAACAAAACGAAGATGCTGGAATGGAGGAAGACACCGCGCATGATGAAGTCGAGGAGGTTCATAACCAAGCTGACGTGACTTTGCTAGAGCGCTTCCACGCAGGACTTCACGTCGATGAGCCATAGGGACCACCTCTAGGTTCCGTGGATGGTTGGTTGTGTGGCGACCCTGACAGTGATGACGACACGGGTGGTCCAATAGTTGGTCCCGATGATCTCGACACAGGCTACTGATAGCGATGAGGACACATGTATTAGTAATTGCCAGTCTAGCTTATATGTAATAGGTCAATGCTACTTTATGTAATAGTGATTGTCGCTACTTTATTTTGTGAGAACTCATTGTCGCTACTCCATTTACCTTAATTGTCGCTACTTCATCTAATTGTATTCATTTTCGCTTTACTCATTGGTGCTTCATCTATTTACCTTAATTTTGGATCATGTATACTGATGAAACCTATTTTTTTTGTCAATGCAGGAAACATGGGGGGAAACAAATTGAAGAAGGCGTTCGCACAAAGGGTGGGCAGCGTGAAGGCACTCCTGGTGGGATTGAGTTCGGCACCTCGACCTCCTCCCTCACCTCCACCTGCGAGGAGTGGACGACGTCGGAGTACGAGGATGAGAAGGAGGCCTACCAGGACTCCTAGTCCTGTCCCTGCCGAGGAGCCCGACGAGGATGACGCGGAGTACGATCAGGAGGTGTAGTCGGACTCTGAGAGCGAGTCGCTGGATTCTGAGGATGAGCTGCTGCCGGAGGCTTCTGAGGAGGAGGACGAGGAGGATGACCGCGAGGAGGAGGGGCACGAGGACGGACCTGGGGAGGACGGGTTTTTGCTTGACCCGACACTACAGTGGGACCCGCCGGAGGAGTGGGTTGAGACTGAGGAGGATATCCCTGAGCCACGGACCAGGCCGCCGTATCAGCGGGGGGCGGCAGGACTCCCCGATCCCCGATATTACGCCTACAAGAACACTCTTCTCCTGCCTGTTGGAAAAAGGTACTTATTATTGTTTTTGCTCAATTTTAGCTTCTCATTGTGTTTTGACCCGCTAACTATACTAATTTTGGTTATCTCATTGTGTAGGACATTTGAGTACCAGCCTCCTAAAGTGAAGGGACAGCGTACCTACGCGAGCATCCTTGGATGTTGTCTCAGGAAGTTCTTCCCAGGGATTGTCACCCTCCCAGAGGGTGGCATGAGTGTAGTTTTGACTTTCAGGCACTACTGTTTCGCGTCGGATCCCGATGGCGAGTACCGCAACATGGCGCTTAAGACACTCGCCTATTTCTGGGTAAGTTTGTTTGACTTCTCATCATTCTATAAATTCAAGATTGCACTATTGGCTTTGACCCTATTTTACCTATGTGTGCATGCTTGTAGAACTTCTTCACCTGTCGGAAGGAGGATTTTGAAAAGTGCGAGGCCATCCTTATGACGATGGCCTCTAAGACGGTGACGGACATGCACTACGAGGCTCGCGTGGAATCTGTCCGCAATTGGTACGCCGAAAAGAAGATTGGGCTGGACAAGAAGCGTGCTCGGGACATCTTGATGCAGCCATGGCAGTACCTGCAGGTAGCGTCATTTCTATATTATCGATTTTGTTGACCGCCGTGTAATATCATTAATATGTGTGTTCTGTGCACGTAGGTGCCTCCTCCGTACGTCGGTAACAACAACGAGTACCACGTCATCATGGTAGCGTGGTGGACTAGCCAGGAGTATCTCAAGATACACGCGGAAGGAAAGGCAAAGCGGGCGGAGAACAAGGGTGGAACACGCCGCCAAGGCAACCTCAGCCTCTCCCAATGCATACAAAATGAGGTGAGCAAATGCATTCTTTAATCCACCTCTGTTCATGCTCTGTTTTGCAATATCGTCTCCTTTTCACCTATGTTCGTGCTCTCTTTGCAGAAATTGAAGACCGGCGTAGACCCCTCGCCCTTCGCCGTTTGGTCAAAGATGCGTACCAGGGATACGCCGGATCCTGAGACAGGGTCGATGTGGATCAACGAGAGTGCTGAGCTCCAGAGCAAGGGGTACACGGAAAAGTTCAAGGAGCGCAACGGTGATGAAGTTGACCCTCTCACCAGTCCACTTGATGTCGAGGCTGTCGTGCTTGCGGGGCAAGGCGCGGCGAATGGCCGCTTGTGGATAGCTGACGGCTCCATCGACCCTCGCACCGTCCCGTCTCTACGCCAGGTCCGCCGTGGGAGGGCGCCTAGTGCGCCTGCTGTGGAGACCCGCCCACGAGTTTCGAGTCTAGCTGTCGACGAGATCCGGCAGAAGCAGGTGCTCTATGAGCAGCAGCTGCAGCAGCAGGAGCAGATCTGGCAGCAGCAGGAGCAGCATCAGGAGTATTGCAGGCAACAGAGGAGCATCAGAGGCAGATGATGGAGTGGATATTTGGCACGATGCAGCGCATTACTCCTGGGGACGGGGCTGTTGCCATGGGAATGTTCCCTCCACCGCTGCTAGCGCTAAGTTGACGAGGGAATATCTCCCCGGCAACAGCGCCAGAAACTATGCTTGTGCGTGTAACGTCACACGTCAGTTGGGAACCCCAAGAGGAAGGTATGATGAGTGCAGCAGCAAGTTTTCCCTCAGTATGAAACCAAGGTTTATCGAACCAGTAGGAAAACGAGGTTGCTTCGAAGGTGTTGGTGAAGGAGTGTAGTGCGGCGCAACACCAGGGATTCCGGTGCCAACGTGGAACCTGCACAACACAATCAAATTACTTTGCCCCAACTTAACAGTGAGGTTGTCAATCTCACCGGCTTGCTGAAAACAAAGGGTTAAACGTATCGAATGGAAGATGATGTTTGTTTGCATAAAACAGTAGAGAACAATGATTGCAGTAGATTGTATTTCAGATGTAAAAGAATGGACCGGGGTCCACAGTTCACTAGTGGTGTCTCTCCAATAAGATAACTAACATGCTGGGTAAACAAATTACAGCTGGGCAATTGACAATTGATAAGTGCATATAACATGCATGTGTGAGTTGTGGTGTCTACTATGAGATTCATTTGGGCATTACGACAAAGTACATAGACCGCTATCCAGCATGCATCTATGCCTAAATAGTCCACTTTCCGGTTAACATCCGTACCCCTTCCAGTATTAAGTTGCAAGCAACAGACAATTGCATTAAGTAATGTGCGTAATGTAAACAATACATTCATCCTTGAATAAAGCATTGCTGTTTTACCCCTAGTGGCAACAACACATCTACAACCTTAGAACTTGCTGTCACTATCCCAGGTTAAATAGAGGTTGAACCCAACTATCATGCATAAATACCCTCTTGGCCAAGGCTTCAACAAGTAACGGAGAGCATGCAAGATCACAAATGACATAGACATGATAATATAATATTCAGCTCCACATAGGTATCAATATAAGTCAGATCCCAGCAAACACAACATGTAGCATTACAATAAGATGATCTTGATCATGATAGGCAGCTCACAAGATCTAAACATGATGGCACAAGTGGAGAAGACAACCATCTAGCTACTGCTATGGACCCATAGTCCAAGGATGAACTACTCACGCATCACTCCGGAGGCGGGCATGGCGATGTAGAGCCCTCCGGTGATGATTCCCCTCTCCGGCAGGGTGCCGGGAAGAGCTTCAGAACCCCCCGAGTTAGGGTTGACGACGGCGGCGGCAGCGAATATGTTCTGGATGAAAGGCTCGGTGTTTTAGGGTTTTCACGTCTCGGGGAATAAATAGGCGAAGGGGCGATGTCGGCGGACCCCCGAGGGGCCCAAACCACCAGGCGGCGCGGTGGGCCCCTGCCGCGCCGCCATGGTTTGGCCACCTCGTGGCTCTTCGTCTCTCCTTCGGACTCCGTGTACGTGTGGAAAAATAGGGACTTGGCCTTTTGTTTCGTGCAATTCCGAGAATATTTCCAGAAGTAACTTTCTGAAACCAAAAACAGCAGAAAACAGGGAACTGGCACTGTGGCATCTTGTTAATAGGTTAGTCCCAGAAAATGCATAAAAGTGATATGAAGTGTATATAAAACATGTAGCAAATGGTATAATATAAGCATGGAACAGCAGAAATTATGGATACGTTGGAGACGTATCAAGCATCCCCAAGCTTAGTTCTACTCGTCCTCGAGTAGGTAAAACGATAACAACAAATAATTTCTGAGGAGACATGCTTTCACACAATCTTGATCAATATATTGCAAGGCTCATGTCATGAATGAAGTGACTCAAAGCAATGGTCTATAGTTTGCTAACAAATAGATAAAGAGTAAACAATGAATCATATAAGCAAAAACTTTTCATGAATAGTACTTTCAAGACAAGCATCAAAAAGTTTTGCATAAGAGGTAACTCATAAAGCAATAGATTCAAAGTAAAAGGCATTGAAGCAACACAAAGGATGATTAAGTTTCAGCATTGCTTTCAACTTGTAACATGTATATCTCATGGATAGTTGTCAACATAAAGCAATATAACAAGTGCAATAAGTAAACATGTAAGAATCAATGCACACAAAGTTGACACAAGTGTTTGCTTCTAAGATAGAAAGGAGTAGGTAAACTGACTCAACATAAAGTAAAAGATAGGCCCTTCGCAGAGGGAAGCAGGGATTAAATCATGTGCTAGAGCTTTTTAAGTTTTCGAAAGCATATAGAGAGCACAAAATAAGTATTTGAGAGGTGTTTGTTGTTGTCAACGAATGGTAGTGGGCACTCTAACCCCCTTGTCAACCAGACTTTCAAGAGCGGCTCCCATGAAGGACGTTATCTCTACCAGCAAGGTAGATCATCCCTCTTCTCTTTTGTTTACACATGTATTTTAGTTTCTTTATAGATGACACTCCTCCCAACCTTTTGCTTACACAAGCCATGGCTAACCGAATCCTCGGGTGCCTTCCAACATTCACATACCATGGAGGAGTGTCTATTTGCAAATTAAGTTGCTTACTGATAAATCAGGGCAAAACATGTGAAGAGAATTATTAATGAAAGTTGTAATTAATTGGGGCTGGGCACCCCGTTGCCAGCTCTTTTTGCAAATTATTGGATAAGCGGATGTATATGCCACTAGTCCATTGGTGAAAGTCTGTCAGAAGTAAATGACAAGATTGAAAGATAAAACACCACATACTTCCTCATGAGCTATAAAACATTGACACAAATAAGGAGTAATAAAGTTTTGAATAGTTTAAAGGTAGCACATGAAATATTTACTTGGAATGGCAGGAAATACCACATAGTAGGTAGGTATGGTGGACACAAATGGCATGGGTTTTGGCTCAAGTTTTGGATGCACGAGAAGCATTCCCTCTCAGTACAGAGTTTAGGCTAGCAAGGTTGTTTGAAGCAAACACAAGTATAAACCGGTACAGCAAGAATCACATAAAAACATATTGCAAGTATTATAAGACTCTACACTGTCTTCCTTGTTGCTCAAACATTTTACCAGAAAATATCTAGACCTTAGAGAGAACAAATATGCATCCCAAGTCTCAACAAGCTCTACGGTAGTTCTCCACTACTAGGCTTTAACTACATGATGCAAGAGCTTAAACATGATCTACTTGAGAGCTCAAAACAATTGCAAAGTATCAAATCGAAACAAGACAATGATCTACAAGAATGCATATGTCTTTTCCAATACCAACTACTACATGTAGCATTTTCTTTCTTCCAAACAAACACCAATCAATTTATTTAAACATAAACTCTCCAAATGATAATATAATGCAGCAAGAGAGTATTTATAAACAAGTGCTAACAGCTCGAAGAGATGCATGAAAAACAGGAGCTAAAAGCACTGCAGTAGCTAGTTAAGAATACTCAACAAATATAAGTGAAGAACATGAGTATTCACATGAAAAAGCGGAGCGTGTCTCTCTCCCACACAAGGATTGCTAGGATCCGAATTTATTCAAACAAAAACAAAAATAAAAAACACAGACGCTCCAAGTAAAGCGCATAAGATGTGAAAGAATTAAAATATAGTTTCACTAGAGATGACCTGATAAGTTTGTTGATGAAGAAGGGGATGCCTTGGGCATCCCCAAGCTTAGACGCTTGAGTCTCTCTGAATATGGTTGGGATGAACCACGGGGGCATCCCCAAGCTTAGGCTTTTCACTCTTCTTGATCACATAATATCACCCTTCTCGCTTGATCCTTGAAAACTTCCTTCACACCAAACTCAAGACAGTTCTCATTAGAGGGTTAGTGCATAATCAAAAATTCTCATATTCTGTAATGATACAATCAATCCCAAAGCTTCTGGACATTAGCTACAGCCACCAATGCTTTGTGGAGCAAAGAAATCCACACAAACACAGTAAAAGAGCGAATGCAAAACAAAAGGCAGAATCTGTCAAAAACAGAACAGTCTGGAATGACGAATTTTTTCGAGGCACTTAAGTTGCTCAGATGGATCTGGCCTAAAATAATGAAAGTTGCGTACATATCTCAGGAATATGCGTGATTTTTTCAGAATTTTTTGAATTTTCTACAGGGAGATAAGCTCAAATCCGTGACAGCTAAAAATCTGTCACTGCGCAGAAATCCAAATCTTGCATCAACTTTCAATATAGAACTTTACTTGGCACAACATTGCGATAAAATAAAGATACAAAGGAGTTGCTACAGAAGTAACAAAACTCCTTGACTCAAAGAAAACAAAAATAACAGCAAATAAAAACGATGGGTTGTCTCCCATAAGCGCTTTTCTTTAACGCCTTTCAGCTAGGCGCAGAAAGTGAAAATCAAGTGTTGTCAAGTGGCAAATCATTCAAATCATCAAAAGCTTCTTCCAACACACAGCTTGTAACAATGGGTATCTTAGATGTTCCTGGAGGTGTTTCATTATTACCTTTAACCGTACTAAAAGTTTTATCAATTTTAAGCTCATAATGAGTCTTTGGTTTTGGCACTTTAGGAACATACATAAACTTTTGCTCTCTACCCACATAAACTTTCTCCTTTTTAGACTTAAGAGAAGTAAAGGTTGAACTTAAGGTTTCAATAGCTTCCTCTAACTCATCAATTCTATGATTTTGGGTGTCATGGATATTATTATCCTCAAGAACAGTGATTCTTTCATTGATGGTGGCTATTGATTCATTAGTCTTACCAATACAATCAAGAAAATTTGGAAAAAAATTCTCCATAGAGTCTAACTTATTTATAACATCCTCCAAGGTGATCTCAATTTTAATATCTTTAGTGGGTGGTGTTCCTACCAAACTTTCAATAATATTACAGGCTTCTAAAGCAGGAGTACCCAAGAAATTTCCACCTGTAAGAGTGTCTAGAACATACCTATACCAACTAGAGATACCAACATAAAAGTTCCTAAGGAGGATAGTGGTAGAGTGTTTCTTAGTACATCTATGATGAGCATCACTAATTCTATACCAAGCATCTTTCAAATTTTCACCTCCTAGTTGCCTAAAAGAACGAACTTCAACTTCAGGAGCATTCATTTTGAAAAACAAAATCAAACCGAATTAAACAAGTAACTAATTTTTTTGTGTTTTTGATAAAGAGAGCAAACAAGACTAAATAAAAATAAACTAAGCAAGACAAATAACAAAGTAAAGAGATTGGGTGTGAGAGACTCCCCTTGCAGAAGCAATTCGGTTTTCCCCGGCAACGGCGCCAGAAAACGTGTTGCTAGCTAAGTTGACGAGGGAATATCTCCCCGGCAACAGTGCCAGAAACAATGCTTGTACGTCACACGTCAGTTGGGAACCCCAAGAGGAAGGTATGATGAGTGCAGCAGCAAGTTTTCCCTCAGTATGAAACCAAGGTTTAATCGAACCAGTAGGAAAACGAGGTTGCTTCGAAGGTGTTGGTGAAGGAGTGTAGTGCGGCGCAACACCAGGGATTCCGGTGCCAACGTGGAACCTGCACAACACAATCAAATTACTTTGCCCCAACTTAACAGTGAGGTTGTCAATCTCACCGGCTTGCTGAAAACAAAGGGTTAAACGTATCGAATGGAAGATGATGTTTGTTTGCATAAAACAGTAGAGAACAATGATTGCAGTAGATTGTATTTCAGATGTAAAAGAATGGACCGGGGTCCACAGTTCACTAGTGGTGTCTCTCCAATAAGATAACTAACATGCTGGGTAAACAAATTACAGCTGGGCAATTGACAATTGATAAGTGCATATAACATGCATGTGTGAGTTGTGGTGTCTACTATGAGATTCATTTGGGCATTACGACAAAGTACATAGACCGCTATCCAGCATGCATCTATGCCTAAATAGTCCACTTTCCGGTTAACATCCGTACCCCTTCCAGTATTAAGTTGCAAGCAACAGACAATTGCATTAAGTAATGTGCGTAATGTAAACAATACATTCATCCTTGAATAAAGCATTGCTGTTTTACCCCTAGTGGCAACAACACATCTACAACCTTAGAACTTGCTGTCACTATCCCAGGTTAAATAGAGGTTGAACCCAACTATCATGCATAAATACCCCCTCTTGGAGTCACAAGTATTCACTTGGCCAAGGCTTCAACAAGTAACGGAGAGCATGCAAGATCACAAATGACATAGACATGATAATATAATATTCAGCTCCACATAGGTATCAATATAAGTCAGATCCCAGCAAACACAACATGTAGCATTACAATAAGATGATCTTGATCATGATAGGCAGCTCACAAGATCTAAACATGATGGCACAAGTGGAGAAGACAACCATCTAGCTACTGCTATGGACCCATAGTCCAAGGATGAACTACTCACGCATCACTCCGGAGGCGGGCATGGCGATGTAGAGCCCTCCGGTGATGATTCCCCTCTCCGGCAGGGTGCCGGGAAGAGCTTCAGAACCCCCCGAGTTAGGGTTGACGACGGCGGCGGCAGCGAATATGTTCTGGATGAAAGGCTCGGTGTTTTAGGGTTTTCACGTCTCGGGGAATAAATAGGCGAAGGGGCGATGTCGGCGGACCCCCGAGGGGCCCAAACCACCAGGCGGCGCGGTGGGCCCCTGCCGCGCCGCCTATGGTTTGGCCACCTCGTGGCTCTTCGTCTCTCCTTCGGACTCCGTGTACGTGTGGAAAAATAGGGACTTGGCCTTTTGTTTCGTGCAATTCCGAGAATATTTCCAGAAGTAACTTTCTGAAACCAAAAACAGCAGAAAACAGGGAACTGGCACTGTGGCATCTTGTTAATAGGTTAGTCCCAGAAAATGCATAAAAGTGATATGAAGTGTATATAAAACATGTAGCAAATGGTATAATATAAGCATGGAACAGCAGAAATTATGGATACGTTGGAGACGTATCAACCGCCTCCACCGATGTTCCCATGGGTATGTTCTCAAACTTGTCATTCTATCCATCTTATTGTTGTAACTAAATTACTTGTAATGCAAGACTTTTTTCATGTTGTAGATGAATCCAGGATCGGCGGGTGGATCTCACTCGATGGCGCCGCCGCTTGGTGGCCAGGATAATCCGGAGGGGCGGTCCCAAATCTCCAACCCTAACGTTGTCCAGAGGATGCCGTGGGTATGTTCGCACGACTTGTCAAAATGCCATTGTCACTCTAGTTAGCCATGCCATTGCCACTTTAGTTCAACTTGTCAAAATTTAGTTAGTTGAACTTGTCAAATTTTACCCATTAGTTGAACTTGCCAAATTTAGTCAGTTCAACTCATCAAATTTTAGTTAGCTTTCTTTTAATGTCATGACTATGCCATTTCCACCTAGTTGTCGAACTCATCATTTTTTTGCTAACATGTAGGACGATCCTCCTCAATGATGTTGAGGACCTACTCCGCCGCCGGAAGGCCAGTAGAGGTTAGTTACCATTTCAACTTGCTACCACTCTCGTTCGAAAACTTACTTCATGTCTTACTTAGATCGATATAGCCAATCAATGAATCTCCAATGGTCACTTGTGTCTTTTGGTTTACCACATAGATCAACTTGTGTCTTATTGTTTACTACATCTAATTTAGACCATGTCTTTTGGTTTACTACATCTAAACTTGTGCATATTCTTGAATTTGCCATTTCCACTTAGTTAGTTGAACTATGCTTATGCCATTGACACTTAGCTATTTTAGTTGTCAAACTTGCCATTTCCACTTTGTTAGTTTAATGATGCACATGACATTGACACTTAGCTACTTTAGTTGTAAAACTCATGCTTTTTGTATGAAATTGTAGGAGGATCAACAATGACGTCCATCTTCGCCATCCGTCCATCGTCGTGGAGTTCATGTGGATGCTATGTTTCATATTATACTATGTGGTGTTTGAGATTATGTCTATGCTATGCAGCATGCTTGAACTATGTTGTGGAGGAGTTTGATCTTATTTTGTTGGAGTTAGAACTATGTTGATCTTATTTGTTGAACTATGTCTATGCTATGTGGACTTAGAACTATGTTGGAGCTCTATTTAGTCATATTTGTGTGAGAACTATCATATTTGTTTGAAATTTCTGTAAAATGCAGGGATTTTCCAAAAAACAGCACAAATAAGTGCCATATGGACACTTTGCCGTGTAATGGCACACGGCAAAGAACTATTCCGTGCACTGGCACACGGCAAAGGGTATACGTGGTGCACACCTGTGAACCTGGCAACGCAGGGATGACCATATGGTCAATTTGCCGTGTTCAGTTGGTTGAGGCACACGGCAAAGAGGCGAGGATCACGTTCTGGCAAATGGCCTTTGCCGTGATGTGTTGGAAGAGGCACACGGCAAAGACTGCCTCTGTGCCGTGTTGTGGCGAGGCGAGCGCACGGCAAAGGTTGCCTCTGTGCCGTGCTGTGCGCCGGTGAGCGCACGGCAAACCTGGCATCTGTGCCGTGCAATAGCGAGGCGCGCACACAGCAACGATTCAAACTGTGCCGTGATAAGCAAGGAAAGATCACGGCAAAGATTTAAACATCGTTGACCGCTTCTGCCAGCTCTTCTGACAGCATTAGCCGTGCTGCGCTAGTAAAGCACATGGCAAAGTCTTTGACGTGCTCATTTGGGAAAAGCGCACGGCAAAGCTCGTTTACCGACGCATATTAGGCCGTGTGCGGTTTGCCGTGCAGTTTGACACGGCAAAGACTTTGCCATGTTCCGAAGGTCCTTTGCCGTGTATTTTGACCACACGGCAAAGACGGCGATTCCGGTAGTGAGATAAACCGTTCCCGTTAGTCCACCATCACCACCCATGAATCTATCTATCCTGGAGGCGCAGGCAGGTACTTGGTCGTGAGATCAAGTTGATCTGACAAAACCACACCCATTCCATTATGCACAGTGGTCACACGAACCAGCTACAACTTTCGCATCAGACATGCACTACGGGTTGCAACTAGTCCACCTTACCAGCAGCTAGCCTCTCACCTCCCGGCCATGATCTCCAACACTACCAACAGACCGACTCACGCATCGATCTCGATCATCATCCGACAAAAGAAGGCAACCAACGCAACGACCCGTCCAAATCCAATATCGCATCGCGCACAACAACCTTGTACGGCTCGTCACTCCAGTGTCAATGTGGCGCCGACTGCATCTCCGTCGACAATGGCTTACTGGCTGCAAGCTTGCTAGTGAGAGAACTGGAGCAGAGAGAGGAGGACACTTTAGCTAGATCCTACTTGCACGCACGAACGGAGCAAGTAGACTGAGATTAGTTGCTGCCATGATGGAAACTGTGCGTAAAGGACGAGGTAAACCCCATGGCTGGTAGTGCGATGCTGGCTAAGATCGACATGGCGCTTTTGCTTTCGCTCCCACAGCATGCTAGGCCCACTCCGCCCAGATGCATGCAGCTAGCCTCGGCAGTGCACAGATGTATGCGCCTTTCCGGCGCACGACGGTCGACCGCCCAGCCGGCCTTGAGCTAAATGTCGAGAGTTATCTAGCTCGATGCCTCGATCGATCGATGAGCAGTTCAGCAATGCACTGCACTTCACTGCTCGTCCGAGAAAAGCTAGCTAGCTGACGACAGAAAGCACAAAATGCGGAGATAACCTAGCTAGCTATTACACCAGCGTCTCTATCTTCTTCTTCTTCCTGCCCAGGATATTTTCAGAAGTTCAGAACGATGATGATGGTGGCTCGAGAGATTAGCACACACGGTTTTTGGCTTTTGATCCTCCCTTTTGGGCTAGCTATAACTAGCTCTAGAAATTGATGTGTCGTCCGTACCCGTCTCCGTTGTGCGTTAATAATTTATTAGGATCGGATTGGAAAAAGATGATGATATATATGGCTGGCTAGTGATATGTATGATCGAGCACTGCCACTACTCAAGTCGGCCGACCGGCCGGCTCCATGCATGTAAGGTAAGGGTGCTCTTTTTTCTTCTTATATATCTCACGCTTATCTCGAGCTCAAAGGCTCGAAGAGAGCGGGGCATGGATTGCACGTACGTAACGAAGCGCCTAAATTTGTTTCCCGTGTGTTGAGGAGCAGCCATGTTTTACGTGCTCTCTGCGTGGTAAACTTTGCCGTGCTAAATATGATATGCGTACGTGGAATGATAAATCGCCGTACCGTGGCATACAGCTTTGGTTAACTGGGATAGTCGATCCGCGTCGGTTCCATCGTGGAAAGCTTTCCGGAATTGTTCGTATATGTGCACGCTTATATGTTGTGTATGGAGTACGTATGTTAGGTGCGTACGCTAGGTTAGAGCATGTCTATATGGTTAAGAGGGTGGTTGTACCTTCAGCACACCAGAGTTCAAACTCCAGGTTTGACGCTGGTGTTTCTCATTTAGGCGGAATATTAGATCTTTAGTGGGAGGCGATGTTCCCGTCGACAGCGAGGCGCACGTGGTGACTTCGTCAATCTCAAGAACCAACCGCCCGCTCAGTCTCTCGGAGGTGCTCATAGGGGTAGGGTGTGCGTGTATGCGTTCATATGGGTGAGTGTATGCGCGTGTATGTAAGCGTCTGCGTTGTACTGTGTTTCGCAAAAAAAAATACTGGAAAGCTGCTCATAGGAGTACCCACGCAAAAAATAAACATATCAGAGTACATTTTTTTTTTAAAAATGGGTCTAAAAGATACCTTTATAACGGTAGGACTGGAAAGTTCTGACAGATATGCCGTTTGAATATTTCATGGGTAAAAGTGGAACTGACATGAGGTGTTCGTTGAAGTAATTTTATAGAAGTAGCCCAACGCTACGAAAACGTTTCTACTCCCTTCCCAACGGCTATGACGGTAGACCTTGGTAGAGTTCCTAAACAAGACAAATGATCTATCGCATATCTATCTGGTCCGGCTAAAAAAATTCGGGGGCACACTAAATGGATCTCCTCCGCCACTATATCAAGTGTATCGGGCTCGATTTAGGTTAGCCACCCCGATACCCTCCGCCGCGAAATCAATCCCCTACGCCACGTAGTTTCCAACTCCGACAAGCATCCCCTCCGTAGGGAAAATGGAGCATGGATACATGCGGGGGCGCGGCGGCCTCGGCTGTGCGCTTTCGGCGGCCACAGTACGGAGGCGGGGTCGTTGCATTCGGCCTTGTACTCCTCCTCCTCCTCCTCCTCCTCTTCCTCCTCCTCCTCCTCCTCCTCCTCCGACTACTAGTATTCCTCCCCGACAAGGACTCCACCGACAATGATGTCGAGGAGCTCACCGCGATCGTAGACAAACGACGAGCCGATGGCACGCATCCACGCCTAGTCTTTGCGCTCCAAGCGTCACACAGAGAAGCGGCGCCGTACGGACACCCGGATGATTGACGCGGTAAACACGGACAATCTCTGAGGTGGCCTTTCCGTAGGTGGAACGGTAGAAGACTAATTGCGTTATGCTCGCCGTTCTCCTTCATCGTCGGTGCTAGCCGAATGTATATATTTTTTTCTCCTCTCATGTTAATTGACGCTAAAACGGATATATGTACCCCTATATTACGTCTAGATAAATTCTTTTTTGCGTCGATTCGTACAAGACAAATATCACTATATTGATATCCGTAGGAATTTTCGTAGCAAAGTCTTGACCTTTGAGTCAATGTAGGTGCAGTGCAGGTCAAAACCCAAACTGTTCGCGCGTGTGAATGCATGCGCGCGCGCTCCACAGGCAGGTATTACAAGTCATATTCTTCGTGGATCGTGACACTGATCGGAACCCGGCGGCGACGACAACGAACAAGTCTATATATACGACGGCAGAACTGTAAAAAATGCGCCGGAATCTTCACAGGCCCCAGTACCGTAGCCATTCGCCAACCTTAAAAGGGACGGCCGAGGACTTTGAATTTCTAAAACCACACCCATCTCGCAGCTCGCTCTCCCCACGATCGCTCTCGGGCATCGCCACTTGCCCAGAAATTTCGTGGCTTGCTCCGTCGATCGCCTGTACCCACAAGCCCGGCAGCCCGGCCAGTCTCCCATGCGCTGCCTTTGACTACCCGCACGTCCACAAGTCCGCATATGAGAGCGTGGGATACGGGCTACCCAAGCTGAGTCCAAGTCCAAGCTCCCGCAGTGCGCAACCAGCCGGCGGGGAGATCGAGAGGGTATACCAGCCAATCCATTGCCGCGGGACGACGAACCAGGTGATGAAGGTGCGGCACGGCGACGTCGACGACAGCAACTTCGCGCTGCATGGCCGCGCCGCCATGCCGCTGCTCCTAGGGGTGCCCGCCGTCATCGTCGCCTCCGTCGCCGTCCTCCTCTACCTCCGCTGGTGGTGCCGCCGCCGCCGCGAGGCCTCCTCCTTGTCGGCCGCAACGGCGTCGCCCGTGCTCCCCGGCCTCGACACCGACGCCATCAACGGGCTGCCCGTCACGCTTTACAGCCCGCCTCCTTCCACCAGGAAGAATGGCGAGGACGGCGAGCGGGAGGCGGAGTGCTCCATCTGCATCAGCGCGCTGGTGGCCGGGGACAAGGTGAAGGCGCTCCCTCCCTGCGGCCACTGCTTCCACCCGGACTGCGTCGACGCCTGGCTCCGCTCCCAGCCCAGCTGCCCGCTCTGCCGGACCCTCCTGCTCACCGCCGCCGGTGCCAAACCGGTGGACGCCGTCAACGGAAGCGATCACGACTCACCCGTGTGATTCGTCAACCACCAAGAAGACAACTTCCTCGCACGCAACTCACTGAAGACTGACAAGCAGGCACCACCTGTAAGCCACTCGCGCCACTTATTGCTGCCTTGACGGCAACAAGTTAAGCCGGCCCGTCCGGCCTGTTGAATAGGGCCAAAAGAACAATGTGGCTAACCGGCCCCGGCGAGGTGCGTCGTCGTTGGTGGAGGACGCCGGCGGGAAAGGCGAGGCTAGCTTTTTCATAGCACTATGTAAGGGTTTCCTTGCAGGCCGGCCGGCATGAGGTGCGGTCACCTCGCTGGCCACTTTTCTAGCTTGAAATTTGTGTTCACGTCTCAAAGAAGAAGTGAGCTGTAGGCTGTATATTAGTTATCTCTATCTTGAATTGTACCGTTACTACCGTACTACTCCCTCCGTTCCATATTACTTGACACTAAAATGAATGTACCTAGACTTATTTAGTACTAGATACATCCATCTGAAAGTCAAGCAATATGGAACGGAGGGAGTATTACGGAGGAGAATGCGTATGTGGTGGTAGTTCAGTGGTCCAGAACCAATGGAATCTCGATCTGTAGTTTAAAAGCACTGACGCTCGCACATAGAGTAAATTAGTCTGAAAACGATCACTCTGTTTGTCCCCGTCTTGATCACGTTTGCATAGAGTAATCCGTACTTTGAAGTATTTTTTGCAACGGTGTGTGTATTCTCTAAGCAACATCATCAAAAGCTTCTTAGTTCAGAATACGCACTTCAGTTTTCAACCATCTGCGGTGGATCTTTCTTCTCAAAGGCGTTAATTAGGGAACGTCTTGAGCTTGCTAGCTATTCTTAATGCACTAAAAATGAGCAATCCTATTTGTGCTCGATTAGCTGTTGGAGTTATCGTAAATAACAGTGGCAGTACCACATCTAGCACTAGGCAATTGTTTAACTGAGACTTGATTAGTTCTCACGCATATGCACCCCCGAAGTTCCTCATGTCATCATGCCGTCTCCAACTGGACATTCGCTCTGATCAGGAAGAAGCAACTATACAAGCCATGCTATTTGGAGTGATTGATAGTGGCACCACTGCTAATATTTTATCCGAGACTAGATTAGTTCTCACGCGCGCATATGCGAAGTCCTCATGTCAAGCTCATCCATCACCGCGTCTCCTCCAACTGGACGTTCGCTCTGATCCAGAAGAAGAAGCAACTCGCTGGAGCCGATGGAACCGGAAGATATCCCCTTGGCAAAAGGTGAAACGGATAAGTTTTTTTTTTTGCGAAACGCTCCCATATACGTGCACACTCACCTATATGAACGCACGCACGCACACCCTACCCCTACGAAGTCACCAGAGGCACCTCGCTTTCGACGGGAACGTCGCCTGCCACTCAAACTGAAGAATATTCCGCCTAAATGAGAAACACCAATGTCAAATCTGGATTTAAACTCTGTTGGGCTGGAGGTACAATCACTCTCCTAACCATCCTAGCACATGCAGGTTCTCAACGGATAACAAATCTGGTGCTGCTCTTTTTTCACTTGTGGTTGTAGGATTGTATCTTGACCAGATTAAGCAAGCGGCAGTATTTTATTTTTTTAACTTTAAAGCTGGATTTGAGAAAGGAAGGGAGACTGGATGGGGTTCTCTCTAATCAAATCATCTGTTGTCAGTGCTAGTGGTGTGCCGCCACTCTATCTTTCCCAGGTCCAATTTGATTAAACCGGAACGGAGGGTGAAATTTGACAAAATTAACTCTTTAGCCAAACTTCAACAAAAAATAACATTTTTTTCAAAAAAAATCGAAAACTAACCCTTTTGTGTGGCTCCCGCACCGGGGGCGCCACACGTGAAGGTGCAACGCCCCAGGCTAGTGAGCCACACATCTGCCAGCGTGGTAAGGCGGGTCCCAGCCCGGTTAAGTAGCGCCGGAGCCGGGGCGCCACACATACATGTGCGGCGCCGGCAGCGAGGACGCCACACCTCTCGACATAGATTGGGGCCAGCCCTTGCCCGACCGGCCGCCCTCTTTTCCCTCTCTCTCTTTCCTCCTATGGCCGCGTTATCCAGTCTTTGTGGCCGGAGAAGACCATCATCAAGACGCGGGGCATTGCACATTATCCAGCTCGATCGTCCGTGCATCTGGTTGTATCAGGAAATTAAGGAGCGTCCCGTCGCGTGTGTTCCCTGGGCACGGAGCACGCATCATGGTCATGGCGACGCGAACGGGGGTGCGTGCGAGGCCGCTTTCGTTGCTCCTGCGGCCGGTGAACGGGGGCGTTGCCGCCGCGAACGCGTCGTGCTCGTGCTCGTGCGTCAGGTCCCGCCCGCCGACGGCCGATGGACCCGAACGAACGTGCGTCTTTGGCACCGCAGAAACTCGATCGGGACTTCATCGTGGTGTAGCCAAGCAGACGCGCGGTGCCTAGATGGAGCTGGAACAGTAAGCTGTTCGTGTGCACGTGGACGTGCCCTGTCACTGAACTGACGGTCACATAGATACAGCAAAGCGGGGCGCCGTGGAGCTGGAGCAGTGAAGCTGCAGTCAGTCAGCTCAGCTGGAAACCCTCTGCGCGAGCTGAGCGATCAAATGATGCACCCGGCCATCTTATTTGCCGTCGGCGCCGATCGACGTGGACGCTTGGCCGCCGCGAGCTTTACATATGAATTAAGGAGCACGCACGTACTTACGTTGTGATGGTCCTAAAGTCATAATTCCCAGAGATGATGGCCTGCTGCCGTACGTGTAGCTACAAGTAAAACCAGCATTGATTGTCCAATCAACCTGTCGAAAACCTGTACAGCAATCGAGATTTGAGAGTCGCCACACATACTATTCCCGGAGTAAATTGGCAAGGGCGACAGCTTTGATCGGAACGCAGCAAGTTGCGGCAGCTAAATTGAGCTAGCGACGGTCCGTCCACTCCGACGCCGACGACGGCGGCGAAATAGTCCAGCCGAGACTTTGTCGTCGCAGCAGCGCTCGCGCTTAGATTTCAGCCGAGACTCACGCCGCCCTCGCGCGAGGAAAATTAAGCGGAGCCAGCCACGGATGTCCACCCGATCCTTGGTTCCGTTCCAACGCGCAACGCGATAGTTTGCTTGCGCGCAGGGTCGCGGATTCCTTCCCCGGTTGGCAGGAAAATGACGCGCGCGTGTAAACGTGCGACCCCGCCGCGCACTCTCGTGCCCTCGCCGCGCCGGTTCATGCATGCCCCAGGAACACAATCATTAGCTAGCGAGTAGGGTGTATCCAGGCCGCACGTATGTTCCTGATTTGATCGATCCACCGAGCGGGATCTCGTCGGTAAACGTGCTGTATACCGGTCGGGCAAGGGCTGGCCCCGATCTATGTCGAGAGGTGTGGCGCCCCCGCGGCCGGCGCCGCACATGTATGTGTGGTGCCCCGGCTCCGGCGCTACTTAACCAGGCTAAGACCCGCCTTGCCACGCCGGCAGATGTGTGGCTCTCAGCCTGGGGCGTTGCACCTTCACGTGTGGCGCCCCCGGTGCGGGAGCCACACAAAAGGGTTAGTTTTCGATTTTTTTTCAAAAAAAGGTTATTTTTTGTTAAAGTTTGGCCAAAAGGTTAATTTTGTCAAATTTCACGAACGGAGGGCAGTGGTTGACGCCCTGTCTTTTCCCCTACAAAGAAGCTGGAGTAGCTAGGTATTGCCAGCGGTTGATGATGGCGCCTGGACTATTCGAGGGCATTGGCCCGGAAGATCAGGCGGGGCGCCGTTGGTCATGCTCATGCATGCGCTTCTGCCTCTGCCAATAAACATGTACTTTTTTTTTCGAAACACAGTACAACACAGACGCTCATATACACGCGTATACACTCACCCCTATGAACGCGCACACGCACATCCTACCCGTATGAGCACCTCCGAGAGACTGAGCCGGCGGATCAGGTCTTGAGATCGACGAAGTCACCACAGGCGCCTCGCTGTCAACGGGAACGTCGCCTCCCACTGAAAAATATTCCGCCTAAATGAGAAACACCAGCGTCAAACCTGGGGTTTGAACTCTGTTGGGCTGGGGGTACAACCACCCTCCTAACCATCTTACCACAGGCAAGTTCTCAATAAACATGTACTCCTTCCCTCCATATGCATTGCATGGTACTTTGTTTTATGTGATTTAAGCTTCAGCCGTTCAGCGGTGGTATTATCAAAACTTTAATATCAAAATACATCTAATTAAGATGTCGTGACATAAAACGTGAATTCCATTGGTACATTGAAGGCAATTCACGGCGTTTAGAGATGAAATTAGTTGACTTTCTAGTGAATGAGTACCGACACTTACCATTGAAGTAGAATATGTTGTATCACAAATTAGTGAGCCCCCAAAGTGTCATAGCTGATGTTGATCTTCGGGATCGGAGCCATGAGACATTTTTATATCTAAGTTACAACTGTGATGATGACGAATCACATTTTGGGGAGGGGGATGTTAGTATGTTACTGATTTAAACATATGGGGTACAAATTATGTCACGTGGCTCTAAAAGTAACAATTAAATATGGCGACCAAGGGCTATATTGAGTGCAACCCATGGAAAAGAAAAGTTATTCTCCTGAGTCGGCCGATTTCATCGGTTGGTCTTCTCCTCAACAATGCTTCGGTTGAAGTCAAATCTCCCCTCAATTATGGTTTGTCTATCGGGAAAAGTCGTCTTATCTGTCTCTCCTATTTATGCCCCTATCCTATATATGGTAATGGTAGACAAGGATATTGGAGCAAGGTGGGTGAATAGTGTATTTTCATATGTATTTTGGACTAAGGTGGGTGTTCTCATATGTATATTTTGGTTATGGCGTACATGTTGTTGGGAATCTCTTGGTGGGTCGTGGTCCACCCTTCCACCCCTAGATCTGTTGTTGGAATATGTTGGGATTGTTGTTTTAACATGTTGCAAACGTTTTTATGTTTTGTTGCATATACATGGGAGAAATACGATAATGAATTTGTGCTTATGGTTGGAACTGTTTATTCACACTGCAACGTTTTGCATTGTAGTAGTTTATCTATTTCGTATGTTGCGATGAAATTACACCATGATTTTTTGAAACTAATGGAGATATACACGGCAAAAATTATTTGCTGCATTAAAGTGTTTGTAGGTTTGCAATTTTTCTGATTGACCACGCGAAAATAATGATGCGGAAATTTGCATACTTGACTGTTATGCATTGGGGCCTTTTGTGTTGTGACGATGGGAAGTACAGCAACCAACATATCAAATTGGACAGTGGGAGAGGAAATCCATCCAGCGTTGCCTCCGCCTGGCGAGGGTTCTATGCCAAATTGTTGGCATTGTTCTCCGAAAAATCATCATGTAATTTCTAGGGCCGGTAAAAACAAATGTAATTTATACCAAACTTTATTACTTCCGTAGAACTTAGTGTTAAATCTATAGTCTTAACAAATATATATACCCTTTTTTTAGTTCGCATAGTTAGCCACATAACAGAGTTTGTAAACATTAGTTGTGTTAGAATGTTGTATGTGTATTAATGTATACAAATTGAAATAATTGTGATAAATTTAGATTTTAATTTGCAACAAAAGTTTCCTGCATAATTGTTTTGGCGATTGCATAAATTATATAGTGCAAATGATGGCAAATAAATTCTAAAGAATATGGTCTAACAAATATCTCACTGGTGGTTTTGGTGTATGATTAGGCAAACAGATATATTTCTAGAAACTTCTAGGGTATAAAGTGAATCATTGACGACGATTGTTTACCGACTTTTACGTGTTCTAATGTATCTTTCAAGTTACCATAGATTTATTAATAATTAACAGTGTTTGCATGATCCATACTTCGTATTGATATATAGCATGCGCTCCATTTGATTATGAATATAAAAATATCATGAATACTACTACTTTTGCTTACATTCAAGTTGATTGTTTATATGCTCACATGCAATGCATTTGGTATCTTATCGCTTATACATGTGCGTTTTCTACTACGAGATAAATGGTTGTCTAGTGGAATGAACATGTAAACATGGATAAGGTAGATTTCCGTATAACATGTTGGACTCCCTCGGATAAAGACTAGCGATATTAACAAACTCTCCACCACAAATTTTAGTCCAGTTTGTTCTTGCATATGTCGGACACTATCCATCTGTGATGTGGAGTTGCTCCTTCAAACTCAGTGATTTATTTTTTGTATTTGGGTTCCTCTCTCTCTCTCTCTCACTTTCTCTCCCTCGGTAGTCATTTGCAACATTGCAACGCCAACACAAACGTTGGTCTTCATCAACCCTACTGCATGTTGAAAGTACAATTGTACATCGCGTCCTCTTGAAATTACCGTATAAGTTTTTGCTAACTAGCAGTTGGCACCTCACGTCCTCTTTAAATTACCATATAAGTTTTTGCTGCAATTGTGCAATCAGCATTACAATTTATTTGCCGCTTGATAAGTCTTAAAATAACTTACTTCGGACACTAGCCATATGTAGCAATCGCTTCTCTCAGGTGGAATGGTAAACCTTTGGTTCCGAAGTCTAGAGCTCTACTCTTGGGTATAACAAGGAACTGAGACATCGATCAAGGTTATTTTTTGCTATCTTATGTTATTTGATCTCTTATTTTCTACGTTTTCTTCTGGGTATGAATTGTGCGGTTGTACTTTATTGTCTTGCTTGCTTCAGCGCGACAAAGTAGGATCTGATTCTAAGACCTTCCTTTGTCTAGTTTTGAGGCAATCCGATCTTTGTGTACATGTGATGGTAAGTATTACTCCGTATATTTTGGTGCTTCATCTTTCATAATCTCGCTGGGATACAAGATCCAGTCCATTAGATCTACATTCCATATGTTTACTTGATGTTGAGGATCCACCAACAAAAGTAATATTGTGTTACATGCTTTTACAGCTCCAGTCAAAACTTGCCTACAAAACAGGGAAATGCAAGGTTTGTTTTTCATTATGGTAAATACAATATACGTTTGTTATGAAAATCAATGTATGTATGTTGTCTCATTTTCTTGTATTTGTCTCTGCTATGATATAATTGCTTAATCTCTTTCTCTGTACAATACCATATCCACTTCATATATATCATTGCTAATTTCGCAGCAACGCGTGGGGTATCATCTAGTTTACCGAATGCACCACAACGTGCTGCACCCACAAGCAAAAATATTCCGTACCGAGCGTGGGCGCTCCTATATGGCGCTTATATTGCGGCTAATTCCTTTCTCTTTGATTTTTTATAAAGTTTTTTTCCTTTTTCTATTTTTGCCTTTTGAAAATCTGATTTTTTTATTAATCTAAATAATTTTAAAAATTATTTTCATATTTTGAAAATTTCTAGTTTATAATATTTTTAAATTTAAACATATTTGAGTTTTAACATTTTTTGAATCTGAACATTTTTTTGAATCTAAACTTTATTTGAATTTGAACATTTTTCAAATCTAATATTTTTTGAAACTGAATATTTTCAAATTCTGAATATATTTTCTAATTTTGGTCTTATCCAGTTATGAACATTTTTTAAATCTAAATGGTTTTTGAGTTTTTTTTCCAAATTGAATATTTTTTAATCTGAACATTTTTAATTCTGATAATATTTTTAATCCGAATATTGTTCAAAATCATACAAGTAAGAAAAAATAGAAAAAGAAAATAAAAAAGCAAACAAAGAAGAAAACAAAAACGAAAAAACGCCAGATGGGTCGGCCCATCAGCGGCTCCCTTCAGGCGGCGCGAGGCTACCGTGTTGTTGTTTTTTTTCGAGAAAACTTCCAATCTATTCGTGACCTGTTAAGACAATACAAAGAGTGCAAGAAGTAACAAAAATTACATCCAGATCCATAGACCACCCACTACAACAAAGTAGGCCTGTAGAGACGTCTATCATAATGGTTGTAGACGCTATATTTCATCTCTACAACATTGTAAAGTCACTCCCATAAAACGTCTCTCGAGCGTCTTCTTATCCATCGTCACAAAGAACGTAGGGACGCTTTGACCGACGTGTCAATAAGAAGATGAGACGCCCGTATTGCATCTCTACAATAATAGAGACGCTCTGTGATATGGATAGTATGACGTCTCAACCATTGGTAGTAATGCTCTCCATTACGTCTTAAATAAACGTGGACGTGCATCAGACTAGTGACGTCAGATTCAATTTTTTCATTATAAATATTTTTGGTGGATGATCAATGGTGATTATGCTTTATCATCACGTAAGCTAATGTATACGAATGATGAAACATTAATACACAAAGTGGTATCATCTATCTTATATATAGATGACAGAAACAAAACCACATAGAATTATATTATAAGATAAAAAGAAGTTAACAGGTACAAGCATCCACAAGGTGCGAACACACTTAGAAAAATCATACAAATTTACATCCACTTTCAGGTTTTTCTGCCTCTACTAAATAGTACAAACTATATCAGAACATTCAACATTCAGAAGTCAAATATCTTCACGTCCAACACATTTGTAGATGTCATTTGTTTTCATCCAACAACCTGCAAGCATATTAATAAAATGTAGATATTAGTTAATCGGACGTATGTCCACTGGACAAAATTTAACACACAAACTTCAAATAATTTAATCCGTGACTAATTGCAGTTACATATGTTCGAAAAGAAAGTAAAACTATGTGAGATATTACTTACACAATTTGTCTGTTGTCAGATGCATTTTTCTGGTTGATATGTACTCCTTGTTGCACATCACAAAATGAATGTAGTTTGTGCATCTAACAGATATAACCGGGTATTAGTCAGATGCAAGGAAGGTTTGGTACTTTGGATCAATACTATTTGGCAGAATTTCGAATTAGACAAATTGAAGGACGCAGTAAGTCATCAACAACCTACGATCATGCATTAACAATAGGATTATTCCCGACTGTTTACCTGAATCCAGTTTGTAGCGCAATACAAGAAAAACATTCAGATGTCAGAAATAACTCATGACTAATTAAAGGATATTATATAAGAGACCACGGTCAAAATAGTATGTACTTTGTACATGTGGACAACATTAGTGACATCCTCCAAGAAATTTACTTCAAAGTGCCCCAGAGTTTCGATGTTTCTGCAAAATAAAATAAAAGAGCAACTCAATCCATTGGTGACAAAGTTAACTATATTATCTTCAACATCTGAATCAACAATGCACGTATAATGTAAATAATTTTCACAGCATCGCATACACTTTGCTGCTATATAGGAGGATACTTCTTAAACTTAAATATGTCATATGTTTTCCGTGCATCTTCACTTTATTGTAGATGTTCATCAACTTCTTGTTCTGCAAAATAAGTGAACTGAAAAGTAAGTAACTTAATAAGATGACTAAATACAGGGATGAAAAATTCACAAGCTGGTCAATTTATCATTGACAACGAGA
This sequence comes from Poa pratensis, assembly GCA_947311845.1. Taxonomy (NCBI): domain Eukaryota; kingdom Viridiplantae; phylum Streptophyta; class Magnoliopsida; order Poales; family Poaceae; genus Poa; species Poa pratensis. The sequence goes on along the minus strand of CAMZMU010000060.1, from coordinate 34,648,011 downwards.
TCTACAAATGAATTGGGAGAAAATTGACTGTGCACGTGCTCCAAATGCTAGATAGGAGGTTAGGGAAAATGAGTACTAACATTTCAGCTTCTACTGAAAAGTTCGTGCCTTGACTGTGGACGTGCTCCACACGTGACCAGTCTATCCAGATTTTATTTTGGTTTCTGCTATAATAACTAGTGCAATTGAAGCTATGTATTGGATACAAATACTGCTTCCAGGTTTCTGGTCTGTTTGGTACTGAAACAGCATGCAAGTGACGGAGCTAGCAGTAGCGGTTAGTGATGTCAAAGCTCAAAAGATTTCACCTTATTGGCTGATTGCAGAAGACTTGAAAATAATATGTCCATTTCTGCCTGCAACAGCCAACCACAACCTGTATTGGGCATTGACCTCTACCGAAGGAAACAATTACTCTGCCAAGGCTTGTTACTAACATACCTGGAGCCTTTGTAAGTCATGCGCGCACACCATGCCGGCCGGCGCAGGAAGGACGTGGCTTGTGGAAGGTGGGCAGCCTCATCATGGTGTTTGGTCGTGGAAGCACGGCATCGAGGTCTGTTGTTTTTGTATGTGCTGAATATGTGTATGAGTAGGACTATAATTGGACTTGTAATTAGAGCAAGGTTTAGGTGTTTGATTCGAACATGTGTAACCTGGCCTGATATATAAAGGCACCAGGGGTAGCCCAAATAGACGTGAGACTAAAGTTAGGTTAGACATAAGATCATTCGAGGACGGGCGACGCCCGTGGCAGGGCGGCCGGACTGATGTGACGTGTGTGATCTGATATGTCTGTATACCGTGGCGGGCTTGTCGTCGACGGTACTATGTTGAATAGTACGATGGGGAGGAACGCTCGTAAGCATGCCCCGCAGACGTAGGCGTTGATCGCTGAACTACGTTACCAAATCTCGGTGTCGATTTCTGTGATTGCTTGTGCTCGTATGATCGATTAGACGTCTCGGATTTGTAACAAGTGGTATCAGGGTTGCTGAAGATTGATTAGAGGAACGACAAAGGCCAACTGCGGATAATCACGGTGCACACGCTGATCGCGAATTCTTCGGGCGGTCATCGGAGATCGTCATCAAAAAAAAAAAACTGTGAACAGTGCGCGCGAATATTGGACGACGTGGACATGTCTCGACCGTCCATCGCCTCGATCCAACGGACGAAAATCACCAGCGACGTGGACGCGCTGAGAAGCCCTGAATCCTTCCATCTTTTATATATAGGGCACGGGGATTTCTTCCAATCGCGCGAAGACACGTCACCTCCAGCGCCCCCTTTTGCAAAAAAACACCCGCAAAGGATTAACACGCGATTTTTGGAAACGTCAGGGATCTCCGTGTAAAAACGCCAACACAACGCAGCCTCCCTCTTCCTCCCCCCCCCGCGAGCCCGCGCTCGGCGGCGCATCAGCAATCAGAACCGGCATGTGCTGAAGATTGGATCCGATCGGGAGTCACGGCAAGTTGCGCCGCATCGAGACATGCGCGGCGTGTTCGAGGATGACTCTGAAACATCGGAGCAAGCAAGCAGACTGGTCTCGGCGAGATCGGTTACATGAAGCAGCAGGGGTGTTCGGCTAGATCGATCTTAGATTGATCGATTGGAGGCGGCAGCGGCACAGGCGAGGCTTACCTAAAGACAGCGGCAAGATCAGATCGATCAGGCGTGTGGCTGTGGTCCGTGTGGGCTAAAGAGGCTCATGAGAGCGGACGTGACGCAGGCGCACACGCTGGATGTTTTGCCTTGCCTGAGGTGATCTGAGAGATGCTAGTGCTGTTGCTGCGCAGGTTGAACAAAAGCTGCATCGTACATGCATGGCACGTGAGTTTGGTTAAGGAAAAGGAGCATCATGTATCGTGGCTGATTGCCATCGTTGGAGAAAAGAAAAATAAAAGATTGATCGCTTTGGATTGTAAGTGAGGGAGAGGATGGTGCATGGCTGTTTCTAGCATGTAATTCTTTGCTATGTGCATCCGGAAGGCACCAAGGATATTCTTTCGGAGATTTCTTTGCTTGGTATACTGTTTGTGTACGGGATGGCTGTGGCAGATACAAGACGTGAAGCCATAAGTCGGGAATGGACTGAAGCGGCGAGGACGTGCACATAAGGCTCGGATAGCCTGGAGTGCGACGTGGAGGGATCATGTTTCTACAAGGCGTCGAAGCAATGCACGGAGTGCTGGCTGATACGGCGCAAGGTGGAGCATGGTTGCAGTCGGATATGTTCGACTGGGTTTGGACTGACAGTCTGACGGATCGACGTTAGGTCAGTCGTAAAGAAGAAGCCAGCGAGATCAGCAACGACGACGCAGGAGCATGATGCTGATGATGTGTCTGAACTTCTGTGGCATGAAAACACGTGGCGCATACCCGAGGGTTTGCGTGCTTCAACATGCGGCGCGAGGATGACTCAAGATGGTGCACACTGGAGATTTTGGAGTCGAAGGGCCCGAGGTAGGCTAGCTAGCTACATGTCATGTTGAAGATGGAGATGGTTTCTGACGAGAAGATTCCACTCAGGCTGATGGAGACAGGCTACGGCGTAAGCATGCAGAGAGTCGAAGCCTAATTCAGCGGAAAAGCGAGGGAGTCGTTGTTCGGACTGACGTGTAGGGGTTCGAAGCATATGTGACCTCGGCATCGGTCTGGAAGACCGGTGTTATCTACAGAGGGGCTCGAGATGATGTGGGTCTGCAGGCCCAAAAGACTCAGAGCGATTATAGATGAACACATCCGGACCATGACACTGATGGTTTCTTGTCAACCAAGTGTGGAGGTGAGCAGTGTTGGCGAGTAACAGGTTCATGTTGGTAACAGTCTATCGAGACCGGGAGATGGACGATGTTAATCAAGGATTATCTGCGAAAGTGGTGGATGAGACAACTGTGAAATTGACTAAAGATGACTTAAAGCAATGGCGAAATTTCTTCAAGTTTTACACATGCGAGGATGATGAGTTCAGCTTATTCGTGACACCTAATGTGTGAGTTGTTCACTTTCACATAGATCAAGGATCGACGTGTGATGGCGGTGGATGAATACTCCGAGAATTGGGAGCACATAACAAGAGCGTTAAGAACTTAATCTTCGTGGGAGAGTTTACTGTGATGAAATAAGGAAGGGACTACAGTTGCAGGTAGAGTCATATGAGAAGTCAATGGAGTAGCAGCGGAGCTCATGGCTAATGGTTCAAGTCCAGGTACACTGAGGTTCAGGCATGACGTCTACAAGATGGCGAAAGACATATTCATCAAGGTGGAGTGTTGTTTTTGGTATGTGCCGAATATGTGTACGAGTAGGGCTACAATTGGACTTGTAATTAGAGGAAAGTTTAGGTGTTTGATTCGAACACGTGTAACCTGGTCTGATATAAAAGGCATCAAGGGTAGCCAAATAGACGTGAGACGAAAGCTACGTTAGATATAAGATCTATTCGAGGACGGGCGGCGCCCGTGGCAGGGGCGGCCGGACCGACGTGGCGTGTGTGATCTGATATGTCTGTATACCGTGGCGGGCTTGTCGTCGACGGTAGTATGTTGAATAGTACGATGGGGATGAGCGCCCGTAAGCATGCCCCGCAGATGTAGGCGTTGATCGCTGAACTGCGTTACCAAATCTCGGTGTCGATTTCTGTGATTGCTTGTCATCGTATGATCGATTAGGCGCCTCGGATTTGTTACAAGGTCAGCGTCGGCCGGAGGTGTGAATCTGGCTGCAGATCGGAGACGACGGGAAATCAGAGCTGCGGTTTCTAGGTTCACGAAGACCTGGCGGCGATTGAGTGAGAGGGTCTGGATGAATTGTTTTCTAAGGGTTCCAAATGGAGTAAATAGCATTGTGCGGTCACACAACTCGTCGCTCGTGTGCACTTAAGACTGTTCATAGTTGGAAGTAACATATAGTGGTATCATGCACATGATACTAGTTTATGTTACTAGCTTCATATTGCATAGTAACATATGTGTAGTATCATATATTGTGCATTTATTAGATTTGTATACTCATTGTGCATTGGAATGCGTTATGTTACAGTATCTACCTATGATACCACAATCTCCTCTCTCATCATTAATTATAGTGCCACGTCAACATTTTGCATGCATGGAATGCATGATACCACCTATGATACCCCACTATAGGTAGTCTAAGTCACACTTCTGGAAAACAGATTTTTTTTTGTCGCACAACTGAACATGTGGGTGTATTTTGGTAAAAAAAACCGGACACGTCATCCAATTTTGGACCAAAATGCACCCACATGTTCAGTTGCGTGACAAAAAAAACCTGTTTTCCAGAAATGTGACTTTAGTGCACACGAGCGACGAGTTGTGTGACCGCCAGTACTATTTACTCTTCTAAATGGGCTGGGTCATAAACATTTAGACGTTCCCTAAAGCGTCACATGAAACGTCCCAATTTCAGTAAAAAAAAGAGGAAATGATTATACTAGCGATTAGATTTTCATCGAACGTGCTACTTTTGAGACGACATGACCAACGTCGATTCTTCACATATAGACGTGATACGATACAAGATGTCCCTATGTGACTGGTTTGTTGTAGTGACCTAGCGGCGACTACAGGCACATGAGTGAGTCAAAGACGCGCCGCGGTCTTCGCCCCTCTTTCACCGGAGCCGGACAAACCTTATTGCAGTAGGTTGTTGAAAAAATCGCCGTGCTAAGGCCCCACGGGACCAGTGCAGCAGCCGTCACCGATTAAAAGAAGCGTAGATTGGAAGGATCCAACATGTACACACATGAACGAAGACTAGTTCCAACCCGATCTGCCATATACAAACACCGACCAAATCTCACGAGATTCGTCGGAGACACACCTCCACACGCCCTCCGACGACGCTAGATGTACCGACAAAACGGGGGCTGGGCGGAATATAGTTGTCGCCTCGTCTTCTGGAATCGGACACAAACCCTAACAAAATACGGGAAAATATAAAAGACGGAGCCCTCTCACCGATAAGGATCAGGATTCATCGTGTCTCCATAACACTAAGGCCACGAGAGACCATACAGATCGCTGGCAGCGCCAGCGGAAGGCTGGAGCCCTAACCGCCTCTCACGCGAAGAGGCGTGATGTAAGTCAGAGGTAGTAATTGACAGTCTTAGTCTACCGTGCAGCTAATTAGGGACATATATGGTTTGCCCCGAGATTGATTCTGCAAAATTCTCTAGGCTGCCACGCTAGAACAGATAAGCGCACTGGGATTTAGGTGCCGATAATACGTGTGCTAATAGAAAGCACACGTAATTCTCAAAAAAAAAAAAAAAAATACTCCCTTCGATCCGTAAAAATTGACATGAGCTGTTGTAGACATTTGTTCCAAGCTAGTGTAATTTTCACGACATATTGGAGCGGAGTAGTAAAATGTATGCACGTGAACTGGGCTTTACAGGCCCATTCCGGCCTACTATGCCTCATATTACGTAGTAGTACTTACTACCAATTATAGCCCGTCGTGGCTTGGAACTTAAGCTAATGTTTTAAGCCCAATTGCACCAGCTCTTTCAAACGCTAACGCAGCTCGTAGGAAGCAGAAGCACGTTGCCTAAAAAAAAAACTCGTAGGATGCGAAATCCAATATTGCATCGCCTTCTTCCGCCCGAAAGGGCAAAGCACGAGGGACATCTGGAGCTCTTCTGGACAAAGCAAGAAACAGGATCACGATGATTACTTGGAGCTAAACGTGCAAGCCTCTCAAATCTCCCTCTCCTGCCGGTCCCGCCAGTGCAGTCCGGAGTCTAGCGAGCACCAGGGCGGATCGCGGGGGGGGGGGGGGGGGGGTATACGTATATGTATTGACTAGTTTTGGGCTCATTACAGGGGGTATACGTATTGGTATACGTATTGACTAGTTTTGGGCTCATTACAGGCCTAAGTGCCGAAAAATACTTGACCAGGAGAAGCACCGGAAGTAGTAGAAGCACCAGGAGAAGCTGAAGCACCGGGAGAAGAACCACCGCTATGTAACGGTGTGATGCGAGGAGAACCCGTCGAGGAACTAGGAGAAGCAGAAGGATCAATGTGTGGGTTCTCCGACGAGCATCCCGTTTCCTACATGTTTGAGCAAGAGTTAGCAACTGCGAGGCAAAGGAAAGCAGTAACCAGTGGTACTTTTGTAGTAGGAGAGAGCGAACACGTCCCTCGATGGCATCCGTGGAGTCGTACCCGGCTCCGGAGGCTCGTCCATAGGAGGGGCTACCCGCACTCCAGTGGTGAAAAAGTTCAGCACCGACTGCAAGATAGTTTAGATGTCAGGTGTTGCAAAAATAAATATTCAAATTAGGGAAGTGGGACTTGTCATATTTGACAAAAGTAAAGGTTAAAACTTACAGCTCGGAACAACTTTTGATACTCGGTCCAAGGCTTATTCATCTCCTCCCACTTGGCAAAGGCCACCTCATACTCCGCATGAGCGGCAGCGTAGGCTTCCTCAAAATCGGGCTACAATTTCGAAAAGAATGAATCTCGTCAACTTAGCCATGCAAGAACGAATGTCGGAAAGAGGATGCAAAAAAACTTACATCGATGGGAGTGGATCGACGAGGCGGGATCAGTGGGCTGTTGTCAGGGAGAGTAGCTTTTGCCTGCGTGAAGGTCATGGCAGGCCTAACCACCTTATTAAGAGTGCGATTACGGCCATGCGGCCTTCCGTGCCCCGAGAGGACCACCACCCTGCATCGCGAAAAGAATTGTTATTCATACCAAGTAGAAACATGCGGTGAAAATAAATGCACTTTGTTCCATGTATATATATATACCGACCTCTCGTCGACCTCCTCGCTCAAGGGGTCATCCACCTCCGGGTAAAAACCCTAGAACGTCGTGCAATAGCTGTCCACGGCCTCCTCGGTTCTGCCGTAGTACTCAGGAACCGGTGGCTGAGGCTTCGATGGATCGGGCTTCTTTTCCCTCATCTTCTTCCACGCACCGATATGGGAGCTTACCGTCCTAGTATCGGCGTCCTGCATCACGAAAAGAAATGTTATTCATACCAAGTAGAAACATGCGGTAAAAATAAATGCACGTCGTTCCATGTATATATATACCATCTTATCCTTAAAGAGGAAGTGGTTGCGGTTTCCCGCACTGTGTGTTCCCTCGGAGCCTCGGTTTGCCTTGTTCCGCTGGCTCACGGCGCCGAAATCCGCGTCTTCCCCGACCCACCTCCTAACCAACGCATCCCATGCGTCTTCTTTGCCGTCGGCCCAGTCGGGCATAACCTGAAAATGCAATTCAAGAAGAGCTAAATGCAATGGCAACTTAGCAGCAATATAGAATTCCATTGACAATTTACTTACCGAAATGTACTCCTCCTTTGTCATCTCCGCTGCATTCTTGGCATTATCCGCCTTCTTGGCCCTCTTGCCCGTCTTCTCATATGTAAAGTCATTGGCGGATGTAAACTTTTGGTTGTAGAATTGCTGCCGTGTCAACTTCACACAATGAGCATGCAAAGTGCTATCCGCAGCTTGCTGGTCCAGCACACGATAAAACCGCTTCAACCATGCATAAAAAAATTGTGAGTCATGAGTTATCACGGTGGGGTCATTAATTATGAACGGAATTCAAAAAATATGTGTTACCCAAAAAGTGGTGATCACGGCGTGAGCAGCTGTCTCGAACGGTGGGGACGACGCAGCCTCATAGTCCGCCCATTTCGTGGCTAACTTCAGCTCGTCGTCGGGCCCTGTAGTGTACAAGCCTGGCCAATATCTCCTAATCAGAGCTCCAAGCAAGCTCCCAGGAGTGCGTGGAATCTTAGGGCATGTCCATGTCCATGAACTGCACAATAAGCAAACATTAGTACATATGCCAAATTGTTATGACCAACATGAAATTTCATGTTCAAAATTAGAAAACTAGTACACTTACTCAACGCCATGAGGCTCAATGAGGGTTTTCGCCTCCTCGGTCTTAGGCCAGTATTTTTCCTCGGGGACTCCTGCTTCGCCACGACTCTTCTTCCGCTTTGGCGCCGCCTCCACCTCGTCCTCCACCTCCAGCTCCAGCTCCATCTGGTTCTGGGAAGCCACGTCGCCTGAAGCGGAGGGCAACTCGGAATCCACGTCGCCAGAAGCGGTGGGTGGGTGCTCCACGTCTCCTCCACCTCGTACTCCACCTCGCCCTCCACCTCGTCCTCCACCTTGCCGTCCACCTCGTCCTCCACCTCGTCCTCCACCTCGTCCTACTCGTGCACCCTCATCCGCGGTATAACGCGAGGTGGTAGGTCGTCCACTCCGTGTAAGGTTAGACTTCTGTGCCTTCAGCGTACTAAGCAAGGTAGCTGCGCTTTCCTTGCCCTGACTCATATTGTTCAATCAACTGCATTGAGAAACGATAAATATTAGCACACAAGTATGACAACATTAATATTAAAGCAATATAAGACGGTCAGATCAACATGACAATGTCCCAATGCAAACCAACAGCAAATATGTACATCCCTTTTTTCCTTTTTCTTTTCAGATACATTAACTCTATTTATATTATTACTATATCTACAGTCAAGGATTTCACAATACACATATTCTTATTCAAGTTTTACTAATAAGCATTACTACGGCAGATGCTTAGAAGTAAATACTCAGATGTGGATTATGTGGTAAACATATAATTACACATATCCTCAGCCCCTTATGATACACCATAAATAGTGGCATTTGCAGTCTAATTTATGTTGGGTAGTCTATTTTGTTTTATTTCCAGCAAGGCACGGGTATTTACTATTTAGTCAGTAACCAAAAAGGATATGTACATCAATATATGTACTGTGTATATGAAGAAGTTAATACATGCATAATAATATCAGGGGTTTGCCCCTCGTAGATACATTTGTAGCTGCTAGTGTAAACACCTTTTGCTTTCGGATAAAAAATGAATATGTTTGTATCAGGCAGATCAATGCTTTCCATCTTATATATAGCTAGAGTGGAACACTAATAAAGCTCCCAACAAACATTGTGTATGTTGTTAATCTCTACTAGGAGCCTATTGCACGATATATCACAGTCACAACTAGTAACTATATAATAAAAATACATATACATTGTAAAAAAAAAAAGAGGACTACCTTCTCTGTTGTGAGGAGGTTGCCGGCGAGCAGTAGGTCAGCCGGAGGTGCAGGTCACGGGAGAGTAGGTCGTGAGCAGCAGGGTCAGCCAGCGCTGGAGGGGAGAGGTTGGCGGATGGGGGGGTTGGCGGGCGGCGAGTGGCGAGCGGGGCTAGGGTTTGGGACGGCTAAAGATGGGTGGGTGGCGCTAGGGCTAGGAGCGGCCGGAGAGGGGCGGCACTAGGGCGAGGGGCGGTCGGAGAGGGTCAGAGGGCAAGGGGCGGCGCTAAGGCAAGGAGCGGCCGGAGAGGTTGCAGGGCTAGGGTGTGGGACGGCGAGGGACGGGGTCGGGCAGAGAACGGCGAGATGGGTGGAGTGCGGCGAGGGGCGGGGTCGGGTGGAGAGGGCGAGCGGCGAGGGACGGCCGGAGAGGGCGAACGGCGGCGCTGGTTGATTTGTGTAACATCCCAGGATTTAGAGTCCCAAATTAGAGTGGACACACAAGCGTGCATTGCATTCATGCATCAGAAAATCCGAAGAATTTTCGCGCAAATAATTTTAAAACACAAAGTGATTGAAGTTTCACTTGAGTTGGTGGAATTGAAGTAGATCATCAACTTGAGCGTTACAAACTTTGAGATGATCTTGGCTTAAAACCTATTTTTGGGCAGAGAGGTACTCGATAAAATTGTTAAACCCAGTGGGAATATATCTTGTTACATCAAAACATTACCTCAGGAGTGTAACATAAATCTTGTCATTCTTAGGTATCATCTCATCATCTTGTCTAACCTTATATGTTAGACATATCTCTAGTAGATGGAAATCATTCTAGTCTTAAAGACAAATTGAATTACCTAAAATCTTAACAAAGATCTTTTCATCTTATCTAGTGAATCTTAACTTCTTATCTCCTAATCTTCTTGAAGTTATTCAACCTGGGAAGCATCTCAAGAAAAGAGGTAAAGCAACAAGAAGGTGTTGAAGAAGGATTTTCAGGATGGCATAGAAGTATTATGCCACATCAGCATTGAGAATTTGGAAACTCTTCTATCATATTCCGTTCTTAACAATCTCTCAAGAAATAGTGTGATATTCCAATGTTTGTGTTATATAGAAGTAGTTGGGTGACAAGCTTTGCAACCTTGTTAACAAATCACTTCTGTATTCCCAAACAATTGAGTGTCATATACAAATACACAGAAGGTCAGATAATATAGTACATCTTAGGCACTTGTATATGAAATGTAATTTGGTGACAGGACGGATCGTCTTGTTAACAAATTCTTATTATATGCATGAGGCAAATTGAGATGTCATAAAACACATATACATTCTTCTATCACCAATTAAAGAAATCACATGAGTTACTTCACAAATTCATGTGAGTGTGGACATGTCTCATAGGAGAGGAGTTCACAAGTTCATCATGTGACCAAGACCATTTGGCTTATTCAAGATTCATTCTCAAGAGGAGATAAATCTGGACATGTGGTAAATGGAACCACATTGACTACTTAGTCAGCAATTGTTTTAGCAACTTGCTTCCACAGAAACAAGATCATCTATTTTATTCAAAGGAGTATATCATCCTTTTGATCATCAGAATGAGCTATGGAATTAAGCAAGATTCTGTCCTCATCATTTTACCCATTTATCTACTATAAGACCTGACTCAGGCAGGATATCTTCTCTTGTGCATCCACAGACAATTGATCATGTTTTCACATGATTTAATTGTCAGGTATCACAAGCCAAAGCCACTAGGGCCATATTTTGTGCTTGGCATGAATTTGAATTGAAACCTGTGTATACTCTTTGTAGTCACCACAGTAAGCAAATCATGTTATATTGCTGGACAACAATTTGATGTTGTCCAGGAATCAATAAGGCACTCAGAACAAGTTTGAATATTTATCTGGAGCTGAAGACAAGGAAGAAACTATCCTTAGCATTTGAAAATAATATAAAACCACAAATAAAAAGCATAACAAAATAAATCAATTGTTATAAAAGTACACAATAAGAACAGAGGCCATAAACTATAAATTTTTATTAAAAAGAGATAATTCCAAATATGTTCAAATTTACTTTAAGTGGTTAACGAATTTAAAAACACAAAAGATTTATAATCCAAGTTTAAAAGAAACTTGTTGTTGAAATTCTACACATCTTGTAAAAAGGAAATAAATTTAAATATACAAAAATTCATTCCAAATATGGAATGAATTTAAAATACATCAAATATTAAAATTTATAAGTTGAAATCATAAATATAATGTAACCCTACACAACCAGGGGCTTTTCTGTAATTAAAATCATCACAAACAAGTCCTCAAATCATTTAAAACAGGAGCCAGGGGCCTGTTTACATGTTTCTGTAATTTCCTGGAAACCTAGGGGGTTTTCTGCAAAAACTTCTTTTCCCTTTTCTTCTTCCTCCTCGCGCCAGAAGGACGAGGCCGACGCCGCGCTGCCACCTCCTCCCTGCCTGCTTGCTCGCGCGGATAAGAAGGAGAAGACGTCCCCATCTCGCTCTCCATCGCCTCAGTCCTCTCTCTCTTTCTCTCTCCCAGTAAGTCGACGGGAAGCGAAACCCTAGTTCGTCGGGCCGCCGCCGTGCGCCGTCAACTCCGGCCATGCCGTGCTGCCCTGAGAAGCTCTGGAGGTTCGCCTGGACGCCCTCAAGCTCCTCGTTGAGCCGTGCGTGCTGGGAGGATCAAAGGAGGGAGAATCTCGCCGTCTTCCTCAAGTCCGACCGCCGGTCGTCGAGGACGAGTTCGTCGTCGTCAAGCATCCCGTGCCGTTCCGAGCCCTCCTCTGTGCTCGTGGTGAGCTTATCTATCTTCCCATGCCTTCAATTCGTTCGATTGCTTCAGGAACTTGTCGTCGCAACGTGTGCCATGTCCGGCTGCCGCGGTTGCGAGTCGCCGGAGCTACTCCGGTGACCATTTGGTCCAAGAGCCGCCACATAATGGTTCGCCTCAACCTCCTCTAGCCAACCCAGGATCCCATTCATCCCAATTTCGCTCGCAAGTGCCGAATTTGAGCTCGGGTGGGATGAACTCCATTGCTGACGTCAGCATGACGTCAGCGGACCAATCAGAAGTTTTCTTGAATTTCTTTTAAAAAAATAAATAGGAATATGACATGTGGGACCAGTTGTCAGATTTTTAATCATTTCCTAAAATGTTTTCTGTAATTATTAAAACTATGACAAGTGGGACCAACTCATTTTAAATATTCCAAAAATAATTTAAATTGCTTAAACTTTGAAAATTGATAACTAATTCATACTAAATCATAAAAATACAAATAATACCTCAAAATATGCACAAAAATAAATCTATAGATTTGTATCAATGAAATTTGTGTTTGAATAAATTTGAATTTATAAAAATGAAATAACTATTTACTTATTCTTTTAATTATGAAGATAAATAAAAATGCTAATTGGAATGTATTTTAACTCAATTCAAAAATGCTTCACATGCTTACTTTTAAATTCTAAAATGTGTATTCATTATAAACTGCAATATTCTAATTTCAATAATGATTAATTAAAATGATACTCTATTTAAGAAAATAATTAATAGGATTATTTTCATAATTTTGAAAATAAAGTTATAAGCTTATGAAATTGTTCTACTATTATTTCATAATCACTTCAAATAAATAAAAATCCAACAACACTTTGAACCACTAAGTTTCCTTTGAATAAATGTTTCACATACTTCATTTACTACTTAACTTCCTTTCATTTATATTTTGGTTAAGTAAAGAAAAATTGGAAACAACTTAAAAATTCATAACTAAATCATTTTAAATCAGAATAATACAAATAATATACCAAAATGATCAGAAAAATAAAATTTATCAGTTTGTCTAAATAAAATGTTTGTTTGACTAAAGTTGAATCATTCTAAAATTGAAACTACAATTTGGTTATTATTTGAAATATGGAATTAATTTAAAATGCTAATTTAGATACATTTTAATTTCATGTAAATTGTTTCACATGTTCTTTATAAACATAAAGATGATGATCAACCCCAAAATAACCATTTAGTATTATGATGTTGTTTTATTTTACCTTATGCTTAATATGGTATTTAGTTAAAGTTTAAAATTCATCTTCTTGTGAAGTAAACTTGAAGATAAAACAAATCTAAAAGTAATCACCAAACTCAAACAACCCTCAACCATCGAGAGTTAGTACGGGGTTTAGGACGATGCATCTCATACTTATGCATAATAGCATATTGCTTCTTCAAACATTAGTCCTTACCGGACCAATGACGTTCTTTCCAGATTTTGGAGTCTTTATTGTATCGAAGACCTTGGCTGCATAATCTTGCAGTCAAAAAGGCAAGTTCACTCTTGCTCATGTCCTACTTGATTATGTTTATCAAAGTAAATGAAAAATACTATGGTTTATCATTGCATGAAAAAGAAAAACCTATCTTCGAATGATGTGAATTGCTATATATATATATTGTTGGCTGGCAGATGGAACCATGGAATGATGTGGTTGGTGGAGGTTCCATTTGCACGGGAAAGTATTACCTAGGACTTAAGAACCAATGCCGTCAGCGTTCTTGCGCCGAAATGAAGCGTTAACCATGAGACTTGGAATGGGACGGGAAAGTCATCTGTGATCTTTCCCTTTCGCATGTCAACGGGCAGCCAGAGCCGTACGCTGTAGATCTTGCGACTACATGCACATGGGTGGGACCCTTAATGCCCACGGTACTGGGTCTATGATGGTCTGCAAGGGACCTAGGTATCTATCGTGAGGGGTAGAACCAGGGGTGATTCTGCTATGCATGAATTGGGTGGGCATGCGGGGTTGTTGGAGAAGCACGGCGAATGGCTTGGATCAACGACTGGGCCCCACACCAAGGAAGTGTGGACGGGAAAGACTCGCCCGGTTGTGCAACAAGGCGTTGGTCTCTTATGGGTAAAGTAACGCACCTCTGCAGAGTGTAAAAATGTGACATGTTACTCCACGTTCCAGGAAGGAACGGCGAACGCTGCAGGAAAGGAGGCTCCTCAAGGCCCTAGCACCTGTGAATCGATGACGGGCATAGTTTTCTGAAGATAAAATAAATCTTTTCCTAAAAATGTTTTACAAAGTTATGCATGTTCATCCATGACCTTTTGGGATGGATGGTAGCTAGTGCATAAAACACCTCATTCCTATTATATGAACTTGCTGAGTAACGCTCGTGTTGCTCACTCTTTCCTCCGTTGACCCCTGCTTAGATAATTGGAGACAGCAGAAGAAGGACAGGAATCCATAGCAATATTGGTGAGATCTTCGACAAGGAGTCAAATCAACCTGGTGGGCCTGAAGGAATCAACCTCTACTTAGCCAACGGATACGTGGCGACCATAGTGCAACGGTGGACACGTCGACAACAAAGCCTATGGACATGACAACTATAGCTAGATGGAGGAGCACAACTCCAGACACGGAGATTCCAAATGGATAGATAGGGCTGTGACAACAGCAGTAGTGGATTAGGAGTTAGAAGTAGAGCTGGTATCCAGCTTAGTGCTTCGATTGAGTCTTTGGGAGTTTCTTTCGCACGAGACCTACTTCTGTTTGTAAGGAGGTTCTCGAGTTTTTGTATTGAATAGTGTTGTAATCCTATAGTGTTACCTTGGACCGACTATGTTTCTGTTGTACTACTCTGAAGGATGTAATATTTACGAAGTGGTCCTTCGTGAGTATTATGTCAACGACTTGTACACTACAACATGCAGTGGTGTGCTGGGTCACTACAGGTGGTATCAGAGCGAACGACCTTAGGATTAAAACCCTTTTAGGAGACTTGTAGGTTGGTAAGACTATAGGAAGTTATCATATTTATCTAAACTATATATTACTACAACTATGATGGTTATTCACTTGAGAATAATACTGTCATATTTGTATACACATTTCCTTACCCAACTGGAGTAGATATTCTTATTTACTATTCTATAGGTATATATCCTTATATTTCTTTTCAACTTGGTATGACCAGTTAAACTGTTTCGTACAGTTGATACACCAAATAGAGTGCATCCAAGTTAGTGTTGCCTACATGGTATCATTGATAGCCCTATCCTATGAAGTAGAACCCTATCATAAGTTCGTGATGGAGGAAGTCAGAAGATGTTTGATGATAGTGAAGAATCATCGTCAGTCAACTATGGAGAGTATGTTAATACCCTAATGATAGAGATCAAAGGGGATTCACCTGAGTATGGTATAAGTTGATAAGTAATTAGGAGATGGCATAAACAATGACGGAAGCTACACTACTATTTCTGATGTACCCTGAGTAGTACATGAAGGATCTAGATATGTTCGCAAGTAGATGTTATAGTTTGACGGAAGATTCAAGCTACATGGAGTTTAGTTCCATATAAAACCAAGTCAAACCACAACCACTCTTTGAGTACTTTGTCTTTGTATTACTCCATTGCAAATGGTCAACTGGGGTAATTACCGAGTCAAAGAGTTGTTAGAATAAGATTATAAGGTGATATAAACCTATCTTGTAGTGTATAGCATCTAAGCCTGGGTACTTGAGATGTTTTTACTCAAGGTACTACTTATTTTACGGGCTTATGTTGCATGATTGATATATAATTGCATTTGCGATTTATTGGATCTTATTGGATTTTTGATTGGCTAGGTTGGTACATAAAGTTAGAATTTGATGTACAATGGCATGATTGTCACATTGAGTTCTTTTCTTCATGTTACTAATCTAGAGGTAGATAGGACTCGTGTAAGGGAGAGACGTGTTCACAGAAGTTTCAAACAACAATGAAAGCTTTTGAAGAGATGGAAGTCAAGATGACCGAGTAAACGAAGCTACACGTGGTGATGGACCACAATCCACATCATATTTGGATTGGAGATCAGCATCATCAGAACATGGAAGGATGGAGGAACTACGATAGATCAAGGAAGAATATCATCACATTTGGAAGAGGGCTTACCGAAGATGATGAAAGGAAAGCTACATGAGAAACTCTACTGAGGTAGGAGAATTATGAAGATGGAAGATCTAAATAACAAGTCTTGTCGTGACAAATCTTTGATTTGGACAGTAAAATTTCCAGTTTTGCACAAGAATGACGATGATATAGTGAAGGATATCAAGCGAGAACTGAAAAACGATGGAAGAAGCCGCAGTATGTAGTCATATATAGTTGGAAGTTGTCGTAACTTGACGGAAGAAATGGGTGTTGGAAGTCATAAGGCACAATTAAACTCTGGAAAAAGATCAAGAAGAAGTAGTACATGACTTATATGTCTAAAAGAGTCATGAAGTTGGTGGTAGAGGAGTATGAAACAACAAATTCAATACTTAGAGGACAACAACAAAGTATGATATTTAAGCAAGGCAAGATAGTTGTATCATCGAGATCAAGGGGTATGACTCCAACGTTCAATGTTACAACGGACACATATCAGAATCATGGGAAATAAGTTCGTGGATTGCCGAGAGTCCATGGAGTTAGTTAGTTGGAAGGTGACCAACAGAGACGGGTGATGTGGGGAAATAGTGAAGTAAGTGCCTAATCAATGTCAATATATAGTGGGATCGATGGCCATATGATTGACATCCTCAGTTTAAGGACTCCGATGGAGGTTGAACTAACCAGATTGAAGAAACATATCGTCTGATCAACCAAAATGAAGGAATCAGATCCAGCAGCAGACAGATGAAGAGTTGTTATATCAGCAGAGTTTTGACTAGATGTCCAACGACCTATACCAATTTAGACATAACGTACCTTTTCTGCAAACCATTTTGCAAAAGTTTCTTTCTTAACACTCTTCAACAAAGTGGAGATTAACAAAACCAAGTTGTTGAACTATTTTAGTCAATAGATTAACAAAACTAAGTTGTTGAACTACTTTTGCTATTGAAGGGTCATTCTTTGGTTCTAACCAAGAGTATGACGGAGAAAATGTGTTAACAAAATCTTTTAGTAGTACAGACCACACTACCACTTTACATCACTAGGATGAGAGTTTCATCAAGATTCCAGATGACACGAGAAAAAGAAGACTCCACTAAGTTAGTCCTAAGTAGTAAACCTCAATGTCAACCTTATGAGATTGGACTAGGTTCTGCGACATTGTTTTGGTTTTCTGAAAGAGTTATAAAAATATACCTTAGTGAGACTAATTTAAATCCTTAATATTTTCCAAATAAGAGGTTAGTTATTAAGTGAGAAGTCTTGATACGATTACTAGTAGAACCAACAAGCATTAAACAAAGTCTTGATCCAAGGAGTTTGCAGGAAAAGAGATCCAAGAGTGGATTGTACCAGAAGGATTCATGGAGTCCATGAAAAGGGCAGTTGACCGTTACCAAGTTAGATGAGGATTCAAGGGAATTTTTGGATTTGGGGATACACCAATTATCTCCATCAAAGATCAACATGGAGTTCGATAACTGCTATTTTATTCATAAGTCTCATCTTCAATCCGAAACGTAAGAGAGTGCGAACTTCGAGGACGAAGTTTTGTTTTAGTAGGGGAGACTGTAACATCCCAGGATTTAGAGTCCCAAATTAGAGTGGACACACAAGTGTGCATTGCATTCATGCATCAGAAAATCCGAAGAATTTTCGCGCAAATAATTTTAAAACACTAAGTGATTGAAGTTTCACTTGAGTTGGTGGAATTGAAGTAGATCATCGACTTGAGCGTTACAAACTTTGAGATGATCTTGGCTTAAAACCTATTTTTGGGCAGAGAGGTACTCGATAAAATTGTTAAACCCAGTGGGAATATATCTTGTTACATCAAAACATTACCTCAGGAGTGTAACATAAATCTAGTTATTCTTAGGTATCATCTCATCATCTTGTCTAACCTTATATGTTAGACATATCTCTAGTAGATGGAAATCATTCTAGTCTTAAAGACAAATTGAATTACCTAAAATCTTAACAAAGATCTTTTCACCTTATCTAGTGAATCTTAACTTCTTATCTCCTAATCTTCTTGAAGTTATTCAACCAGGGAAGCATCTCAAGAAAAGAGGTAAAGCAACAAGAAGGTGTTGAAGAAGGATTTCCAGGATGGCATAGAAGTATTATGCCACATCAGCATTGAGAATTTGGAAACTCTTCTATCATATTCCGTTCTTAACAATCTCAAGAAATAGTGTGATATTCCAATGTTTGTGTTATATAGAAGTAGTTGGGTGACAAGCTTTGCAACCTTGTTAACAAATCACTTCTGTATTCCCAAACTTGAGTGTCATATACAAATACACAGAAGGTCAGATAATATAGTACATCTTAGGCACTTGTATATGAAATGTAATTTGGTGACAGGACGGATCATCTTGTTAACAAATTCTTATTATATGCATGAGGCAAATTGAGATGTCATAAAACACATATACATTCTTCTATCACCAATTAAAGAAATCACATGAGTTACTTCACAAATTCATGTGAGTGTGGACATGTCTCATAGGAGAGGAGTTCACAAGTTCATCATGTGACCAAGACCATTTGGCTTATTCAAGATTCATTCTCAAGAGGAGATAAATCTGGACATGTGGTAAATGGAACCACATTGACTACTTAGTCAGCAATTGTTTTAGCAACTTGCTTCCACAGAAACAAGATCATCTATTTTATTCAAAGGAGTATATCATCCTTTTGATCATCAGAATGAGCTATGGAATTAAGCAAGATTATGTCCTCATCATTTTACCCATTTATCTTACTATAAGACCTGACCTCAGGCAGTATATCTTCTCTTGTGCATCCACAGACAATTGATCATGTTTTCACATGATTTAATTGTCAGGTATCACAAGCCAAAGCCACTAGGGCCATATTTTGTGCTTGGCATGAATTTGAATTGAAACCTGTGTATACTCTTTGTAGTCACCACAGTAAGCAAATCATGTTATATTGCTGGACAACAATTTGATGTTGTCCAGGAATCAATAAGGCACTCAGAACAAGTTTGAATATTTATCTGAGCTGAAGACAAGGAAGAAACTATCCTTAGCATTTGAAAATAATATAAAACCACAAATAAAAAGCATAACAAAATAAATCAATTGTTATAAAAGTACACAATAAGAACAGAGGCCATAAACTATAAATTTTTATTAAAAAGAGATAATTCCAAATATGTTCAAATTTACTTTAAGTGGTTAACGAATTTAAAACACACAAAAGATTTATAATCCAAGTTTAAAAGAAACTTGTTGTTGAAATTCTACACATCTTGTAAAAAGGAAATAAATTTAAATATACAAAAATTCATTCCAAATATGGAATGAATTTAAAATACATCAAATATTAAAATTTATAAGTTGAAATCATAAATATAATGTAACCCTACACAACCAGGGGCTTTTCTGTAATTAAAATCATCACAAACAAGTCCTCAAATCATTTAAAACAGGAGCCAGGGGCCTGTTTACACTGTTTCTGTAATTTCCTGGAAACCTAGGGGGTTTTCTGCAAAAACTTCTTTTCCCTTTTCTTCTTCCTCCTCGCGCCAGAAGGACGAGGCCGACGCCGCGCTGCCACCTCCTCCCTGCCTGCTTGCTCGCGCGGATAAGAAGGAGAAGACGTCCCCATCTCGCTCTCCATCGCCTCAGTCCTCTCTCTCTTTCTCTCTCCCAGTAAGTCGACGGGGAAGCGAAACCCTAGTTCGTCGGGCCGCCGCCGTGCGCCGTCAACTCCGGCCATGCCGTGCTGCCCTGAGAAGCTCTGGAGGTTCGCCTGGACGCCCTCAAGCTCCTCGTTGAGCCGTGCGTGCTGGGAGGATCAAAGGAGGGAGAATCTCGCCGTCTTCCTCAAGTCCGACCGCCGGTCGTCGAGGACGAGTTCGTCGTCGTCAAGCATCCCGTGCCGTTCCGAGCCCTCCTCTGTGCTCGTGGTGAGCTTATCTATCTTCCCATGCCTTCAATTCGTTCGATTGCTTCAGGAACTTGTCGTCGCAACGTGTGCCATGTCCGGCCGCCGCGGTTGCGAGTCGCCGGAGCTACTCCGGTGACCATTTGGTCCAAGAGCCGCCACATAATGGTTCGCCTCAACCTCCTCTAGCCAACCCAGGATCCCATTCATCCCAATTTCGCTCGCAAGTGCCGAATTTGAGCTCGGGTGGGATGAACTCCATTGCTGACGTCAGCATGACGTCAGCGGACCAATCAGAAGTTTTCTTGAATTTCTTTTAAAAAAATAAATAGGAATATGACATGTGGGACCAGTTGTCAGATTTTTAATCATTTCCTAAAATGTTTTCTGTAATTATTAAAACTATGACAAGTGGGACCAACTCATTTTAAATATTCCAAAAATAATTTAAATTGCTTAAACTTTGAAAATTGATAACTAATTCATACTAAATCATAAAAATACAAATAATACCTCAAAATATGCACAAAAATAAATCTATAGATTTGTATCAATGAAATTTGTGTTTGAATAAATTTGAATTTATAAAAATGAAATAACTATTTACTTATTCTTTTAATTATGAAGATAAATAAAAATGCTAATTGGAATGTATTTTAACTCAATTCAAAAATGCTTCACATGCTTACTTTTAAATTCTAAAATGTGTATTCATTATAAACTGCAATATTCTAATTTCAATAATGATTAATTAAAATGATACTCTATTTAAGAAAATAATTAATAGGATTATTTTCATAATTTTGAAAATAAAGTTATAAGCTTATGAAATTGTTCTACTATTATTTCATAATCACTTCAAATAAATAAAAATCCAACAACACTTTGAACCACTAAGTTTCCTTTGAATAAATGTTTCACATACTTCATTTACTACTTAACTTCCTTTCATTTATATTTTGGTTAAGTAAAGAAAAATTGGAAACAACTTAAAAATTCATAACTAAATCATTTTAAATCAGAATAATACAAATAATATACCAAAATGATCAGAAAAATAAAATTTATCAGTTTGTCTAAATAAAATGTTTGTTTGACTAAAGTTGAATCATTCTAAAATTGAAACTACAATTTGGTTATTATTTGAAATATGGAATTAATTTAAAATGCTAATTTAGATACATTTTAATTTCATGTAAATTGTTTCACATGTTCTTTATAAACATAAAGATGATGATCAACCCCAAAATAACCATTTAGTATTATGATGTTGTTTTATTTTATTCTTATGCTTAATATGGTACTCTAGTTAAAGTTTAAATTCATCTTCTTGTGAAGTAAACTTGAAGATAAAACAAATCAAAAGTAATCACCAAATTCAAACAAACCACAACCATCGAGAGTTAGATACGGGGTTTAGGACGATGCATCTCATACTTATGCATAATAGCATATTGCTTCTTCAAACATTAGTCCTTACCGGACCAATGACGTTCTTTCCAGATGTTGGAGTCTTTATTGTATCGAAGACCTTGGCTGCATAATCTTGCAGTCAAAAAGGCAAGTTCACTCTTGCTCATGTCCTACTTGATTATGTTTATCAAAGTAAATGAAAAATACTATGGTTTATCATTGCATGAAAAAGAAAAACCTATCTTCGAATGATGTGAATTGCTATATATATATATGTTGGCTGGCAGATGGAACCATGGAATGATGTGGTTGGTGGAGGTTCCATTTGCACGGGAAAGTATTACCTAGGACTTAAGAACCAATGCCGTCAGCGTTCTTGCGCCGTAAATTAAGCGTTAACCATGAGACTTGGAATGGGACGGGAAAGTCATCTGTGATCTTCTCCCTTTCGCATGTCAACGGACTGCCAGTTCCTTAGCTGTAGATCTTGCGGGACTACATGCACATGGGTGGGATCCCTTAATTCCCAACGGTAACTGGGGTCTATGATGGTCTGCAAGGGGATGCCTAGGTATCTACCGTGAGGGGTAGAGCCAGGGGTTATTCTGCTATGCATGAATTGGGTGGGCATGCGGGGTTGTTGGAGAAGCACGGCGAATGGCTTGGATCAACAATCGGGCCCCACACCATAGGAAGTGTGGACGGAAAGTACGCCTGGTTGTGCAACATGATGTTGGTCTCTTATGGGTAAAGTAACGCACCTCTGCAGAGTGTAAAAATGTGACATGTTACTCCACGTTCCAGGAAGGAACGGCGAACGCTGCAGGAAAGGAGGCTCCTCAAGGCCCTAGCACCTGTGAATCGATGACGGGCATAGTTTTCTGAAGATAAAATAAATCTTTTCCTAAAAATGTTTTACAAAGTTATGCATGTTCATCCATGACCTTTTGGTATGGATGGTAGCTAGTGCATAAAACACCTCATTCCTATTATATGAACTTGCTGAGTAACGCTCGTGTTGCTCACTCTTTCCTCCGTTGGCCCCTGCTTAGATAATTGGAGACAGCAGAAGAAGGACAGGAATCCATAGCAATATTGGTGAGATCTTCGACAAGGAGTCAAATCAACCTGGTGGGCCTGAAGGAATCAACCTCTACTTAGCCAACGGATACGTGGCGACCATAGTGCAACGGTGGACACGTCGACAACAAAGCCTATGGACATGACAACTATAACTAGATGGAGGAGCACAACTCTAGACACGGAGATTCCAAATGGATAGATAGGGCTGTGACAACAGCAGTAGTGGATTAGGAGTTAGAAGTAGAGCTGGTATCCAGCTTAGTGCTTCGACTTGAGTCTTTTGGGAGTTTCTATCGCACGAGACCTACTTCTGTTTGTAAAGGAGGTTCTCGAGATTTTGTATTGAATAGTGTTGTAATCCTATAGTGTTACCATGGACCGACTATGTTTCTGTTGTACTACTCTGAAGGATGTAATATTTAGGGGATGATCCTTCCGTGAATATTATGTCATCGACTTGTACACTACAACATGCAGTGGTGTGCTGGGTCACTACAATTTGGTATTTGGGATAGTGGGGGGTAGTCGCGCGGGACTTGGTCAAAACAGAACAAGGCAAGGACCCAAAGCCGTCGGCACAGGTATTTTTTTCTTTTTTACATATTTTATTAATTTGTCTAAAAAAAGCTATTTTATTAATATTTTAAATATTATAATTTATTTCATTACAAGTTTATAGAGTTTATTATATGGTAGGGTATGGTTCCGATGCTCCGGGGCCCCGCTCCGGCGAACCCTAGATCCGCCCGAAGAACCGTAACGTTTTCGTCTACCCCCTTGAACGTCGTCGAAAGGGGGGTAGACCAGTGGACTTTTTTGGTTGGTTGTGTTAGGTTAGGCCATAGGAACATGAGAAACCAAAATCTACCCCAAATCAACAGAAGATTCCATCCGGTTCGACCGAAAGGGGAGTTTTCACCTCTAAGTGCAGAAACTCACTAGAGAGAAAGTGAAGTCGGTGAAGCCGGTCACACCTAGGAGTAGGAACTTGCACATCCACAACACCCAACACACTTGTATACATATGGTATGGCATAACCTAGGTTTGGGTGGGGTTCCGACGCTCCAGGGCCCCGCTTCGGTGAAACCCTGAATCCGCTGGAAAAACCCTAACGTTTTCGTCTACCACCATAGACGTGCGTCGAAAGGGGGTAGGCCAGTGGATGTTTTTGCTTGGTTGTGTTAGGTTAGTCCATAGGAACATGAGAAACCAAAGTCTACCCCAAATCAACACAAGATTCCATCCGGTTCGCCCAAAAGGGGAGTTTTCACCTCTAAGTGCAGAAGCTCACTAGAGAGAAAGTGAAGTCGGTGAAGCCGGTCACACCTAGGAGTAGGAACTTGCACATCCACAGCACCCAACACACTTGTATACATATGGTATGGCATAACCTAGGTTTGGGTGGGGTTCCGACGCTCTGGGGCCCCGCTTTGGCGAAACCCTGAATCCGCTGGAAACACTAGTAGGAAAACCATTATAGGTAGGTTGTATTCTGTGGCGCACCCTTAATTGGTGCGCCACAGAAATATAATTCTGTGGCGCACGAGGCCTGGTGCGCCACAGAAATGTGACTTTCTGTGGCGCACGTGGCCAGGTGCGCCACAGAAATATGACTTTCTGTGGCGCACCAAGCCAGGTGCACCACAGAAAGTCACATTTCTGTGGCGCACCAGGCCAGGTGCGCCACAGAAAGTTATCTAGGGGGCAGGTAAAAAATTGAAAAAAAAATTGTGGCGCACCAGGCAGGTGCGCCACAGAAAGTTGACATTCTGTGGCGCACCAGGCAGGTGCGCCACAGAAAGGTCACATTCTGTGGCGCACCAATCTGGGTGTGCCACAGAATCTCATTTTTCAAATCCCACCCCCCCACCCCCGTGGATCGCCTTTTTTAGTCTTGCAGGAATTAAAAGAAAATGAAAAAAAAAATCAAAAATTAAAACCCTTTGACATGTGGCTAGGTATGAGTGTCTAGTACGTGAAGAAATTTGAAATGTGAATTTTGACCTTTTCTGCAATAAATGAAAAAGAAATCTTTGTACGGCCATAACTTTTGCATACGACGTCGAAATAACGCAAATAATATGTCAAAAAAATCGTGAGAAAAATCCGAGTTCGAATCCACCGGGTTTACCCGGTCAGCAATTCACAGATTCCTCAAATTCAAAAAGAAAAAAAGTTATTTCACACAGACGAGTTTTCGCAGCAAAATAAAAAAAATTCAAAAAATTCAAAAAAATAAAAAATTTCGAAAAATTCAAAAAAGACACAGAAATGTATAACAAAGAAGATTGTTGAATGTTTTTTAACTGTTTCGGCTTTTTTGAATTTTTTAGATTTTTTAAGTTTTTTTGAATTTTTTGAAGTGTTTTGACTTTTTAAAGTGTTTTGACTTTTTTTGGATTTTTTTAAAGTTTTTTTAGATTTTTTTGAATTTTTTAGGATCTTTTGAAACTTTTTAATCCCCTTTTCAAAGTTTAGAAGTTTTTAAAAAATCTGAACTTTAAAAACGCACATTTATAACACATAGGTAACATACACAGATACAAGACTTAAGAGGATTCATATGTTATATATATTAATAAGAACTTGAGTAGCACAAGGGTAGGTGAAGTGGGTGGAACTTAGAAGTTAATCGTGCTAGGGTTGGAGCACTTTGAGGATGGGTGACCTAGCGGGAAGGTGGAGTTCAAAAGATTCAAAAAATCTGAAAATAATTTGAATAAATAGGATTTTTATATTATTTCATATTTTGATTTTTCTGATTTTTTTGAAACTTTTTTTTTTTGCAGTTTTTGAATTTTTTTGAATTTTTCAGAATTTTGTGGCGCACCTGGCTTGGTGCGCCACAGAAATAAAAATTTAGTGTCGAGGATTCTGTGGCGCACCCAGCAATTTGGGCGGGTGCGCCACAAAATGTTGATTTGGTGCGCCACTAATAGTGGTTTTCCCACTAGTGAAAACCCTAACGTTTTCGTCTACCACCATAGACGTGCGTCAAAAGGGGGTAGGCCAGTGGACTTTTTTGCTTGGTTGTGTTAGGTTAGGCCATGGGAAGGTGTGAAACCAAAGTCTACCCTAAATCAACACAAGATTCCTTCCGGTTCGCCCGAAAGGGGAGTTTTCACCTCTAAGTACAGAAACTCACTAGAGAGAAAGTGAAGTCGGTCAAGCCGGTCACACCTAGGAGTAGGAACTTGCACATCCACAGCACCCAACACACTTGTATACATATGGTATGGCATAACCTAGGTTTGGGTGGGGTTCCGACGCTCTGGGGCCCCGCTTCGGCGAAACCTTGAATCCGCTGGAAAAACCCTAACGTTTTCGTCTACCACCATAGACGTGCGTCGAAAGGGGGTAGGCCAGTGGACTTTTTTGCTTGGTTGTGTTAGGTTAGGCCATGAGAAGGTGAGAAACCAAAGTCTACCCCAAATCAACACAAGATTCCTTCCGGTTCGCCCGAAAGGGGAGTTTTCACCTATAAGTGCAGGAACTCACTAGAGAGAAAGTGAAGCGGTGAAGCCGGTCACACCCCGGAGTAGGATACCGGACATTTACAACACACAACACACTTGTATACATATGGTATGGCACAACCTAGGTTTGGGTGGGGTTCCGACGCTCCGAGGGCTCGCTTCGGCGAAACCCTGAATCCGCTGGAAAAACCCTAACGTTTTCGTCTACCCCATAGACGTGCATCGAAAGGGGGTAGGCCAGTGGACTTTTTTGCTTCGTTGTGTTAGGTTAGGCCATGGGAAGGTGAGAAACCAAAGTCTACCCCAAATCAACACAAGATTCCTTCCGGTTCACCCGGAAGGGGAGTTTTCGCCTCTAAGTGCAGGAACTCTCACTAGAGAGAAAGTGAAGCCGGTGAAGCCGGTCACACCCCGAAGTAGGATACCGGACATTTACAACACACAACACACTTGTATACATATGGTATGGCACAACCTAGGTTTGGGTGGGGTTCCGACGCTCCGGGGCCCCGCTTCGGCGAAACCCTGAATCCGCTGAAAAACCATAACGTTTTCGTCTACCCCCATAGACGTGCGTCGAAAGGGGGTAGGCCAGTGGACTTTTTTGCTTGGTTGTGTTAGGTTAGGCCATGGGAAGGTGAGAAATCAAAGTCTACCCCAAATCAACACAAGATTCCTTCCGGTTCGCCCGAAAGGGGAGTTTTCACCTCTAAGTGCAGGAACTCTCACTAGAGAGAAAGTGAAGCCGGTGAAGCCGGTCACACCCCGGAGTAGGATACCGGACATTTACAACACAAAACACACTTGTATACATATGGTATGGCACAACCTAGGTTTGGGTGGGGTTTCGATGCTCCGGGGCCCCGCTTCGGCGAAACCCTGAATCCGCTGAAAAAACCATAACGTTTTCGTCTACCCCCATAGACGTGCGTCGAAAGGGGGTAGGCCAGTGCACTTTTTTGCTTGGTTGTGTTAGGTTAGGCCATGGGAAGGTGAGAAACCAAAGTGTACCCCAAATCAACACAAGATTCCTTCCGGTTCGCCCGAAAGGGGAGTTTTCACCTCTAAGTGGAGGAACTCACTAGGGAGAAAGTGAAGCCGGTGAAACCGGTCACACCCCGGAGTAGGATACTGGACATTTACAACACACAACGGTGTGTGTTTCTTTCGAGCGCTTGGGAACCGTTGGATCAGCGGTGTGTGTTTCTTTTCAGGGCTTGTGAGCTGTAGTATGCCCAATCAGCAAGAAGCACACGGATCGTGTGCTTCCTTCCAGCGCTTGTGAGCCGTTGGATCAGCGGTGTGTTTCTTTCAAGCGCTTGTGAGCCGTCGGATCAGCGGTGTGTGTTTCTTTTCAGGGCTTGTGAGCTGTAGTATGCCCAATCAGGAAGAAGCACATGGATCGTGTGTTTCCTTCTAGCACTTGTGAGCCGTTGGATCAGCGGTGTGTTTCTTTCGAGCGCTTGTGAGCCGTTGGATCAGCGGTGTGTGTTTCTTTTCAGGGCTTGTGAGCTGTAGTATGCTCAATCAGGAAGATGCACACGGATCGTGTGTTTCCTTCCAGCACTTGTGAGCTGTTGGATCAGCGGTGTGTTTCTTTCGAGCGCTTGTGAGCCGTTGGATCAGCGGTGTGTGTTTCTTTTCAGGGCTTGTGAGCTGTAGTGTGCCCAATCAGGAAGAAGCACACGGATAATGTGCTTCCTTCCAGCGCTTGTGAGCCGTTGGATCAGCGGTGTGTTTCTTTTGAGCGCTTGGGAACCGTTGGATCAGCGATGTGTGTTTCTTTTCAGGGCTTGTGAGCTGTAGTATGCCCAATCAGGAAGATGCACACGGATCGTGTGCTTCCTTCCAGCGCTTGTGAGCCGTTGGATCAGCGGTGTGTTTCTTTTGAGCGCTTCTGAGCCGTCGGATCAGCACTATCACGACCACTTCGTAAGCCATGCGACCCTATATATAGCCCACCTCCTCTGACAGGTTACTCACTCACACAAAACATTCCAGCGTCACTCGGAGAGGCAACTTTGGGCAACCAGTGGCAAGACGTCTCTGATGACCTGCGACCGTTCCAAACGGTTGCAGATCATCAGAGATGTCTTGCCGGACGGTTGTAGATCATCAGAGACGTCTTACCGCTGCTTGGATCGAAGTGGCGTTCAAACACAAAACATTCGGGTGTATGACGAGGATTTGATATGCAGGTACTCACGAGCCACCGTTGGATGTATGACGAGAAAACCGTGTGTTTTGTTCTATCTAGAAATCCTTCAGTTCCGGGAACCCTCCCCTCGGTCGGATCCAAGCAGCGGCAAGAATCTCTGATGATTAGCAACATTCCCAACACTTGTTCCGACGGTTGCAAATCATCAGAGACGTCTTGCCGCTCCGTGGATCGAAGGCCGATCTGCCATCTCACGACCACGCGATGATTTGCCGATTTGCCGGTCAGAGTGGCCACTGGAGAAGGTAGGCAACTTCGATCCGACGTGGTTCTGAAAGGGGCATGGTTAATTTAGGTAGTCGAAGGACAAGGGTGTTGCGTCGTCAAAGGACAAGGGTGTTGCGTCGTCGAAAGGCAGGAGTGATGCGGGAGGCTGCGTCGATGGTAGATGAATTTATGTTGTGTTCTCGCTACTACCGATATTTTCGTCTCTGTGTAATATATATTTGTCAATGTAATTTGCAGGGTTTGTTTAATATCAATATGAAAAGTAGTCGAAAGGGGGTAGCAAAATGAAATTTTTTGGTTGCTTGTGTAAGGTTAGCCAAAAGGTATGTTATGATACATGCTAGCCCATGCATGCGGCACCGAGGTGTCGACCATGTTATCGAAACGCAACACATGGCCTTGTTGGATATTTAAAACACAAAACACACTTGTATACATATGGTATGGTACAACCTAGGTTTTGGTGAGGTTCCGACACTCCGGTATAGACAATTATTCGCGACGTTATTTTATGTGGGTGGAAACCGCTATTTGGCGTGTACATAGAATATGAATAAAACATATTAAACTTAATTGAGAGTAATAAATAGATACATAAAAAAGAAGATTAGGGTAAAAATGTAAAAAAAATGGTAGAGACCCCGTCGGCACAGATTGCCGTCGACGTCACCTTATCCTCTGTGCCAACGGCTTCCTTAGTCCCGACGGGTGCCGTCGGGATAGAACATCTGTGCCGACGGCCGTTTCTTTGCCGACGGCATTGCGGACGGCTAGTCCTGGTATGTCCCTCTGCCGACGACCCCGATAAATCGCCGTCGGCACAGGTTCTGGCCGTCGGCACAGTTCGCCATTCCTGTAATGTGAGGCTGGTGTGCCCCCCGGTGAACGCGCACTAGGGTCGGCTGCCGCGGCAGTACACGCTGGAGGGGCAGGGCGCGAAGAAGGACATCTCGCCGCCGCTGGAGTGGTACGGCGTGCCCGACGGCACGCGGTCGCTGGCGCTGGTGGTGCAGGACTTCGACGCGCCGGAGCCGGAGCGGCCCGTGGTGCCGTGGACGCACTGGGTGGTCGCCAACATCTCGCCCGAGCTCAAGGGCCTGCCCGAGGGGTTCTCCGGCGCCGGCGGCAGCGCCAGCACCGACAACGGCGTCCAGGAGGGGATCAACGACTGGAAGCAGCCCGGGTGGCGCGGCCCCGTCCCGGACTCCCACGGTCACCGCATCCAGTTCAGGATCTACGCGCTCGACGACGAGCTCAGCCTCGGGAACAGGGCGAGTGCACCTGCTTGAAGAGACGCGAACTCTGTTCTGAACTCTTTGACGTGTAAATACTGATTGGCTGCGATTTTGTTTGCAGGTGACTGTGGATAAGGTCATGGAGGCCATTGAAGGGCATGTGCTCGGAGAGGCAGAGCTCACGGCCGTGTTCAGCGGGTGATCTCTGGATTTCGACACCCACGTCTCTGTGTGTGTGTATCTGACCTGTTTTGTTACTTCTTGCATCTCCTGTAAGTTGTGTGACCTGTTCCGTAGTTGCAGCTGGTGTTCGTGTGACCACTGTGCATAATGGAATGGATTTGGTTTTATCGGATCAACTTGATCTGACCAAGTGCCTGCTTGCGCCTCGAGGATAAGATAGATTCATGGGTGGCGATGGTGGACGAACGGAACGGAACGGATTTATCTAGCGCTGTTCAAGGCGTGAGTACGGAAGGCCGAAAGTGGTAAAGAACCAAATCTCTCTTCGTCTTGGGAAACGACAGAGCACCGCCTTCAGTTAAAAGAAACGAAGTAACAGGTACAGAGTGGTTTGTAAACACTTCTTAGACGACCGATGAATGCCAAGAACAGTTAAAAAAAGGAATGATAAGAATCATCTGATCTGTGAACGTTATGAGTATTTTTATTTTTATTGCGGGGATGAACGTTTGTGATTGGTGCCAGTATAAAATGATGGAAATAAATCAGTAGGTAACAAGAAAATCATCAAGACCATTACTTATAAGGGATAAAGTTGAGAAAACCCCAAAAAAAGAGTACGAGGCTTAGAGGATAAAGTTGGAAAACCCCAAAAAAGGAGTATGAGGCTCAGAGCATCTCCATTATATGATGTATAATAGGGCTTGTATGAGGCTTAGAGCATCTCCCGTATATGATGTATAGTAGGACTTGTGTCAAAAAACAGATTTATACATCAAATGTGCCCTAAAAAACAGCTCCAGAAGATGACCCATCGCTAAACGGTGAAGTAAAATTTTAGGGCTCGCCTCCCGCCTCCTCTTCTCCCGTCGCTAGCAGCCACTGCGCCATGGAAGCTTCGATTGGCAAGCCCGCCACCGTCCCCCGATCCCACTGCCCTCATTACTCCTCCCCCAATGATTAATGATTACCGCCACTGCGTCGAAGTCGAAGAAGCTCGCCATGAGCCACCGCCCCAATTTCGTGGCTCCAAGGATGTCCGGCGGTGGAGAAGACGTATCAGTCCCCGTCGCGGCGCCTCGTGAGGGCGGCGCTGGCGGGAATAGGCCGCCACGCAATCCGCCGACGGCCTGTCAGGTCAGGTAGGGAGTTGGTAGAGTTAGAGATCCTCTAGATCTAGATTAGCTAGGGTTTGCTCCGCTTCACTGTATCGCTAAGAACTCCAATCATTGCTCTGATAGTAGCGCAATTCGTGAGCAATTCCCCATATTCTTGTGTTCTTTCGTTGTGTATTCCGTTTGTGAGGTTTAAGGCGGTCGAATCCGCTGTCCGATTAGATAGAATAAAGTGTTATGTACAGAATTTTGAGCTAGGAAAAATCACTCTACAAGCAAAAAAAACAACAAAACTAGTCTCCAAGAACTTGCGTGTGGGCGAAAGCCCGCATCGCCAACTCCTCCCACACCAAAGCCGCCACCTCCGAAGGCAAGATTGTCACATTGCAGAAGGTCCTTTGGTTCCTCTCCTACCCTGTCCGCCACATCGAGTGGATGATGGTCTCGTCAGCCGCTCTCCAAGCCTCGTGTGAAAAGCCCACAAGTGCTCGCCATGACAACAACCAGGTATCAGAGCACAGTCGATCTTCGGCGGCGATTTCGAGCAGAGGAGCTGGGCTAGTTCGGATCTCCGGTAAAATCCCACCCTCCCTCCCTGTTCGCGGCAGCGGTGTTGGAAGTTGTTGGTGGCGAATTGGTGGCGGAGACCTTCAGGAGCAAATTGGAGTCTAGGTGCGGTTGCGGGACACAACGTTCTCGTAGCAAAATCCCACACCTACCTCAAATATGTGCTTCACTGGCGCCGCAAGGTATGACGAGCTTGATCGGGTTGGCCTATCTATAAAATTCCTGAACTCAAGCCGGTCATACCACAGGAGTTGAGTTGGAATTCAGAGTTATATGGGACGAGATCCGCGGGGTCTTGCACCGATCTGAATCCATGGCGGAAGGTACGCGTCTCAAGGGTCAGCAAGCAATTGATAAGCTGCAAGAGGACATGGCTGGCATTCGAGAGGAGCTCTTGGATCTGCATCAGCTTAAGCAAGAGGTACAGGAAATTCAGGAAGATATATCTGCACTGCCTCTGATGGACAAGAAGTTGTCCGAAATGGTGACGTTGATGCATTCCATGTTACAGCAAATACTTAAGCAGACTTCCCCTGGTACAACACCTCAAACTAATGCAGCATCGGCTTCCTCACTGAATCAGAAGGACAATATTTTCCCGAGCAAGGCAATGGGTACAGTTCCTGTTTCTCTTCCTGTGTCCAATTTACAACATGCCTTCCAGCAAACACAATCTACATTACCACCACCAAGTAGTGCCCCAGCTGTTATGTGTTCCCAACCTGCAGCTGTTTTCACAGAAGCCATTACTGTCTCGACTGTCCAGGATGGTGGTTAGCAACAGACACAGTCCCGCATCACACCACTCACCATACCCACCTTAACATCACAGTTCCAACCAAACATACAGCCTAAACCACCATATACAATGACTCAACAACCTCCACAAACCTAGGAAATTTGGGTCATTATACCTCTCTCATAGCACCACTATACATCTCACCCAACACATACAACCCGGTCACTGGACAATACATCCATGGGAATTTCCTCCGTCTGTGTATCAATCCCACACACAACTCTACAACGATCAAAGGAACTCGTTTGCCACACAGCTAGGTGGTACTTCATACTATGCAGATGCAGTGTTGAAGGGACCAAGGCTGGAAATTCCACTGTTTTCAGGAGAGGACCCGAGGTTAGTTGATTGCTTATGAGAAATTTTATGACATGACAGGCACTCCTTTTGATCAGTGGGTTAATTTGGCAACAGGGCAGTTCCAGGAAAGGCATCTACATGGCTTAAGAATATCTGTGTACCATGGCAAATAGTGACCTGGCAACAGTTTTGCAATTTGATTGCTGGCAGATTTACCGAAGCAAGTGGGCATGAGGCAGTGGAAATGTTGCAGAACATCAGACAGACTGATACAATTATACAATACATTGATAAATTTGAATAGTGTGTTTCTTTGGGAAAACGCGATCATCCATATCTCCAAGAGAGTTTCTTACTTAGCTCTTTCATTGGGGGCCTCAAACCAGAGGTAAAACACGATGTGTGTGGTCAAAGACCTAATAGCCTGCTTGAGTGTTACTGGTACGCCAAAGTATATGAAAGAGCAGCAAACTCCAGGAAACAAGTGATTCCAGCTACCAACTAAAGGAACAAATTTCAGTCCTACCCTACCAATACGTGGAAGAGGCCGAAACCAACAATCAACCAACCACGAGTACCACCAGCTATAACCCAAGGTCAAGAAACAACGAAAGATTGTTGGTATTGCAAGGAACCATGGACACAGCAACATAGGTGCAGAACGGGGCGCACCTTACACATCCTGCAGGACATTGAGGATGACTGCGAAGAGATAGAAAATCCAGAAACAGAACACACTGCCGAGCCAAAGTTTCATACTGCTCCTAACACTCCGACACCGGTACCCCAACCCGTCACACAAGCAATGGCAATATCAGCTCAAGCAGCCACTGGACTACTAGGGAGATCCACATTCTCTTTGTTAATCATGATAGTTGGGAAAAGAGTAGTGGCTCTAGTCGACAGTGGATCGTCGGATACTTTCATTAGCAATAATTTTGTAGAAAAGCATAACATACTCACCAAGCCAATACAAGTAGCTCAAGTGGCAGTTGCGGGTGGATCTTTTCTCACCTCATATGCTTGTCTGGAAAACACCCAATTCAAAGTGCAGGGTCATACCTTCCAATCATCCTTCTGTGTGCTGCCTTTGAAAACTTTCGACATCATTCTTGGCACTAACTAGATTTATGATTATAACCCTATTGGACTGGACTTGAAGAAGAGGGAATTGGTCGTCACTAAGAATGGAGAACCTATCAAGCTACTGGTGAAGGGGATCGTAGGCAGAAAACAAAAAAATTCCTAACAACGATAACCTTATACTAGCCAGTATCTATACTATGCAGATATATTATACAGTAGGATATCGATATACATACCCTTGTAGACCGAAAAGCGGGGATAACACCCCCACACAGGTGTTGTCGGTGAAGCCGACGACGCCGACCTCAAGGTCGTGAAGACAAAGCCCTCCAAGCACCGCAAGCGTGGCGCCTCGCATGGAGTCGCACACGTACGGTGGAGATGACGACCTCCGGGCTCCGATCCAGGGACGAGCAGCGGAAATAGAAGGACCAAAAGACCAGCAGCACGACGGTGTGCGTATGGTGGAGAAACACTCAACCGTGCGCAACCCCAATTGCGGAGTCACGTCTAAACGGGAGAGAGAGGAGAGAGAGAGAGAGAGAGAGAGAGAGAGGAATGACGTTTTTTTAAAGGCATGGGGTGCACCCATATATATAGGTGGAGGGAGGCTGCCAGGCTTGCCAGCCAGGTGGTGTGGGACTAAATCCACACCAGCCAGCCAGCGATGGTGCGTCGGCCACTAGGTAGGCCCCATGTGGCCCACCTAGGCCGGCTGGCCCTCCCCCCTTTTTTTTTTTTCCTTTTTGGGGTTTTTCCCCTAATGGGCCTCTAAGGCCCATGTAGGAAAACAGCCTTTAAAAAATTCGAAACTAATTAAATAAAAATATATTTAACTATTAATTACACTAATTAATATTAAATACATATTATCTAATTTATTCCGGCTCCAAAAACTATTTCGTTGCTCTCCGATCTCCATCGGAACTCTCTGGAACACTTCCGGTGCTCTCTTCTATTTTCTCTTCTATGTCCAATATATTATACAAGTCATCTCCCCTTAAGTGTGTTACCCTAGCGGTTCGAGATCTCGCCAGACATGATCGACACACGCTCTCCGATCAATGACTAATCAGTGGACCTTGGATACCCATGATCAGTCCCTGTGAGATAACGAATAACTTTTGTCATTTGAACCTTAGACGTCGAGTCTTAAACCTTTTGCCTAGCGATACTTAGTGTGTCCGAGACTCGATCTTAGATATCGTGATACCTAGCTTGATCTCGTTATCGACAACACTATTCTTTACTCGTCTGTGATGTTACGTCCGCGTGACCTAGACACATGCTTGCAAGCTCATTGACGTAATCTCACCGAGTGGGCCCAGAGTATCTATCCTACTATGCGGATTGGCAAATCCGGCTCTTGATCCCTCGTCTCAACATACTCCATTCCGATACCCGAGAGGAACAACTTTATAGTCACACTTTTAAGATATGACATTTTATGCAATCAAAGTATCTTTCAGAAATAGCAATTAGAGTTGATCTCACGGTCGAAGGCGTAACGACTACGTACTACAAAAATTGGGTATGTCCATCACATCATTCTTCCAATCATATGAATCCATTGTCAACTGACATCAATGTCACATGATCGGGAAACCTCGATCATCGATTGCACAATGAACTAGTTAAATAGAGGCTACTAGGGACCTGGTTGTCTACGTACCACACGTGTATTAATGTTTCCGCTTATTACAGTTATAGCATGATACAAAAACATATTATGAACAAATGAGATATGATAAATAAAAAACAATATTAATTGCCTCTAGGGCATATCTCCTTCAGCTGGATCATACAAAACACCCACATGTTGTGTCAGCCACAAAGATGAGCGAACTTTGCCCGAAAAGGGTCCTTGGATACCTCTTGCATATTGCACCAATTATCCAGCACGTACCAGAAGAGACTACTGCAATACCTGATCAGTTCCAACCCGTGTTGGAATTCTATAAGGATGTGTTTGAAGGACCAGCAGGGATGCCTCCAAAGCGAGATTGTGACCATCATATCATCCTACAAGAAGGTGCTACACCACCAAACCTTCATCCATATAGAGTCCCACACGACCAAAAGGATGCCATGGAGGCCATCATTAGTGAATTGCTGAAGAATGATGAAATTCGCCAAAGCATGAGTCCATTCTGATCTCCTGCAGTCATGGTTACAAAAGAGATGGAGGCTGGCGACTTTGTGTTGATTACCGACTCTTGAATGCAATGATAGTTAAAAACAAATTTCCCATGCCAGTAATTGAAGACTTGCTCGATGAGTTACAAGGTGCCAAAGTATTCACTAAGTTGGACTTAAAGTCGGGATATCATCAAATAAGGATGGCCATAGAAGACATCCCAAAAACAACATTTTGAACTCATCTCGGTCATTACGAATATACTATAATGCCTTTCAGACCGACGAATGCTCCTGCCATGTTCCAGAATCTGATGAACTAGATATTTGCCCAGTATATTCGCAAGTTCATTCTCGTCTTCTTCGATGATATTCTCATCTATAGCCCAAATATGGAAACACACCTCGAGCATGTCAAACTGGCACTTGAAATACTAAGAAGAACAAGTTGTTCCTTCGCAAGTCAAAGTGCCAATTTATAACCACTGAAGTCACATATCTGGGACATGTTATATTGGCTAAAGGAGTGACAACCAACCCTGAGAAGATCAAAGACATTCTGGCTTGGCCCATTCCTGTCAACCAATCAAAGCTCCGTGGATTTCTTGGTCTCACCGGCTATTACAGGCGATTTGTTGAGCATTATGGCAGCATATGTAGACCACTATTCGATGCTTTAAGGAAGGATGGATTTGTGTGGGGCGAGGCACAACAGACTGCTTTTGATAAACTAAAGCAAGTCATGACTACTTGCCCAGTTCTGGCCTTACCCAATTTTTAGCTACCGTTCACGATTGAGTCGGATGCTTGTGCAACTGGAATAGGCGTTGTCCTCATGCAGTAAGGTCAACCTCTCGCATTTTTCAGTAAAAGCTTGGACCCGAAAGCGGCTGCACAATCGGTGTATGAAAAAGAAGCCATTGCTATCCTGGAGTCTCCTAAGAAATGGAGACATTATCTGCTAGGGAACCAATTGGTACTGAAAACAGATCATAAAAGCTTGAAGTACATGGCTACTCAAAGGCTCACAGAAGGAATTCAACACAAATTACTTCTCAAACTGCTGGAATTTGACTATGTCATTCAATAGGAGAAAGGGAAGGAGAATCTTGTTGCAGATGCACTGTCTCGCAGAGATGTGCTGGAAGGTGAACAGATCATGGAAATCACTTCTGTCACTCCAGATTGGCTGGAAGAAGTTAAACAAAGCTATGTGCACGATGATGACAGCACTAAAATCCTACAAAAGCTAGCTGCTGATGTGTGCACTACCCCTCAGTTCACCTTGATGAATGGAATTATCAAGTTCAAGAACAGGATATATGTGGCAGCAGCAACAGACCTGCGGTCTAAACTCCATGACTTTCATGCTTCTGCCCTGGGAGGTCATTCTGGAACTAGAGCAACGTACCACCGTCTCAAACGGTTGTTTTATTGGCTAGGCTTGAAACTCACATTGAGAAGTTCATTGCTACCTGTACCACCTGCCAATTGACCAAACCCGAGCATATCAAAACTCCAGGTCTGCTTCAGCCAATTCCTTTACCAGACATGGCATGGGCACACATCAGCTTGGATTTCATTGAAGCATTGCCCAAGTCCAAAGGAAAAGAGGTCATACTTGTGGTCGTTGATCGCCTCACCAAATATGCACATTTCCTTCCTCTGTCCCACCCATATGATGTTCCACAAGTGGTTCAACTATTTCTTGATCACATCTTCAAGCTCCATGGTATGCCAGTGGTGATCATCTCTGATCGTGATCACTCTTCACCAGCAAGCTCTACCTATCCTTGTTCAAGGCTGTGAAAGTCGAAGTGCGTCTCAGTACTGCTCACCATCCTCAAACGGACGGACAGACCGAACGAGCAAATCAGTGCCTTGAAGCTTACCTCCGCAGCATGGTGTTCTAGCAGCCAACAACCTGGATGAACTGGTTGTCGCTTGCCGAGTACTGGTACAACACGTCATATCACACGTCGCTGAAGGTTACTCCATTTCAGTCATTATATGGATACCCTCCTTCGCAAATTGGTGAACTAGCCATACCGACTGACATGTCTATGGAAGCTCATCAAACTCTTACTGACAGAACAAAAATGATGGCAGAATTGAAAGAAAACCTAAACTAAGCATGGAACAGAATGAAGTTCTTTGTAGACCAAAAGAGGTCAGAGCGCTCATTTCAGGTCGGTGATATGGTATACCTGAAGATCCAACCCTACAGACAGAATGCATTTGGTCTTCGTGGATCTCTGAAGCTGAGATCGAAATACTATGGACCTTACAAAATTCTGCAGAAAGTTGGTGATCTCTCATACAAACTCCAACTCCCAAAGCAAGCTGAAATACACCTAGTATTCCATGTCAGTCAACTTAAACAGCATGTGGGCAAACATGTTGTTCCATTACCACACGTTCCTCTGGTTACTGTAGACGGGGAAAAAATCAAAACCACACCCTTATCTGCACTCCAGCGTCGGATGATACAACGCAAGGGTCAACCAGCGGCTCAATGGCTCATTCAGTGGGAGAATTTGGGCATGGAAGATGCCACATGGGAAGATGTGCCGTTCATCGCCAAGACATTCCCAAACTTCTCACCTTGAGGTCAAAGGTGAAGCTCAAGCGGGGGGCAATGTCAGGTCAGGTACTTCCTAACTGACCGTCTCAAGCACACAAGGCTACGAAGGAATGAACGGCCAGGATACAAGCAAGGAAGGAAGCCACACATGGACGGCTGAGATTACTTTTCCTTTACTGTTTATCTTCTTCAGACTTGGTCGATGTCGCTCGCTAACGCTCGCTGGCATGTTAAGCTGGGAGTTTGTAGAGTTAGAGATAAGATTGTACAAACTATACTCTAGATCTAGATTAGCTAGGGTTTGCTCCGCTTCACTGTATCGCTAAGAACTCCAATCATTCCTCTGATAGTAGCGCAATTCGTGAGCAATTCCCCATATTCTTGTGTTCTTTCGCTGTGTATCCTGTTTGGTCCTAACACGGCCGAGGGAAGAAGGCGAAGGCGGAGGCGAGCACTGCTGCTACTGC
The DNA here is from genome assembly GCA_947311845.1 of Poa pratensis. NCBI lineage: Eukaryota > Viridiplantae > Streptophyta > Magnoliopsida > Poales > Poaceae > Poa > Poa pratensis. Next base: position 34,609,128 of record CAMZMU010000060.1, on the reverse strand, counting down.
GATCTCGGCGCCCTCTCACCCTGGTGCTGCTGCAGCGGCCACGGAGATTGACGTTGATCCGCCACCACGGTCACCGCTGCCCTGGACGTGTTCGACAATATGCATGAAAAGTATGAACTTTTCTAGTATTTTTTTAATCTTGTTGGATGAATTGGAGATTACTTTTAGTGTTATGTTCATATATGCGGTTGAGATAAATTGTAGAGTTCATTTGTGAATTGTAATGCTCATTTGTGCATGCTCGACTACTTTGAATGTTGCTGAGGAGGGTTTTTGAGATGCCCTCTCAAGAATATGAAACATATGTCGAGGAGGGTTTCCTAGATGAAGACAAAGGTACTATGTTTAGCATGGAAGAAGGTTAGGTCTTGATGCGGCCGTCGGCACCGAGCAACCAAGGAACACATATTGGACAAGGATGAAAGCCTTCTTCGATGCTCACAACAAAAGTGGAATGGAGCGCACATCCACTTCTCTTCATCACCGGTGATCCACAGTTCGACGGATTGTCAAAAGTGGGCGGCTTGCTTGGAAAATGTTGCTCGCATGAACCCAAGTGGTACAAATGTGAATGACATGGTACAATTGTTCAAAACTTGCTCTCAACTAGTGTGCAACAATTGTTCGAATGAAAACTTGTTCTCTTGACTAATATTTGCTTTTTTTAGCTCAACATAGCTTAAAACTTGTTCATGGGGAAGCCAAAGAAGGGAAAATGGGGCAAGGAGGGAAAGGCCAACAAGCCATTCACTTCTCATCATTGTGTAAGGAGCTAGAAAATGATAAAAAGTGGAAGTGGAAGAACCGGGACGTGGGTGGAGGCTACAATGCCAATGTTGGCATGGGTGTATTTTTTGCCAAATCATCGACAAAACTATTCTCAAATCTGACCCCTGAGGTGGGCGTTAATGATGATGGAGCCGAACTTGTGCAGGTCGACGCCAACAATTTTTGCCATTTTGAGGATTTATGGTTTGACACCACTAACCTTGGCGATGACCTAGTTCGGTGAATTTTTTTGCTGGCACCGACCTACACAAGTTCGGTTCCATCTTTGTTGGCGCTGACCTCGAGGGCCATATTTGAAAATAGTTTCACACAGGGCCAGACATGTCAATAGTTTCGTCAAAGGGGCAGATTTGATAAAAAATATGGCATTGCTGGAGGCTTGGGGATGGCAATGCCAATGTTGGCATGGATGGAGCCTTGGGGGGAGGCAATGTCACCATGGCCGGTGGCTCAAGTGGCAATGATGCCATGGCCGACGGCTCAAGTGACCATGGTGCCACGAAAGACATGGAGATAACACATGATGATGGCAATGGCGACAATGAAGTTTAAGTGCTCATCGTGTTTTTTTTAACCTTAAAAGGGTATGACCCCACAACATTTTTTTATAGAAAGCGATTTCGAGCACGTTCTAATTGCTTTTATTAGGGAGCTTATACTAACTGAGCTATCTCAGGAGAACTTTGCATTCCCTTCCGATTTAGTTCATCGGGGCCTGCTCGATAGCAGTAAGCGCCGATTGCCCGCCGGATGAGTATGATACCTTCGGGCAGGATCCTCGTAAATTTTGAATTGGCACTTTCCAGAATTACTTATATGATGCTTCCACCTCGGTAGACTCGCGAAAGCCATCACTCTTTCTTGACCGAGAAGAGAAATGAGGGGAAAAGAGGAGAAAGAGGTACAAAGCCCAAGGGCAGGCGTTGGGCTAATAGTAGGCCTACCCAAATTGATAACATAACGGTGTTTTGCAAACCTCAGAAAGTTCACAGGGCATCAAACGTCAGTTGAAATGGGCAGAAGAAAAACAGGACATGTTGACAACTCATCTGACTGAATTTTTAGTTATTGACAAAGGGGCCATAAAAAATATGTACAACAAAATTACAACAAAGAATCAATCCATTTGGAAAAAGAGTCCATGTTCTTGGCCTTAACCCTATGCATGCACATGTGATGCATGTAAAATGCATACATGAACTTTGCACTATATCACTTATATTCTAATCATATTTGCATCATATAAGGGTTATATCAATGTTTTATCATGATTTTGGAAATATCTTAATGATTTCCTATTTTTATGGAATTAACCCTGCACAGGCAGAAAACCCTATTTCTTTCCTTTTAAGTTTCAGGGACCCAAACGTCGTCTAAATGACCTGCAAATTTACGGGCGTCAATATTTGGAAGGAAGAAGACTTGTGGGCGAAGGAAGCAAACAAACGGAGGTCCGAGGACCAAAAGGGGTGGCCCACGCGGCCACAGTACCTAGCCACGTGGGGCCCACTCTTTTGGCCCTCGTGGCTCCGTTGCCGTCGATCTTTCTCCACCGACTAGTTTTGACCTAAAAACGCCTATAAAAATAGTCCCCCGAGGTTTCGCGAGGAGGCGGCGGAGAAACAGAAAACCACGAAACAGAGAGTCAGAAGGCTGCCGCCGGAGAAGATCGGAGGGGGGAAACGCCGCCGGAATCACCTCCGGAGGGCTCCACCCCCCTCCGGCGTGTTCATCATCAACATCTACAGCAAGATCATCTCCATCTCCCCACTGTAAACTCTTGGCAAACATGATGTATGATGCAATATACTTTTCCCTTGATCTATTGTGTCTCCCATCTATGTTTGAGAAGTGATTTGTTCATGGCAATAGTGAAATAGTTCGTTGTTGGTTGCATACAAGTTTTGTTATCTTTTATGATTGTCTTGATGTACAATATATGAGTGCACGCATATGTTGGGGAATGCATGTAAGGTGATCACCGTAAGGTAATGGATGAGTGGAGGGTCGGAGTAGAGAGAAACCTGTCTGAGACTTGAAGTTACTTTATTGGGGATATATATGGGGACCTTAGAACTTAAGGCTATGGTGGGACTTATGTCTTAATAATCTTGTGCACATTTACTTGGCCATAAGAACCATCATAAGGGGTTTAGTTCATTTACTTGGCTACACCTATTTATGGCTCCTTCCTAGAAGAAACAATTAAGACTGAAACATGTGCTTCACTAATTGTGACAACCACACGAATGAAATAACAATTGCTAGAACATTTGCTCCCTTGAGATATTTGCTACTTGAGATCTTTGCTACTTGCTACTTTGAGAAACTTGCTGAGAGAAACTTGCTCTAAGAAACTTGCTACTAGATAAACCCATTCCACGTCACTTGCTTCCATTAGTTAGATCCTTTCATATTTATTGCTTTGCATAAAAGGCCATATAAGAGGGTTATAGGGCTTTAGAGAATAGATAGTTTACCTTCAGCTCCTCGTGGGTTCGACACTCAAATACTTATCGAATAGTGCTACAGTGATTCCTTGCTCTTGGGGATTATCAAGTACTTTTCTGGCGCCGTTGCCGGGGAGCGTTGTGCTAAACTTTTATTCTTGTTTGCATTGCATACTAACATATAAATCTAAAACACAAAAAAAATTATAAAATGGAAAACAACAAAACAATCCTAGAATTGTATAATATCTATCTTGAGTTAGGACATGAAGTGTTTGAGGAGAAAATTAAAATTTATTTGCATAACAATCATGTCTGTGGTAGTACTAATTCTTTTAACAACTTTATTGCTAATACTGAGGAAAACCTTAAGCTTGGGGAAGTTTGTTTTGATGAATATGACATTTTTAGTCCCCCTACTATTGAGGATGAAATTGATTGTGAGTTTGATGATCCAATATGCTCATTAGATGATAAGTCTTTATGTGGTGATTCTATTCAAAATCATGTGGGAATATTTAACTTCAATGCTTGCAACTATTATGAGAGAGGAAGAGATAAGAATCCTCTCTATGTTTCTATGTTATTTAAAATGCAAGCTATTGATCATTATATGCATTGGTTACCTCAAATGGGTGTTATTTATTCATATATAAAATGCCAATGCATAGGAAAAGAGTTAGACTTAAAAGTTAATGGTTTAATGTTTTGAGGTGTGCTCTCTATGCTTTTATCTCCTATTCAGTTTGGGCACACCTTTATATCTTGAGAACCTGCAAAATAACTTTACCTACTGATTTCTAACAATTAGTTTAAGATTTTCACTCTATATGAAATTTGGGAAAGTAAATGAGAAGGATGAGTAATGGAGAAGTTGGGGTCGACCTTGAACATGTGTTGTTCATGCCAATGGAACCATTGCAAAATCTCTATCATTTAAACTTTTCCCAAAGCTAAAACCAAATAAAAAGAGTGATAATAGTAATTCGCTGTCCAGTTTTTGACATATCCTGTCTTTATTCTGCATTACTCTCATTACTTGTGTTTTGTGCGGTTCTTTTGATCAAGGAGCATTACATAACCATAGTAACAGTAGCTAATGTTTAAAATCAATTCATGATATGTCTTTGCTGTGCCTATGTGGATTTAATTTATGAAGGCACTAACCCCTCTAATCAAGTTTGTGACGAGTGTTGTGTAAAGAGAATTTTAAGGTGGAAGAATTGAGGGTGATGAACAAGATCAAGAGGGACAAAAACTCAAGCTTGGGGATGTACCCCTAGGCTCACCCTACATATATCAAATAAGTACAAGAATTTAAGCTTGGGGATGCCAAGCCACCTCACTTCAACCATCTTGATACCAAGTAAGTAAGCCTAGCTATATGGCTATAAAGAAAGCGCTTTGCGGGAGGCAACCCGGTTATTTTTGTGTGTGATTTTTCTTTGTGTCCTCTTGCTGTAACAAGAGATTTGTGTCTAGTTTAGTTCAGGAGTTTTTAATAAAGTGCCAAGTTTTACCCATTTGGTCTTGAAAAGTTGCTATTTGAGTTCGGAGATTTTATTCCTGCACGAATCTGTGCACGGTATGATTTTTAATTCTTATTCTGTAACTCCGAATGAGCTCATATTTGAACTGTAGTTGCAACTTTTCATCCTCTGTATGCATGAATTTTTTCGGAATTTTTCGAGAAAGTTTGGTAGGGTAGAAAAATACGTTTTGCTGCTGCTGTTTTTCTGGACAGATTCTGTCCCATTTTGTTTGATGCATGCTTTGAGCTTTTAAGTTGAATCTTTTTGATCCAATTGAGTTTATGAGTAGGCATACAACATTATACACTTTCTGGACATTCATATGAATTTTTGTTCAAGGATTATATGCAGCAAGAAACCTATTTGTTTATCACTATTAATGCACCCCACAGAAAAGAAATGGGAGAAACGGTGTTTTGAAGTTTTTTCACAGGGATTGGAGGAGATGCACCAAGAGCTATCCAAGGATGGTGAAGACCATAAGCTTGGGGATGTGAAGACAACCCCGCTGGACCTACACACTCTCGGTTTGCACACGTCCAACTTCTGTTTTTCGATCGAAACACTTTATCGCATAAACTTGGAGCGTCTTTTGTTTTGTTTGTTTGAGTTTGAGAGACCACCACACTATCATTTATATATGGAGAGCTACTGGAAATATGGGTTGAAATATGTTGGATGCTTTTATAAGATTGGGAAAAGGGATGTTTGAGTTGATTTTTAATGATACATATAGTTGCATGATTCATGAGCTTGTTTATGAGTAATAGTTTGCAAATCTTTTTGAAGAGCTATCACTTATTCATGTTTTGGTGCTGATTGTTATTTTACTTGGTTTAACATGGATTAGTTAGTTCTATGGACACTCATGCATGCATCTAGATGGTCAACTTTCTCCCTTTTGCTAGCCCAAACTCCAACAAGTCAAAAACTTGTTTCCAACACCTTCAACCAAAGTTATTCCAGTGAGTCCACCATATCTACCTACTAGCTATATGCTATTCCGAGTATGTTCATCATGATATTTGTGTTATCTATACCTCTGAATGAAAATGATTATGTTATTGATTGCATGGAAAAGTTGGTTATATAGCTCTCACGAACTTGATGCACATTTTTACTATCATTGCATAAATAAAACATGACCCATTGTGATTAAGATTATGATGTTAGTGGCTTGATAAATGTTCGAGGTTGGGAGTTAGCCCATATGTGCTGTCACATGCAAAGCTTTCAACATCTCCATTTAGTTGATATCATGTGCTTTTGTCTATGGATGCCTATCATGTGAAATAAGGTGGAAATGAGTAGTTTAAATGAGTTTGTATAAATGGTTAGAGAGACGCCTGGGCCGCTAATCTAAGCCATGCATCATTCATGGTGGAAATTTACTTACATGCTATGGTGAATTATCTATGACACACCTTACAATAAAAAGCTATTCCAATGGTAAATAAAAAGGGTGTTGAGGTTTTCATCTTGTTTGTTTGTCTTGTCATTTTGATATGGGCTTGTTCCATATCCTGGGACAAGAGGTACCCCAGTTGACGCTCTTGATGATACTATTATACTTACAATGATAGATAACTTGAACTTGCTTTGTTTCCAAGTTGAGTAACATGGTGTAGGTACTTGTATTCAAGGGGCATGAGACATCCAACCTTTACTTTGTCAAGCACACTACTCATATTTGCTTTCACATTAAACTTAATCATTCAAGATGCTATGATAGGGGAATGAGAGCTTGACACCAAGATTACCATTGCAATCATTAACTTAAGTAGAAGAGTTTGGAGGTTAGATGAAACTTATGCATGCTTTACCTCTACTCACATTACATCTTTCCAAAGTGTCCACCACATATTCAGATTTTCATCATCACTCTATGACCATGTATGCAAAATAATGTGTCCATATTACTTGCTTCTATGTTACACTTTGTGAACTATCAATGAACATCCTTGTCTTGAATACTTGATATCACTTCATAAACTATTTGCATATTGCTACTCCTTTGAAGAATGAATCATTTGACTTATGTAGCAATAGTAATCATCTTTGATATCCATTGTTAGTATTAAATTGCAAAGTCCATGTTAGTTTTATCACCTTCATACTCGAGGACGAGCATGGATTAAGCTTGGGGATGTTGATGCATGTAAAATGCATACATGAACTTTGCACTTTATCTTATATTCCAATCATATTTGCATCATATAAGGGTTATATCAATGTTTTATAATGATTTTGGAATATCTTAATATTTCCTATTTTTATGGAATTAACCCTGCACAGGCAGAAAACCCTATTTCTTTTTTAAGTTTCAGGGACCCAAACGTCGTCAAATGACCTGCAAATTTACGGGCGTCAATATTTGGAAGGAAGAAGACTTGTGGGCGAAGGAAGCAAACAAACGGAGGTCCGAGGACCAAAAGGGGGTGGCCCACGCGGCCACAGTACTGGCCGTGTGGGGCCCACTCTTTGGCCCTCGTGGCTCCGTTGCCGTCGATCTTTCTCCACCGACTACGTTTGACCTAAAAACGCCTATAAAAAAGTCCCCCGAGGAGTTTCGCGAGGAGGCGGCGGAGAAACAGAAAACCACGAAACAGAGAGTCAGAAGGCTGCCGCCGGAGAAGATCGGAGGGGGGAAACGCCGCCGGAATCACCTCCGGAGGGCTCCACCCCCCTCCGGCGTGTTCATCATCAACATCTACAGCAAGATCATCTCCATCTCCCCACTGTAAACTCTTGGCAAACATGATGTATGATGCAATATACTTTTCCCTTGATCTATTGTGTCTCCCATCTATGTTTGAGAAGTGATTTGTTCATGGCAATAGTGAAATAGTTCGTTGATTGGTTGCATACAAGTTTTGTTATCTTTTATGATTGTCTTGATGTACAATGTATGAGTGCACGCATATGTTGGGGAATGCATGTAAGGTGATCACCGTAGTGTAATGGATTGAGTAGGATGTCGGAGTAGAGAGAAACCGTGGTCTGAGACTTGAAGTTACTTTATGGGGATATATATGGGGACCTAGAACTTAAGGCTATGGTGGGACAATTATGTCTTAATAATTCTTGCGCTGCACATTTATTGGCCATGAGATCCATCATAAGAGTTGTGTATTTGCTCATTTACTTGGCTACACCTATTTATGGCTCCCTCCTAGAAGAAAAAATTAAGACTGAAACATGTGCTTCACTAATTGTGACAACCACACGAATGAAATAACAATTGCTAGAACATTTGCTCCCTTGAGATATTTGCTACTTGAGATCTTTGCTACTTGCTACTTTGAGAAACTTGCTTGAGAAAACTGCTGAGAGAAACTTGCTCTAAGAAACTTGTACTAGATAAACCCATTCCACATCACTTGCTTCCATTAGTTAGTTCCTTTCATATTTTTATTGCTTTGCATAAAAGGCCATATAAGAGGGTTATAGGGCTTTAGAGAATAGATAGTTTACCTTCAGCTCCTCGTGGGTTCGACACTCAAATACTTATCGAATAGTGCTACAGTGATTCCTTGCTCTTGGGGATTATCAACATGTAATGTTGCCTTCTCCATGACCTGAAGGATGGCATCACATTCTGAAAAATAGATGCATTCCTCTGCTTCCATATATGCCATGCTGCAAGTATGACCACCTCTATGAAGAAAGGCTTATCAAACTTTCTCCTTGTTCGAGGGAGGAACTCGACGTTCCCATGATGGTTCGTCTCTCTGGCGATCGCGAGGGCGATCCCCAATTCCCACACCACCCCACGAGAATCCCCAAACCACAGATTAGTTTCGAGAGATGTGAGGAACGAGACAAGTCCCAGATCGTCGGCCCGCACCCAATTCCCACAATTTTCCCTCCTTGTCCTCAGCCGATCAACCGATTCACCTCGCTGGTGTCGGAGGATATGAGGAGCAGAGCTACTGCTATACTCCGACGGGCAAAAAATCAGCACAAAATCCTCTCCCACCTCCGCGAGCGCTTCGATGCCGATCTTACCAACACCAATCCAAGACCTGGCACCCCCGAGATGCCGATTGAGGCTAACCCCATCAACGCGGATGGCGCTCCCATTAAAGACGCACAGAAGGAGGATCCCACAGAACAGGTAACCCTCGATTCGCAATCCGTGGTGCTTTCATTTCCTGCCAGTAAGGAGGGAGAAATTTTAGGAAATGAAGTGTGCACACGTATTGTTGACTCAACGGTCTTCACCATTAAGGCCGCTATTGCCATTGAAGTTAGAAATAAGAAGACCAATTCAAGGGCGGGGATAATGGTGAAGTTTATGATGGATTTGATGAGCGAGATTCACGCTAGAGAGGAATCAGTGCTGACCCGTATGATTCAAGACCCAGGAGGAGGATATATATATTGGAGAAGATCAGCAGCTGAACCTCACAAACACCCAAACACCCACCCAAGCGAAGCACACTCAAGTTGTTTGTGTTTTTGCCTAGCCATGCAGAACAAGGAAAAGGAGAGTGAGATGAACACACCCAGCAAGAAGTCAATGACCAAGCTCAACAACAAGAAGAGCGGGGTGAATACGAACGAAGCCTCATCCAGCATCACCAAGCGCAGAACCGGGAAGGAGCTGCTCCAAGAATTTGGCACGGAGGAGGAGAAGGAAGCCCTGGTGGTGAACATGGACAAGGTGCACGCTGCAGCGACAACCAGGTTCTTAGCTGTGGGCGTGTTCCTCTCCATCCTCGCCATCAGCTCCAAGCAGCTCATCGATGGCATGAGGAAAATATGGAGGATCCGTAGCACCCTCGACCTGAACCAGCTCGCGGACAGGAGGTTTGTTCTTGAATTCTCTGAAGAAGGCGATTTTCTCCATGTCACCCGTGGAGGTCCATGGAGATATAAGGAGGATCCGGTACTAGTTGATGCTCTCATGGAGGGTGATGATCCTAACACGGTGAAATTTAATTCTATCCCTATCTGGGCACAATTTAGAGACATTCCCTATTACCTGCTCTCCAAAGAATTAGCTAGAAACTTGGGAAAAAGAGTTGGTGACCTGTTGTTTATTGATAACTATGCTCGTGGTGATTTAAATGATAACATTCTCAGAGCCAGGATTCTCCTGCCAATCAACCAAGCTCTCTGGCGCTGGATCCCCCTCACAGACGAGATAAAGAGTAGGGAGGTGGTTGCCTCCATCGCCAACGAACGCCTCCCCTCTTTCTGCTCGTTTTGTGGCTTCATCGGCCACAACGAACCAGAATGCAAGCTCCACCCCGCCCAGAAATGGAGGAGATACGGCCAGGAACTCCACACCGGCCCGACGCACCCGGAGGACCCGCGAAGCTGGCGCATCCCTGAGGTCACGGGGTAGACTCTACATCACCAAGTGCCTGCTCTCCCGTGGCGAAACACACATGCTCGCCAAGAACAACCTCCCTCTGTTGCTCAGGTGATGAAGGAGGTTGGCAAGCTCACGGTGCAGGAGAACCATGCCACTGGCGTCCCCGCTGCTGACAAGATCTACCTCGACAAACCTTCATCACTAGCAGCTTCAAGCACGACCAAAAAGAACATCTCAGGCAAGGCCGACAATGCTGCGAAGACTGATGGTGAGATCCTGACTACCTCGCCAAAGAAGGGAAGCAACAAGTGGAAAAGGATGATCAGGAAAGAAGGGGAAGGACAATCTGAACCGTGGACAACCCAGGAAGGAGGCCTGGGGGCTCCGTGAAAAAGAGCAAGCCTGCAAGAGATAGAGCAGAACCTGCAACCAGCTTGCAAGAGGGCCCTGTTCCACATTCCTACCCTTGAGGAGTGTTTGGGACAGGAGTTTCTTGACCAGCTAAGGAGGGATGAGATCCAGCGTGAAGCAGATGGAAAAAAGGAGACAAATGACAAGAACCTCATGATCTGTGCTGAAGAACTGACAACCAAGAAAGGAACTGATGATGTTGGACATAACAGTGAGAACATGGGAAGAGATGGTGGAGCTGGGGTACCTGGCAAGGGCGAAGCGGATGGTGAAACAAGCTGTGAAAGGGAGGCAACCGGCCTTGGGGCCGCCGGTCAACTGACGGACACGGATGATCGTGTTCGTCAGAAGCAATGAGGATCCTATGGTGGAACTGCCGGGGCCTGGGGCGTCCCCGGACAGTTCAAGACCTGATCAAGCTCGTGAAGCTGCATCGCCCGCATATCGTGTTCTTATCTGAAACCCGTCAAAATAAGAGCTATGTTGAAAACCTGAGATGGAGGCTAGGTCTTAAATTTGCTGTTTCCTTTAGTAGTGATGGAAAAGGAGGTGGCCTCACTCTCTTCTGGGATGAGAACATTGATCTAGAGTTGGTTAAAATAAATAATAGGGTTATTGATGTAATGATCCGTGACCCAACTAGAAACATGAAATGGAGATGTTCGTTTGTGTATGGTGAACCCTGTACTAACCTGCGGTTTAACATGTGGGACCTCATTAGAAAAATGAAGCCCATGATCAGTGCTCCTTGGCTGATGCTAGGGGACTTCAATGAAGCTCTCTGGCAGAAAGAACATTTTTCAAGGAAAAAAAGGGGCAGAAAACAGATGCAGGATTTTAGAGATGCACTGTCTTTCTGCGACCTCCATGACCTTGGATTTGAAGGGCTTCCCTGGACATTTGATAATATGCAGAAGGGTGATAGAAATGTCAAAGTTAGACTTGACCGTGCAGTTGCCTGTCCTGCTTGGTCTACAATTTTCCCCAACTACAGAGTAAAACATCTATTGAGCTCACGTTCTGATCACTGCCCTGTACTTATTACTTTTGATGAAAATTTTGCTGTGGCGCCTGTCTCTCGATGCCGCAGGTATGAAGCTTACTGGGAACGGGAACCTGCTCTCCAAGAGGAAATTGAGGCTGCCTGGCTCTTACAACCCCCAGCGAAAAATCTAGAGGATATTGGCAGGAAGCTGGACACCACCATGGACTCTCTTCATGCATGGAGCAAGCGCACCATTGGCTCCATTCCTTCGAAGATTGAAAGACTTCGAAAGAAGCTTGAGAAGGCCAGAGCGAATCATAACAGGATAGAAAGTCTGTAAATCTCTGCTGAACTGGATGAACTCCTGGAGAAAGAAGAGATCATGTGGCGTCAACATTCTTGTATCAATTGGCTAAAGAGTGGGGACAGAAATACCAGATACTTCCACCAAAGAGCAACATGGCGAAAGAAGAAGAACAACATATCCAGCTTAGTTTTGGATGATGGAAAGGTGATCTCTGATTGTGAGGAACTGGAAAAACACACCACAATTTTTTTCAGAACCCTCTACACTGCTGATGCCGCTGTGCAACCTAACATAATCACAAGCCTGTTGCAGCCAAAGATTGATAACCTGACGAATGAATCCTTATGTGCCAAATTTACTGATGAGGAAATCAGCTTTGCCTTATTCCAGATTGGACCCACCAAAGCCCCGGGACCGGACGGTTTCCCTGCTTGCTTCTACCAAAGGAACTGGGGTATCATCAAGGATGAGATTATTGCTGCTGTCAGAGGTTTCTTCGAGGAAGGATCCATGCCGGCAGGGATCAATGACACTTCTATTGTTTTGATCCCTAAAACCAAAAACTCTCAGTCCCTCAAGGATTACAGGCCCATAAGTCTCTGTAATGTGATCTACAAGGTGATCGCTAAATGCTTGGTCAACCGCATGCGCCCCCTGCTTCAGAACATCATTTCTGAGAACCAGAGCGCCTTCATTCCTGGACACATGATCACGGACAATGCTTTTATTGCATTCGAGTGTATTCACGCTTTACGAAATGGAACAAACAATTCTGGAGCTTTCTGTGCTTATAAGCTAGATCTCACCAAAGCCTATGACAGAGTGGATTGGCGGTTCCTCCAAGCTGCCTTGGAAAAACTGGGATTTGCAGACAAATGGATAAACTAGATCATGACTTGTGTTAAATCAGTTCAGTTTTTAGTCAGGCTAAATGGAAAGCTTCTCAACAAGTTCAAGCCAACTAGAGGCCTGAGGCAGGGCGACCCCCTATCCCCCTACCTCTTCCTGTTTGTTGGAGAAAGTTTGTTTGCCCTCTTCAAACATCACATTACCATGCAAAGCATCTAGGAACTCAAGATCTGCAGGAGAGCCCCGGGCATTTCTCATCTCCTCTTTGCCGATGACAGCCTCATCTTCTTCAGAGCTAATGCAGATCAAGCTACAAGCATCAATAAAATCCTCCGTGACTACGAAAAGGATACTGGCCAGCTCCTAAACCAGGCGAAATGTTCTCTGATGGTGGGAGGAAAGTGCTCAGACGAGGACACCAAAGCCGTGTGTGAAATTCTGAAAGTGGACACTATGACCCTAGATGATAAATATCTGGGACTCCCCATTCCCGAGGGAAAAGTGAAAAATGGTAAACTAAAGTCAACTAAAGAGAAACTGCTGAAAAAGTGCTCAGACTGGAACGAGAAATATGTGTCCGGTGATGCAAAAGAGGCTCTTGTTAAAGCTATCGCCCAAGCAATTCCAACTTACGCGATGAGCGTCTTCAAATTCTCAGCTGGTCTGTGTGATGATCTTTCCCACATTATAAGAGACTTCTGGTGGGGTGACAAATTTGAACGACGGAAAGTACATTGGATGTCTTGGGAGAAAATGACAAGGCCTAAAAGCCAGGGAGGCATTGGTTTTAGAGACCTGAGAATGTTCAATCAGGCTCTTTTAGCTAGACAAGCTTGGAGACTCATAGAATTCCCTGACAGCTTATGTGCTAGACTACTCAAAGCCAAATACTACCTAGCTGGTGACCTCATTGACACTGTCTTCAGTCAAAATGTGTCCCCCAGCTGGCAAGGTATTGCTCATGGGCTGGAACTGCTCAAAAAAGGACTCATTTGGAGGATAAACTCAGGCTCCAAAGTCCAAATTTGGCGGGATAATTGGCTACCGAGGGGCAACCTAAAACCCTTAGGGAAAGCAAGTAAAAGGAGAACTCGCTGGGTTTCGGATCTCATCAACCAGGACTCAAAAACATGGAGAGAGGAAGAAGTGAGAGCTCTGTTCTTCCGGATGCTGAGACGATTCTTCAAATCAAAATTCCAAAGCTTGTTGGAGAAGACCTGCTTGCTTGGCACTATGAAGAGAGTGGTAGGTTCTCTGTGATAAGTGCCTACAAATTGGGAATGGCAACAAAGAACTTGAGTGATCAAGAATCCACTAGGAGCAACCCAAGTGGCGATAGATCATTATGGAACCTAGTCTGGAAAGCCAAAATTCCTCCAAAAATCAAAGTCTTTGCCTGGAAACTAGCTTCCAACACTCTAGGCGTGCAAATGCATAGAGTCAGAAGAAACATGGACGTCATTACCACCTGCCAAATCTGTGGAACTGAACCAGAGTCTGCTCATCATGCAATGGTTAACTGCACAAAGGCCAAAGCGCTCAGGCAAAATCTGAAAGCATACTGGGATATCCCCTCTGAAGAAGAACTAGCCTACACGGGTCCTGACTGGGTCCTTGTCCTCCTGAATAAATGCAGTGAAACTAAAAGAACAAACTTGCTATATCTATGGTGGAGATGTTGGCACCTTCACAACAACGCCATTTTCGGTGATGGGAAGTGTGGTATTATTCAGTCAACCACATTTCTTCGTTCATATCTCAACTCCTTCCATCACAGGGAGATTTCGTCTCTCGACGTGAATGACAAAGGTAAGAAACCTCTGTTACCTGAGGGGAATGAGAGGTGTACCCGTAAACAGGACACTAAAGAAGCTTGGAGGAAACCGGTGATGGGATGGACAAAGCTGAATGTCGATGCTAGCTTCAATGAAGACGACAACAGTGGCACTTGGGGAGCTACTCTGCGTGATGAAAAAGGTGATGTTTTGATCTCGGCCTGGGGAAGAATTCTCAGATGCTCCTCTACTAAGATTGCTGAAGCACTCGCCTGCAGTGAAGGAATTAAGGCAGTCGTGCCTATCGCTACCTTGCCTGTTCAATTAGAATATGACCGTGCTTTGGTTGTTGCTGAACTGAAGTCTAAAGACAGCACAAAATCCGACATATCCCTCATTGTTGCTGAAGCGAAACTGCTCTTGCAGTCCCTCCCGGGCTGCTCCGTCTAAAAAATCTCAAGATCTGCAAACCAAGTGGCGCACTACCTGGCTAGATATAGCCGTACTTCAAACACTGATGGCTTCCTTGTTGGTTCTACCCCTAGTTGTCTAGAGAATTTTTGTCTTCTAGATTGTTCTGATCCTTGTAACCCGAATGTTTTATCTTGAGTTTATAAATGGAAAAATAAAAAAAAAACTTTCTCCTTGTTCTATGAAAAACCCCATCGAAATTATTAGCCGACTGCCACTCAATCTGCAGGTAATTCCAAATCCTGACACTGAAATTACAATGGAAGAAAAGATGGGTCCAATCCTCTGTTGTATGACTAGGGCATAACACACAGTTTGTGAGAACTTTGTTTTATGAATTGTTTGTTGATGATATATGTGTGACGAATTGTTTGTTAATGATATATGTGTGTTTATTTATATGTATGCATTTGTGTATGATGAAATTCATGTTTTCTTGCCCTATTTTACATCATGTCTTGGAGCTCCTAGTTTTTTGGTGCCCTAAAATATATCATCTACCTGAATAAAACCAGTTTCCGTGTCCTAAAACCAAAATATCAGCGCCCTATAATAATAAAAAATGGTGCCATACTGTACATCATTTCCTGGAGAGGCTCAGCATCCAGGTCCCAGATCCAGGTCCCAGATAGGTTCAAGGGTGAGGGGCAGAGCAAACAGCTAAACAAACTATGGACTTTCTCAGGTAAACAGCTAAGAAGAGAAACTACAGCAATGATGCACGCTCGTTGAATGGAACGGGGAAATCCCTATTTTCTATAAAAAGAAGGTCGGCACGAGGGACACCTGGAGTTCTTCTGGACAAAGCAAGAAACAGGATGATGCTTGACTGGTGGCTAAACAAGCAAGCCTCTCAAATCTCCCTCTCACTGCCGGTCCCGCGCCAAAGAACATGCCACGACTCCGTATTCCCGGCGCCGACTACACGTAACCATCACCGCCTGGCCACGCGTCGTCCGCCCGCCGGTCACCACCCTCCCCGTGCCGCTCGCCTCCTTATTTAAAACCCCACGACCTCGCGCCGACCACTCACCTCACTCGTCGCCCAACAATCAATCTCAAGCAATCAGTCTTCCAAGTGTCATCAGCGAAGAGGAGCCGTCGATCAACACCGCAGCAGTAGCCATGGCGCAGGAGAGCCTGAGGCTGGTGTGCCCCCCGGTGAACGCGCACGAGGGGCGGCTGCCGCGGCAGTACACGCTGGAGGGGCAGGGCGCGAAGAAGGACATCTCGCCGCCGCTGGAGTGGTACGGCGTGCCCGACGGCACGCGGTCGCTGGCGCTGGTGGTGCAGGACATCGACGCGCCGGAGCCGGAGCGGCCCGTGGTGCCGTGGACGCACTGGGTGGTCGCCAACATCTCGCCCGACATCAAGGGGCTGCCAGAGGGCTTCTCCGGCGGCGCTGGGGGCAACGCCAGCACCGACAGCGGCGTCCAGGAGGGGATCAACGACTGGAAGCAGCCCGGCTGGAACGGGCCCACCCCGGACTCCCACGGCCACCGCATCCAGTTCAGGATCTACGCGCTCGACGACGTGCTCAGCCTCGGGAACAAGGCGAGTGTGCCTACTGGAGCTTTAATCGTAGCTCTGCTCTGTTCTGAACTCTTCACGTCTGAGTACTGATTGGTTTTGCGATTTTGTTTGCAGGTGACGGTCGATAAGGTCATGGACGCCATTGACGGGCACGTGCTGGCGGAGGCAGAGCTCACCGCCGTGTTCAGTGGGTGATCTGTGTGGATTTTGACACCCGTGTCTGTGTGTGTGGTTTGGTGTGTACCTCACCTGTTTGTTACTTCCTGCATCTCTTGCGAACTGTGTGTGGCCTGTTCCCTGGTGTGCCTTCTAAACGTGCACGGCAACGGTCAGCCTTGTAATTTGTATCCAATAAAATGAAGTAACATCTCACTCATTAATCAGCTCTAGTCTTCAGCAGATCTTACTGAATGCATAACATTAAGTTGTCTTAAAACGAACTTAATTAGTTTAGTACAAATTGTTGACGTGAAGAACCAGTGGTCTAGTGGTAGAATAGTACCCTGCCACGGTACAGACCCGGGTTCGATTCCCGGCTGGTGTATACGTTCTTTTAACCAAGTGAAGTATCTCACTTTGTGTGGCTTAACTCTTGATTTTCAGAAGTATCACTGGGTTTTTTTTTTCTGCGTTCAGGTGTCGCTGATTTTTTTTTTTGAAAAGCCCACGTATAATTAACAAAGTACCGCATACAATGTATACAGTACAAAAACAGAGAAAAAAGTACAATACGCAGGGGAAACAGAGCTAGCACCGAGAACGGCGACATCTCCGGCGTCGAGGACGAAGGTCGCCAGCCACCATCTTGCCCAAGCCCGGGGACACCTTCTTCCTTGGAGGACGCCGCAAAGCCCGTCCGCCGCGTCGCGGCGGAGCTTCTGCCGGTGAACGAACACGGCAGGCGCCCCACCACCCCAGCAACTCCACCTTGCCGCGGCCGCCTTCAACTCCGACGCAGACAGAAGTCGTCGATCTCGTCCAGCCCTGGGTTTCGGCCACCGGATCCTCCGCCACCACGGATCCGGCGGGAAACAGAGGGGCTCGAGCACCGCACCGGGCCTCGAGCTCCTGCAAGTCGAGCGCGGCGACGCCGAGCCCCGAGGAGCTGCACCGCCGGAGAAGACCACGCATGCCGCTGATTATTTTGCCAAGTGAAGTATCACTTGTGTCGCTTAACTCCTTTTTCTCACAACTTAAACCGTACTTGTACTTAAAAACGAAAAAGTTGTGGGATAGAAACACACTTTTACACTAAAGAACTGTAAGCGAAGAGAGGCACAAAAGAAAACAAGCTCGTCATGTAGGGTTGAACACGAACTTCAGAATGTATCACTTCTGAAGAAACAAGAAATTCAGCAGGCCATCGAATCGAAGATCGATGTGTGTACTTTTACTCTGCTTGAGCTATGCACACCATCTCTCTGCATTGTAATCCTCCACGTAAATTGGTAATTTCCCTCCAATATATGTCGTAAAATACGTGTCAAAGATCACAGCAGCAATCTATATCGAAACCTTCTCACACCCGGCAGTTAAAAGTATCACTACTACTTCTACAGTCGAAACTAGACAAAAATTAACAGTACAGGCTAGGCACATCACGCCCTCGATCGATCGATCGATCGATCCTGCTAGCTACAACTGGATGGTGACGCCCCTGGCTCCCATGCCGGCGAGCCGCTGCTCCGCGGTGCCCATCTCCCTGTCCCCGCCGCCGCCGCCTCCTCCCCTGGACACGTCGTGGCGCGCGGCGTCGAACTTCTCGCCGTCGCCCCACAGCGCGTATGCCTCCTCCCCGTGCGCGGCGTCGTCGCCGATCATGAGCTGGTCGTCGGGCATCCGGAGCGGTATGAAGAGGCCGATGCCGAGCAGTATGAGCGTGGTGACCACGATGTTCCACACTATCACGAACGCGGCCCCGGCCAGCTGCTTGCCGACCTGCCCGATGCCGCCGCCGTAGAACGCGCCGCGAGGCCCCGGCACCGGGTAGTCGAGGTTCATGAGCTCCGGCGTGGCGAGGAGGCCCGTGAGGACGCCGCCCAGGAACCCCGCGACGGCGTGGGTGTGGAAGACGGCCAGGGTGTCGTCCACCTTCATCAGCAGCGCCGACTTCTTGTGCAGGATCATCATGCTGAACCACGGCACGCTGCCGGCGAAGATGCCCATGATCACCGCCGCCCACGTCTGCACCAGCCCTGTACATTAACCACGAAATTACATGTCAAAACACAAACTGATTCCTGTGATCCGTACGTACTTGCAAGGAGATGTTCCGTACGTACCTGCGCCGGGGGTGATGCAGACGAGGCCGGTCATCATGCCCTGGACGGCGCCGATGACGGACGGCTTGCCGAAGAAGATGACGTCTAGGCAGGTCCACGTGAGTAGGCTCGTGGCCGCGCTGACGTTGGTGTTGAGCACGGCCACCGACGCCGCGATGTTAGCGGCGTACGGCGCGCCGCCGTTGAACCCGGCCCAGCCCATCCACAGCAGGCCGCCACCGGCGATCATGAGCAGGATGTTGTTGGGGGAGAACCGCTCCCTGTCGCTCTTCAGCCTCGGGCCCACCTGTCATCCAGCCGCAGCATACATGGTTAGTGGTGAGCCATCGATCCGATATGGGATTACATAATCCGAAAACAACTACTTGCATCCAAAATTGTACTGGCAATTTGTAACTAGTCATAGCCGAGCTGTGGAATTTGTACCACGCCAATTGGATAACTCGACAGACAGCGCCACTAGATATTTTTAGGCATAATAGTGACACATCGCTAGATATTAATTTGGACCTCAAGTTGCATCATATGAAATCGACGTCTTCCTTCTCCTTGGTCTGAAACTCTGAAGTCTGAATCTCTTGCTGCTCCCACACGACAGAGCGATGGAGACCTGGAGCAGCAGCATCCACCACACGCAGAGTCTTCTCTTCGGCGCTGGCATCACCTACCAGCTTAGCCGAAACAAACGACACGGTCCAGCTCGTTCACACGTTCCATGAGGGTTAAAGGGGTTCCCTTCTAGACCCTAAATTTGGGTGCTTGTAGTTAACATGTGACTGCCCAAATAAAGAAGAAATCAAAGGAAAACTACAACGACACACCGTTACTTTCTTCCAAGATGGCTTATTTTAGAACCTACTACTAACTACTATCCACGATTAATTTGGACACTTGTGGAAAACTAATTCTATGGTACTAGTACAGATTGTACTGTACTTTATCGTGTGTTTTTTCTCTAGCGTTAGTGATGCAATGATTCTCGATCATGGTGACATGGGCATGGCATTCCAACGAGGAATCCACGTTGCTGTGTAGCCGGGTCAAACTACTTGGCCAGCAGCGACTGGCACCACCTAACCTAGCACGTACGTCGCCGTTCCGACGAGAACGACCCATGAACCAAAAATGAGGAAAACACAGACAGCTAGACATACCCAGTATGCGGCGGTGAAGCCGGCGATGCCGGAGGAGAGGTGGATGACGTAACCGCCGGAGTAGTCGATGACGCCCCAGTGGTAGAGGAACCCGCCGCCCCAGAGGCTAAACGCGCCCACGGTGTACGACAGCATCAGCCAGAGCGGCGTAAACGCCATCCACGCCTTGATGTTCATCCTGCCCAGCACGGAGCCCGCGAGCAGGATGAGCGTGATGGCGGCGAACTCGAACTGGAACAGCACGAGCGTGGCCTCCGGGTAGAAGGGCTCCGTGGCGGGGACGTCGTCGCCGTTGGCCGTCGCCGACAGCTTGGCGCGCTGGATGAGGTAGTCCTGGGAGAGCGCGACGCCGGCCTTGCCCCAGAAGGGCAGCAGGCGCTCGCCGAAGGCCATGCGGAACCCCACGAGGACCCAGACGAGGAGGGAGGAGGCGTAGGCGTAGAGCGCCATGAAGGCGCTGTTGACGGCCCACTTCTTCTTCACGATGCTGCCGTAGAGGACCACGAGGCCGGGCATGGACTGGATGCCCACGAACGTCGCCGCCGTCAGCTGCCACGCGTTGTCGCCCTTGTTCAGCCAGTCGGGTACGGCCGGGAGGCCCGCCGCGTACGCGCTCAGGGCCGCCGCCATCTCGACCGGCCGCGCTTCCCCGCGCCTGTCGGTGCCGGTGCCGGGGTACGTTCCGGGGGGAGAGGAGACGCGACGCGCGGGAGCTTGGTCTTGTGGCTGCTTGGCAGGCGTCGAGGCCCCGCACGCGCGTTTAATAGGATCATCGACCTATCATCAAGTTGAAAACGTTTAATAAGAATCCATCATCCAGGTCCCACGCGTCATAGTCAGACCGGATGAAATTTTCTCCAATTCTCATGTTTGCTGCAGCATTCGCGCACTGCTCGGAATTGCACGAACTGCTAATTGGTGATCAAGTTGGTTAGGAGGGGCACTGATAATAATGAATTTAATTAAGGAGATGGTGTTCGTGATGGGCATGAAGCAGGCGATGAGGGGGACAGGATCCAGGAGCCTCCGGGTCAACCCGGGCAGCCACGAATGAATGGCCCATAGGATGTGCCGTCTTGCGTGCTGCACTTTTCATTCCCTAAATAAACCGGCTTTGTTAACTTAATCTTCTTCAATGTCAAAAAAAAAAACTTAATCTTCTTCCTCTGAAAGTCTGAATGCGATGTGACGTGTCTTTGGTGTTTCTTCTCAAGAACACAGTAGCTGCCAAGCAGGAGTCGTTTCGTTTCACGACTTGCGAATGTCCGTACCAGTATGCCCACTTCCGAAGATTCTCAGGAAAATGCAACGCTGTTGCTGGGACCTGGGACGGCGGCTCACCGTCGACGACCTTTGACGGAGAAGAATTGACGATGAGCACGTACTGCGTCGAGCTTCTCGTTAGAATCTGCGGAGCAGTTGTGTGGAAATTCAGCCGACAATGATTGCTCCCTCAAAGAGCTGTCGCTCCATTAGGGGATCGATGAACAGCTGCAGTTTAAAATTTGGGCATGTTTCGGCAAAGAGAATTCAGGGGACGAGCTTAAACATGGCCCAGTTGCTTGGGCGCGCCAAAAAAGATAGCGTAAGCCTACGATCCATGCTCCCCAATCAATCGTCAGAGACCAGCTGCGGTGACGCCGTTTGACGGATCCTGGGCAGTTGCAGTGCACTTGAACACCAGCAGCGATATTATTTGCTGCCCCCCGAATCTCCAGGCTCCAGAAGAATAGAAACAGAAACCGAAGTGGAGGCCGTCGACTATTTTTTGCTGCCAACACATCGTGAACAGTTTTCTAGCTGCAACTTGGAACTATACAACAGCAGATAGGTATAGCCTAGCTATACTTCTAAAACTGTCGAAGCACATGAGTGCACGTTATGCCGAGATTAGGACAACAGTAACCAGTTCCATTTTGTTCTCTCTCTATATATGTTAATGCAGAGGTAATCCACATGGACAGGTACACCAGAACAACGCTTACCGGGCGCCAAGTGCTGTGCGACACGTCCAGGGTCCTGCAGCCTGGGATGAAATTCTGCTGATACACACATCAAACAAGTCAAAACCAGTGCCAAGTGATTTTAGACGTAGACGAGTAAAACCTTGCTGTCCCTGATGAAGGACAAGAGGCTAGCCCGAAGTGAATCTAGAAACGCAGTTGAGTGACCACATCAGAGATTTACCTTGGTTTCTAGGGAACAGGTGCTGGTTTAATGATAGTACTCCATGTCAGTACTCAGTAACCCACAGTACTATAAAATTAGACATCGAATCATCCTCCCTAGAATAGGAAAACTAAAATGGAGCGTGCGCACCAGGCTGCATTTATACAGCATCAACATATGGAAAAAGTAAATTAGCACTGTCTCCTTCAGAACTCCTTAAGCTGAACACCAGAACAAAAGAACAGCCAAACTGACTGTGTTGATATGGTGGCCCTCCGAAATCAAAATACAGCACATTCTGGATATCGACAGATACGTTTAGGAGCTCAGAAGGAAACACACACGGTATCAGGTCCAGATGAGTGCATCATTGCAATGCAGGCTGAAGTTCAAGATGGAAATGGATCTCCAAAATAAAACAAAGCCCTTCGAGAACATTGGGAGAATGCGTATTCTCCTCGATACAGAGAAATTTCTTAGTATGCACATCACTCCTAAAATATTAGGAGAGTAGGCTGATATATAGCAGGCTTTCATATGCTGTCCACTGTACAACAGTCGTAGGCCCTTCTATCTTTTACAACAGCATCTACAAGATGGAATTCATCTAATCAAAACTACTAGTCAAATCGTGCTCTGATATAATTTACCTAGCCCGAAAATCAGTGAATCAAGAATCTACAGTTGGTACTATCTCCTTATAGCCGGTCTACCATATTCAACTTCACATGTGCACCTTCTACTGTATACTTCCAGTACCAAGATCCGCTGTCCATCATTTCCTTGCTTATAGGATCTAACTTAACAACAAAACCTGATGGACAGAGAGAATTGATCGAGGTATATCAGATGCATGACATAAGTTGCCATGGAAACAAAAGATATTGTTATAGGCATGGAATTTAGGTTTCGAACACACTAGTTTTTTGTGTTATGAACCTCAATGAATCATTTGTGCATGAGAAAGTAGGGCACATGTTACTAACAAACCTGCTTCGTCCTGAATGATGCACATTCTATGACCATCGGGTACTTCAAACGTATGGTTACCCTGGTAGAACAATGAAATCAGATGATAAGAAAAAGAAAAGGGAGAGAAATAAACACACTGTTTCTTAATAAACACACCTTCAGGAGAACATCTTTTGCCTCAAATTCTGCATTTCCATGAAGAATAATTTTCAAGATTCTGATCTTTCAACATCATGCTTCCAATAGACATTATTGGGAGAATCCCAGCTGATCCCATTGTTCAAAACTTTAACACTTTGCAGCTTGCATCTCCCACACCTTCAAACAGACAGGAAATTTAGAGTTTCACCCCTATAGTATAGATGTGTGCTTCAGAGATCATGTGCGTAGAGTAGAAGATACCTGGCACCATAGTCCAGTATTTGTTCACCATGAGTGTTCCTCTTGGTTGAACCCATAATGTTATCAGCTAAAATAATAAGGCTTCCATCCAGCTACAGTTTGAACAAATAAATTTAGTTTGACATATAATGGGGGAGTAAATGCAAAATCATCTGTTTTTATGGTTACCTCCACATCTTTCCACAAAAATTCCGCAACCTCTATTTGCAGTTCTGAACCTTTAGAGATGGACCCACCTACGAACTGCACGTGCGGACATTAAGGAACCAAATGACTACATAAGGTAACTAAGCTCAGAACTAAAAAAATGACACATAGAGAGCAGAGTATCAGAGTGTAAGCACTAACTACTAAAATGAAGTCATGTCGAAGGATATTCCACAAGGGCTGACTAGTCAATTACGATATTTGTAAGAGCAAGCATGCTACATTTCCCATTTCTTTTCTGAATTTTGTATACAACTCATCTTCCTGACGGTCTAGTTTAAAATTGACCCCCACTTCAATCTATCTATCATTGTCATGCTCAACGTTTTATTATGCATATCAGATAAAAGGAACATGTCACAGCAGCAAACAGCAGCATATTGTTTCTCACTTCATGTGCAATTCGGTTAGTATTGTGCTAAATATGCATTTTCTCACTGAAACGGCTGACCTTTTTTACCAAAACATCCAGAGCGAAATGCAGTTTACAAAATTATGTCGTGATAGATGCCATCAGTGTTGTCACGTGATAGGTACTCGTCAACATTCATAAAAGAGATTATAAGCTGTTGGCCTATATCCCCACATACAGGTAAAATGGGGCATCGAAGGGACCTGGGAAAATAAGTTTGCTTTTCTCAACTGTGCTTTGCCGGTGAAGCTCGAAATATATACGATGTGGAGAAACTAACTTAGTGAAGAGATGAAAGACAAGTTTCATGCTTTACTCGTTTACATTTTAAGTAACTCACCTTTTGCTTTATGATATCCCAAAATGGACCTAAAGCAGGATGAAGAAATATGAGGAACGGTAGGTCCGAACGCAAGTATTCATTATTATCTTTCACCTGAAAAATAAAAAGATACTCCAAGTCATGATAAAAGTTAGTCCAGAATATAAGTACCCGCTGTTACATTACCTTCAGAACTGAAAAAATAACCTAATACATTATGGCGTCTATAACTAAATAGGATGTTAGAATCAATTAGAATGTACTAATTACATCCATTAACTTTCAGCAAAATACCTCATGAGAACAACATATTTTACCTATTTCATGGTAACAGAGAGACGTTCAGAGCATTACATCTGAAATAGGGTACAAGAATGTATCTTCATACTCGAGCTTCCAATTTCAATTTCCTATAGGTCCTTTTACTTCCAGACGGTAGAGGGTATAAATCACTAAATAGCATTGTGTATATTAATTACCATAGAATAACATCATCTCAATATGAGGAAATGGTCCAATGCATTCAGGTATCTGTAACTACGTGACAAACCATTGGTCTACCTTGCAGGTTGCAGCACAAGTAAATCGGATATCCATATGGAAATACACGAATTTTGGACTGTTTTCCAGAATGTAATATTATTCCAGTTGAATAAGGTCGATATGGCTTATCGACCTTTACGGATATAACTGGATGCATTATAGGTCAATGCTTGATATTCAGAATCCTCATGTTTACTGGAGAATATAATTTTCCAAACATAAATTGAGCACAGAGATTTCAAGATATCAATCCAAAATACTACTGCCACGGAAGCATAAGCAGCAGTCCAGCACTAACCAACCACAGGTTTTAACTAAGGGAATCACTGCTAGTAACATTTGGTTCTGTGTTACTGAAGTGATAAATACCACATGGGATGCCACTCATGTCACATGTGACAATAAGATCAGAAAATAGGGCACAAAAGTATATTCACCTTTGGAACCTCTATGCTGCAGCTAGAAAGGAGATCATGAGCGTTACGCATAATATCGAGGAGTGAACCTTCTGGAGTCTGTAGAACAAGCAAAGTGAACATTATAAAACACATGTCAAGAGAATTTTCAACTCTTAAGGTTACTACACAAGCTTCGGAACCTACGTCAATAAAATGTAGCAGTGTCCGAAGGATCTTAATTAATGTTTCCATGCTTAGGGATAAAATTTGGGTCCAGAAGAAACTTGCATCAGTCAGCAGTTTTATGTTTGTGAATAGGAAAATAGGCATACTTAATTATAGGGTCCAGAAGAAACAAATTAAGTCCAAGTTTTCAATCTGTCCGAGAATACTTTCAGACATCCAGACTTTGAGTATATATGCTACTTCAGAATGTGATTAACAAATGATCTTACATAGGAGTATAAGAGATGGAAACCTCATAAGAACCTTTAAACTTTAGAATTCACAACAAGTTACATAGACGATTAGGATTCCTATTTTGCATGCAGTAGCAAGATAATCCTTTCATTGATTGCAACGTATGATATATTAACCTGGTGCAGTGTTCTATCTTCTGGTTTGAGCTTCCTTTTAGCTGATGAGGTGACTTTTTTTCTTTCATTGTACACAATGAACGTGTCGAGCTCACCTGTTACATATGGGAATTATAAAAACACGAGACACAAACAAAAAGTAGTTTGATAGAGATATGAAAACATAGGAAGCAAATATTTAACTACTTACATACTTTCTATTCCTTTACTGCACCTGTAGCTATATGTGTTCATAAAATTATCTGCTATATTCTGCATCGTGCACTCTAGCCTGCCACCGGCAGCACTGTCATGGAGAAAAATTAAGTAACAGAAATAAGATGTCTAATCATAATAAATCACTTAATTTAAAGATAAAATGGTTATATATTCTGATTTGTCCCCGGTCCCTACTTTGCGTAAGCTCAATTGACAACAGTACAGGTGCAGAAAACTCAACACTACGAAAGATCAGAAGTCCGTAATGATATTACTGGAAAGCAAGTACCTACACTCAAAGCCCATATGATCCACATATGATATTGCCTTTTTTAGATTCATTACCATTCCAGGTAAGCAACTAGCATTTCTGCGTGATCCAACTTCCTTCACTGCTTGAAGATCAACGTACATAATGTTTGTATTTGCTGGATAGCTAGCCTGCAAACTAAATTAACAAAAGAATAGATGACTGAACAACAGTTAAATATGGATACACAAAATGACATAATCTTAATGGTAAACACATCACTGCATCCAACCAAACCAAATTAGATGAGGCACATATCCTTCATCAAATTGAAGCTGAGAAAATAAATGCTATAAGCATATGCAACCAGATCAACATCACCACAAATTACTGCAATCATGCGATAGTAACTTAGATGGAAACACATATAACAAAAGGCGAAGATTTGCATCTATCGTTTTCACTACAGGTAACACAACCTGGCTATTCATAATTTTCCTGGTCTCTTTACAAATATTTTATTTACCGTCACTCTCAGAGATATTTCATAGGATACAGGTAAACTTTTGGCGATAAGAGGGATGTTTGACAGAGCTATTTGTTTATTACCTTCCATTAGTTGCTGCAGGTTCTGATATGCCGTATTTTTCAAATTCAGTGTACTCAATGCAAGTGATACCATATGCCCAAAGTCCATCCAAGTTTTGCTTTTCAATAAGAACATTCACCCCTTCAGTAGCACCTGGTCTTCGCTCACAAGATGCAAAACCTAGTTTCTGAGGTATGATTTGGAGTCAAATGTGAGACATTGTAAAGATAAAAAATTTACAAATTGCAAAATTCAATGGTGCAAGGCACATATCCTAATCTGATTAATAATAAGGAATGTGAATAGTGAAAATGAGTGTCTCACATAAAAAAAAATTGTCTTCTTTACCTTATTATGGCGCATGCCTATTCCTGCCAATGCCATCATTGTCAAATCAGTTGCAGCAACAACATTGCTGGAAATTGCGAAATAGATGTACAGTTATCCCCCTTTTCAAATAATTCGTTTACGCAACAGAGAAAAAACAGATAGATATTCCAGATAACCTGACTTGACGAACAGTTGCACCTTTTCTGCCATGCCGATAAAGCCATTCGAATACACCTCTATCGCAAGCAAGTTTCCAAATAGCGCCATGACCACCGGGTTTACCCACAGGGAGAAGTGATTTGCCGATTAACCATTTACCATCCTCAGCATTAACTACAGGCACCAAAGGCTAGAAAAGCCATGATGCAATCTAGTTAGGACTCTACAAAGTTCTTGGCAGAGTGGGAAAATGACAATTGTTCAGAATAGAAATGCACACTCTAATGAATAGATTTTACTAGAAGTGTCCATTTAATATACCTGTTCAAACAAGCGGAAATTTTCGCGTCCTCTACCAAACCATTCAAGTCTTTCACAGATTGCAATTATATGTTCATGGTTATTCTTCACAGAGCTCGTCATGATTGCCACAGGGGTTATACATTGTTTCCCAAAGATCTTGAAATGGAGAAACTCTCTAGCCTGTCAAGCAAGGATGCTTCACATGATAAGGTACATACAGCATATTATGGCGATGGCTATGTCACATAATAAGATTGTTTGAACAGAGACAAGTGTCATATAGAAAACACAATCACCTGCAGATCGCGCATCAGGCCTTCCAGTAGAGATCGCCCACAGTAAGGAAGCAATGCGGCAGGAAGGGATTCACCGGTGTCTGAGTCCACTAACCCAAGACGATCACCGGCACCACCAATCGGATAAATTTCACCCAGTTCTGGCAAACCCTAGAAATGATCATATTTCAGTTCATACGTGGGAGCAGATAGATGTCTGTGACACAAATGTACTTAAATGTCGACACACAGATCACACAAACAATGTTAATGTTCTCTTTGTCATAAATCTCAAGTTAACGTGGCATTCGGATTTTGGAATAACCTCGATTCCCCACAGAGCAGCTTGAGATGCATACTCTGTATCCTCCAATAGATTAACTCCAGTGGGAACATGGAAGTCGACAAACTTGTCTTCGCTATGCCGGTGCTTGCTGTCCTTGGATTTCGAGGCTGAAAGCAGCTCCAATGCCATGATTTGATAGCTGGAGCAAAACAATAACAATAATATTTCAAATGTCAACGGTAAATGAAATGGTACTGACATATAATCTTTTAATACTAACATCGGAGTAGGAAACCATGTTATGGCAATCAAAGCAATCAGCTTACTTGCCAGTTGGCAGTTAAATAGATTCAAATTTAAACGAAGGCCACATTTGGCAGCATTTGCTACTTCTGCGTGTACCAAATCTCCAACTCTAGCGGCGCAGAGCGCAACAAACAAGTCATGCTCACCCGATGATGCCTCCGATGCAGTCGTAGAACTCCTCGATGTCTCCGAGAAACTTGAGCAGCTGCCGGAGCAGCTCCGTCTCGCCGCGCGCCGCCACGTCCTCCGCCACTCCCTCCTCGCTCCACTTCCCGACCAAACCGGCCAGGCTATACAGCGCCTGCCTCAGAGCGCTCCCGCCAGCGCCCCCGTTGAGGTGGTGCTCGTCCTCGTGGCTGCCGCCGGCCCAGCCGAGCTCGGGGCCGAGCGCGTGATCCTGGCCAGCCGCGACGAGGCATTTAGCAGGTACGCCTCCCGGGGCTCGAGGCCACCGAGAGCCCGCTCGCTCGAGGCGTCGCCGAAGAAGGCCGCGACGAGAGGCTCGGCGTCGAGCGCGCGGAGCTTGTCGCCGAGGGAGCGCGCCGCGCGGAGGCGCTCCCGGGCGGCGGAGAGGCGCGCGAGCTCCGCGGCGAGCGCCTGGTCGCGGC
Organism: Poa pratensis; assembly: GCA_947311845.1. NCBI lineage: Eukaryota > Viridiplantae > Streptophyta > Magnoliopsida > Poales > Poaceae > Poa > Poa pratensis. The sequence goes on along the minus strand of CAMZMU010000060.1, from coordinate 34,579,942 downwards.
ACGGCTGTTGCTCGAGGGAGGTGCCGGGCCCGCGGTCGAGGGAAGCGGTGGAGACGCGCTGCTGGGAGCGGGAGGGCGGTGAGGGGGACGGGGAAGGGAGCGCGGAGGCAGAGAGGAGGCGGCTCCGGCCTCGGCGGCGTCGCGCGGGGCAGAGAGGCGGGAGGCGCGGGGAGAGGAGGCGGAGGTTGGGAGGAGGCGCCGGGCGAGAGGAGGCCATGGGTGGAGTGGAGAGTGTGGTGGTGGCGCGGAGAGGCGGGAGCGGGGATAAGAGGAGGGCCGGCGAGAGCGAACGGTCGGGGGATATGCTCCCACCGATACGGTGCTCGCGCGCGGCCGACGGGGAGGTAGCGGACACGGTATATTCGCTCGGCGGGTTTACGTTTGGTTGAGCCCGTGGGCTGAATTTATGGTTTGCGGGCTTACTGAGGGCCAGAAGCCCAGGAGCGGGAGAGACGACGGGACTATGATGGGATTAGTCCCACATCGGTACTTTAGGTCGTTCCCGCTTTGCTTAAATGGCTAGATCTTGCTCTTGAGATTGCCAAGCCCAGCAGCGCTGCTGGGCTTGTAACCCTAGCTATGGGGGGTAAGAAATTGCAACCCAAAGTTGCTGGGCTCAGGTCGTGTCGCCCGCTAACCTGATTACCGATACTAGATATCCGCCGGGGGCAACGAACAAGTTGCAATTTCTTTTTATTTTCCTGACCGTACGTCCATATTATAACTTCACCCTCTTTCATTATTATATGTATACTAGAAAATACGCAGGGTTGATTTTTGCTGAATGCGCATTTATTCGATTACGCGTGTAACCCAGCCAGCAGTGCCCGTATCTCCTACAACTGCTCTGCATTGCAAGTGGCACCCTTGTCTTCCACAACAACTACCAACCGACAGCAGTTGTTTCATGGTTGGTTCGGTGCATTTGGCCGACGTGGCCACCATTGACTGGCAAGCGATGCTTCACATGCGCAGTTGGCGTCGTGCGAGACCAACATTTCATATATAAGTAAACGATCCAATGGGTAAACAACATACTATATAAAGCATTTAGAGACGGCCTAGGATGCACTGCGCTTTCTCGTCCTCACCGGCTGGACCTCAAAGCAATGGTGGTCCTCCACATGATCGGTGTCGTCGATGGTGTCAACCGGACATCCACATAGCCACATGTCTTGTACTGTGCGAGCACCTCCCCATTCTCAGCGTCCTCCACCGTGATGGGGGTCAAGGGTGGTTGCAGAAAGCTTGTCGTCGCAGAAGCAATAGACGGTGAGCGGAGCGTGTGGCTCATTCCCCCTCTTCAACAGCTAACGGATGTATGTGTGCCGCTCTTCCATCTCCACCATCATCGTCATGATCTCCTCACATAGTCCTCCATCAAAACCATAGTCATGATCTCGATCGATCTAACGGTTGTGGGTGATTTGTTTTGACCCGGTGAGACCATGCATATACATGGTGTGTTTGGATCATCGGCAAAAAATTCACAAACCTCGCTAAGCTAGGATTTGCCATTGCTCCGGTGAACGTCCACCGCGATAGTACCACTAGGGCTTGGTGATGGCCCTTGAATGGGTTAGGTTGAGACTCCAAGTGCAGAGTTAATAGTATAGAAAGACGGTTTTCCCCACGAGGGGTGACTCGAGGGTTTAATATCGAACTCTCGAGAAATCAGTAGTGAAAGATTTGTCTTCTTATTCTTCTCTTGGAAAACTACAAACAAAGTAAATTGTTTTGTGCCCTCAACCTCACCAAGTGGTTGTCAAGCACAAGGTGTGAGAATGATATGAAAAGATAATGAATGCAAAACAATAAATAAATATGCAATGATGATGTAAACAATGATGGATGATATTTTTGGGTTTTGTATTGTGAATGCAAGATATAAAAGTGTTTTTGTATTTTCGGATTTTTAAATGGCAGAAAATGTAAAGTGGATAAAAGTTGTTGGAAAGGTGTTTCTTATGATTAAAAATGGACCGGGATTCATGGTTTCACAAATGCACTCTCTCTTTAATAAAGTGGTAGACAATGGAACACTAGAATTGACATATGAGATTGCAACAAAGGTTTCATGACAAGTTACTAATTATATGGGCATCACGTCCTAACATAGAGATCTTTTGTTTATTAATCTCTCTTATACTCCACCAAGATGCGAACTAAATCATAACACCTTAGTAATTAAGATAAATCAGAGCATAGCATTAAGTTTCATGACATGAAGTTAAAATAAGAACATGCTAGATCTAGTCATGGAGTAGTGGCAATGGTCACACCCACATCTCCGGTAGCAAGGTATTTTTCTTTATCCCTAGTGAGGCAACAAAGTAAGGTAAAAACCCAAGTGGATCGCGGAACTTCTGTCACTTTCACCGCACTAGCCACCCCCCGTTACTCCATCTAATGCACACGTTCCCCCTCACACGCTCTCATACACATGCTTGATCAAAACAAGTAAACAAGAACGGGGTACATAATATGCATCTACTTTCATAACTGAAACAAAACTATTGCAATCTCAAACATATATTAACTCATAAAAAGATCCACCACAAAGGTATTACATAGATGACCGTAATCATGTTCAGCAGCTCATACGGTACTAATTAGTGAAGCTCAAGAGAGGAGAGATACATAAGTTACTTCCACAAACCCATAGTCCAGGGTGGACTACTCCCTCTTCATCATGGAGACGGTGGAGAAGTCGTTGGAGAAGATGGAGACCACCCGGCAGCGCCCCGCCGGAGTTTTCCCCCTCCAATCTGCAACTCCAGGTCTCTGTTTCGTGGTTTCTGTGTTTCTGCGGCGCTCCTTTCCGAAGGGCGTCGGGACTATTTTTATAGTCGTTTTTAGGTCAAGACGAGGTCTGGAAAAAGATCGACGGCAACGGAGCCTCGAGGCCCAGATGGGGGTCCCACACGGCCAAGGAATCTGGCCGCGTGGGCCCACCTCTTTGGCCCTCGGGCCTCCGTTTGTTCGCTTCCTTCGCTCCTACGCTTTGTTCCTTCCAAAAACTGATGCTCGTAAATTTCCAGGTCATTTGGACGTCGTTTGGGTCCCTGAAACATCAAAATATAGAAAATAGGGTTTTCTGCCTGTGCAGGGTTAATTCCAGAAAAATAGGGAAACAATGAAATATTCCCAAAATCAATATAAAACAATGATATAACCCTTATATGATGCAAATATGATTGAAATATAAGTAATATAATGCAAAGTTCATGTATGCATTTTACATGCATCAACATCCCCAAGCTTAACCTATACTCGTCCTCGAGTATGAAGGTGATAAAACTAACATGGACTTTGCAATTTAATACTATCAATGGATATCAAAGATGATTACTATTGCTACATAGAGTCAAATGATTCATTCTTCAAAGGAGTAGCAATATACAAGATAGATTATGAAGTGATATCAAATATTCAATGTAAGGATGTTCAATGATAATTCACAAAGTGTAACATAGAAGAAAGTACTATGGACCAAATGTATGCATAATGAAAAGTAAAAACATCCTATAATGGTCATAGAGTATTCTTATGAAATCTGAATATAAAAGGTGGACACTTTGGAAAGATATATAAAAGTAGAGGTAAAACATGAATAAGTTTCATCTAACTTCCAAATGCTTCTACTTAAGTTAATGTTGCAATGTGGTATTCATTGGTGTCAAGCTCTCATTACCCCTATCATAGCATCTTGAATGGTTAAAGTTTAAAGTGAAAGCAAATATGAGTAGTGTGCTTGACAAAGTATGGGTTGAATGTCTCATGCCCCGTGAATACGAGTACCTACACCACTGTACTCAACTTGGGTCACAAAGCAAATTCAGTTAAGTCATTGTAAGTAATAAAAGCGTCATCAAGAGCGTCAACTGGGGTACCTCTTGTCCCAGGACATGGAACAAGCCCATGTCAAAATGACAAGACAAACAAACAAAATGAACAATCTCACACCCTTTTATTTACTATTGGTATAGCTTTTTATTGTGGGGTGCATCACTGAAGGTTCACCATAGCATGTAAGTAAATTTCCACCATGAATGATGCATGGCTTAGATTAGCGGCCCAGGCGTCTCTCTAGCCATTTATACTCTCCTCAAACTTACCAAGTTTCCACATTATTTGCACATGTAGCATCCATAACAAAAGTACATGATATCAACTAAATATATAAAGAGCACGTTGAAAGCTTGCCATGTGACAGCACATATGAGCTAACTCCCAACCAAGACTCTTGTCAAGCTCACAACTTCATAATTTTAATCACAATGGTCATGTTATTAAGTGCAATAAAAGTAAAGTGTGCATCAAGTTCGTGAGAGCTTTTAACCAACTTTTCCCATAACAATCAATAACATAAGCATTTTAATTCAGAGTATAGATAATACAAAATAACATGATAAACATACTCGGAATAGCATAAAGCTAATAGGTAGATATGGTGGACTCACTGGAAAAACTTTGGTTGAAGGTGTTGGAAACAAGTTTTTACTTGTTGGAATTTTTGGGCTAGCAAGAGGGAGAAAGTTGACCGTCTAAATGCATGCATAAGTGTCCATAGAACTAACCAATCCATGTTAAACAAAGTAAAGTAACATTCAGCATCAAAACATGAATAAAAGATAGCTCTTGATAAAACACTTGCAAATTAATATCATTAAAAGCATATGAATCATGCAACTATATGTATCTTTTTGAATCAACTCAAACATCCCTTTCCCAATCTTTTTAATAGCATCCAACTTAATTCAACCCAAATTTCCAGTAGCTCTCTCATATATAAATGATAGTGGTGGTCTCAAGACAAACAAAAATCAAACCGAAATAAAAAGCAAATAAAAGACGCTCCAAGTTTATGCGATAAAGTGCATTGATCGAAAAACAGAAGTTAGACGTGTGCAAACCGAGAGTGTGTTGGTCCAGTGGGGTTGTCTTCACATCCCCAAGCTTATGGTCTTCACCATCCTTGGATAGCTCTTGGTGCATCTCCTCTAATCCCTGTGAAAAAACTTCAAAACACCGTTTCTCCCATTTCTTTTCTGTGGGGTGACATTAGTAGTGATAGACAAACGAATTGCTTGCTGCATAAAATCCTTAAACAAAAATTCATATGAATGTCCAGAAAGTGTATAATGTTGTATGCCTACTTATAAACTCAATTGGATCAAAAAGATTCAAGTTAAAAGTTCAAAGAATGCATCAAACAAAATGGGACAGAATCTGTCCAGAAAAACAGCAGCAGCAAAACGTATTTTTCTACCCTACTTAAATATGTCGAAAAATTCTGAAAAATTCATGCTTACAGAGGATGAAAAGTTGCAACTACAGTTCAAATATCAGCTCATTCGGAGTTACAGAATAGGAATTAAAAATCATACCGTGCACAGATTCGTGCTGGAATAAAATCTCCGAATGCAAATAGCAACTTTTTCAAACCAAAATAGGTAAAACTTGGCACTTTATTAAAAATTCCAGAAACAAAACTAAAAACTAAGTCTCTTGTTACAGCAAGAGGACACAAAGAAAATCAAAAATAAAAACAACCGGGTTGCCTCCCGTAAAGCGCTTTCTTTATAGCCATGTAGCTAGGCTTCTTACTTGATATTTATTGTGGACGAAGCTCATGAGGGAGCTTGAACTTTGATGTGTCCCTCTTCCTTGGGAAGTGTTCCATGCACTTCTTGTGTGGAAACTGAAACTTCACATTCCCTTCTTTTGAATCAATGATAGCACCTGTGGTACGAAGAAAAGGTCTTCCAAGAATAATTGGACTAGAGGTTTTATTCCCCATATCCATGATTAGAAAATCAACAGGTACAAATGTCATATGCAACTCTACCATAACATCACTTACTTTTCCTAAAGCATGTTTAATGGAATCATCAGCAAGTGCAAGTTCAATAGAGCATTTTTCAAGATTCTTTAATTCAAGTACTTCATATAATTCTTTAGATAAAACAGAGACACTAGATCCTAGATCTAATATAGCATGGTGTGTCTCTTTTCCAATGGTTACTAGTACTTTGGGAATCCATATATCCCCAAGCTTAGGTGGTATCATAGCTTCTTGGTTGTACCTAGCAATCTTTTCTTTTAAAACATGATTAGCAATATAAGAACCAAAACCTGCTTGGTTAACATTAATGGAAGGATCACTTGCAAATTTTTGTAAGATAGATATTAATTCATGCAAGCTACAATTCTCTAAGTCAAGCAATGGTTCCTTGACTTCACTAAGCATTTTAACTTCCTCAACTTTTCTTCCCTATTATATAGATTAAATATTTCATGACGGTCATCAAAAACATCTTCGGTACTTGGGCTTTTTCTAAACTTTCTTTAATTTTCACTTCCAAAAGCAAGCCATCAAGTAGAATATGAGTGTTAGCAGCAGTAGTATTCATAAAAGAACCCCACATTCATTATCCAAAAAGACTCTAGAGGTTTCAGACAATCCTCTATAAAATATATGCATGAGCATCCAATCTCTAAGACCATGTTCCATTCCAAAAGCTATACCTCTAAACCTTTCCCATGTTTTTACCAAAGGTTCATCCTCTTCTTGTTTAAAGGTGATAACTATTTGTCTCAAATTACAAACTGTTTCAGTGGAACAAAATCTTTCAATGAATGAAGCTTTTAAATTAAACCAAGTGCTAAAGTTTCCAGGTGGCCATCTTAATATCCAATCTAAGGCTTTTCCAGCTAGGGAGTAGGGAAAAAGCTTAACTTTAATCATATTAACATTGGCATGGTTCAAATTTAACACTTTGCATCTTTCATTAAACTTCTTAAGATGAAGTATAGGATCTTCCTTGGGTTTCCCATAAAAACGGTGTTCATAAATCATTTTAGTGATATTATGATCTACTTCAAATTTTCAACAGGGATATTCATATTTTGAGGAAAGTTCTTAACACTAAATGGCCAAAAGGTTCTCTTTTCCATTATGCAAGTTTTTATGTGTTTTTTTAATTTTTATGCAAAACTGAAAATAAAATGATACTAAACAATGCAAACCGAAATAACAAATGCAACACAAAATGCAAAACTGAAAATAAAATATGCAAACCGAAATATAAATATGATATGCAAGACAATAACAAAACAAAATAAAATGATTTGAAGGTAAAGATGGATAAGATGGTGCTCACGTAGGTGCAACCTCCCCAACTTAGGTGTTTGCACAAGTTGGTGATGAAGTTGACTTTGTTGTGAGATACCCTTGGATAAATCTTTACAGCAATGATTCCCCGGCAACGGCGCCAGAAAACTTGTCTTGATGGCCCTTGAATGGGTTAGGTTGAGACTCCAAGTGCAGAGTTATAGTATAGGAAAGACGGTTTTCCCCACGAGGGTGACTCGAGGGTTTAATATCGAACTCTCGGGGAATCAGTAGTGAAAGATTTGTCTTCTTATCCTTCTCTTGAAAACCTACAAACAAAGTAAATTGTTTTGTGCCCTCAACCTCACCAAGTGGTTGTCAAGCACAAGGTGTGAGAATGATATGAAAAGATAATGAATGCAAAACAATAAATAAATATGCAATGATGATGTAAACAATGATGGATGATATTTTTGGGTTTTGTATTGTGAATGCAAGATATAAAGTGTTTTTGTATTTTCGGATTTTTAAATGGCAGAAAATGTAAAGTGGATAAAAGTTGTTGGAAAGGTGTTTCTTATGATTAAAAATGGACCGGGTTCATGGTTTCACAAATGCACTCTCTCTTTAATAAAGTGGTAGACAATGGAACACTAGAATTGACATATGAGATTGCAACAAAGGTTTCATGACAAGTTACTAATTATATGGGCATCACGTCCTAACATAGAGATCTTTTGTTTATTAATCTCTCTTATACTCCACCAAGATGCGAACTAAATCATAACACCTTAGTAATTAAGATAAATCAGAGCATAGCATTAAGTTTCATGACATGAAGTTAAAATAAGAACATGCTAGATCTAGTCATGGAGTAGTGGCAATGGTCACGCCCACATCTCCGGTAGCAAGGTATTTTTTTTATCCCTAGTGAGGCAACAAAGTAAGGTAAAAACCCAAGTGGATCGCGGAACTTCTGTTACTTTCACCGCACTAGCCACCCCCGTTACTCCATCTAATGCACACGTTCCCCTCACACGCTCTCATACACATGCTTGATCAAAACAAGTAAACAAGAACGGGGTACATAATATGCATCTACTTTCATAACTGAAACAAAACTATTGCAATCTCAAACATATATTAACTCATAAAAAGATCCACCACAAAGGTATTACATAGATGACCGTAATCATGTTCAGCAGCTCATACGGTACTAATTAGTGAAGCTCAAAGAGGAGAGATACATAAGTTACTTCCACAAACCCATAGTCCAGGGGTGGACTACTCCCTCTTCATCATGGAGACGGTGGAGAAGTCGTTGGAGAAGATGGAGACCACCCCAGCAGCGCCCCGCCGGAGTTTTCCCCCTCCAATCTGCAACTCCAGGTCTCTGTTTCTTGGTTTCTGTGTTTCTGCGGCGCTCCTTTCCGAAGGGCGTCGGGGACTATTTTTATAGTCGGTTTTAGGTCAAGACGAAGGTTCTGGAGAAAAGATCGACGGCAACGGAGCCTCGAGGCCCAAGATAGGGGGTCCCACGCGGCCAAGGAATCTGGCCGCGTGGGCCCACCTCTTTTGGCCCTCGGGTCTCCGTTTGTTCGCTTCCTTCGCTCCTACGCTTTGTTCCTTCCAAAAACTGATGCTCGTAAATTTCAGGTCATTTGGACGTCGTTTGGGTCCCTGAAACATCAAAATATAGAAAATAGGGTTTTCTGCCAGTGCAGGGTTAATTCCAGAAAAATAGGGAAACAATGAAATATTCCAAAATCAATATAAAACAATGATATAACCCTTATATGATGCAAATATGATTGAAATATAAGTAATATAATGCAAAGTTCATGTATGCATTTTACATGCATCACTTGGTCATATATTTGGCGTGATAGTATCCTTCATGCGACGAGAAGTAGGGCTCTATGTGTTTGTCGGCAGAGTTGCACCTTACCTCCCACAAGGATGTGCTGGATATGGAACAATGCTACATCTCACTACGCAAGGCAAGCAACATGCCCGTGTAAGACAGAAAAGCGTTGGGATGGCAGAGCCCGTGAATTGGGAGTTCAATTCAGAAGAAATGCATGCGCGAATGGAAACAGATATCACGGTCCAGGGCGTTGGCGGCCGCATTGGGATGAATCACTATAGCCAAATTTCTTCGACGAATCAATCAAGGAAGTTGTGACATCGTGCCCCGTGGGTGGATGTAGCCCTCTGCTTGACGACTCCATTGTGTCGGCGCTCACGGCTGCTGTCTCTCTCGTGAGCTGCGTAGCAGTGCTCTCCAGTGGAGGCTCAATGCAAGATTATCATAAGCAAATGACTCTTTGATGGACTAGTGTTGGAGCGAGCCTAGCGGCTCCCCACTAAGAAGAAAACCCATGTAACGCATACATCTCTTCCTTTCATATTTTACAAGATCTTCCTATTGACCCCCTTCTTGAGATTGCAAAGTTGTGTTATGTTCCACCGATGAGGCCGGCCTTGCGGCCGAGGTTATTTCTATGCTGAGTGTAAGGGATTTGGTTTTGAAACTTTCTTATAATAGCTCAAGCAGTGCCATATTCTTCCCCCACATTCTCTTAATTTTACAATTTGGCTCACGTGTTTCCTATTTTTATCTCATCTGTTTATTTGTTTTGAGATTCGCAACTCATCAGTGCTCCTCCATTTATTAATTAAAAAAACTTATTCCTATGTTCAAGCATTTTTTTAGAAGGCATACCTTCATAATCTAAACCAGCTGCTTAGTGATATAAAAAAGGTGTAGCAAAATTGGATCTTCCGGTCTCCGATAAGGTTATAAAGTCCAACCGATGCTCCCACATTGTTTCTTAAATAAGAAGATGATTGCTTGGGTCACGAAGACACTCGCAGTTCTAGAAAAAACCTCTCAAACCATCCATGTCTACTTTCTAATTTCCTTTTTAATTCTATTACTCCGACAACGGTACTTGAAGAGTAGTCTATGTTTGAACGGGTTTTTTAATTTCATCTTTAATTATGAAAAAGAATATTTGTATGATTCTTTAAATTCCTAATAAGTTCATCCTCTACTAAATTTTCAGAAGGACCCGATGCACTACGGGACAAAATAATTAGTAGAAACCCATCTGATAAGCCTAAAGACTTATTACTGGACGAAAATTTCCAAGCACTAACCTAACACTAATGGAAACCAGGAATGCAATTGATTATATAAAGAAAATGGGACTAACTAGGAGGGGAGGGGGCGGTGCCCCCAACCTATACTAAGCGCTGCCATGGTTTTTCAAGCTTGGTGGCTACTCTTATTTAACTCGAACACCTTCCAGCCAGCGATTGTTCGTATATGAAGTTATGAACACCCATAACTGTCACTCACTGAATTTTTTTGTGTTGAGTAATAGTTTCTTGTACCGTGGAGGTGAATTTGTCATGGCCGATGTTGCGCATGCGTTGTACAGGCCAAGCTACTTCAACCGGTGGTAATTGCTGGAGCAGTACATGGAGCAGCAGATGCAGTGGTGTTTGTGAAACTTTCTTACGCTACGATAACTCGAGAAGTGCAATATTCTTCACCCACATATTTTTTGTTCTATAATTTGGCTCATATGTTTCTCTTTTCATGTTTATTTGATTTGGAGGTTCACAACTCATCATATATTGCTTCTCCATTTATTATTGAATGAAAATTCTCCCTGTGTTCAAGCATTCTTTTAGAAGGCATGCCTTCAGAGAATCGTATATTAGTTTCGTATATTAGTTCACCTATGTTTATCATTTATGGTTGAAATATATTATACGCAAAGATTCTCCATGTGATGGCAGAGGCTAGCGACAAAGATGGCTCAGCTTCTCTGTGCCACCAACTGCATGCGGCCCGAGCCACAACATCTCTATATATGCATCTATGGTTGCAGTACTAGTCCTTGTAATATGATGGCAATTTTTTTTTATGGCATAAAGTCCAACCGCTGCTCCCGCATTGTTTCTTGAATAAAAAGATGCTTGCCCCAGCCACGAAGACACTTGTCATTCCAGAAAAGACCTCTCAAACCATCCATTTCTAATTTCTGTTTTGCTTTTAATTCTATTACTCCAACGAATAGTACTTGAAGAGTAGTCTCTCTTTGAAGGGGTTTTCTTAAATTTATCTTTATAAATAAGAAGATATGTATGATCCTCTAAATTCCCAATAAGTTCATCCTCTACTAAATCTTCACAAAGACTAGATGCACTGCGGGACAAAACAGTTAGTAGAAAACCCGCTGATAATCCTAAAGACTCAATACGGGACGTAAATCTCCAAGCACTAACCTAATAGTGACGGAGACCGGAAATGCAATTGATTACATAGGGAAATGCGAATAACTAGGGGGGGGGGGGGCGGTCCCCCCTCCCCCCGGCGACCTATACTGAGCCCTGCCAAAAAATTTCAGGCTTGGTTCGTACTCTTATTTCACTCGAACACCATCCGGCCATCGTTTGTTAGTATATGAAGTTATGAACACCCATAACGCTCGCTCATTGAATGTTTTTGTGTTGAGTAATAGTTTCTTGTGCCGTGGAGGTGAATCTATCATGATCGTTGTTGCGCAGGCGTTGGACAGGTCGAGCTACTTCAACCAGTGGTAGTTGCTGGAGCAGTACACAGAGAAACAGATTGCCATGGCGTTCGTGAAACTTTATTGCGATAGCTCGAGCAGTGCAAATTCTTCCCCCACATACTTTATATATAATTTTTCTCATATGTTTCCTTTTTATGTTTATTTGTTTTGGAGGTTCACAACTCATCATTGCTCCTCCATTTATTGACTTAAGAAAAATTCTCCCTACATTCAAGCATTATTTTAGAAACCATGACTTCATATAATCATATATTAGTTCACCTATGTTTATCATTTATGCTTGAAATATATAACATGCAAAGATTTCCCCGTGTGATGGCAGAGGCTAGCGACAAAGATGGCTCGGCTTCTGTGTGCCACCAACTGCGGCCCGAACCTCAACATCTCTGTATAATATGATGTCAATTTGATTAGTCGTGGATATAATCTTGAATAGAAAATACTCCATAGGATATCTGCATCATGTGTTAATGTTGATAGTAGTAACCATCTGTCATGTATTTGATGTTGGTACAACCAAAATGGTTTGCTATAAGGCACTGCACGCCCCCACAAGGTATGTTAATCATTATTCTGCATTATCTTCCATGGTAACCTGCCTTTCAAATAAATTTTGTTTTATTCTCTTCATGGTCTCCTACCAATAGCACATGTAATTACATTTCCTGACTTGATGAATAATACATTGAGGCCGGAATTGCTCATGAGAAACACCATTGAACAGCTAAGTGAGCATCTTCATCTAGTAGCAAATAAGGTTGTACTTGAAGGCGCCATCCTTGAGATTGAGCAAATATGTCTTCACAATTCTCATGGCAGAAAACATCTCTCAACTATAGAAGTGGTAACATGCAAGACTAATACTAAATTCAATAATCGATAAATTAAAGGACACCAAATATGTTTCCTTATATCCATCATTTTCTTAGAGATGTCATAATTGCAACAATCGAACAAATATAAGTATATAACAATCGAACACTTTTTTACCACGTAAGGTGTACGGTGGTAAAAGCCGTGTGGCTGAACAATCTACTACGGTTTACAGAATTTGTGGTAAATGGTTTGCTCCTCAACCATACACATGGAAAAATCCGTTGAGATCACCGTCGCAGCCTTCGCCTCTTGTGCCACAGGGTATAAACCGTGATAAATAACAGACCAACTGACCAAGTATAAATATGCCGGAGAGGCGAATCTCTATACGAGCCCACAACTCTACCCAAGAGGAATTGATATACTCATCTAAGATCAACATTACCATTACTCTTATTTGTGCTTGGGATCCGACCAAGTTAAAGTCACCTGCTTTGTTGATAAGTAGATGGAAATTGCTAATGGCTCCCGAGCACTCACTGAACCCGTTTTTCTTAATTAGAAAATCGTACTTTTGTGTTTCAAAAAATCCTGCAAAAAAATATACAGATTCATATACAAGTTTCCTACATACATATCAAGTTTCGTTTAAAAAATATGTTGTATTTAAGGCTACACAAAAAGAACAAAATTCGGACAAAATAGGGGATTTTTCCTACTTTATACAACCACAATTTTGGTATTTTTCGGTAGCGCAAAATAAAACGTATTTTCTACCGAAATTTGCACAAATATATAATAACATATATATGTATTCATGTACTTTTTTTGGATTTTTGAAATTCAAAATTACCCTTTTAAAAAAATTCAGAAAGGGCTCACTGCCACCGGTGCCCAGGTGCACCAAGTCCGCGTTCATAAGCAGATGACTATTCTTGTAAAATACGCTTCCTAGAAATCCTAAATAAAGTAATACTCCCACCTTTTTAAATGTAAGATGTTTTAGATATTCAATATGAACCACATACAAATTAAAATGAGTAAATATACAAACTAAAACACGTCTAGATACATGCAAAAATGCTAGAACATCTTAAATTTAGAAACGGAGAGAAATCTGTTTGGACATATTGTACACGATATTTGTTTGTTTTTTTCCACATGGATGATGACGTGTCATATGGATGAAACCGCCTCTGCTCGGTGTATATTTTATTTTATCCAGCTTTGTTATGTTACTCTCCAAAAATTCTACGGCAGGTAAAGGTTCTCAAGGAGTTCCATTTGAACTTATTTTCTCAAGGAGCTGATCGAGTTTACTTTCTTGCATAACAAGAGTTTAGGATGTTTCGTACGTGTTCCAATGTCTCGTCGGACAGGCCGGTTAGGAGGACCCTTTCACGCGACTCTCTTAAGATCGTTCCTTTGTTGGAGATCGATCATCCAGAGATTGTTACAGATAAAATCTTGAACCAGATACTTGAAGCGGAGAGTTGGGATTTGGACTTGAAGATGAATAGCTAGGTGAAATTTACACGCGTGTCTGCGCTGGTCACCTCACAAGTCCCAACGCGTCGTCGTTTAAACTTTGAACCTCGTACGTACGTCGACTTGTTTATCTCTTCCCGCCCCCCTCCGCGCGCTATATAAATCAACGTCCCCGGCCCTAACGCATCGCACAATCGATCGATCTACCTACATACCATGGCGCCGAGCCTAGCCACCACCGCGCTGTTCCTCGCCGCCCTCCTCCTGGTCGCCTCCTCCCCGGCGGCGGCGAGGTCGAGCAGCAAGCACGACACCCCCGCGGCGGCGCCGTCGTCGGACGGGAAAAAACCTGCAGCGGCGCCATCGTCGGGCGGCAAAAAACCTGCCGCGGCCACGAAGCACGACATCCCGGCCGTGTTCGCGTTCGGCGATTCCACGCTGGACCCGGGCAACAACAACCGGCTCTTTACGCCGGTGCGCGCCGACCACGCGCCCTACGGCCGCTCCTTCCCCGCTGGCGTGGCCCCCTCGGGCCGCTTCTCGGACGGCAAGCTCATCACCGACTACATCGTCGCCGCCCTCGGCATCAAGGACCTCCTGCCCGCGTACCACGCCGACGGGCTCACCCACGCCAACGCCACCACGGGGGTCAGCTTCGCCTCCGGAGGGTCCGGCCTCGACGACCTCACCGCCCACCTCGCGCTGGTGTCCACGTTCGACTCGCAGATCAGCGACTTCGAGCAGCTCCTCTCCCGAATCGGCCAGCCCCAGGCCGCCGACATCGCCGCCAAGTCGCTCTTCATCCTCTCCTCCGGCACCAACGACGTCACCGTGAACTACTACACGATGCCGTTCCGCGTCTTCAACTTCCCCAACATCGACGGCTACCATGACTACCTCATCAGCAACCTCAAGTCCTACATCCAGGTAAGATCTTCATCTTCTTCGATCGATCGAGCAGTTCGTGTACATACTGAATCTTAACGATGCAACAATGGGGATGCAGAGCCTGCACAAGCTGGGAGCTCGTAGGTTCATCGTGGCTGGGATGCCGCCGGTGGGGTGCCTGCCGGGGATGAAGAGCATTCGGGGGCTGCAGCCGCCTCTGGGGCACGGCTGCGTCGAGCTTATGAACCAGGAGGCGCAGAGGTACAACGCCAAGCTGCAGAAGGCGCTGGCGCAGCTGGAGGCCGACTCCCTGCCGGGCGCCACCGTCTCGTTCGTCGACAACTACACGCCGCTCCTGGACATGGTCGAGCAGCCGGACAAGTACGGGTTCACAAACACGGGGTTGGGCTGCTGCGGGACGGGGACGCTGGAGATGGGGGCGCTCTGCACCAGCATGCTGCCGCAGTGCAAGTCGCCGGCGGAGTACATGTTCTTCGACTCCGTGCACCCCACGCAGGCCACCTACAAGGCCATGGCCGACCAGATCATCAAGACCCACATCTCCCAGTTCAGCAAAAATTAAGTAGATTTTTTTACGTAGTAGTAGTTCTGCCTTGTAGTGCTACTCGGTAGATAGTAGAGAGATTAAGTTCGTAATAGTTATGGACAGTGTGTTACATATAGTACAAGATTAGTGGAGTAGATTGCATATCAAGTTTCAGTCGAACATGTGCATCATAAATCTATATAGGAAGTCAAGTCGATGTGATTTATTCAGAAAGAGTTCAGACTTTTCAGATTACCTTGGAGTCACAGACAACAGCCTGATTCAGGCTGATTTTTCGTAGCTTCTTACTTAACAGTATCAACGTATCATTTGACACGTAACAGTAAGTAGTGCATATATAAATAACTAAGCATGTCTGACAGTGAATACTGAATCGCTCATCAAGAATTCATCAAATATGTCGCATACTGTGCCACTGTGGGTAGTACGGGTAAGCAGAGGAGATCCCCCATACAGATTTCTCACAGGAGAGTTTAAACATGTCAATGCATGACCTTTTAACCTACAGAAAGATGAGTACCGTCTTCCAGCAAAGCATATCATGCTGCTTTAATTAAGTCTACATGACTGCGCTATGTCAACTGAAAGTCTGAACTAACTCCCAGATTTCCTCCAAAATGAGATAGTTCATCAGCAAACTACAAAAAACCTAAACTTCAACCGATTTTCCGCAAAATCAGAGTCCCGCAAACTGCCACCGTCTGCCACTACTTGATTGTCAGTTTCAAGAAACCTGGAGATAAGGAAAATAAAAAAAAACATTATGGATGTTTCAATATAGAACATCTAAAGAGAATTCGTGATAGAGAATAAATAGATCAGAAATTGAGGTGAAGATAAACGCTACTATAGTTCATTTATCCCTACAAAAAGTGAAACGAATTGTGAATTATCATCTGGACATGCATGTATTGACTGCTGGATTGCAGCACACCATACATGATCCTTGTTACCCTTTTCGGAAAATTAAACAACAAGCTCCAAAATCATCCTTGGTTAGTTGGTGAAACATTAGGGGCTTTTGAATAAGTAGACAAAGAGATTGAATGATATGAAAAAACAACTATTCCTAACTAAACAGGAAGGCTACTTTAGTCCATTCATGTCTGTTTATTTTCCATACATGTCTTTATTGCAGCAGAAAATTGCACATTACCACTTGCTCATGAATAGCAAGAGCTTCGCTTTCAGGCTTCATTAGTTGTTGATAATATTTCAGGAAAAGAAAATCACTACTATATATAAAAGCTTGAAGAGCCGCGTCACTGTAGCGTGTACAGTAGCTACAGTGTCTTCTCTACAGTAGACTTTTTTTTTGCAGAATTTTTAAAATAAAAAAAAACTTCGCGTTCTTCGAAAATTATATACATGAAATATATGCGTGCCGACGAGTAGGTTTCATTCCCGTGATCGGTTTTGAGTTTGATCGAGTCTAGCTCCTTAATTTTGGATCCAGATTCACAAAAACATTTGACAAATTTTGTCAAATTTGTCGCACTCGGTCATCCGTTTGAATTTTCATTTCACAAGTAGATGTATATCACCCTACACAAATCGGCCCTCGGAATAAAACTTTCTGCAAAAAAGACCCCGCTCGCCACTTTTTGCCTGCTCGCCACTTTTTCGCAGAAAAGAACTTACGTTTTCCTAAAAATTATAAATCGGCCTCCCGGCCAAAAATATAAATTGGCCCTCCAGAATAAAACTTTTTGAAAAAAAAGCCCCGCTCGCCAATTTTTGCAGAAAAGCCCACGTGTTTTCCAAAATCGGCCTCCCGGAATAAAAACGCGTGGTTCTTTTACGCAAATGTCCTTGTGTTCTCCAGATATTACAAACTAACTACTATCCTACTATATATAATGGCACGAAGCGTCCGAGTACTGTAGCTACTGTAACAGTATGTTTTAAACTTTTTATATTAACGGACATAAATATATACATTTCTCTTCAAACTTCAAATTCGTTGCATTTTATACCGTGCAAAAAAAAAAATTCTGACAGATTTTAAAATTTCATTAATCTTCAAAATTAGTTAACCAAAAAAAGGATATTTTTAAACGGTACCAAATAATGATTTTCACCGAGCAAATTTGCTACAGTGTAACAGTAGCTACAGTACCTACAGTGTTACTATAGCATGCTACCGCAGTCGGTTTTTTTCCCAAAACCACAAGAAAAATTATACATGAAAAATTTACGCGTCGACGAGTAGGTTCCATTCCCATGATCGGTTTCGAGTTTGGTCGACTCTAACTCATTAATTTGTGATCCAGATTCGCACAAATATTCGTCGAGTTTTGTCCAATTCGTCGCACTCGGTCACCCGTTTAAATTTTCTTTTCACAAATAGATGGATATCACCTTCCCAAACAACTTTCGTGTTTTAACCTTCTTATTTTGACAAACATATAGATATGCACTTTGCTCGCCGCTTTTTCGCAGTAAAGCCCTACCGTTTTCCAAAAAACCATACTACTATATATAATAGCTGGACGGATTCGCGGCCTCTCACGCGCCCGGCACTATAACGCCGCACACCCGGACGAGAAAAATATAACAAACATATCAACACGAACACAAAATAAACATTGTCTATTTATGGCATATGATCAAATTCCAACATTTGAATATTTTAAAATTTTAGATGCATTTCACATCTTAACATTCAAAAAACGTAAAGAAGAAATCACATACGAATAACTTCTCACTATTAACAATTTTAAAATTCTAACAATTTACAAATGTAAATTTTTTTTAAAAAAATTCGATACATGAAAATCTGAACAACTTTTGAATGTGGACATTTCGAAATTTAAATTTTTTACTCCACGATATTTACAAATGTGACAAATATGTCAACATGACCACAAAAAAGAAAAATTGCTCACTACTTATGTCATATGATCAAATTTCAAAATTGAATACTTCAAAATTTTGAATGCCTTCCAAAACTACGCATTTCATAAACGTCAATACAATTCAAATATGGATAACTCCCCAATTTTAACAAATTTTCAAAATCTATCAATTTATAAATGTAAACTTTTTCCCAGTTCCAACAGATCTAAGTCTGAACAACTTTAGAGTGCGGACATTTTCAAATTTGAATTTTTTCACACCACGGTATTTCTTCTTCTAAACTATTTCTAAAATATGCACAATTTTTAACCATAAACTTTCTTTGCATTTCAATAATTTCCAAATCTGCACGATTTTTAAATGTACACAAGTTAAAATTTTAATTTTACCACACGTGCACGACACACAAAGTTGAATATTTCAAAAAATTAAATGCCTCTAAAATCTAACCATTTTGTAAACATAAAAAAAAGAAAATCTAAATAATTTCCCATTTTGAACAATTTTCAAAATCTAAGCAATTTTTAAACGTAAACTTTCTTTGCATTCCAACAATTTCAACTCTTCAATTTTTTTAAATATCAGCATTTCGACATTTGAATTTTTACCACACATACGCGGCATACGCCGCGCTAAGTTACCTAGTATGATTTACATGCTGATGAAATGGCTATGGGCACTCTTCAGGCGCTTATAAAGTATTCAGTACCACAACGGACAGAATAATGAACAAAAAGTACGGATCAGTGTCAAAAGAAAAATACAGATCATTCTTCACATTCCAATATCCCTATATGCAATATGGTTTCAATAGTCTGTAGTTTCGCACTTAAACATGCTGCTGGTTCAGAAAGTACTAATACACTTGGATGGAAGATCCATGCTAAAATAGCCTGCTAATTTCAGCAGTTTGGCAAGTTGCTCGCCTAACAATTGGTCATCAACATGGCGATATGATAATCTCAGCAGTATTAAACTGTGGAATGCAACTGATTTTGAGACCCAACAAATACTTCTAGTTCCAAGAAAACACTGAGTAGAATTAAATCAGAGACTATCACTCTATCAGGTATTACTATTGACGAAGTTGATATAGTTGAAAATAGCAATAACTGGCTACATAAGCACAACACTGTTCTTCTACTTTATACAATGCATGGATTGAGTAACAGAAGTAGGCAAGATGAATGGCAGCATCCTAGACATGTGAATGGATGATATCAACCAAAAATGCATTAAGAAAGAAGTATTAGCTAATAGAAAGTACCCAAAGATTATTAGCTGGTAAAATAGGCACCTTTCAGGTCTTCGGGTGTTTGTCTGAACGAACCAGCACATTTGCCAGAGTCTTGTTCTTTTCGACGTCGCTCTTGCCTAAAATGGTTCATTTGATCAGTCTCGTACAAGATTTCAAACCACAGCCACAACATCAACAAAAAAGTAGTTATAACAGTAGATTTCTCTGCATTGCATACTAGAGCTAGCGACGAAGAAAAAACTGATACATAGAGCAGGTCATCAAAAATCTCAGTACATCATACACATACGTTATTTTTACGAAAACACTGAGTAGTCAGTCAAATAAAGCAGTATATATAAGTGATTAAAATGGATGCAGAAAACCTTAAATATTTAAGGAACCATTTAAAACAGAATTAAAGATGAGATGAAAATGACAAGTTGATCAATTGCATGTAGCGCAAATTAGAATTTATAAAGAGCAGATAACTCTAATGCTGCTTTACACTGGAAATTATAACTTGCAAGGCATCGCCAAAGGAGGCTGCTGGTACTTAGCTGCACTAGCAGTCCACTAGTGTCTACTAATAAGGGGCAGAAGATGGCCACTGGTTTGGTTGTTAAGATTGAAACTATTGCCACCAAGATATATCAGATTCATCCCATGAAAATCCCCACAATAATGAACTCCATATTGCAGAAATAGTTTCAGAAAAGGTGTACAAATTCATAAATATGCATGATCATTGTAGGATTAACCGATGATACACTTAACATGACAACAAGCATAGCTTACAGACTAGCTAGCAGTTCTAAAGCTAAATCACTCATGGTAGCGCATAAATGTTTCAAGATAATTTCGTTATGACCAACACTCATGCCGTTAGACATCATTGCAAACTAAAGAGAAAGATCACCTGGAATGGGGGTTGATTCGAGATAGGACGGGAGCACACACGGCAGATAGGAACCTAATAAGCTTAGTGACTGGGTACTCTCAATGATCCTGCTCCGGCACATATCCACGCTGTCATTGAAATATAGCATCTTGACATGCAGTACATCACTGTCGAGTGGGTCGATACTAGCAATCTTAGGCACCCAATTCAGATTGGGCCAAAGATTGGCATAGGGCACCTGGTGCTCCAGCGTCCAGCGGCCGGTCTCATCGTCCAGCACGAAGGACCTGATATGGACGTCATCGACCTCGGCATAGCGCAGCCTGCCGGCGCAGACCCCCATGCGGCGGTGCTTGAAACGCTGCCTCGTCTCTGCCTCGTCCTGCTTGAAAGGGAGCGTGCTGCCCGCCGGCAGCTCGACGGCGCGGAGCTCGGGCCGGTCGCTGAACGGGTCGACGCACACGGCGCCCCAGCTGACGTCCACCCACCAGAGCCGCCCCCCGAAGTCGAGCACCTAGTGATTCATGTGCTGCATCCGCCGGCCAGGCGGCAGCGGGGACGGTAGAAGCACGAGCTCGCCCCATTCACCCGTCTCCGAGAAGAACCGGCGCAGCCTGAAGCGGCGCCGTCGACCTCGGTGAGCTGAGCGGCGGCGTACCTCGAGGGCGGCCCGTCGGCGCCGTCGGCCTGGTGGGTGAGGAGGCCCATGCCGTCCGTGGAGGCCCTGTGCGCGCCGCGGAAGGCCGGGAGGCGGAACAGCTCGCCGGTGACGGGGTTGCAGACGCGGCGCTCGACCCTCCTGGAGACGGCCTCGAAAGAGTGGAGCTTTTCGCGGGATTTGTCGGTGTCCAGGAGGAGGAAGCCGTGAGCGCTGGCGGCGAGGAGGCGGCTGCTTAGCGTGTTCATGCATTGGATGTTGTCCCGGGGGGCTCCAGGTCTAAGGACCAGACCGGGATGGTGATGGAGGAGGACGAAGGGGGCGGGGCGAACGAGGAGGACACGGCTACCGGGGATCTCGTCAGGTGCGCGTTCCGGTCCATCATCACCCAGGGAGGGCGCGAGGCGGCGGTGTAGAGGGAGCGGCGGAGGAGGCGGCCGGAGACGCCGCGGAGAAGGGGCAGCATCTTTTGGCGGTGGCCGAATTTTTGGTGAGGTAGCGGAGGGGAACAGGGGAGGTTCGCCGAGAAGGAGGCGGGAAGTGGCTGCTTGCCTGTCCGTCCGCCGCCTGGTTCCCGCAGCTTTGACAAGTCAGCTTTTTCCTGTGCTCGGTACAGCACGTCCAAACCTGGCCAACGGCCCGCACGGCATGGCCCAAGCACGTTAAGAGCTACGCGGGCCTGGCACGGCACGGCCTGTGCCGGCCCGTCTAGTAGGCGGGCCGTGCCGTGCCAGCACACGGGCCTGGCCTTAAGGCCCCAGCACGGCACATCAAACAAACGGGCCGGCACGAGCCCGCCAAGCACGACGGGCCTTTTTTTTTGTGCCCTATTTTCCCTATTGTTGTGCAAATATATTCCCAAAAAGTGTTACGACAGGATTCGAACTCAAGTCCGTTGACAGCAATACAGTAGCGCAACCACTAGGACAGCCAGCTCTCTGTGTTGGAATATAAATCGGAACTAATTTGAAGCATACGGAATGTGTTTAACTGAATTAAACATAACAAAGTTACACCTTCAGGTGGCCACGGAGACGAAGGACGGCGGCCGCGACTTATTTCCTTGCGTGTGTGCGAACTCCAGAGCGCCGGCCGCCGGGTGTGTTTCAGGTTGGGCTGGAGTGTGCACATGATTAGGTAGGAACAGCCCGTCAATATGCCATCCATCTAACTACCTGACACGAGAACATAGCAGTACTAGTGGTTATCAGTGATGGTGCAGGAAGGAGGACCTGAGTTCGAAACGGTGTACGCACGAATAAATTTTATTTTGCGTGGCTGACCTGTTAAACGGGCCGTGCCGTGCCGGCACGCGGGTCTCGCCTCTAGGCCCAGGCATGGCCCAGACGTGCCGCGGGCCAGGCACGGCCCGTTTAGCCGCGGACCGTGCCAGGCCCCTGACGGGCCGGGCACGCGTGCTCACGGGCCCAGGTGGCCAGCTTTGAGCACGTCCTTGGGGAGGAGGGACCGAAAGATTACGATTTGGAACCCTCAAAAAAAAAAAAAAGATTACGATTTGGAAATTGGAACTAGTTTCATGTGAACCTTTTTTTTCTTCAAGAATACAGTTAGATAACGGTAACTTTCTTTTCAAAAAAATAATTATGATGTTTTAGATATGATGGTTGCATCTTAGTCATTTGATTGATCGAGCTGATGTTAGATCGCATTGGCTGAAAACCACTGCACGACAATTCCCGGTACACTTGTCACTGTTCAACAAACACAAACCTCGTCCTTGAAATTATATTGCGCATTCTAAGTTTTAAATGTATGAAATGATTATTCTTTGTTATTATTATCTCCATTGATGTATCCCTGAATTTTATGATAACAATTTAGAGAAAAAATCTAAGTCGATAAGGCTATGAAACGACAAAAGATACATGGTGTTGAATGGGCTTAAAAAAGATCCGCATGGAGCTTAACGAGAGCGTACATGAGCCTTCACTCCCCATCCTACAAAGAAATTACCTATTATTTACATGTATTTTGATCGTATGTACATTCAAAATCAGCACAAAACTTATTTCACGGGATAAGACCAACAAATATCGGTCAAAAAAATGAAGCCAAATTTATTAGAACCAAACCAAGCCCAGTTGATAAACAGCATGGAGACAACAATGACAAAGAAAAGCTCAAGTCGTTGACAGGAGGAGTGCACCCAACATGATTGGCGGAGAAGTGTTGACCTGCGAACCTTGTGTCCCCAAGTGATGAGGAGCTCCATTTGGGCATGCATGAGATCATCTTATCGCTCGTGCTAGCACGAGCCACATTGCTCTGAACGAGTTGTGCACCATACCACACTAGGTCTGACTTTCGCCATCATCACCACCACCACACTACGACGGAAGAGCAGAGTGAATTTAGACTCCATGACAACGCCTTGAGGAAGGGCATGCCATAGGCATTACACACCATCCTCGAGGAAGGGCATGGCGTGGGGCAGAACTCCGTTTCCTAATCTAAACTGGATCTAGAGTTTTCACTTGGAATACCGTGGAGGGCAAGAATTGATCTAGTGTACCCTAAGCCAGTAAGCCACATACACAACAATTATTTGATGAATATATGTATATTGAAGATAACACTTAAGTAGTGTAGAGGTGTGATTAGAATTGATACAACGTATTTAAATCCTTCTAAAACAAAATTATACAGAGATGTAAATAAAATGTGGAACAAGCAATGTTAATTACAAATATTCAACACAATAGATAAATCTAATCAAGTTGAATCATGCCATTTTATAGAACAATTATCAGAAAATATGCACAACTTCGTAACTGAGAATCTGCACCAGCACTAACTAGGATAAGAGTATTCGAACTTATATGAAAACTTGCATCGTAGATATGTTATATAAAACTCTTTATGACCAGGATAACATCTAGAAATGACATGGAGTTGGAATGGAAGTATCAAACCGAGGAAAGTTTTGAGACTGAAACATGATGTCCAACCCAGCCCCTAATACTTGAACCATTTTAAACAAAAAATAGAAGAGGCATATAAGTGCGCCAATATCAATGCACCACCATTTCTCATACAAATCACCAATAGAAAATTTCCTTTGCCTTTAACAAGAAAGACAGAGCCATGGTCTTTGTCCAAAAAACTTGGACATGCCATTCCAACAGTTAAAGACAAAAGAAATTTGCTACTAATCACATGTATTACTCACTTTTGAGCAATCTGGATATGTAGAGACAAAATAGATTGTCTAATGGACTATGGCCGAAGGTGATCTACATGCCTTCTCATGGACTGCACATGTAAACATCCGGTAAGGATGTAATTTAGCAATCAAAGGAGAGGGTCACTATCTGAAAAAGCGATCCGACTAGATCCAAGCCATGGTGGAAGAACACATGTACAAAAGGTGTGGCCTTCATACAGCCAACTACCGACCGGCGTCTTCCTATCCATGTCCATGCCAAAGGCGACTAGCTCATCAAGTGTGAGGTACACGACATTGGCGTTGAATGGATAAATATGGAAAATTTGTGTTGTCCCCTCTTTCCGGATGGGTGTCCTCCTCATCGAGCGCAAAGGAGCTGAGAACAAAGGGTTCCTCTTGAGATACCTCAACACAACAACCACTCTTCGCTGACGCCCACACGCCGGTACCTGTCAGGCACACGTGTCAACCACACATTGCCCTCTAGGCTGGGCAACGGGCTACCTCGGCGGAACGCTTCGTCATGTGCGCCTTCCTGCAGCACGCTGCCCCTCGGTAGCTCCATGAAGGAGAGCTCTGACAGGGGGCACCCCCCCCCCACTAAGAAGAATTGGTGAACAAATTTTTATTTTGGGGGACTAGATGGAAGAAATGTGATTTTGGTTACATTGCCCATAACGATCATGGTGATGGATGATGTCGGTATGCCTTCTCATTCCTAGAACTTTCCGTGGTCTACACGCTTGTATTGGATAATTTGGAGCCAAAACAAAAGTGTGTCTGTGTTACGAATTCATTATCATTGATGAAAAATAATTTCAAGACTTTTATACCCTCACTTATTTTTTAATGGAGTTTTCCCTCCATTTAAGCAAAACCCCAAAAACCTTATTTCTCCCTTTTCTTCTATCAATACAATCTAGTTTTAACTAACGTTTTCAAAAAGTTGCACTTAACTAAAATGGTAATTGTGATCCATATAGTGTATCACTCTTTTCCCATTAAAAATCATTCGTATAAAATTAGGGCTCCTTTGATTCAAAGGAATTGCAAAGGATTTGTGAAGGAATTAATCCTATAGGAAAGTTTCCTATCTTCATTATTTGATTTGTAGGATTGGATCCTGTAGGAAAAATTCCTATAGGAATCGTTGTACTACTTTCCATAGGAAATGTAACATTCATTGCAAGCTCATTTACAATTCTCTTGATGGAATCAAATAAACTTTGGTGCATGCAAAATCCTATAGGATTGGAGTGTGCATGACATAAAATCCTACGAATTTCCTATTCCTACGATTTTCCAATCCTACAAATCAAAGAGACCCTCAGTTCTCTATTTAGTTTTCCTTATGTGCAAACTACATGTGAATAGTGATTATTGTTGTTCTTGCTTTTCTAATTATCAATTGATCATGAAAAAATCTATACAACTCACATATATAAGAAGAGCTAGATGGACCCTAAAACACTTCATGGTTTATTTAGAAATAAAAATCCAATGCACATCCTATCTTGACCAAAGTTGATGGATACCGATTTAAGTGATCTTTTAAATTTCGAAAATCTTGCAAGTTTCGCAATGCCATACCCTATCTCGCTTCTACCCTATCTGATCTATCTTTTCATGTTGTTGCTTGAGCATCATTGGATCAAACTCTAAATTTCATGAGGTCATTTTCCGCCCTAATCGAAACACTACCATCCTCTTCTCTCTCACTTAACCAATTTGAATCATCCCCTAAACCTCTCCATCACCTCTCATACTCATTTAATCCCTCTAACCTCTTCATCAGCAGCATACCAGTTGTCCCTTGACTTGTAGCAGCTAGAGGCCAGGAGAGAGAGAGAGAAATGGTCGAAGCCATTATTGCCTTGGGTGACCAAAACATGTGCATCACCCCTCTTCCCTCCCCATTCTATGACCTTGCGAGTATCAGAAACCCATCCCTACCCCACCCGACAGCTGCTCTGGGTAGCCCTAGCCCCTTGCCTTTCTCTGTTCTTCCTTGGGAAGCGAAGCATGGAAGACGACAATGTGAAAATTGACATAATTGACCCTTTTTGAAATTTTCACGTAAAATAAACCTAAATTTTAAAAATATCACAATCTAACCATTTTTCATGTGCTAAACTGCACGATGCCCTGGTCAAAGGCGTGTGGATAACGCCATGTAGAGACACCCAGGCCCACAATTTTTTTTGCCTATTGTACTTACTAGCATGGCGCCATGCAATTACTTGCGTGGAGATGCATAATGGCCAAAGCCAGGCCCCTTTCGTTCCCAACTATAGTAAAAGCTAGTACGATCGTCCAGTTGAACACGTCCATCATATACTTTCTCCGTCTATAAAAAGATGTCTCAACTTTGTCTAAATTTACATGTATCTGAGATATCATTTTATGGACGGAGGGAGTATATAGGAAGTTGAGTCGCTCTGATTTATACAGAACACGTCCAGTTCAGACTGTTTCAGATTGATTTTTCACAACTTATAACTGACCAATTGGAATCGTAACAGTAAGCACATATAACTGAGCACATCAGACATCGAATACTGAAAGTCTGAAACATTCAGCAATTTATCAAATATGTCTCATATTGTGCGGGTAAGCAGAGGAAATCCCCAAATAGCTCATGAGTTAAACCCGTGGATGCATGCCATTTTACCTACAAGAAGATGAGTATTGCCTTGCAACTAAGAGCATCATCCTTTTCTTAAATCGAGTAATTCTACTGCATATCCGCTAGTGTCGACTGAAAGTCTGAACCAACTCCAAGATTTCCTCCAAAATGGGATAGTTCATAGTAAACTCCAAAAAAACTAAACTTCTCCAAATTTTCCGCTCAAGCAGAGTCCCAATAGATGCCACCATCTGGCACTACTTGATTGTCAGTTTCAATAAACCTGATGATGAGAAAAATAAAAAAATTAAGGATGTTTGATATAAAACATATAAAGAGAATACTTGATAGTTGGTGAAACATTACAGACTTTTGAATAAGTAGACGAAGAGATTTAATTCATCTATGTCTGTTAATTTTCCATACACGTCTTTATTGCAGAAAAAAATAACCATAAGCAGTTGCTAATGAATAGCATGAGATCCACTTTCAGGCTTCATCAGCTGTAGAAACTATTTCAGGAAAAAGAAAAAAAATTACATGCTGATGAAATGGCTATAGGAACTCTTCAGGCTCTAATACAGTATTCAGCAACACAATGGTCAGAATAATGAACAAAAGTATGCATCAGCCACACAAAAAAAGCATCATCCTTCACACTCCTATACCCCTATATGCAATAGTTTGCATAGTCCATACTTTCGCATTTAAACACGCTGCTGGTTCAGGAAGTACTAATACACCTGAATGGAAGATCCATGCTAAAATACCAACCGATAATTTCAGCAGTATGGCGAGTTGCTTGCAGGACAATTGGTCATCAACATGACAGTATGATCATAATCTTAGCATTATGAAACTGTTGAATGCAACTGATTTTGAGTCCTAAAAAATATATCTAGTTCGAAGAAAACACTGAGTAGAACTCAACCAAAGATAATCAGGTATTGACTATTAAGGAAGTTGATATATCAGATTACAGAGAGAACCACATGAAAATAGTAATAACTGGCTACATATGCACAGCATTTTTCTTCTAGGTTGTAAATGCATGGATTGAGTAACATATATAGGTAAGAAGAAGCAGCATCCTAGACATATGAATATATGATATACAACCAAAAATGCATCAAAAAACAAACAATAGCTAAGAGAAAGCACCTAGAGATTCATTAGCTGGTAAATAGGTACCCTTCAGGTCTTCGGGTGTCTGTCTGAACGAACCAAAACGTCAGCCAGAGTCTTGTTTTTTTCAATGCCGTTCTTGCCTAAAAAAGGTTCATTTAATCAGCGTACAAGATTTCAAACTACAGTCACAACACTAACACAAATAAAATTATAACAGTTTAAGATTTCTCGGCATTGCATACGAGCTAGCGAAGAAGAAAAAACTGATGCATAGAGTAGGCCATCAAGAATTCAGTCAAGCTATTTTGAATAATACACTTGAGTAGTCAGTCAAATAAAGTACTGTATAGGAGTGATTAAAATGGATGCAGATAACCTTAAATCCTTAAGGAACCTTTCGAATCAAAATTAAAGAAAGATGGAAATAACAAGTGGAGCATGTAGTGTAAATTAGAAATTCCTAAACAGAAGATAACTCTAGTCCTGCTTTACACTGAAAATTCTACCTTGCAACACATCACCAAAGGAGGCTTCTGATACTTAGCTGCACTAGCAGTCCACTACTGATAAGGGGCAGAAGATGGCCACTGATTCAGTTGTTAAGATTAAAACTACTGCCACCAAAATATATCAGATTCATCCATGAAAATCCCACAATAATGAACTCCATTTCAGAAAAAGTTTCATAAAAGGTGTATAACCTCATAATTGAGAATATGCATGATCATTATAGGATTACCCTACGATACGATACAATGTACAATGAGAGCAAGCATAGCTTACAAAATAGCAGTTTTAAAGCTAAACCACTCGTACTAGCGCACAAATGTTTCAAGATAATTTCGTTATGACCAAGGCAACATATAGCGAACATGATTAGAAAACCAGTAGGTTGAAATGCTTGAAGAAAAATGGGCAAACTAGAGGCATGCTCAATAAAGAGAAATGTGACACTGTAATCACCTGGAATGGGACTTGATCCGAGAAAGGATGGGAGCACACATGGCAGATAGGAAGTTAACGGGGACTGGCTACTCTCAATCATCCTCTTCCGGGACATGTCCACGCTGACATTGAATTGGTCCACCTTAAGATGCAGTACATCACTGTTGAGTGGGTCGATCGCAGCAATCAAAGGCACCACCTTGACATTAGGCCATAGATTGGCAACCGACACCTGGTGCTCCATCGTCCAGCGGCAGCTCTCGTCATCCAGAGCGAAGAACCTGATGCAGAACGGATCGACCTCGGCATAGCACAGCCTGCCGGCGCTGACCCCGACATGCCGGTGCTTGACAAGCCGCGTCGTCTCTGCCTCGCTCTGCTGGCAAGGGAGCAAGCTGCCTGCCGGCAGCTCTACGGCGCGGAGCTCGGGCCGGTTGCTGAACGGGTCGACGCACACGGCGCCCCAGCTGACGTCCACCCACCAGAGCCGGCCTCCGAAGTCCAGCACCTCGTGATTCATGTGCATCCGCCGGTCAGGCGGCAGTGGGGACGGCAGCGCCAGCTCGCTCCAATCCCCTGTCTCCGACGAGAAGCGGCGCAGCATGAAGCGGCGCCCGCCGTCGACCTCGGTCAGCTGGGCAGCGACATACCTATTGGGCGGGCCGTCGGCCTGGTGGGTGAGGAGGCCCATGCC
Source organism: Poa pratensis (assembly GCA_947311845.1). Lineage (NCBI taxonomy): Eukaryota > Viridiplantae > Streptophyta > Magnoliopsida > Poales > Poaceae > Poa > Poa pratensis. The sequence continues at coordinate 34,550,220 of CAMZMU010000060.1, read as the reverse complement.
GTCCGTGGAGGTCTTGTCCGCGCCGTGGAAGTCCGGGAGGCGGAACAGCTCGCCGGTGACCGGGTTGCAGACGCGGCGCTCGAACGGGGCGACCTTGAGCAGCACCTCGACCGGCAGGTCCAGGTCCGCGAGCGGATGGACCTTGTTGCGGGCTTTGAGGGTGTCGAGGAGGAGGAAGCCGTCGCCGCTCGCGGCGAGGAGGCGGCTGCGCATCGTGTCCATGTATTTGCCGTTGTCCCCAGGGGGCTCCAGGTCAAAGGACCAGACGGGGATGGTGATGGAGGAGGCGGAGGGGGGCGGCGCGAACGAGGAGGACACGGCTACCGGGGATCTCGTCAGCTGCGTCTCCCTGTCCATCATCACCCATGGAGGGCGCGAGGCGGCGGTGGAGAGGGTGCGGCGGAGGCGGCCGGAGACGCCGCGGAGAAGGGGCAGCATCTTTGGGCGGTGGAGGCGGTAGCGAGCGAGGGGACAGGGGAGTGTTCGCCGAAGAGGACGGAGGCGAGAAGTGGCTGCTTGCCAGTCCGCCTGATTCCCGCAGCTTTGACAACTCAACCTTTTCCATGTGGGTATGGGGCTGCGTGTCAGAGACTCGCTCCATTGCCCATTGGTTCAACATCCTAGCTTCTGTTTTTGACAAGCAATGGATACGTCATTGCGTCCTTGGGGAGAAGGGGCTTGAAAAATTCGAATGGAGGGTACGGTTTGGAACTCGGAACTAGTTTGATGTGAACTTTTTTACTTTGTAAGAGCAACCGTCCCCAAAGTCCGGCCGACAGCCCGGACACGATTTGGAATAAAAACATGCACCCAACCGCCTCCCACAAAATCAGGCCAAACGTCTGGGTTGTCCGGCAACCACCAAATCCATCCCATATGTGGGGAGGGTTTGGAGGCGACCGGACACGCCCGGACGCGTCCGGCTTGTGCGCTTTTACTTTGTTTCCTTTTCTTTTGTCCTTTATTGATTCTCCTCTCACTTTCTCCACCAATCACATGCAAATGACCCCACATTTTAAGAAGATTTTGAGATACATGTTGGAGGAGATCATTTGTAGGGGCGGTCCGGTCACTGTCCGCGGACACGGCCGGACGTGTCCACGGACAGTTTGGGGGCCAAATTTGACCATTGTGGTTGGAGATACTCTAAGAGCATCTCCAGCGGGGACGTCAAATTCGTGTCCGGCACCCCCAATTGAGGCCCAATTGGGATGCCGGACATGTGTCCGGCTAATAGGGGTGCAGCCCACATCGACGTCCCCTAAAGACAAACTCTATTTTTTTTAATCAAACTTAACAATTTTGAAAACGATTTCGGCAGAACTTAAACGAAATTTAACAAACTTACGATTTAAAATATAAACGAGATTTAACAAACTAAACCTAAACTAGGCGGAGGGAGGGAGGCCTATGCCGATGCCGGTGGTAGCCTGCAGCTCCTCGTCAACCACTTTCGGTGTCGGCATCGAGGAAGATGCTTGTTCCACGGCCTAGCGCCAGCAAAGAAGATGCCTATCCCATCACCGAATCATCAAGAAACTTGCATGCATCAATGATCTGGCGCCGGAAGTTTCATCTGCTATTGTCGTCAGATACGGCCTTTAGGAACATAGCCTCGGATGAGGCTTCTGGTTTCGCGGCCGGCGGCGTGGTGGGATTTGATCTACACTCGATGCATGCCGGCAGCTTCATCCTCCGCCACCTTACACAGTGACGGTGATGCTGCTGGGGTGGGTCATGTACCGGCGCCTGCCCCGGTGGACAGGGAAGGTCTGGCAGCTCGTCCTCCTCGCCGTCCTCCTCACTGTCGAAGCGGGCACGTTCGTCGTCCGAAGCAAACCACTCCGGTGGAGGCTCCCGCATGCCTCTAGGGAGATAGAAGTTGTCCGGCGCGCCTCGTACTCCGCGTCCACCGTGGCGTCCCAATACGGCGCCGAGACGACGTACTTGGGGTCGACCCGCTCCTCCCACGACATCGACGTCCGCACCAGGTTGATGTAGTCCAAATGCTCCTGCCCGCTGAGCCGCGGCGCCACCGGCACGTTGACGGCATTCCTCACCCGCTCCTCCAGCAGGGTGACGCCGTCCTCCACTGGGATGTTGTGGTGGCTATGCAGTCGCGCGTTCTCCTCCGACAGCAGGTGTGGAGTGGCATTTGCACACTACTCGTGCCACATCTCACGCCGTCACGCCTTGGACATCTCCGCCTCCTCGTTGCGGCGGCGTAGCTCCTGTAACTCGCGGCGTTGCTCACCGCGACGCTTGTTGCGGCGACGCGCACGTTCCACTGAGAGGAAGTCGCGGCGACGCCTAAGCTCGCACTCCTCCGTCGTCTCGCGGCTACCCACCATGCTTGGCGGCGGATCTATTGGTGGCTAGATGGAGACGGGGAAGAAGAGGCTGTGTGGGAAAGAGAAGAGGCTATAGAAACCAATCATTCACAAATCCTATACCATTCATTTGAATCAAGTGGGCCCTAAAAGAGTAGAACTATATTTTTTAAAGTCAAACAAACGTAGATGTTTGATCAGTTTTTTTTTACAAAATCAATATGTTTAGACACATCATACTTGTTGACTGATTTTTAAACATTGATCAAAATTTAGATTTGTTTTTCTTTTATAAAAAACTAAAATGTAGTACCTTCTGTTCTGAAAAGGAGGTTGTAGCGTTCGCTTGCGCATGGCGACACGGGCCGTATCATTTTCCGTCGGAAAAAGAAGTGGGACACGCACCAGATCGTGTGAATCGCCCCAATTTTCGTCACTTTCTGTTCATCTTCTCCGAGCCCTAAATAACCAAAATCCAAATCTCCCAAAATCACGGCAAACCCAAATCTTGTATTTTCGGCTTCCCAATCCCAAATCCCCGGCCACAAGCACACACGATGCCGCCGCCGCGTGTGCGGGAGCTGTGGGAGATGGACGAACTCGTGGAGGAGATCCTCATCCGCCTCCCTCCGGACGAGCCCGGGAATCTCCTTCGCGCCTCCCTCGTCTGCAAGCCATGGCGCTGCCTCCTCTCCGGCCACGGCTTCCGTGGCCGCTACCGCGACCTCCACCAGACACCCCCCATGCTCGGCTTCCTCCACAACTGGTCGTGCCACGACACCGAGTTCATCCCCACCACGGAGTTCCTCCCGCGTGAGCCCGACCTCCTCCCCCTTTGTTCTCTCGAAGACTGTCGCCCCGAAATGCGGGGAACGAGCAGTTCTGCCTTCGTGCTCTGTGCCGCGGACAGCTGCGACCACGGTGCCTGCCATTCGGGTCCATCCCTCGTTGTTCTCATCAGCCTTGACGAGGAAGAGAGGGTCGCTACGGCGTCCGTGTACTCGTCGGAGACGAGTAGCTGGAGCTTGCCAGCCTCCCTCGACGTCGGTTTCTTCCAGTACCATCTCAGCTTCGCTACGGAGCCTAGTGTGCTCGCCGGAGACGCTCTCTATGTCCTCATTTGGCGAGACTACAATGTTACTGGTGTTCTCGAGTATGACTTGGGCAAGTCCCGCCTATCGGAGATTCATCTGTCGACAGGCCCGTCGGGGATCAATTGCCCCATCGCTCATATCCTCATGGTGGCGGAGGACGGTCGGCTGGGGCTCGCAAACCTCTACGGTTTCCACCTCTCCCTGTGGCGGAGGGTGATTGGTCCCGATGAAGTTGTGGTGTGGTCACAATGTAGAGTCATGACCTCCAGGCTCTTCTTCCCGTTGGCGATCCCGAGGTTGCAACAGAGTTGGTTGGCTCGATCGAGGGCACTAGTATCATTTTTGCAATCACAGATATTGGCACCTACATGATTGATCTCAAGTCACTAGCGTCGAAGGTGGTCTCGACCGAGCTGTATCAACGTGATGATATTACATGGTCCCTATTTCTCTACCTTAGCTTCTACACTCCACCAGGTACCTTAACTACATTAGTTTCTTTCTTGGCTGCTATTTTAGAATAAATCTTTAATTTATACATTTCAGTTAGTGGCACAAGTGAATGCTCAATTTTCAGTTAACAGCACAAAAAAAGTAGTGGATGTGTAACTAGAAAAGATGTTTTCTCATCCTTACTGACTTGTTCTTCAAAAAATGTTTCTTCGTTTAGTGGCGGTGGTGGGTGTTGTGGCTGAAGCATCAAGTGAAGATGGACTTGGCAACGAGGAAGCATAAATCTCAAGCAAGCCCCTCAAGCATGCAAGTTCAGTTTGCTGTTTTGGCTTTCATTTGGGTTTCGAGTTTGATGGATGATGAGAGAGTTGTGTTATGTCTTGTTAATTAAGAAATCATCTATATTCTTGATAATCATGCTACCGATGTTTTAGTTGTTCTGCTCATTTCATTTAAGTGGTCGAAGACTGTCTTTGTTCAAAAAAATTGACTGCAAGCTTTATGCATAACAACTATATGCTTAGATAGTGGTAGCTGCAAACTGCTGTGCATGGACGACACCGTAATCTACTAATGAACCTCCCGGTATCCTTACAAATTTACAAACTGATAATTAACCTGTGTACTGCTGCTGAGGTCTTCCAGAGGAAATGCTTTAGGGTGTTCTGTTTTTTGGCTGGGCTGTTTAACCAGGAATGGACTGGCCCTGCTACTTCGTGTACATGATGAATAGTAAGTTCAGGGGTTTACGTTTAAGCTGTTATCCTTTGATCACTTGATAAATATTTGAGATATTATGTTCTCTTCTTATTAGTTTTGCCACCAGGTCTGCGCCTGTGCTCTTTGGTTTACAATACATCACTTGGTGTGAATTCTGTAGTCTGTAGATTTGATACGTCCTAAAGAATCAATAAAAGATCTCTTAGGAAATGAACGACATAGGAACAAAATGAGCAATGTGATATTATGCCATCCTCAGAAATCGCGGTTGTTGAATTCGCAATGGCTTCGACCATGCAGCTTGAAAGGTTGCTGCCCAAATACTGATTCGACCCGTGTATATATAATGTATCTTGCATTATCATGCCTATGCGGAACTGGCTCGATGGAGATGCTATGTGCCCCACCGTCCCGGTTACACTCGTAGTTCGTGTTCTAAAGGTGAAGATGTGCATTTGTTGAGTTAACTCAAACCTGTAAACGTTGCTTTGTTTTTTCAGTTTGGTTTGTGTGGGGCTGAGATCAGTTGTATTGGCCACTTGTACTGCATCATGTTGTAGCAGGCAAGTAGAGGGTGAGTCATGGGTGCGTCGTGTAAACAGGGGAGTTGGTGTAAACGGTTGTGGTCTTTTGTTCCTCTGCGTGTGGTCTTTGTGCGCATCAAGTGTTCAACGAATTTCCAATCCAGTACCTGTGTTCCAGAGTGTCCACGGTGATAGTGATATAGAGAGGAACTCGGTGTTCTAACAGCATTTGCATATACAAATTTAGACAAAATGATATATCCGACACTACGGGATTCGGTCATAGCCCCAAATATCAAATTGTTCATCCTTCCAAGTACTTTTCAGGAAAGATCATTCAATTGAAAACATATATGACTTACGGCAGCAAGCACTGAACCATCCGAACACGCCAGTTTTGACAACATAAGCAGGGATCCCTAAATAAGATTTCGCATAACAGTAAAAATGTGGAAGCTTCCCTGCTGAATCGGATAAACTGTCTTGCTAGTAAACACAGCATATAACAAGTTCAGTGATAGTCAATAAGGTGAAAAAAAAAAGTTCAGTGATAGTCAATACATTACATGCTGAATTAATGTAGCAGTTCTACTGGAATGTGCTACTGCCAAGGGAAAGTCTGAAATAACTCCCAGATTACTACCAAAACGAGATACGGCAAGTCGATCAGCAAACTGTACCACCACAATGGTCAGCAAACTCTACCACCATACGCTTCCAATTTTATTAGAGCGGCAGCTGCTGTTAGTTTCAGGAAACCTGAAAAATAGAAGACATTTGAGTAAACAGCCAAAGGAAAGGAAATTCGTGAGTAAACAGAAAAGCTACTATAGTCCATCTATCTCTATTTCCAAAACTGAACTAAAATATGAGTTATTATCTGGATAACATATTTATTTTCTATCCAAGTCTTGATTGCATCAGAAAATTACACCATGACCAAATGATTAGAAATATCAAGCTTCAATTCCAGTACTTAATCAATTGGTGATAACTTCTGACAAAAAGGGAAGACAATGGTCATCATGATGACAAGGCTAGGCATACTTGGTGCCAGCTAGTTCAGAAACACTAAAACAGCCAGGATGGAAGGTCTGAAGTATAATTTTTTTTGCAGCATGGCAAGTAGCTGTCACAAGAATATGAATGACTACAAGTGAGACTTGAGTCCCAAAAAATATTACTAGTCCCACAAAAACCCAACTATGGCTCATTGCGGCTTAGTATTAAGGATAACAATATAAGGATGCCTATATGTTGACAACAGAGAGAAAACCGGCTCAAAATAGTACTAAAATTGGCAACAATATGCATCCATCGTTTTTTTCAATACATAAACTGCATTGAGTAAGGGATGCTTGTAAAAGAATGCGGTATCCGAAACATGTGAATCGTTGAGATACAACAAACAAAAAATAATGAAGCATTCACTGAACGAAAGCGAGCCAATGAGAGATTCGTTAGCTGGTGAATTGATACCTTCATCTCTTCTAGTGGTTATCTGAGCGAACTAGAATGTCTGCCAAAGTCTTGTTTTTCTCAACGCCCTTCTTGCCTGAAAAAGTGATCAACGCACAAGAATTGGAACAACAGAAACAACATTAACCAACAAAATTCATTTAAATATACATTTATATGCATGACACACCAGAAATTGAGCTAGCAAAAAAATGATAAGTAGAGCAGGTTATCAACAATTGATTTGAGAATACCCATAAGCCAAAACACACCGATAAATTGCTGAATACATTTGCTTGAAGATAAGAGTTGTGTTGTGTAGATGCGCTATTAAGATGGATACGACATCTTCACGTCAATTAAACAAATGATGGATAGATGGAAATAAATGTAGAACATGCAGTGAAATTGCAAATTCACAAACAGCAGATAATTTAATTCGGTTTTAGACTATAGGCCTATCAGCTTTCTCCTTTGAAAACCCCCACACATTTGAGAGATGAAACATTCAAGTCATAAAAATCATTTTTGCCAAACAATTGTCAGACAATATGCACATTTAATTGAGAATCCTCACCAATACTGATCAGGATAAGATTATTTGAACTTGTAAGCTAGTGTACCATGAAATTAAGCAACTGAAAACACACAAAAATCTCTGTTCACAATCTGAATCACTGACACTATCATAGATATGTTACAAGAAGAACACTTTATGACAGGAACAACATGTAGAAATGGCCGGGAATTTGAAGTTTTGAATATAGGAGGTTTGGGATTGAGATCCGAGGTCCCACCACCAAGTGCTTGAACCATTTTAAACAAAAGAAGAGAATAGTAACATAACTTAGGTTAGTGATTAGATCAATGCACCACCATTTCTCAAACACCTCATAAATTCACAGCAAGCAAACAAACAAACAAAAAACCCACCCCCAACAAGGGCCTTAACCCACTCCCTGATTGAAACGTTATATTTAATTATGCCTTTCTATTAACTGCCGGACCCAAAGGTCTTTTTCTCCTTTTATATTTGCCGTACCAACTGTTACCAAAATATGGTAGCAGAAAATGTTACTAATCACGGGTATTAGTCATTTTCAGTGACCTGGTTATGTACAGACAGAATATTATGTCTATTTTGACAAATGTTTAAGATGGTCTACACGGCATCTCATACATTGCATCTACAACAGAAACTAAAACAGAGGAGTATGTTGTTTAAGAACAAGCGAGTAGTAAGTATAGCTACCTGCAGACGAGGGGATCCGGGTCGATCCAAGCCATGGTGGAAGAACACATGGTATACTGTATACAGTTGGCGTTGCCTCTGTACACACAACTCCCAATCACCTCCTCCCTGTCCATGTCTACTACGACGACTTGCCCGGCAACCTCGAGGTGCACGACATTGGCATCGAGCGGGTCAATGTCGACAATGCGTGCCGACCCCCTCGTCAGCAGGTGTCGCGACAGGTAGCCACCATCATCGGCCAAGAGCTTGTCGAGCGGCACCCGGTGCTCCAGCGTCCAGCCGCATCTTCCGGCCTCCTCGTCAAAGGCAAAGGAGCTGAGAAGAAATGGAGCGTCTTGGGAGACCTCGACGTAGCGTAGCCGCCCTTGGCTGACACCCACGCGCCGGAACCTGACGGGCGCTCGTGTCCACAACACGTTGGCCTCGGCGTCAGACAGCAGGCATCGGGAATCGTCGCGCTCGGCTGGAGGGAGCACGCTGGGCAGCTCGAGGAAGCGGAGCTCAGGCCGGCTGCTGAACGGGTCCACGGAGAATGCGCCCAAGGTCACGTCCACCCACCACAGACGACCGCCGAATGCCAGTGTCTCCTGGTTCATCTCCATCCGCCGCCGAAGTGGGAGTTGGCACCGGGTGGGGAGATAACTGATTACGCGCGGCGGGAGCGCCACCATTTCCCACTCCTCTGTTTCGGAGAGAAACCGGAGCATCTTGTGCCCCTGCAGATCGGCGACGACGAACCTGTCTGGCGGCCCCTGCCGGCGATCGGTTTGGGTGAGGATACCCAAGTGGGGGGCGCACCTGACGTTGGCCACGGGGTCGGAGACGAAGTCCGGGAGGCGGGACAGCTGGCGGGTGAGAGGGTTGAAGACGAAGCGTTTGACGACGTCGAAGGGGTCCTGGTCGGGGTTCTTCCCGGTGATAGTGCGCGTCCCTCCGGCGGCTGCCTGCTTGGTGAGGCAGCGCAGGTCTAGGTGGGCGATGAGGAGGAGGCCGTCGCCGCTGGAGGCGCAGGGTCCGCCGGCGAGCTCTTGCACGACGTCGCCGTCGGGGTCGGGCGGGGGCTGATCTTGAGAAGGTGCTCCGGGAGGTATAGCTGGGATACGCGCGGTGGCTCGGCGAGGGGCACGTACGCGCTCGGCGCCGTGACGACCGCCGCCGCGCCGTTGATCATGATCCACGGGGGGTGGGTGGCGGACGTGGTGAGGGACCGGCGGAGGCTGCCGGAGACGGCGGCGGCGGTGGAGGAGGAGAGGAGGCGCCTGAGAGACATCGTAGTGTGCTACTGACGCTGGGTGTGGACTGTAGAGTGGGGAACGGCTTTGGGCTGGTCTTGCCGTGTGCGCAGAACAAATACATGACAGTGGCAGGACGATCAGTGCCGTGTGACTGTTCCACGGAAAGAGAGCATCCTGGAGCCCAGTGGTCAGTCACATTGGTCCATGCGGTGTAGCCCACGAATCAATTTCCCTATTAGGAATGGTTGTACACTGCACAGACTTTCGTAGAAGCCGAGGACGCCATTTTAGTGTTTGAACAGCTGGTTCCCATAATCCCATCGGTAGAGCTTAACGGCACAATTTTCCCGCCGAAACGCTCTGGGCATTCATAAGAGCATCTCCATATAGTTGCAAAAAATGGCTCCCTATCATACGGGTAACCCCAAATATAGTCGTCTCCAGACTCCACCCTCAAAATCATACAAAATCCATATACGTAGACCCGGGTCATACGGATATATTTTGAACATAGTTGAGACGAACTACACACAAATTAAAAAACGGACATAGTTGGACGGATATACAAATATACACAAACAAAAGTTCAGACATGGACTAGAGGTGAGCTACACTTCACTGCGACCCCTTGCCCTTGGCATCTCTGGCGATGGGGCGGTCACGTTGTTCGAGGAGGAGGTGTCGTCGCTGCTATGGCACACTACGAGGATCTGGACGACACGGGCCAGTTCGCTAGCGAGGCGGGCAACAACATCGTTCTTCGCCACCTCCTTCTTTAACACGGCAATGGCGGCCTCCAACATTACCGTGTTTTGTGGTTGCAGCGTCGGGCGTCCGTCTCCGCCAATGCCCGTGCATCCGACTCCGGCGTCCATGCAGGGGGGCTCGGAGGAAGAAGAAGCAGACGCCACCTGCCGGCCGCTAGCACCCTCTAGCCTGGAGGATCTTGCACAGGTGGCTCGGTCAGCGAGCGGCTCGACGAGGGCCCTGACCAACGCAGGTGCGGCGGCGCGCAGCGCAACGTCACGTACTGGGAAGGAGCAGGAGCGTACCGGCTCTACAACGGCGCCACAGATCGAGGAGCAGGAGCGTACCGGCTCTACAACGGCGCCACAGACCAAGGAGCAGGAGCGTAGCGGCTCGATAAGGACGCCGCAGATCCGCGTGTCGCCGAAGCGGACCAGCGGCTGCATTGCCCTGGCTAACCGCCGGCACCGAGCTAGATCTGCCTCCGTCGCCATCCTTGAGCGACCGCTCGATGGCGATGCAGAGGGTGATCTCCTCCTCGTCGTAGATAAGGGAGCTAAGTGGACTGTGGAGTGAGACTAGATTTTGGTCGGTGCATGGGCATGGAGTGGATTTATGTGAGGACAGATGTGGGCCATCCGACGTGGCGGACGCGTCCGGGTGCATCCGGACTGACCCAAATTGGCCTCACATATGGGCTGATTTAGATTTTGCTGGACATTCTAGACAGATGAGCTAGGTTTGGGGTGGCCAGTTGGACATATCGGGGGACTGGGGCCTGGTTGGAGATGCTCTAGCCCGGGGGCCACATGCAAGCCCAGCCTATAAGACCCATTCATTCAGGTCTAAAATAAAAGGACTAAAATCCCCTAAAAAGGATTAAAAAATGGCGACATCCCATATTTCTTCCTCCTGCCACTAAAGGCTTAACTCCACCAGTCACCATCTAAAAAAGTTCCAGTAGTTATCATAATCTCAAAAATAAAAGCACAGTAGCTACCACTATAAAAAAAATACGGCTAAACTGCAGCACAGCGCAGACACCAACATATTGCCTGTGAGGATGTGCATTTCACATACAGGAAATAAGTCATAGTGATACTATTCTACAGATGAGTCCAGAGTCATCGAGTGACTAGAGACAAGCTGATTTTATCAACGCCAGTTAACAAAAGAAACGTAGCATCTTTTGGCATGCCATACTAGGTCAGCTGCGAATACTGATCCGTTAGAACTAATCATCGGTCCATGACATAAGCCGGTGTCCCTAAATAAGATTTCTCATCAGAGTAATCATGTGGAAGTGTCGATTTCACTAGGAACAATTTGTCTTGCTATTGTTCAGCACATAATGCAGCATTCTACTGCGAATCGAAAGTCTGACAAAATTCCCAAATTTTGGCCGAAATGTGATACAGTGAGTTGATCGGCACTGCAAAATCCCAGGCTTCAACAGATTCCCCCCCTGCATCAGTAAGCTACCACCATCAGCTTCCTAACTGATTAGAGCAACATCATCTGTTAGCAGTGGCGATTTTACCATCCCTCCGCCTCGGGCACGTGCCCAGGCTCCATCGACGATGCCCCAAGGAATCTAGCCATGGCGTATAGGATTTGGTAGATGAAATTCCGATCTAAAGGAAGAAGACGACGTTCTGTTAATGATTTGGGCTAATTTCGCTTCCTGGGCCTTGCCTCCTATCTTCTCTTGGGTTATTTTTCTACTGGGTCACGCCCCTCCCTGGCCCATGTGCCCAGGCTTCAAAGTTGGGCTAGCTTCGCCACTGTCTGTTAGTCTTAAGAAACCTGAAAATAAAAAATAAGGAATATTGGAGACACAAAAACCACACGTTTTTCCTTTTGTATGATTAAGGAGGCAATTTAAAGGGGGACTGTAATTTATGCGGTGATCGATTTAAATAAACATGTGAAGAGGATTGGTGGTATGGATAACAGCAAAAGGAAAGCATCGACTAAAACTGATGTTCAGGGAACTTCTTTTAGACATCTTTTCTTTCCTATGAGCAATGCAGTTCCGCTTTCATTAATGGGGCATGTCCAGCTTCTGCTGGTATCCCAGCTTTACTTTCCCCCAAGAATAAATATTGAGTAAAGGAAACACACTAATATAGTCGATCTGTGCGCATTTTCCAAAACTAAAATAAGTCTGGCAACATGTTTATTTTCTGCCGAGTCTTTGATTGCAGCAGAAATTTACACAATGCTCAGCTTTTAATAAAATCAAGCTTCAGTGTCAGGCTTTAATCGGTTGGTGATAATATTTCATGGAAAGGGAACACAATGGTCATCCTGATGACAAGGCGATAAGTGTGGGCCTTTATACAGTAGTAACCATGAATCTATGATGAACAAGAATGCATTCATCATGCCTGCTAAGTTCAGATACACTAATAGACCGGATGCCGAAACCTCTAAAATAGTAAGTGGAAGCTATAAGGTTGTGCCATGCGGTAATCAGAACAGGGGATATTTTTCTGCCTTTATGATGGTGACGATATAGGTTAAGTAAGATCATGACCTATAAATTCTTAGTTGTGCTAAAATATTTGTACTCAGTACAGGAGGTAACTACCAATGAAACAAAACGAGTTAAGTACTTCTCAACAGAACAAATAATTTTACAAAGTACACGAGACAATTAGTGAATTATTTCTCACAAATAAAGCATCCCAACCAGAGTGTACTTTGATTAGAGCACAGTGAAACATATGCTGATGGTTTTTGAGTCGAGCGACTAGTCGACGACTAGTCGATGAGTCGCAATGTGAAGTCCGACTCGGCATCTCGACTCGACTAATTGGTTGAGTCGAGCGACTCAATCGACTAGTCTCGACTAGTCCAGGTTTTTTAGTCGACCGCGACTTAAAGTTGGCATCTTTTTTCCAATATTCCTTGCCCAGCTCCCGTGAAACCTAGATCGATCAAATTTCCCCCGAGTCAAAACTGTTTTGCCCAGGTTTGTATTTTAGACTATTAATAACTATATAAAACTAGTCGAGTGTCCAAGTTCTTCCTGTTTTGCCCATGGTTCTGTAGCTTTCTAGTGTTATATAAGTTATGCATGAGTCGAACATGAGTCTCGACTAGTCAAGACTAGTCGAGAGTCGTTACCCCTAAACGACTCGTCGACTCATCGACTCAAAAACCATGTGCTGAACCTTGGCAATTACAGGTTTTTGTTCAGTACTGAAACAAATTGTTAACACATTAGTATTTTTCAGGTAGTTAAACCATTAGGAGAATGTGCAGAAGAGCAAACAAACAAGGTAATCTATAAATTGTGAATGTTGAATGTTGACCTCCAGCAACTGAACTCACAGCTGCCAGGTCAAGTTTATTATGGGCAGTAAGCATACTCTCTGTATATATATATATCAACCAGTTGACCAAGATTGACTACAGGTTGGGATCAACTATTAGCTGACTCACATTCATCGCGATTGATAAGTTTGATGGATAATATACAAGCTATCATCTGAGAGAAATGAAGTGTAACTGATAACATGAATGACAATCAGTTTTTAGTAAAACATGTTCAGTGTACTAACTAGGGCAAGTTCGAGGTCAAATATCAAGTGCAAACATGTAAATTTTCTCTCGGACTTTGGTTGGAGACAAAGATAGTAGATGAGCTCACGAGTACCGTACACTTACACCATATCCTCATTTTCTACCCCTCTGTAGGTGGTGGAGAGCCACAAAATTCAGTAAACACCAGGACATAATCATGCATAATTTAGTACTGTAGTATGTAGGATGTCGAAAGTATAATTGTTTCCAGTAACCATTATTGTGTGTCACTGTCCATCAGGGCCCATGTATTTTCCTAAATACCAAAGTATATTTTTATGCTCAAGCTCAGCATTTACCAGTGTTACAATACAGATTTTACTAGTATTCCCACAGTGATTTTGCATGCTTCTTGCTTCTTCATTGTTTAATTTTCCAACAATCCAAATTACACAATTTAGCTCTAATTAATTGAGATCGTTTATCAGCTAAGACGTTGCTAAAGCAGACTGATACGCTTACTGTAGAATCTTATGTATTTCCCATCAAAGTGTTACAGGTCTTCGTTCTTACTTAAAAAGCTCTTATTACTTCACTTTTGCAAGTCCATCATATTTTTAACAGAAAAACTACAGATAAATATATATTGATTAAAACGGCATCATCATAATTAATTTGGAGCATTCAGCCTAATGTCACTAGAACTACCTGGCTACTTTATGTGACTACACACTGATACTAAAGTTAATACTGAAGAGCATCCTTTCTCAGTGACGCATGGGAATTACCTATCTGTTCTTTCATTACATGATCCTTCAGTAATTCAACAGCCTTACATGCTAACACACCAGCTGATAATTTTGGCTTGCTGCCACAAGAATATGACTGGAACGAACAAGTTCAGATAGCACACTTTATAAATAATAATCACTCTACAGAGTGAATGTGTTACTAGTCTTGGTTCCCAGCGAATATTACTAGTTCCACTAAAACTATTACACCAACTATAACTCAACTAACAACAGGCCAATATTAAGGATAACAATATATTGGACGATATAGTAGAGAACATAAGTTTGGAATAGTAGTAATAATCGGCAAAATATGCACATAATTGTTTTCCAATCCAAACTGCATGAATTGAGTAAGAGATACATCATCCTAAACATGTGAATGCATGAGATAAAAATGCAACTAACTACCAATAATGAAACATCATCTGAAGGAAAACAACGAGAGATTCATTCATTGCCTGGTAAAGCGCTACCTTCATCTCTTGTAGTGGCCGCCTGATCGAACCAGAACATTAGCTAAAGTCTTGTGTTTCTCAACATCCTTCTTGCCTGAAAAAAGGTAATCGTCACACGAGAATTTGAATTGCAGCAACAACACAACCAACAGAATTTATAACAGTATACATTTACATGCACCGCACGCCGAGCTAACAAAAAGACTGACACTTGGAGCAGGTTATCCACAATTGATCTAACTGTACCCATAAGCCATAACTAAACGAAAACTGTACCTAAAAAACAAACGCTAATTTGATAGATATATTTATATGAAGACAACACTTGATGTAGATGCGTCATTGAAATGGATACAACATCTTTGAAACCTTCTTAAACAAAATTATAGAGAGATGAAGAAACAATGTAGAACATGCTATGCAAGTTACAACTTCACAAACAGCAGATAACTCTAATTAGGTTTTGGACGGAAGGTTCTAATCTAGCTTGCAATAAGGCACCAAAGGAGGAGGATATTACTTTGGGGCAGAAGATAGTCACTGATCGGGTTGTTTATGTCAAACCGTCAAAACGGTTGACCAAGGTCTATCAGCTTTCTCCTCTGAAGATCCCCACGCATTCAAGAGATGAGACATCAAAGTCAGGAAACCATTTTACAAAAGAGTTCTCAGAAAACATGTACAACTTCACAAATAAGAATCCACACCAGCACCGACCAGGATAAGATTATTCGAACACTTAAGCTACATTGTACAATGAAAGCAGCCAAAATTGATGCAGAGGCCAGGGGCTTTGCCTCCTTTTCGAAAGCAAATGAAAGCAACCAAAAGTGACAAAAAAATCTCTTTAAAAGCTAACTCATTGACACTACCGTAAATATGTTTTAAGAAAAACTCTCTATGACCGAGTGACCGAGACAACATGTAGAAATGACCAGATGTTGGATGTTTCCTTTTTTTTAAATGGAGGTTGGATGTTTCCTATGGAGGAAAAGTTTGGGATTGAGATTTTGAGGCCTCATCCCCAAGTACTTGCACCCACATGCTTGCATCATTATAAATCCAAGAACAAAATAAAAGAGTACTGCAATTAGATCCATGCATTGGCAGATTTGCCTACCTAAACTGAGAAGTATGTAACCTACAAGAAATTAAAACGAGTGAGTCGCTACCTGCAGAAGGGATCTGGCTCGAGCCAAGCCACGGTGGAAGAACACATGGCATACAGGGAGCGTCGTCGTCATACAGACACGTCTCAATCACCTCTTCCATCTCCATGTCCACCATGGCAACAGTTTGCGACATTACCTTGAGGTACACGATATTGGCATTAAGCGGATCCATATGGACAATGCTTGTCGTCCCCCTCATCTGTAAGGGTATTGACATTTCGGAGCCCCAGATCTTGTTGAGCACTACCCGGTGCTCCAGCATCCAGCTGATGTCCTCGTCGTCAAGCACAAAGGAGCTGAGGACATATGGTTCCTCTTGAGAGACCTCGACGTACTGCAGCCGTCCTTCGCTGACGCCCACACGACGGTACCGGTACCTGACGGGCGCTTCGTCCTGCGTGCCTGCCGGCAGCTGCACGAAGGCGAGCTCCGGGCGGTCGCTGAACGGGTCGGCGGAGATTACCCCCCAGGTCACGTCGGCCCACCACAGACGGCCGCCGCATGCCACTGCCTCCTGGAATAGCTCCATCCGCCGCGGAAGTGGAAGTCGGCACGGCGAGACCTCCACGATTTCCCACTCCCCTGTTTGCGAGAGAAAACGGACCATCAGGTTCCCCTGAAGCACGGCGACGGCGAATCTGTCAGGCGGTCCGCGCCCGCGATCGGCTTGGGTGATGAGGCCCATGTGGCGGCCGCACACGATGTCGCCCACAGGGTCGCAGATGGAGTCCGGGACCGGGAGGCGGGATAGCTCGCGGGTGACAGGGTTGCAGACGAAGCGTGTGACGCTGAGAACGTGGTCGGGGTCGAGGCCGGCGGGTTCTTCCTTGCCAACGAAGCGCATGTCTAGGTAGGTCAGTAGGTGAGGAGGAGGAGGCCGTCGCCGCTCACGGCGCGGATGCCGCCGACGACCTCTTGCAGGACGCCGCTGGTGGGGTCGGGGCTGCCTCTGGTCTTGATGAGGAGCTCCGGGACGCATAGGTCGGAGACTTGCGGTGGCTCGGCGAGGCGCACGTGCACGCTCTGCGCTTCGACGGCCGCATCCGCGCCGACCATCATGGCCCACCGGGGGTGGGAGGCGGCGGAGGCGGTGAGGGAGCGGCGTACGCCGCCGGAAGCGGCAGCGGAGAGGCGTAGGAGACCGCGGCGGAGAAGCATCTCGTGGTGGACTGGTGGGGGAATTCGTGGTCTAGTGGAGGGGAAAAGAATGGGTTTTTCTGAGGGCCGGTTCACAGGGGCAGCAGAGATACCAGGGGCGGAAGGACAAAAGGAAAGGTGAAGTTGTTCCACTGGATACCTAGCTCTCCTTGACCAGATGACCCACATGTCAGTGACAATGGTCGACAGCGGCGTGGTGCATGGACCGAATTCCCCACCAGGATGTACAGTCACCTCCTGCCAAAGCCGAAAGCGTTTTGAAAGTCTGAACAGCTGTTTCGCATTGGCTGGACCTCTGACGTCACCGTTTTCCCGCCAAATTTCTAAGGGCCTGCTGCTGGGCCTCCAAACTTTATTTTTTGAGATGGCTGATTTTCAAAATAATAATTCTGTAAAAAACGGCTCTAATGGCTAAAAGAGGAAAGTTCCAGAAAAACTGGACACTTTATCTAAAAAAAAAGAGATCAATTGTTCACTATCGAAAAAAGTCAGAGCCATCTTGTAACCACGAATAACAGATTAATTTTCCACTGTACATAAAATAATCTATGGGCATGCAATGAGGACATGTATAGCTAAGCGATGTCTTGCAAGTACTCACAGAGTGCATGGTGATGATCACTGCAAGCTGAATTAACTGGGTTTTTGCTTTTTGGAAGTGAGACCCAACTCCTACAGATTCCCCCAAATCAGCAAGACAGCAAGAGCTGGACACAACCTGCTGTTTAAGTGCCCAAGCGCGGTGTGCCGAGATGTTGTGATACGCGGGCTATGTAGTATATAAGTATGTTGTGAGGCAATCCACCCTCCGGTAGTGTCAAACTGAAAACAAACTGGTACAGAGCCTTGCCATTTTGAAACATATGAAGAGACGCCTAAATAAGATTCCTCACAAGAGTGAACATGTCCAAGCAATTAATCTTTCCCTAGGAATGTATTGTCTAGCTGGTAAACACAGCATATTCGATATTTGGTGATGGTCGTTACATGCTGGTTTGATTTAGCAAAACTACTAGAATGTTATGCTGCGAAAAGAATGGAGATTTTCCCAAAATGAGAGTTCAGTAAGCCACCACCATCAGCTTCCTAATCGATTAGAGCACCAGCATCTGTTAGTTTTAAGAAACCTGAGAACATAAATAAGGAACATTAGAACACAAACCATTTTTTTCCTATGATTAATGTGGGATTTTTTAGGAAGACTGTAATTTATGGTGATCGATTTGAATAAACATGTCAAGAGTTGTGTGATGTCGAAAACGAGCAAAAGGAAATTATTGAGTGAACTGATGTTCAGATAAATTACTTCAGATATCCTCTCTTGCCTGTGTGCAATGTGGTTTGCCTTTTGTAAATGGGTCTGTGTGTATCCCAGCTTTATTTTCCCCCAAGAAAAAATCAGGATAAACAAATTCTACTATAGTCCATCTATGAGCATTTCCAAAGCTTAAATAAAATATTAAATCTGGGGACATGCTCATTTTCTATACGAATCTTGGTTGCTTACACAATGACCATAATGATTATCAAGCTTCAGTTTCAGGATTTAATAGGTTGGTGATAATATTTCAGGGAAAGGAAAGACAATGGTCATACTGATGATAAGGCGAGAAATCCTTCAGGCTCTTATGTCACCATGATGAACAAGACGGCACGCTTCATGGCTTCATGCCAACTACTTCACAAACACTAAATACACCTTGATAAAAAGTGTGTGCTGAGATGCCAATTGATAATATTTGACAGCTAGGCAAGTTGCTGACACAAAATATCAATGGAATAATAAGTTCAGGCAGCACACTTTAACAAGATAACCATTCTACCAAGTTACTAGTCTCGGTTAATAGCAATACTACTATCTCCACCAAAACACCAAATGACTAACTAACGAAAAGCGGATATTAAGGGTAACAGTATGTTGGACGATACAGAGAAAATGAGGTCAAAATAGTAGTACTAATCGGCAATATGCACATCATTGTTTTCCCAATCCATTAATTGACACAATTGAGTAAGAGACTTGTACGAAGAATGCAGTCCTACACTGGATGAGACGCTCATAATTAATAACGAAGCACCAGGTAAAGGAAAGTAAAGAGAAAATCAGTAAATTGGTACCTTCATCTTTCTAGTGGCTGTCTGAACGAACTAGAACATCTGCCAAAGTCTTGTTTTTCTCAAGGTGCTTCTTTCCTGAAAATGGTTCATTTGATCAATGACAAGAATTTGAACAACAGTAACACAACATAATTTCTAACAGTAACGATTTATACGTATTGCATACAAAAAACTGAACTAGAGAAAAATGATACTCATAGCAGGTTAGCAAGAATTGCTCACAGTGGATCCTATGCCAGTAAGCCAGACACAACAATAATTTGACAAATATATTTATTTTGAAGATAACACTTTAGTAGTGTAGAGGTGTGGTTAGAATTGATATACAGCATATTTATTCCTTCTAAAAAAATCATACAAAAACGGAAATGAGAGGTAGAACAAGCAGTGTTAATTACATATATTCAAAGCAACAGATAACTCTAATCAAGTCGAATCATACCATTCTACAGAACGATTATCAGAAAATATGCACAACTTTGTAACTGAGAATCTGCACCAGCACCGACTAGGATAAGAGTATTCGAACTTGTAACCATAGTGTACCATCAAAGCACCCCAAACATGCAAAAAACCCAGTCCAAGAGCCAAACCACTGGTAGTCTGGTACTGCCATGGATATGTTTTAAGAAAACTCTTTATGACCAGGATAACATCTAGAAATGACAAGGGGTTGGAATGGAATTATCAAACTGAGGGAAGATTTGGGATTGAAACTTGAGGTCCCACCCAGCCCCAAGTACTTGCACCATTGAAAAAAATAGAAGAGGCATATAAATGCAACTAATCAATAAAACGCCATTTCTCATACAAATCACCAATAGCAAATTTATTTTGGCTTTAACTAGAAAGCCAGAGCCAATGGTCTTTGTCCAAAAAACCTTTACATGCCATTCCAATTGTTAGCAAACACAGTGTCGAAACAATTGCTACTAATCACTTGTATCAGTCACTTTTGCGCAACCTGGTTATGTGGAGACAAAATATTATGTCTATTAATTGGACAATTGCCGAAAATGATCTAGATGTCATCTCAGCACACATGTAAACAGAAACTAAAACTGAGAAACTAAAACGGAGGGAGGGAGTAACAATTAAAGGAGAGAGTGATCACTACCTGAAGAAGGGATCCGGCTTGATCCAAGCCATGGTGGAAGAACACATGTACAGAAGGCGTGGCCTTCATACATCCAACTACCGACCGGCGTCTTCTTCTTCATGTCCACGCCGAAGACGACTAGCTCATCAAGTGTGAGGTACACGACATTGGCGTTGAGTGTGTCAATATGGAAAATCTGTGTCGTCCCCTCCTTCCGGAAGGGTACCCAGATGTCGCCCGTGGAGAAATGGTTGCTGAGCACCAGCCGGTGCTCCAGCGTCCATCCGGTGCTCTCCTCGTTGAGCACAAAGGAGCTGAGAACAAATGGCTGCTCTTGAGAGACCTCAACGTACCGCAGCCGGCCTTCGCTGACACCCAACGGCGAGTCCAGGAATTAAATGGAGGGTGGGCTCAAATTTAACACCGAGTAAACTAAAACGCTATTTCTAGAAAACACCTCAATAAAAATGAAAATTATAACGAGATCCTTGAGATGCCCTTCTTATTCAAACTCCAGACCATGTCGACGGTGTGTCGCCGCTGCTCCTCCTCCTAGAGCCGGCCTGACGTTGTTGGATGCGGACGGAAAGTCGTCGAACGGGTCAAGAAGATCACATCCGTTCCGGAACCAAAGAAGAAGGCTGAACCGACGATGAAGGTCCATGACGATCTGTGGAACGTCGCCGCCAAAAGAAGTTCTCGAGAACCACACCACTCCCACAAGCTTCTTGACGTCGCCGCCGAGATGGGGCTAAAACTGGGAAGACATTATTGCAAAAAGCGCCGCCCCAGTAAAGCTGAAAACTAAAACCAGAAAAACGGAGCCCTCTCGCTGACGAGGGCCGAGATCCACCGCACCTACATGACCCAAAGGCCACAGAGGCAGGGCAGATCGATGGCAGCCGACGGGAGACAGGAAACGCTAATCACGTCTCCTGGCTCACGGAGGCGAAGGGGTACGCATTTTATCAAAAGATAAAATTTGTCTCGAAAAAAAAGTCATTATCTAAGACATGAAATTGTTTAAGACAGATCATTGAGGATGCCACAAAGTTTTAGGTCAAAAACATACAATTCACAATACATCAAGTACTAGTGAAGCAACGATAAAAAAAAGACGAAAGCAATGATATTTGACCTTGCTTCTTAGTGATGCTATTGCAGAAAGCCTCCAAATCCCAACCCAATGCAATCCGTCCAAATTAGCACAATTATGTGACATGTGCGCTGTGCGTGTCTGTGCGGAGTGCCTGTGCGTGCTGTGTGATGGTGAGAATTGTGTGGGCTGGAGGTTAGTCAATGACCTGAGCGTTGAGCTAATTGGCTGAGACCATATTAGTAGTAGTAGTAAATTATATTTTTCACTTTTTGGAGGGCAGGCTTCAGCCTGTTGAAGCCTGTCTATTGGACTCGCCTGTGCTGACACCCACGCGCCGGTATTTGACAGGCGCGTGTGTCCACCACACATTGCCCTCCGGGTCGGGCAGTGGGCTCCCTCGGCGGAACGCTTCGTCCTGTGCGTCTTCCGGCAGCACGCTGCCCCTCGGCAGCTCCACGAAGGAGAGCTCCGGGCGGTTGCTGAACGGATCGGCGGAGATCACGCCCCAGGTCACATCGACCCACCACAGGCGACCGCCGAATGCCAACGCCTCCTGGTCTATCTCCATTCGCCGACCAAACGGAAGTTCGCACGGCGAGACCGGCACGGTCTCCCACTCCTCTTTCCCCGAGAGGAACCGGAGCATCTGGTTCCCCTGCAGCCATGCGACGGCGAACCTGTCAGGCGGCCCGTCCCCACGGTCGGCCTGAGTGAGGATGCCCATGTGGGGGCCGCACAAGACATCGCACAAAGGGTTGAAGACGGAGTCCGGGAGGCGGGATAGCTCGCGGGTGAGAGGGTTGCAGACGAATCGGGTGACGCCGGGGATGTGGTCGGGATCGAGGCCGGTGGGATGCAGGCGCAGCCGAGCGGCGCCCTGCTTGGCGACGATGGGAGACGTGAAGCGCATGTCTATGTAGGAGAGCAAGAGGAGGCCGTCGCAGCTCGCGGCGGAGACGCCGCCGGCGAAGGATTGCAGGACGTCGCTGTCGGGGCCGGGGCTGCCGCTGGTCTTCATGAGGTGCTCCGGGACGCACACATCAGAGACTTGCGGTGGCTCGGCGAGGCGCACGTCCGCGCTCTGCGCTCCGACGGCCGCCGTCGCGCGGCCCATCATGGCCCACTGGGGGTGGGAGGCGGTGGTGGCGAGGGAGCGGCGGAGGCCGCTGGAGACGGCGGCGGAGAGGCGTAGGAGGCGGCGGAGCGGCATCTCGCTGTCCTGTCCTGACGCTGCTTGTGCAGACTGTAGTGGGGAATCTAAGGGGCTGGACCGGACTCGGTGCACACTCGTGAGGATAGCAGAGGATTCTCGATTTTCCTATGGACTCGGTGCAGGCAGAACAAATGCCATGGGGTGGCAGGACGAAAGGAGCTTCCGGCCGTTCCACCGAGGGCAGCCACAACATATGCCATTGACTTTTGAAATTAGTTCCCTACATTTTGTGAAAGTAATTCTAAATTAAAAACGAGGGAACCGAAATAAGAGGATGCTCAGATCCCAAATTCATCTCACACAATGAAATATCGTATCCTTTCCTACTACCAACCTCATGAGATATTTTTTGCGTGAAATGAGGAGAGGGAACTGCCAAATTTTATGCCATTTTATTTGATCGTGGGATCCAACAACATAGCAATTTAGAACTATACCCGGATGTCGGGCCCATATGTAGGTTACATGGGTGTACATTAATGTGGATTCAATTCTACGGAATAAATTATGTAAAACTATTATGTTTGGGGTAGGCTAACAGGTCAGTGCCTCTTTTAGTAATTTTTCAAACAGGTCTCTGAGGCATGGCATCTAGTCACAGATTGCGCTGATGACCGTTTGAGAGCGTGTTGGCAGCAGTCTTGACCCGTGGGGCCTATTTGTAAGGACTTAACTGGCAACACTCGTGGAGGAAGATGAGTGGATGTGGGTCCCACATGTCAGGTCCGTTTTCGTCCCTTGGTTCCTTTGGGAGTAGAATAGTGTCTTGGGGAGGCGAGGTACAACAACATCAAGCTCCACGACACAGCACGGGCGGCGATGGGTAAGGGTGTAGGAGGGTACTCGGGAGAGGCTAGAAATGGGCGATGTTGGGAGTAGGGGTGGAGCTCCTAGTAGGGCAAGGTAGGGGTGGCCGCCATAACTTGATTTTTTGACAAAAAAAATTAGTACGCATGTGTTTTTCTGAACAATTTAAGTGATCATACGTAAAACAGACTCTGTACTATGAGAAAGTTATGCTTGTTTTAGTCAACACTGCACAAAATTGATTCTGAACCAAACTGTGGAATTAGGTCTAGTCTAATCCGGAATCAACTATTTCTCTTTGCAATAGCTAATTCTCAGTGTAAGAAAAATCAACTCTAAACAATGTTCTAGGTACGGTATTTAAGTAGCACTTGAGAGTATATTAGCCAGTTCATGAGGTGGACGAAACCAATTTTAGTTATTTTAACTGTATTAGTTCAGCCAATGTCTTTGGTTAAAAATGTGAGGACATGTGAGCTCATTTGACAAAATGATGGTTTAGACCTCTCTTCGAAGCTATCAATTTGTGCAGGGAATGACATCACAATACTAAGTTTTGATGAAATGGTAACAAAATGGGGCCATTTTTTGCCGTTGTCGTAGGGCTATAGCACACTGTTTTCGGTCCGAGGAGCATTGCAATGGTATGTGACCCCCGTTACACGACTGTAGCAACATCGTCAAAACTCATGATTTCGGATGTTTTTGCGCGTTGTTGTTTTTTTGTTCCGGGGAGGATTTTAATGGCCGTGACTCTCGGTAGACGACTCTCGCAACATCAACAAAAGTCGTGATTTCGGGCATTTCAGCCGTTTTCGCGGGCTATAGCACACTGTTTTGGGGTCCGGGGAGGATTTCAATGGCCCGTGACCCCACGTCATTGTCGTTGCTGATTATTTTATAGTGTGGAAACTTTTTATGTTGAAGCGGACTATATTAACATCGATTTTAACCAACACTTAAATGAGATATCTTCAAAAAAATTCTGAATTTATCTTGTTTTGGTAAATTCTGTAGGATTTTTTATTTTGAAACTTATTTGGCATCTAACAAAATGTGTCACACGAATATTTTCTTGAAAAAAATGACAAAGTATTTCCTTTGCCACAGGCAAAATCAGAACGAGATGTCGAACCAGTAACTACATTATATCAATGAACCAAACCAAAGAGCTATCATAAGATCCATCAGACGTTTGCATTTTTATTATTCCTTTTTCATACTGATGTCTTTAATTTAGATACAACATGTTTTAAGTGCAGAAATCAATCCAACTCATTGATCACAAATTGTTGTTATCCATGAATTCGGAAAGAGACTCAGCCTAACTTAATGATATATAATTAATTTGTGTTTGAAACCACTTGGAAAGAATTTTGACGATATTTATTAATTAACTATTTTGAACAACTGAAACTTGCATGTCCAAAAAATTATGTTAAACAAATTAACATCTTACCATGGGATGGCGGCAATTGCCCCCCCCCCCTCCCCCACACCCACACCCCCAACCATAGTTTAAAAAACCGGACCGGTCAATGAACCGGTCAGGTGTCTGGTTCATTGGTTCGGCGGTTGGACCGCCGGCTCACCCGGTTCGTTTGCGACAGAAAACCGCTATTTTACAATAAAATCAAAGCATTTTTCGTGAAAAAAATAGCCGTAGATTGTACAAATAGCACATACTTCAATAGCTAATCACATAACGACCTCAGCCCAGTTGGTAGTGGATCTCGCTTGTCTCTCTTCTCACAGCAGGAGGTTGTAGAATCGAATCCTGACCGGCGCATCCTATTTATTTCCCTTTTTTTGCAGTTCTGACCGGTGCTTCTTAAAAAACCGGCAAACTCGTCGGTTCCAGTTTTTTCCGGTCGGACCGCCAGTCCGGTCCGATTTTTAAAACTATGCCCCCAACTCCCATGGTTCTAACTAAATAATGATCATGTAAAAAAAGGATATATGCTTTTTACTCCGACATATCTAGATTTTAGGTTGTTCTTCACCACTGGTTGGGAGAGGAATTCACCATGAAGTCGTCTACGTAGTTAGGGGTGGCAAGGATGTCACTGACACTTCCACGATGGCGACAGCTAGAGCGGCACGACGCAGCATGTGTCGTGATCTTCTTGACCATGTCAGTAAGCTGGGGAAGGTAGCCGGGTGGTGAGGGAAGGTATCGCGAAGGAGATCGAGCGACGGTGACGCTCGGCCTGTGTTGGAGAAGACGGAGGCAACACCGGCAATTGAAAGTGCTTCAGGATGATTCCTTCGATAAGTGTGTTCCTCACGGCGAGGCGGAGTGAAAGGGCAAGGAGGCGGAGCTCAAAGAGGCCCACAACGATGGGGAGGAGCATGAGGCGCTCTTTGAACGCCGAATGCGTTCTACTCGCACGGATTGTGCCAAAGGGGTGGATATCTTGGTCTTATGGTTGAACATGTCGTGGGATTGTCGCTTCGAGCATCATCTTGGGTCGTGGTTTGGTGTTGGCCACCAACGCCAATGACTCGCTCGTCCGCCCAGGTGCACGCAGTTGCTCGATGAAAGGATGGCAACGATTTGGGGGAAGACAATATAAGTTAATAGCCACATGTATTACGATATCAGCTAGGCATATGGGTCCCAGTGGTAAGATTTGTAATAAGAGCAGTGTCAAACAAATGAGTATTAATGCAATTCATAATGCCTTGCCTCAAAATCATAAATTTGTAAATATGTATCAAATAGGTACTGAATTGTTAACCTAGCCTCAAATGTGATAGTTTAATGTAATTTACTCAATTAGGCGTTACGAATGGTCGTACAACTTGAGGACCATGATGCAAAATCCACCAAGCCGGTGAACGTTTGGTCAACTCTTATAACCTGATGTTGATGTTAACATTTCCCGCCAAAATTTTGTTGTAACCTAATGTCAATGACACCATTTCCCGCCAAAATTTTCTAGGCAAAGAGCATGGGTCCCGGACCCTGATTTTTCTTTGAATGGCTAGACCATTTTATCAATACCTGGTTTTTTCAGAAGACGTTCATCAAATCCTATAACTTAATAAATCTCGGCTCTGTAACAACATGATGACAAAGTATCGAGAATGCAGACAGCCAACGCTCCTCAAATCGGGAGTAACGCTCACCCCGACTTTTCACAAAACTTTGTAGTACGAAAATATAATGTCTGATGTACACACTGATTGTTTTTTTATACATTTAAAATGAATTTTTGACAATAATATCGGGAGCCCAGGCTCCTGGAGGCACTCCAAGGCTATCGAGTAGTCCGAACTCCCTCCCTCAGCCCCCTCCCCCCCCCCCCCCGAGGGCGACGGGGCTTTTCTCGCCCTCCGGCCGCCGCCCCCCCCCCTCCACCATCCTCCCCCCGTCGCCGCCGCCGGCAAAGGTCTTCGGGCGCCGCCCGGGCAACGCCGGCGGCGGCGGCCCGCCTTTACCCGCAATGTGGAAGGTTGGTCGGGGCCCTTTCTTCCTCCTTGGCGGCGGTGCTCTCCGGGAGGCTTTGGACCGGCGCGGCCGGGTGTCGCTGGTGGTGGTGCTGGCCACGGCGGGGTGCCATGGCTGCAAGCTCGCCGGTGGTTGTTGAGCGCCAGATCTGGGCACCCCGGGCCCCAGATGGGCTCGGGCGGGCTCCAGATGGGCTCCGGTGGGCCGAAGCTCTGCAGCTGCGGAGCCTACTGTAGGTGGTGGCGACGATTACTTCAGGCTAAGGACGGCGGCGATGCGCCTTGCCCATTGCAGCAGCGTGGCCGGGCTTTATGGGCCCGTCTGGGCCTAGCCCGGCCAGTGTGGGCCTGGTGTGCCCTGGCTGCTCTGTCCGGCCAATGATCATCTTTTGGCGGTGGAGGTGGATCCCTCCCGCACGGCTGCGAGGCTGCTGTCCCCGGCTCGACAATGTCGTCTGCCCCTGTCTTGCAGGCCACACGCCAGTGTTCACGAAGAGGCAGATAATGGCGACTTCAAAATCGTGGCGGTGCATGCTGGACGAAGCTAGGTGGTTGTGCTCCGTTGCTCCAGGGTGTGGACGGGGGTCGGGAGAAATCCCTGTCCGTTTATCTGACCCTGACGCGGTGCAGCCTTCGAGTGGCACCCTTCCTTCCTGAAGGGTGTCGTGAGAATCCCCTGTCCACTATGCTCTACGTGCCAGGGGAAACCCTAGGACCGGTGGTCCGGGCAGCAGTGTCGGGAACGGTGTTTTCTTCTTGAAGGTGTTACTTGGTACGTGGCGCTTCAGGGTGCTTGGATTGTGGTGGAGCAAAGTCGGAGGATGTCACGGTTGCGAGTCATCATTATTTCGTCGATTCGCCTTTGTTTTCATTTATTTTTCTCCTTGGGTATGTTTGTGATGCTGCCCAACATTTCCTTTGTTTCAAACTATTGTATCGATGTGGTTGCTATATTTATATAGCGGGGCGTAAGCCTATTTCGGAGGAGCCGGCTCCTCAAATCTCTCGTGAAAAAAAAGACATTGAAGACGCACGTATTGTAGGAGTATCTGCTTGGGCCGCGCCCGCCGGACGGGCCACCTACTCACGCAAGCCAGAGCCCGCGCCGCGTCTCGCCCGGAGGCACCAGCATCCTATTTTCCTATGGAGGAGATCTCGCATTAATTGCGCCTAGCAGAAGTCGGATTCACCGGCCACATCGGATCGGTTTACAGCTAGCCGGTGCCTTAAGAAAAGCCAATTCTATGGAAGCTTATTCTGTGGCGCACCTTATAGCCGTGCGCCACAGAATAAGCTTCTGTGGCGCACCTATAAAGATGCGCCACAGAATAAGGTTATTCTGTGGCGCATTACTTACTGGTGCGCCACAGAATTAGTTTATTCTGTGGCGCAGCTATGCCCATGCGCCATAGAATAGGCGCGGGCCCCACACCCACGCAAGGGTCAGTCACTTTGGGCTTTATTCTGTGGCGCAGCCATGCCCATGCGCCACAGAATAAGATTATTCTGTGGCGCACCAGGGTGCATGCGCCACAGAATACGCGTATTCTGTGGCGCATGCCAAACAGGATGCGCCACAGAATTTCCTTTGCCTCCACTTACATGTGGGCCCTCCCCGCGCTGCCTCTTCCTTCCCCAATTTCCCCAAAATTTCGCTAAGTACCGAACTCCCGCGCCCGACGCCGGCGACCTTCCCTGCGCCCGACGCCGCCACAAGCTCGCGCCACCACGTCCATCCCTGCGGCGCCGCGCCAATCCCTGCGCCGCCGTGCGTCCCCTGCCCCGGCCGCCCCTGTCCGTACCGCGCACACACCGTGCCCGGCGACCTCCCCTGCGCCGTCGTCGCCCACGCCGCTCCCTCTGCCGTCGTCGCCCGCGGCGCTCGACGACCACCACCACCTCGCCGCCACTCCACCGCGCTCGACGACCACCACCGCCCCGCCATTGACGGCCAGGAGGAGCACCACCGCCACGCCCGCACCGACCCTGCCCGAAGGAGCACCACCACCACCGCCCCGCCACTGACGGCCAGGAGGAGCACCACCACCACCGCCCCGCCACTGACCTCTACACCGCGCTCGACAACCTCCCCTCCCTCCCCTCCCCGAGGTGCTTCCCCTTTCCCCCTCCTCCCTCCCCTACCGAACTGCTGCACCCAAGGTGTTTGTAGAAATTCCCCTACCGAACTGCTGCACCCAAGTTGTTTTGCTGTTTGATTTCTTGGTTAATCACGATCTTACTGACGTGGAATCAAAGCGTGGAACCTCTAAGCACACTACAGCAGAGCAGCATCGTCGTTTGTTAAGAGCTAAGCTAGTGCTACTGCCAGCTTAATAGGTCTACTGGCCTAGTGCCTAGCAGCTAGCTATGGGGAGCCACCGCGTTCAGGAGAGACGAGCACGAGTCCGCGTCCACCTCGGCCGGCTCCGGCGCACAGAAGCTCTCCTGCGATTCTACATATACCTGCCAGCCGCCTCGCCGGAGAGCTGCAACAAGCTGAGGCGGCCTGATTCCAAGGAGCGGCAGCAGCAGCGCGAAGATGCCAGCCACCGCAATGCCGCGCCGTAAGATCGCCATGAGGCTGATGGAGAACGCGCGGGCGCGCGCCGTGACGTACGCCAAGAGGGTCAAGGGGCTCCAGAAGAAGGCGTCGGAGCTCGCCACGCTCTGCGACGTCCCCGTCGCGCTCGTCTGCGCCCCCAGCGCGGGCGCCGGCGCCCGGCTCGTGTTTGAATCGAAGGAGGGCGTCCTCGATCGCTACCGCGCCTCTGCCTTATCACCGGAGACGCGCGTGAGGCACACGCACCGGAGCTACCTCGAGGCCGAGCTGGGAAGGAGAAGGCGAAGCTCGCCAGGCTGCGACAGGGCGGCGCGCTCCCGGACTGGGCCCCGGAGCTCAACGACATGCCGCTGGACAAGGCGCTGGAGGTGCTCGGGACCATCGACGACGCGCTGCGTGCCGCGGGCGACAGGATGGTGGCCTTGGGCTTGCCCGCCGACAGCCGGCTCGAGCCCAAACAGGTCGCGGCGCCGAACTATGCTTCCGACGACGCCACCGACGTCGCGCCGCTGCACTTCGCGCCTGGCATGGACATGGGCTACGCCGGCTTCCAGCCGCAGATGATGCTCTGCCACGGCGGGAAAAACGGCGGCGGCCTACTCGAGCAACTCCCGATGCAAACGGAGTACGGCCTCGAGTGCGTCGACGGCTACTACGACGCGGGCTTCGTCGAGGAGACTCAGGCTGCTGGAGGCTACGGCGACAATGCCGATTGCGCGTGGCCCGATCTGACCATGTGCTACCCCGCCGACGGGTCGTGGGGCGCGGTCATGCCGGTTGGGTACTACCCCGAGTTTGCCGACGGCGCTATGGCGCCTGAGCACTACTACTCCGCTCAGGGTCTCACCGGCGGGGACTACGCCGACACGCTACCGCTCGAGTACCCCATGGGCATGGATGAGAACCTGCCTTACCTCGGCATGGACAACAACAACACGGCGCATTGGCAGGCCCAGGAGTTCCAGCGCTCTGACACTGGCCAACTCTTCCATTACCCCTACTAGACTACTAGCGTTGTCATAAGATTTTTGTTAGGAACAATGACAGTACTAGAGACATGGGGATCTGATTTGTAATTTCGAAGCATCGGGAGTTAGACTTTTTGCAGATTTACATGATTTATTATTATCTGTATTACATCCGTTAATTTGTACGGGTTTATACAAAATTATACCATGAGTTGTGATGGAATTTTGAAAGGGGAGCGCTGAGCGTCCTCCGGAGGATCGATCCGATTGATCCTCCGGGTCACGCGCCGTACGATGCACGTAACCAGAGCCGTCCGATCCCTTGGTCAACGTAGACCCAGCGCGAACAGTTACATACTGCAACGGAAGAAAAACGCGGAGAAGAAGACGCAGCCCGCGGCGACGCCCCCTGTAGCAGTCCCGCTCTCGGAGCAGACACCGTCGTCCGCGGCGGCGCCCTTGGAGCACTCACCGGCGTCGGGGAAGACAACCGTCTCCCGCGGCAATCCCGCTCTTGTAGCAGCCGCTGGCTCTGCAGATCCGCCGCCCATCGCTGTAGAAGCCGTCGGAGACACGGCGGTCGCCGGAGAAACGGTCCCCGCCGATGCAGCACCCCTCCTCGCGATATGCATCCCTCCTCGCTCGCAGCAGTGCCGCCGCTCGCCGTAGCTCCGCCTCCGACCACGTCCGGCAGTAGAACCACCAACCACATGTAGCACTGCCGCCGCCCCCGGCCGGTAGCAGCGCCCTCCACCTATGGCAGCAACGCTGCCCGCCGATGACAGCAATGCCGCTCACTGACGGCAGCAAAGCCTCACACCTACGGCAGCTCCGGCGCTCCTGGCCACGGCAGCATCGCCGCCTCCGGGCCGGTAGCAGCGCCCTCCACTTATGGCAGCAACGCTGCCCGCCGATGGCAGCAACGCCGCTCACTGACGGCAGCAAAGCCTCACACCTACGGCAGCTCCGGCGCTCCTGGCCACGGCAGCATCGCCGCCTCCGGGCCGGTAGCAGCGCCCTCCACTTATGGCAGCAACGCTGCCCGCCGATGGCAGCAACGCCGCTCACTGACGGCAGCAAAGCCTCACACCTACGGCAGCTCCGGCGCTCCTGGCCACGGCAGCATCGCCGCCTCCGGGCCGGTAGCAGTGCCCTCCACCTATGGCAGCAACGCTGCCCGCCGATGGCAGCAACGCCGCTCACTGACGGCAGCAAAGCCTCACACCTACGGCAGCTCCGGCGCTCCTGGCCACGGCAGCATCGCCGCCTCCGGGCCGGTAGCAGCGCCACCCACCGTCGGTAGCATTGTGCCCCACCACTGGTAGCATCGTGGGCGCCACTTTCAGCACCGCCGAGATAGGTAGCACCACCGGCGAGAGGAAGGTGTTGGGGGAGAGAGTAGGGGCTTGGATACAGGGAGCACCTTCGCCGTTGGGTCGACGACGAGGTTGAGGCGCGTGGCGACGGGTAGGCCGAAGAATGTGGCGTCCGACGCGGGGAGCTCGGGAGCTTGGCGGCCATGGCGGGGCGGCGGCTCAGGTCGCCGGCGGGACGGAGCAGCGAGCGAAGTGAATGAGAAATGGGACGCGCGGCTGCGGGCTCGTCGAGGGAGGAGAGCTGTGGTTGGGGACCGAAGAGATGAAGAGACGAGAGAAGATAAGGTCGTGGTGGGGCCCCAAGCAGCGCTGTCTCCACGTTTGGGGGCACGTGGCGAGCGACGGATGCGGAGGACGCGAACTCGCGATCCTCCGCCTGAACAGAAGCGTTTTCCATTTTGAAATGAGCTACCTGGACACAAAATTCATGCTCATAAATCACACACTAGAGTAGAATGTGGAATACATGTGAATACATGTACTCAATCTAAATTGTCTCACTACGACTGACTGATTTAGGAACTAATTCATGAACAATGGCGCCCCTTTCTTCTCAGACTGCAGACAGAAACAGAGTATAAACCATAAAAATCTGCTCATAAAATAACTGCAGAAAAAAAATCATAAGCTGACCACATAGAAGCTACCGATGTACCATGGGCTCAAAGTGTTTAATTCTAGTCGGTAAAACATAAAAGCCAAAGTTCCCCTTGACAACAGTACGCAATGCTGTCAATTACCAACCTACCTGGTTGTAATACCATATGTACTCCATGAGCATGCAGGATCTAAACGACAGACTAAGCCAATAGTGGAACTTTATTTTGTGTTCAGTAATTTTAACAACAGACTGGAATGTCTACTGTACAGATTAACATCCAGGATTCAAGAAAGATACAAGATTATATTACAGGCAAGTTATTCGATGGGTGGAACAAAAACATGAAGAAAGAGCTTGTATAAACAGATATTGATCTGGAGAAGACGAAACAATTTTAGAAATGAAGCTGCTTGCACTGCGAAGCTGTCGCCTCGGAGGGGCAGTATGGGCACTTGAAAGTTCTGGAGCTGCTCTTGGATAGCTTCATGATCGACTGCTTCGATACAGCATGTCCACAGGGCATCAGCATCGGAGGGTTCTCATCACTTGACTGCTCTCTGAGCACCGGGCACACAAATACAGAGTGGTACTGGAACTCTGGTCCAATGTCTATGGGGACTGGAAGCTGTTTCATGGCCTGCCACTCCTGCTTTTTGGTAGCCATTACCATTGTTAGCTTCAACAATGTCGGCAGTCCTTGAAAACCAGCTGATATAGCTACATTAAGTGGGCTATCGCTAGACTGTCCCATGATGCTGCAGAACTGATGGATTAGCTCCTCAGATAGCTTCTCCCAGTACGTCAATGACACAAATTCAGCATATGGGGACTGATCGAGTCGGTCCCAGATAAGGCAAGCCATCAGCTTCTGGATCTCTGCCTTGTGCATAGGGAATAAGGGGCTCAAGTGAGTCCTTGCATATTGTAGAGCCTCATCTTTACTTGCTTTAGTAAGTATTTCAATAAACTGAAGAGAATGGAGCTTAAACTCAAGCATTGAGCTATTCTGCAACAGCTGATCATGGTTCTTGGCAGCCCAACTAAGTGCAGGCTCAAGGTTTCTTGCTTGCATCGCTTCAAGCATTCTATACATCTCTTGATATGATAATTTCAGGTATGTCCCATCTGATTCACCACACTCATGGACAAAGGAGTTTCCGAGATCAAAGAGACCCTGGCGGTAGAAATGATTCGCTATTATGTTGTTTATCGTAGATGCCTCAAAATCCACATTTCTATATGCCTTTGATATGTCTGGATTAAAGGACTTCTCAAGGAGCTTGAGATATTTGCTCAAAGCAGCATTCAATTCCTTTTGACAGCCTTCGAGTTGGTTCAATGGCACCATTTCGTTCAGCTTGGTCTTCAGTTCTGCAAGGACATATGAATGGTCGCAACTGTCCATGGAATCTGTATTCATCATCTGCATCTTCGATATTGCCTGCATAACTTCATTCACTATCTGATCAATAACTTCCTGAACTTTAGTAGAAGATATGGCGCGTTTATCGACAACTCGGTCAAAGCCCTCTCTTAGACTGTCAATCTCCATTGTAGTGCACCAAACTAGGCAGCACAGTTTTGGCACTGCATGTACATATCAAAAATCACATATAAAATAAATAATTCGTTGAGAAAACTACCACGAATCAAAAATATATATGGAAGATAAATAACAATATCTAACTGCTGATACGCCATAATAAATAAATTAAACCATATATTTAATACTTCAATATGGTGAATAGACCTATAGTGATAAATAATATATGAGAAGATATTAACAATCTGTACCACTAGAACATCAAAGACAGTCTCCAACATTCAAATTTCTGGAACTCATGCTGTAATACACTAAAACTGCAAGATGTTGGCCGAATACTAGCAGTACCCATAGTATCTTAGGAGCTCATAGGCAAGAGGAATAGTGCTATTCTGCAACTACAGTGCCAACTATAGAATACAGTTTGCTTTTATCACTGTAACCCGTTTCTCCCTATTCGTTACCGCTAAGACTGTCGAGTGTTCCCATATCTGAGCAACCTGCAATGTTTTTTACCATGAATCGCCATTTAAAACTTTATAATTATGTTACTCATAATAAGACAGGTGGTTTTCATGAAATCATTGAGTTAAGGTGCACTGTGCATAAGATAAAGAAAAATTTATTGCTCTCTGTCTGCCACACAGCCAACAGGTTATTACATGTTCTAGAGTGGTAAAACTACACCTAACAACTCGGCCAAACACCAAGCATCAAATAAAAGAGAGAGAATTCCTTTCTTGGCCCTCTCTTAAATTTGGATGCC
This sequence comes from Poa pratensis, assembly GCA_947311845.1. Taxonomy (NCBI): domain Eukaryota; kingdom Viridiplantae; phylum Streptophyta; class Magnoliopsida; order Poales; family Poaceae; genus Poa; species Poa pratensis. Next base: position 34,515,691 of record CAMZMU010000060.1, on the reverse strand, counting down.
TTTTTTGGCCCTGGACAAGTTTCGTGTCCCTTTTTGACCCAAAAAATTTAGATGACTTCCTTATTTGGCCCTCTAGTTCATTTTGGCTGTTAAGATGACTCTTTTGCCCCTGCTGCTGAAAAACTAATCTCAGATTTGAAAAAATCGAAATTTTGACAAAACCTCCCCTATGGCTATAACCGGATGCCATATCCGTACACACACTTCAGCATATATATAGTTTGTCAAAATTTTGTCAACATTTCAAATTTTGTCAAAATTTTGTCAAAATATCAACATCCAAAATTTTGTCAAAATATCAACATCCAAAATTTTGTCAAAATTTCGATTTTTTCAAATCTGAGATTAGTTTTTCAGCAGCAGGGGCAAAAGAGTCATCTTAACATCCAAAATGAACTAGAGGGCCAAATAAGGAAGTCATCTAAATTTTTTGGGTAAAAAAGGGACACGAAACTTGTCCAGGGCCAAAAAAGGCATCCAAATTTAAGAGAGGGCCAAGAAAGGAATTCTCTCAATAAAAGATGTGCATATGGACCTTAGACCACCAAAATAAATATGCACAAAGAGAGCGACGAAGTCTTATGAACACCATGCCGTCTGAATAGAATACCACTGCATGTACACCACCTCACACAGCTCATCATAAAAAACAGCACTCTTCACGTCGATCTGAGAAGTAGACCATGAACAAAAGAAGGCCACGGCAACAAGTGTGTACACGGAAAGACTCTTCATAGCCATGGCCATGCTCCTGGTGAAAGCCCCGTGCCTAGGGATGCAAATGGTTACATATGTGGCGCCATATAATACCACTTATTTTGGTCTACAGTTCAAAACGTGTTTTTGTTTCTTAGAAAACTGAAGTGTGAACACATTTATATGGGATTATACGGCGCCATTAACATGTCCATTTACATCCCTCCCCGTGCCACAAGACAAGCTTTTTATAACTACAGAGAATTATCAGAGCAGGCCTTAGCCTTGTAGATCTACTTGCAAGTGACGAGACAAAAACATGGAGGAAGAGGGACAAGAGACTTCTAAGATTCCTTTTATGAATCATCATTCAAAAATAATGGCAGTGGCTTACACCAATGTAGGCTTATGGGAGATGCATCTGCCGTTCAAAGTACTTAGTTCATTGAAGAAAAAGTTCTACCTCACAGATTATCTAGTGGAGAGCACAACACAATACTCTCAGCCGGCCACGCAAGCCTAATTTACAAATAGGACCCGTGTTGCGAAAGCACGGAATCAATACCAAAGCCACTTGGTTTCCCACTGAAGACTCAATTTAGATTCCTCTGCTACACTATCCACAAAGAGGACACACATGTAAGACATATAAAAGTTGGTGGCCGGTGGCGCCCTCGCTACAGATTAGTGGTTCGTGGGGACTCAAGTCACAGCACTCAATCAGAAAGTCAAACGGGGACTGTCTACTAAACCTCAGAAGCAATGAAACAATCTGGCAGTGGCAGGCATGGGCGTTCAGTTGAATCCCCCAATTTTTATATTACTACAAATTAAGGTATTAGAACTCCACCAGGCAGCTAGGAATTCCGGGAATTCCGCAAACAGACTGGATGGAATTGGCAGGATGAAGTATTTGGATTAGAGCAAACGACAGACCGGAACAGAGATCTAAGAGCAATCGAATCAAGCTAGGGTTCGCCGCCAAGAAAACAGTAAAACCGGGGGCGGATCTAGATTGTGTACCGCCCACGTCCATCAATCTGTGGGGCTCGGTGGGTTTTACGATCAATGGATGGCAAGAAGCTCATACCTCAGAAACCAATCTCCGGGATTGCGGACGGGGTGGGGGAGCGCAGCCGCGGGGAGGCTGCACGGGGACGGCGATGGCGTCGGCGCGCGCGAGAGGCGGAGGGGTTGGGGTCGGGGGGTGACTGGTTGAGGCGTCGACGGCAGCGGTGGAAGTGTATAGGAGAGATTTTTTAAGGCCGCATTGGGTTGGGTCAGCTTTGGCCTTTTGGCCTTTTGGGTAGCTACCCGACGGTGGCGTTTACCGTCGAGATGGGATTTTGAGCGTGGATGGAGATTGGAGAGTACATATTTTATTAGGAAAAACACTACAGTTTTTATAAAAAAACATTTATTTACTATATAATTTAATATTGTTAATTTTAGGCTAAAATAATTTTTTGGACACGTATAAACAGCCTCTTGTGTCGGCAATAAGTGAAGGTACACGTTTTTTTAACACAATAAGTGAAGGTACAAGTAGATATATCAGAACTTGTCAAGGGCGTAAATAAACCAACTAATTGAAATACTCCCTTCGTTCCAAAAAAGATGCAGAGAGAGTAGGTCTTAAGAGCATCTTGATGTTTTGAATAGCCGGTCCAATAACTGTGTTGGATGGCCGTTATTGGAAGCGCTTACACACCGGTGTATGGGGTTGGCTGCCCCCACGGCGCTCCCAGTGGAATTTTTTCAAAAAGAATTACATATAGGAAATGCAACAAAACCGTCCATATTTCGTTCAACATAAAGTTCCACCGGCACGGTACAAACACACTCAAACATTATAAATACAAACTTAAATAAAACTATAAAATATGGTTTCTAACTCTAGTCTATGATGATCACTGACGCATCCGGCATGCTGGCAGCAGTAGGCATGGTGGGAGCTGGCGGTGGCGGTCCCATGGACACTTTGAGTGTCGCCTGCATGTCGGGCCACTCCACGACCTCCTCTAGGAGCGGGCTACCCACATTACCCGCTTCCGCTGGTACATCTTGTTGGGGTTCTCTGTGGTGTTGTCGGAGGAAACAAAAACCACTCGATAGGTGGCTCGCACTCAGAGTGATGAAAGTGTCAAGTGTGGAGTCGGTACTCATACTCCATCTCCACATGTCGGTCCCAAATCAGGGTGCAGGTGGGACGACCTGCGGGTGTCCCGCAAAAAGCCCGCATTTGCCCGCATGATTATGTGGGATTAGGCGGGTAGACCACATAAGTTTCACGGGTGGCCACGGCGCCCGCATTGCCCACATAAATGATTACCGCTGTTCAGTACGGCCTCCTTACATCCGGTGTATTTGTGTCCACACTCGTCCGAAGATGCATCCGATGCCATCCGTAAGCAACATCGAATGATGCAGAGCCCTTCCGTGCTTCATAAACTAGCTACTTCTTCAGAACAGAGGAGTGACTACTAGTTTGTGCTTCAGAACAGAGGAGTCAGATGGAGTCTCCCATTAGTACAGGTACAGCACACATGTCGCCCATCGCCAGGCTAAAACTACTGATTTCTCTCGCCTTGGAGGTCCGCACGAGAGAAGCTTGTCAAGTCAGATGTTGGGGACGAGGAGCTGAGCATGACAAGCTTCTTGTGTCGCTTCGGCTCCGCTACCAGGTTCTTGCGTTGCTGCCGCTTCGCGCCTCCGCCCACCGTCCATGCGCATCCGTGGCTTGCCGTCGTCAACGTCGTCGGCTTGGTCGACCAGCAACATCTCGTCTCCCTGCGAGCCGGAGTCCGCCGGCCTCCCCACGCCGCCGTGCATTAGATGGTGCAGAATCGGCTGGTCGAGGAGCATGTTGGGGCCTTGTTGTTGTGATGTTGTCGTTGACGGACGGAATCGGAGGACATACGGTAGTAGAGAGAGGGGGATGAACGAGGTGCTAGAGGGCGCGTACCATAGGGAGGAGCGGCGGCCATGGGGAGCTAGCCGGCGGCGCCCCGGCGGCTCCTCACCCTCTTTCTGGTTCGATGTGGGGAAAGGATAGTGGGCTCGACATGGGCCACGGGAGCAGTCCCACGAAGCCCACAAAATTTCGATTCTTACCCGTGGGTGTCCACGTAGGATATTATGTGGGCTTGGGAAGTGGGCACCGTGGGTAGCCCACTCCCACCTGCACCCTGAGTCCCAAACGGGCACATGCTCAGCGTTCTCAGGAAGGACTTGTTCCGTCGGCGGCAAGGCCGCCTGCTAGTTGCGGATGGCGGCGATCGAGATGTGCAGTGCCGCAAGGACCGGGATCCTGGTGGGTAGTTATTTTTCTTTTTTTTAGATATTTTGTTTTTATGTGGCTGACAAGGGGGGCCCATAGTCCATGTCAGCCAACTATTTCTTTTCTCATGCTTTATTTTTTATTGGCCTGATAAGTGGGGTCCACTGTCAGTTTCGGTGTCAATTTCTCATGAGAGCCGAATTTGGGTTTTTACGAAAACTTCAAAAAAATCTGGTAGATTTGTGCGATTGAAACCAAAAATAGTATCGAAATGGAATTGAATCAAGAAAACTGGTAGGTTTATGCTATCAACACTTCTCTTTACCACATAAAGAGACATATAAAGATATAATTAGCAAATGTTGCTTTACCAAATTCGTTACTCCACCGACAGGAATGTTTTAAGTCTGTGGGCTATTTAATTGCGTATCTTTAATCACTAAACAATCGAGAGTATTGTCTCTAGTGGGAGTACACTCTGTTAAAATGTTAAATACGAGTTACTTATGCATGAAAGTTGTCCAGGTATTTTGCATTTCCGTTGTAGATCAAATGGCACCCACTCATAGTTTCACGTTAGCCTAGATCCCAGAGAAAGAAGAACTAAATGCATCTAACGTGAATTATTTGGACTGGTACCTGAATTTGAGAATTGAAGGAGATAAAGGACTTAAGGACCACGTTCTCGAACAGACACTCCCTGACCTCTCACACACAACTACTGAAGCAGAGCAAGCGGCTCGCCAAGTCGCGAGCAAATAAGCCATTGATATTGCATGATTTATGCTTGCAAAATCAGGATGTAGAGCGGCGGTCGGATCCGGCCTATTTAAGCCCATGTTTGGATTCAAGATGACAAAATGTAGCTCAGTGAGCCAACATGCCACTGATTGGAGACACATGCCACGCGGCTGGCGTTGCGGCTTTCCCGCACGTCGTATTTATGACTGCGTACCGCCCATCGCCCTCCTCGGCCGAGAAAATGCCACAACGGCGCCTCGTCGTGCACATCCACCCCGCTCCTTCCTCTCCTTGCCGTGCACATCCACCTCCTCTCGCCCTTGCTCTCCTTGCACCATGGCGAACAACGAGTCCGGCTCGGTGTACCGCGGCGGGCGCACCATCATGTCTTTCGTGATAAGTGGAGTATTTGTGCCCTAGATCTTTCTAGCGTGGGAGCTGCACCGCAACGGGCTCCTAGCCCTTCCCGACTGCTGCCTACCCCAAGGGGTGGTGCGTGTCTGCCGGTGACTTCCCCGTGCCGCCAATGTCCGAACCGGCGGAGGAGATCCGCCGCTTCATCACCCGCCGCCGTAGCTGGATGCCGCAGGAGGAGCGACGCTCCCCTGAGAACGACGACGGCCAGCACAACTGGGGCCGTTGGATCGATTGAAGCCACTACAACTCCATCGGGCAGCACCGGTGGTGGGAGGCAATCGACCACACAGTGGCCAGCGTGATCGAAGCCGCCCGTCAGCACGCCGCCACGGGTTACGCGATCCCCTTCCGCCTGTTGCCACCGGTGCGACGCGCCATCGCCTATCGTCCCACAAGCACGACGATGAAGCAGGACCGGCGGTCGCCACCGCGGAGAGGTGAAAGGCGAGGTGTCGTCATGCGCGACGCCCCCCGAGGTGACTCCAGCAACGCGTCAAGAAGGAGCCACCCAAGGTGATTCCGGCGGGCTACCACGTGTCGTCCCCGCTACGGAACGAGCACGACAGCTAGTGCCCCGGCTTCCTGGCGGCGCTCGTGGCGATGCACGGGAGGGACTCGCCCGACCTCGTGGCGAGTGGCGACCCTCGCGAGCTCAGCGTAGATGGCGGCCTCCTCCGGCGGCGCGTCCACCAGCCGTGACGCCTCCTCCGCCACCGTTGTACTCCTCGAGAACGATGACGATGCCAACTGGGAGGAGCTCGTGGACGGTGAGTAGAGCTAGGGTTAGGGCTAGGAGGGAGCCGGCCAAATTTCTTTCAAACTTTTTGTAATATATAATGAAAATATAAATAAAATTTGAATATTTTGATTTACATTCGACCAAATTTCTTTTATTTTTTTGTCTGGAGCCACCGCTGGGGCAGCAACCCATTATGGCGGACACATATCTCGCACCTAAAGAAGACATAATTGAGGGTGCAAATTTGGGGGCTAACGGCGGTGGAGATGACATTACGGGCGATGACCTCTATTTTTCGAATTTCAATCGAAATTTCGACAACAAATTTTACTGGGCCGACCATGGCCACAGCTCACGAGACAACAGATTAGCAAGAGTTTTTTTTCCTCGAAATAGGCTTTCGCCCCGCTTTATAAATAAAGCAACGGCCACCATACAACCACACATACAAACGCAACACCGCACAAGCTGGGGCCTCAGCAAACGCAATGCCCAAAGGAAAAAGAAACGAAGAACAAGGCGAATCGACGAAACAAAGATGACCCGCAACCGCTGCACCCTCCATTATGTCCTCCACACTCCCAGCACCCCGATGCGGCCAGTGCCAAGGAACACCTCCAGGAGGAGCACCGTCGACACGGCGTTGCTGCCGGACCAGCGAACTGGTCCTAGGGTTTCCCCCGACACTCGGAGTAAAGTGAACTGGGGTATCCACGACACCCTCCAACAAGGAATGGCACCACCCGAAGGCGGCACCGCGTCGGTGTAACAGCCCGAGGTTTGAGAACCTAAAAACCGGTGTAAATTTTTCCCCTTTTGTGTTCATTGCATCATGGCATCCATTTCATCTTGTTGTTGCTAGGGAATTGTTGCTAGGGAATTGTTGTTGTTGCTAGGGAATTGTGGATGTTGGCAACATTTCAGAAACCCAATTGCCAAATTTGCTTCAACCAATTTCAAAACAACGAAGGCACTCAATCTTGCAAAATAAAATTACTTTGACATGTCCTATTTGTCAAGGAGGTTCCAAGAGCTCCAAAATAATATTTTGCCCTTGCTCCAAAATAGTTAAATAGCAACATTTAGAAAATTAGCAAAATGCTATAATCCAACACTATGAACAAATGTTGTCAAAAACATTTTATTGGGAGACACCAAAATTAGGGGAGCTTCATATTGAGTTTGGGGAGGCTACCCAAATTTGATCATATTTTTCTAACTTATATAAGTGCCTCAATTTAATTCAGGGAAATGCTGCTGTTTTTAGAAGAAACAAAAGAAAAAGGACCAAATTGTAAAAATTAAAACTCGGATAATCCGATTTTAAAAGAACCGGATAATCCGAGCTACTGCAGGGGGTTTTCGCGAAAATGGTCATGTCTTCTTCCTCCCCCTGTAGCGACCGAAGAACGCAGCTCGCGTCGCACCCGCACGCACGCCTCGCTCCGGGCCCCCCTGCTCTCATCTGCCTGCAAGCAGGAGAAGAGCCCCACGAGGCCATCCCCGACCCCATCCACTCGCCTGCCCCTCTGCCTCGCTCCCCATCTCTCTCCCCGAGCTCCCGAAGCCGCCATGGCCGTCGTCGTCGCCGCCGCGGATTGAGGAGCCCCCGAGCGAATCGAAGGTTGCAGAGAGCTCCGCCTCGGTCTCCTCTACTTCCTCGCCGCAGAAATCGACCGGGGAGGCCGTGAATCGCCGCCGCCGTCCTCGTTTTCCTCCGCCACCGTCGCCGTCGCCGTGGGCGATTCCCGCCTATTCCGTCCATCCCCGCCGCCGCCGAGCATCTTCCCGAGCTCAGGGTGAGCACACCCACCTCCTTCGCCCCCTGTTCCTTCCCCTCGTCTCGGTGCCGCGCGTCGCCGTCGCATTTTTCGCCGCCCTTGCGTTCACGCCGCTGCGCGTCGCCGTGCATCTCCTTGCTCTCGGATATTCCGAAGAAGATGAACTCGAATAATCCGAGCCAGTCCAGTGCGGGAAAGATTTTAGTCCTTAGTCGATTTTTTCCATGCTCTCCGCAGCGATCGGATTTTCCGAACGAAGCAGCTCCGGATTTTCCGATTAAGCTCAGTACCAGATGTTTCGGGTCCTTAGTCGTTTTTCCTCTAGTAGCTGGTTCAGTCGGATATTCCGATATAGAAAAATTCGGAATTTCGGTTTTGCCCAGCACAAAAGAAATTGTACTGTTTCTTTTTGTTCTTTTTATTTCGGTTAAATATGGTATTGTGTGGGAACTAAATTCAACCAAGTCTTAACTAAAAGAGCGTTAATAAATGTGATAACGTTTTAACGGTGAATCCGAGAAATGCGCGTAAGATACCCGAATGTCCGGAAATTCGGGAACCAACCGTTTAAATGGTTATCACGTATGTTAAATCGCCAAAACCCTGCATCTCCCACATGATCTTGTCATAGCATCTACAAGTTATATCCTAGGGTTTCGACCACCGTAATCAACAAGTAAGACGATCCATGACCTAAATTCACGGATATCCGGGATGCACCCCTCTAAGCACCCGAACTCCGTTTAATCTGAATAGTCGAATCATCCCCCCCCCTCGGGGATTTAAAATGTCATATCATCATTTTTGTATGCATTGCACCATTGCCATGTGTTGATTGTTGTTTCTGCTTTCCGATGTTGTTTGCTCTCCGGTAGATCACGAGTCCGGAGTTGAACATCATTACTCCGACGAGCAGTTTGACTACTCCGCTCAACCAGGCAAGCGTAATCCCCCCTCTGAGCATATCTTATCCTATTTTCCGCAAATATTTTCTCCACTATAATATTGCATGCGGTTCCAAATGTCAATTTGCTTGGATTAGAGTATCCTATAGTTGCATTAAGATTCCGATGCCAATTACCTGTTCCCCCTCCTATTATCCATAGGATTGTACTGTTGGCCTGAAATAATTAACTATGCAGTGTTGATGCTTAGCCATGCTTAGTTAAAATGCTTAGCATTCCGGTGGATGTTTCATGGTTGGAAACAGGTGATGAGTTGTACAGATGATGGTGGAGAATTTGTGGTAACATGTAATAAGATGCTTAAAGGTGGGGATGAGAGGCCACTTTGGTATGGTGGTGTTTTGTCTCACTCTCGCCACCTAGGTGCGAGTTCTTTACCTCCTGAACCAAGAATGAGCGCGCTTCCATTCGGTGGGGTATATGGAGCCCTCGTCGACCGACTAACTTGTGGCGGACTAGCCGAGGGTCTCTAGTTTGGCTTTCCATTTGCGCGTGCGTCGAGGATGGTGGCCAAGACTGAGATGAGGATGGTTGTGTCAGGAAAATAAGTGGCCGCGGGACAGGGTGCTGGAGGTACCCCTTGCCCTACTGCCACTGATGATCCTGGGTTAGTCTCAAGCAAGGTAAAGGTTGTAACCGTTCCCACTCAGCCGGCTTTCCCCGGAAGAGAGCTACGTGTAGGCAATGAGCCGGGCGGTACCGAAGGTAAACACAGTGCACCCCTGCAGGGTTAAATCTTTTCGAAAAGCCGTGTCCACGGTTACGGACAACTTGGGAAAGGACGATAAGATCATAGAATAACTTTAACGGAATGATTAAAAACTGGGTACTAAAGGTACCACTTCAAGATTGTAAGGTGAGCTTCCTCGAGGGTGATTTGGGGAGGTGCCTTTGATGAACAGGTACAATGGTTGATGTTGAGTAAGGTGATGAAAGAAAGAGTTACTCCTTACCTCTTTTAAAAGTATTCTGATTAGACGATGCCTTTGAGTCTTGTTTTACTAAATAAAATCAGCTTTATGCAAAAGAGTCATAAAACCTTGAAAGCCTCATCGAGCTAAAGCTCTATATATAATCTTGCGAGTTCGTCGAACTCAACGTCGTTTGTTTTGTTTCAGAGGAGGACTTCACCGACCTCGAAGGTGGGTTCTTTGTGGACGTCGACGAGTAGTCTGGGGTTCCCAGGTGGCAGCTTGGAACATCCCGGAACAGCTGGCGCTGTGATGGTTATTTGTAGGCCTCTTAGGCCATAATTTGGATCTTGTTGTTTAGAACAACTTATTTTGCTTCCGCTTGTTGTAATGTTGGGTCTATGACCTCTGGTTGTCATTTGCTATCTTTCTCTGTTATAAGAGTTGAACTATATGATTTGTGTCGTAGAGTCTGTGATGTGCCAGTTGTTCACAAGTCTTGATCTCTCTATTATGCTTTGATAGTGTGTCTGGTGGTGTCGGATAACCGGAGACACAGTATCACTGTATAACAGTCGGGTCGGGCGCTACAGTCGGTGTCAGCCAGGCTAACAAGGATTTCTCCCGACCCCAGACACAAAAAACAGCATGACGCAATCGGAACACCACCACCCGCTTTCCGTCCACAAGCATGCGCGACCACGGTCTTGTCATCATCCACGTCGTCTCTTCATGAACACTGGTCCGCGACCTGCAAGACGAAGCACCCAATATCGCCGGACGAGGGACAACAGCATCGTTGACCCGCGGGAGGGAACAACCTCCACCACCGAGAGGCGGTAGTCGACCGGACAGAGCCGCCGGAGCAAACCAGGCCCACGCTGGCCCGGTCGGGCCGAACAGGCCCGTAAAGTTCCTGCAGCTATGCTGCAACAAGCAGACCACAACGCTGCTGTCCCCTACACCCGCAGCGTCGCCGCCGCCATCTCCAGGAGGTGTAGCAGTTGCTGGCGCCCCGGCCCGCCCAGGCCCAGATGGGGCCCGCCTGGCCCAGATCTGGGCTGGAGGCAGGGCCCGCCACCGCTGCTCCCCGCCGCTTGCCGGCGTCGCCGCACCGCGCTCCTCGGAGATCTCCGAGCCACGTCCTCCCTAAGCACACCGTCGCCAGAGACTCGCCGCCCCGCGCGACCGCCACCGAACGCGGGGAAAGAACAGCCACCGCCGCCGGCACCGCCCGAGCCTCGCTCGGCGGCTCGCGGCGGCGGCGGCGGGGAGGGAGAGGCGGGAGGGAGGCGAGGAGAGGGCGGGACAGGGCCGCGCCGGCCGCCGCGGGGGCGGCGCGGTCGCGGGAGAGAGAAGGGTTCGGGAGGTACGGAGTACTTTCTCAGCAAGAGTTTTTTTTTACAGGAGATTTGCAGGATTTGATGAAGCACGGGCTTCGAAATTGGAACTGAGACATCTCCTTGAGTCCTTGCCGTCTTCTCCGTGAGACCATCCAGGCTGACCCGAAGAACGCTCGACGGGACTTTTGCTCTTGCCAGAAGCTTTCATAGACACATGGACTCAGTCCATGCACCAAACCCCTTCTTTCCCCACCACGGCACTACTCGCTATTCTCTCACTCCATCTCCTCGTCTCTGCTCACACTGACACACCATCGCCGGCCCTTCCGGAAGCAAAATGCCCCTCCTGCTCCGACGCCTCGCCGCCGCCGTCTCGGCGCCCCTCCGCCGCTCCCTCTGCACGGCGCGCTCCCGCCCCCCGTGGGCCATGCTGAATATCGAGGTGGCGCTGGACGCGTCAGGGGCGCCTTCGCCGGGCGCGCGCGCGTCCTTGGACCTCAATCGGGCCCCGCACGCCTCCCACCTCTCCGTCCCCGCCCGCTTCGTCGACCCCCGCGGCGACGCCCTGGACTTCCTCGTTGGCATCGTGCGCGGCGCGAGCAGCGACGGCCTCCTCCTCCTCGACTTCGTCGACACCCGCCACTGCCCCCAATCGCTACACGAACTGGCCGCGGGCGGCGCCGTCCACCGGGACGTGAGGCTCTTCGTCTGCAACCCTCTCAGCGGCCAGCTGTTCCGCCTCCCTTCCCCGGACACGCACGTCCCGAGCAGGAGCATCATGCCCTTCGGCCTGCTCACCCAATCCTCCGAAGGCTCCCACGGCCCGCCTGATAGGTACGTGGTGGCTCAGCTCAGCAGCGGCCGGAAAGGCAAAGTCGTGCGTCGGTTTCTGTCGGAAACAGGGCAGTGGGACTGTGGGAGGAGCGGCCGCTGGTGGTGCCCAAGCCGTTCACTTTGGAGTGTGAGCGGAAGATACTGATAGACCACGAGGTACTGGCGTTCGGGGACCGGCTGTGGTGGGCAGACGTCACCTGGGGTGTCTGCTCCGTCGACCCGTTCAGCGACCGGCCGGAGCCTCGCTTCGTCGAGCTGCCGGACTGCAGTGTGCTGCCTGCTCCATGTGACGTCGATGGCCTGGCAGGGAGTTTCATGCTGAGCAGTTACCGGCGTATGGGGTTCAGCGAGGGGAAGCTGCGGTTCGGCCACCTGTTCAATGCGGACAAGTCGTTCCTGATCGGCTCGTTCTCGCTTCATGTCGAGAGCTGCAGCTGGACGCTGGATCACGCGATTGAACTTGGAATCGCAGAAACCTCGTCCGATAAGTCCATACCATTGGAACACCGCAGGCCCTGGGTTGCCGCCATAGATCTGTTCAATGCATGCCAACGTTCTGTACCTCCAACATCCTGATGCTGTTATTGGCGTGGACATGGCTAAGGCGGAGGTGACTTCGAGGAGCACTCTTCCGGACGAAATCGCCTGTCAAATGGCGCGCCACTCTAGTCTCTTCCATCCGTGCATGCTCCCAACATGGCTTGCATCAACCTATATCCCAGGTATATATAAGCCTCTCTTCTTCATCATGCTTGTTTCACGCGCTAATGAAGCATCGAAAGGTCATTGTCGTATATATAATTGTTAGATTACACAGGCTTTAGTTTAACATTCTCTCAAATCATGCGCCTGTTAGAACCTTGTGCGTAGCATGGATTATTTTGTTAGTAATAGACACCAATTGTATTTGTACATTGAAGTTTCTCAACTGTATGATTTGATCATCGATATCTTAAATATTAATCATTGCACATGGGCTCATACTTTTATAGATTACACTGGCCATCGGTAGCAGTATTTGTCACCTTTTTTTTTAGGATATCAAAGCTGGAATTTGGCATTATTGCTAGAGAATCTGCTGTATTTTGTTGATCACATTTGTTAGGGGATTGTCTATCATGCATAAAACTTGTTTGTTTCTCTGATTAATGGCAACTTGATGCAGTTGTCATGTTAAATGCCTGAATCCTGTTTTCCAGTTCAATTCTTGGTGTGGAGAAGAAATATATATCGCCGTTGTTGCTCTCTGTTATTCTTATTCAAGCTCTTGTTATATAAATAATATTGAAGGAACCCTTGCGAGCAACAAGACCAATTGCAAAAGGAAGACTTTGGCAGAGATGCTGGTTCGTGTAGACAAATGCTAGAAAAACTGAAGCTTGCCAGCAAACTTATCTTTGGTAATTTCTCTCGAGAAATTCTTTCTTGTTTGGATACCCTTCTTCATTCGTTTGCTATTTAGTCATACCTTATTCTTTATGTGTTCATGATTCTGCATTCTTCTACACTACCCCTGCAATGTGTTACATGCACAAACAAGGAAGGTTCGGTCATGTTTACAAGTCACTGTGTTGAACTGGTTGTCTTAATTGTCCAATATTTGTACTAGAACAATCTTATTTGTTATCCTTAACTCCAACTTGTTTGGTTCGAGTCATGCTTCATTACATATGTTTTTAAATTGTGAGAATATGATGATGTTATAGTTTCTGGACTGTACACACATAGTATGGCTGATTACATTATGGAGTTCTTCTGTTTCTTCAACCATTCTACACTTTTAGGAAAATAAAAGTATGCTGCTTGTATGACTCAGAATGACTGAGTCTTTTTTTTTTTGAATTTTAGAATATATAGATCAAACCACAACAGTAAGATTACAATCATTCAAAGCCAATCTCGACACACATTTTAGAATATGACTCGGAATGACTGAGTCTTGGTCTTGTTGGTACTTGGTTTGCATCCAAACAAACCTCGACTAGTTGTGACTATTTACGACTAGTCATATTAGTTGTGCGAGTAGCCAATGAGTTGAAAGCACAGCGACTGATTCAACTTTTTTTGGCTCTCAATTGTTCGCACTGTCTTCAGATCTTGACTGCTATGCATAGTATTACCTTGTGAACTACTCCAGTATCTTATGACTTATCCCGGACAAATAAGAAACACTGCTTGCTATTTCTTACAAAGTGACCATGCTGTAAATTGACATATCAAATGTTACCCAAGTAAGTCATCACCAAAAGTATCTATGCTTACTATTTTCCCTTGCAGGTTCGTTTATTGACCAACAAAAAAGTTGAAGGTGGCACCTCAAAGACACGAGATCTCATTTTGGGGAAACTCTGTGTCTGTGACAATTCTGGACTTGTTCTGTTGGCTGATGCAATTCTCTGTAAAACAGACGGATGTTCTTATATATCATTATGTCTCGGACCTGTCTAGGTGCACATTTGTTGTTTACGCCGACTAGTGACTACATTGCATTGACCATATTTCCATTGGCAACTTATGTGAACACTCTCAGAAATGCAGTGTTACTTGCAAGACATCATACTCCATGTCGTATGCATTATGATGTGCATAGGGTTTGCAATATGAACAGTTAATCAAAGTGTGGTCACTACCTTCGTAGTTGCAATGAAAATAGAATATTCTTTGAGATTGGATTTTTGGATCCCAAGCTATATGGATCCCCTTTTTCTGAAAAAATTGGAAATGACATTTATGAGTTTCAAAAAATTGCGAAACAAATTACATATGTTTGAAGAGAAAATTAAAAAGCCTATGGAACTTTATTTGCATAACAATCATGATAGTAGCAATGTTATTAGCATACATTCTTTGAACACCATTATTGCTAATGCCATGGAAAGCTCTAAGCTTGGGGAAGCTGGTTTTGATGAAAATATTATTTTTAGTCCCCTAGCTTTGGAGGAGGAAATTCGCTTTGATGATACTTTACCTGCAATTTATGATTACAATGATGGATGTGATAGTTTTGCTCCCACTATTACTAATGATAATGGCTATATTTATGTGGAGAGTAATGATACTTTTATGCGTGTGAATCATGATAAGAATGCTTTATGTGAAAGCTATATTGTTAAGTCTATTCATGATGCTACTGAAAATTATTTTGAGAGAGGAAAATATGGTTATAGAAATCTTTATGTTATTAAATTTCCTCTCTTTATGATGGAAGTTTTGAGCTTTATTTTGTTTTTCTTTTATATGTTGTTTGTTTTAAGACCTAATGGTCATAATGAGAGAGGGAGATACAATTTCATATATCTCAATAATATTAAGTATCTTCTCTTTATGTTGAAAGTTTTGAAGTTGCACTTGTTTTGTCTTTCTATGCTAGTCACTCTGTGCTTCACTGACTTGTTTTCTTACAAGGCTCCTATGCATAGGAAGAATGTTAGATTTAAGCATGTTTTATATATGCTTTTTGATGCTCTCTATTATGTTTCAACTCTTATCCTTATGTGAGCATCATAAAAATTACTATGCCTAGCTAAAAGGCGTTAAAGAAAAATGCTTATGGGAAACAACCCATTGTTTTATTTCTGCAATTTTTCTTTTTGAGTCAAGGAGTTGTTTACTTCTGTAACAATTCATTTGTATCTTTATTTTATTGCATTGTTGTGCCAAGTATTGCCTCTAATAGGAAGATGATGCTAGATTTGGATTTCTGCGTAGGAACAGATTTCTGCTGTTCACCGTTTTACTTCTGTAATATCACAGAAAAATTATTTAAATCTGCAATTTTTTGTGCGTGATCCTCAGATATGTACGCATCTTTCGTTAGTTCAAAGTTGTTCGATCTGAGCAACGTAAGTTCCTCGAAAAAATTCGTCTTTACAGACTGTTCTGTTTAGACCGATTCTGTCTTTTATTTTTCGCATTCTCTCTTTTACTAGTGTTGAGTGGTATTCTTTTTTAGCGTGAAGAGATTCACATAACATCAGTGGCAGTAGTTAATGTTAAAAGTAACGGTCATGTTTCTGTCCTTATAGAATATGTGAGTTTTTGATTGTGCACTAACCCTCTAATGAGAATTACTCTGAGTTTGGTGTGGCGGAAGTTTTCAAGGGTCAAGAGAGAAGGATGATATAATGTGATCAAGAAGAGTGAAGAGCTTAAGCTTGGGGATGCTCCCATGGATCACCCCAGCATATTTCAAGAAGACTCAAGCGTCTAAGCTTGGGGATGCCTTGGGCATCCCCTTCATCAGCAACTTATCAGGTCATCTCTAGTGAAACTATATTTTAATTCTTTCACATCATATGTGTTTACTTGGAGCGTCTGTGTGCTTTTATTTTCAGTATTTTATTTTTCTTATGGTCAACTTGATTGGACCCTAGCATTCTTGATTGGGAGAGAGACACGCTCCGCTTTTTCATATGAATACTCCTATTTTCACTTATACTTGTTGAGTATTCTTATCTAGCTATTGCTATGCTTTTAGCTCCTGTTTTGCATGCATCTCTTATTCAGAGCTGTTAGTTCTTTTAAAGAAAGTACTCTCTTGCTTCACTTATAATTGTTTGGAGAGTTTATGCTGAAATAAATTGATTGGTGTTTGGTTGGAACAGAAAATGTTGCATGTGGTAGATGGTATAATGGAAAAAGCTTACATATTCTTGTAGATCGTTGTATTGGATAATTTGATACTTGCCAATTGTTTTGAGTTATCAAGTAGTTCATGTTTAAGCTTTTGTATCATGTAGTTAAAACCTATTAATGAAGAACTACCGTAAAGCTCGTTGAAATTTGGTTTGCATGATTGGTATCTCTAAGGTCTAGATATTTTCTAGAAAAAGGGTTTGGTTAACAAGGAAGACAGTGTAGAGTCTTATAATGCTTGCAATATGTTTTCATATAAGTCTTGCTGTGTCGGTTGATATCCTGTGTTTGCTTCAAATAACCTTGCTAGCCTAAACTCTGTACTGAGAGGGAATGCTTCTCGTGCATCCAAAACCTTGAGCCAAAATCCATGCCATTTGTGTCCACCATAACTACCTATATGTGGTATTTCCTTGCCATTCCAAGTGAATTTTTCATGTGCTACCTTTAAACTATTCAAAAAATTATTACTCCTTTTTGTGTCAATGTTTACCAAGCTCATGAGGACGGGGTGGATGTCTTTATGTCAACTGTCAAACAGACTTTACCACCGGACTAGCGGCATATACATCCGCTTATCCATTAATTTTGCAAAAAGAGCTGGCAAATGGGGTTCCCAGTCCCAATTAATTACAACTTTAACCACTTAATTCTCTTCACATTTTTGCCCTGATTTATCAGTCAAGTATGACAAACAGTGAAATATCTGCATGTGTAAACAAAAGAGAAGAGGGATGATTGATAATCCCCAAGAGCAAGGAATCACTGTAGCACATTTCGATAAGTATTGGAGTGTCGAACCCACGAGGAGCTGAAGGTAAACTATCTATTCTCTAAAGCCCTATAACCCTCTTATATGGCCTTTTATTCAAAGCAATAAATTTAAATATGAAAGGAACTAACTAATGGAAGCAAGTGATGTGGAATGGGTTTATCTAGTAACAAGTTTCTCAATCAAGTTTCAAACGCAAGTTTCTTAGAGCAAGTTTCTCTCAGCAGTTTTCTCAAGCAAGTTTCTCAAAGTAGCAAGTATCAAATATCTCAGGTAGCAAATATCTCAAGGGAGTAAATGTTCTAGCAATTGTTATTTCATTCGTGTGGTTGTCACAATTAGTGAAGCACATGTTTCAGTCTTAATTGTTTCTTCTAGGAAGGAGCCATAAATAGGTGTAGCCAAGTAAATGAGCAAATTACAAACTCTTATGATGGATCTCATGGCCAAGTAAATGTGCAGCACAAGAATTATTAAGACATAATTGTCCCACCATAGACTTAAGTTCTAGGGTCCCCCATATATATCCCCCATAATGTAACTTCAAGTCTCAGACCACGGTTTCTGTCTTAGTACTCCGACCCGTCCTACTCAATCCATTACACTACGGTGATCACCTTACATGCATTCCCCAATATATGCGTGCACTCATACAATGTACATCAAGACAATCATAAAAGATAACAAAACTTGTATGCAACCAATCAACGAACTATTTCACTATTGCCATGAACAAATCACTTCTCAAACATAGATGGGGAGACACAATAGATCAAGGGAATAGTATATTGCATCATATATCATGTTTGCCAAGAGTTTACAGTGGAGAGATGGAGATGATCTTGCTGTAGATGTTGATGATGAACACGCGGAGGGGGGTGGGGCCCTCCGGAGGTGATTCCGGCGGCGTTTCCCCCTCCGATTTTCTCCGGCGGCAGCCTTCTGACTCTCTGTTTCGTGGTTTTGTGTTTCTCCGCCGCCCCCTCGCGAAACTCCTCCGGGGACTATTTTTATAGACGTTTTTAGGTCAAGACGAAGCCACGGAGACGAAAACGGACGGCATCGGAGCCACGAGGAATAAAAGAGGTGGTCCCACACGGCCAAGGAATCTGTCCACGTGGGACCATCTATTTTCTTCCTCGGACTTCCTTTTTCGCGGATCCTTGGCTCGTACGTCTTCTTATTTCCAAATATTGGGCCCCGTAAAATATTTGGTCATTTGGACGTCGTTTGGTCCCTGAAAGTCAAAAACATGGAAAAAGGGGTTTTCTGGTTATGCAGGGTTAATTCCAAATAAATGTGGAAACTGTGAATTATCCCCTAAAATCATTATAAAACATAAATATAACCCATATATGATGCAAATAAGTTGGAATATCAAGTAATAAAATGTAAAGTTCATGTATGCATTTTACATGCATCAATGATCTGCCTTGCTGGTAGAAATAACGTCCTTCATGGGAGCCGCTCTTAAAAGTCTGGTTGGCAGGGGTCATATTGTACTTTCCATTTTTCTGATTCGTTGACATTTAACAAACACCTCCCAAAACTTATTTTTACTATCTATATGATTTCAAAAACTTAAAAAGATCTAGCACATGATTTAATCCCTGCTTCCCTCTGCGAAGGGTCTTTCTTTTACTTTTTTGTTGAGTCAGTTTTCCTACTTCTTTCTATCTTAGAAGCAAACACTAGTGTCAACTTTGGTGCAACAATTTTTATATGCTTGTATATTGCACTTATTATATTGCTTTGTGTTGACAAATATCCATGAGATATATATGTTGAAAGTTAAAAGCAATTGCTGAAACTTAAATATTCCTTTGTGTTGGTTAAATACCTTTTACTTAGAATCTATTGCTTTATGAGTTAACTCTTATGCAAAACTCTTTGATGCTTGTCTCGAAAGTACTATTCATGAAAAGTTTTTGCTTATATGATTCAGTTGTTTGCTCATTATTACTTGCTAGCAAACTATAGACCATTGACCTGGATCACTTCATTCATAACATGTGCTTTACAATACTATTTGATCAAGATTATGATTGTAGCATGTCACCTCAGAAATTATTTTGTTTTTATCGTTTTACCTACTCGAGGACGAGTAGAACTAAGCTTGGCGATGCTTGATACGTCTCAAACGTATCTATAATTTCTAATGTTCCATGTTGATATTATACCAATTGTTACATGTTTTATATACACTTCATAGCATTTTTATGCATTTTCTGGGACTAACCTATTAACAAGGTGCCACAGTGCCAGTTCCTGTTTTCTGCTGTTTTTGTATTCCAGAAAAGCTAGTCTAGAAATATTCTCGGAATTGGACGAAACTTGGACAGAACCTCCTATTTTTCCAACACGTACACGGAGTCCAAAGGAGAGACGGAGGGGAGCCACGAGCCAGCCACACCATGGGGCGGCGCGGGCCCCCCTCTGCCGCGCCGTGGGGTGGTGTGGGCCCCACGGCGTCTCCAGCCGCCGCCCTTTCGCCTATTTATTCCTCCCGACGCGAAAACCCTAAATACTCGAGCCATTATCCACGAAAAGTTCCAGAGACGCCGCCGCCGTCAACCCTAGCTCGGGAGGGTTCAGAAGCTCTTCCCGGCACCCTGCCGGAGAGGGGAATCATCACCGGAGGGCTCTACATCACCATGCCTGCCTCCGGAGTGATGCGTGAGTAGTTCATCCTTGGACTACAGGTCCATGGCAGTAGCTAGATGGTTGTCTCTCCACTTTATGCTATCATGTTTAGATCTTGTGAGCTGCCTATCATGATCAAGATCATCTTATTGTAATGCTACATGTTGTGTTTGCTGGGATCCGATGAATATTGAATACTATGTCAAGTTGATTATCAATCTATCTTATATGTTATTTATGATTTTGCATACTTTCCGTTACTAGTAGATGCTTTGGCCAAGTAGATGCTTGTAACTCCAAGAGTGAGTATTTATGCTAGATAGTGGGTTCATGCCTCCGGTAATCTGGGAGAGTGACAATAACTTCTAAGATTGTGGATGTGCTGTTGCCACGAGGGATAAAATAACCGATGCTTAGCTTAAGGGTGCGCCGTTAGGGTCTAATGCATTTGTTTACATTACGCACATTACTTAATGCAATTATCCGTTGCTTGCAACTTAATACCAACGGGGAACTCGAATGACAACCTGGAGGTGGATTATTAGTCATAGACGCTGTTGGATAACGGTCTATATATTTTGTCGTAATGCCCACATGAATATCATAGTAATCATCATGTCATATATATGCATTGTCATGCGCTCAATATTTTGTCAATTGCCCAGTGATACGTCTCCAACGTATCCATAATTTCTGCTGTTCCATGCTTATATTATACCATTTGCTACATGTTGTGTTTGCTGGGATCTGACTTATATTGATACCTATGTGGAGCTGAATATTATATTATCATGTCTATGTCATTTGTGATCTTGCATGCTCTCCGTTACTTGTTGAAGCCTTGGCCAAGTGAATACTTGTAACTCCAAGAGGGGGTATTTATGCATGATAGTTGGGTTCAACCTCTATTTAACCTGGGATAGTGACAGCAAGTTCTAAGGTTGTAGATGTGTTGTTGCCACTAGGGGTAAAACAGCAATGCTTTATTCAAGGATGAATGTATTGTTTACATTACGCACATTACTTAATGCAATTGTCTGTTGCTTGCAACTTAATACTGGAAGGGGTACGGATGTTAACCGGAAAGTGGACTATTTAGGCATAGATGCATGCTGGATAGCGGTCTATGTACTTTGTCGTAATGCCCAAATGAATCTCATAGTAGACACCACAGCTCACACATGCATGTTATATGCACTTATCAATTGTCAATTGCCCAGCTGTAATTTGTTTACCCAGCATGTTAGTTATCTTATTGGAGAGACACCACTAGTGAACTGTGGACCCCGGTCCATTCTTTTACATCTGAAATACAATCTACTGCAATCATTGTTCTCTACTGTTTTATGCAAACAAACATCATTTCCATTCGATACGTTTAACCCTTTGTTTTCAGCAAGCCGGTGAGATTGACAACCTCACTGTTAAGTTGGGGCAAAGTAATTTGATTGTGTTGTGCAGGTTCCACGTTGGCACCGGAATCCCTGGTGTTGCGCCGCACTACACTCCTTCACCAACACCTTCGAAGCAAACCTCGTTTTCCTACTGGTTCGATTAAACCTTGGTTTCATACTGAGGGAAAACTTGCTGCTGCACTCATCATACCTTCCTCTTGGGGTTCCCAACTGACGTGTGACGTACAAGCATTGTTTCTGGCACTGTTGCCGGGGAGATATTCCCTCGTCAACTTAGAGCTAGCAACACGTTTTCTGGCGCCGTTGCCGGGGAAAACCGAATTGCTTCTGCAAGGGGAGTCTCTCACACCCAATCTCTTTACTTTGTTATTTGTCTTGCTTAGTTTATTTTTATTTAGTCTTGTTTGCTCTCTTTATCAAAAACACAAAAAAATTAGTTACTTGTTTAATTCAGTTTGATTTTGTTTTTCAAAATGAGTACTCCTGAGAACACTAAGTTGTGTGACTTCACTAGCACAAACAACAATGATTTCATATGCACTCCTATTGCTCCACCTGCTTCTACAGCAGAATTTTATGAAATTAAACCTGCTCTATTAAATCTTGTTATGAAAGAGCAATTTTCTGGTGTTAGTACTGATGATGCTGCTGCCCATCTTAATAACTTTGTTGAACTTTGTGAAATGCAAAAGTATAAGGATATGGATGGGGATATTATAAAACTGAAACTTTTTCCTTTCTCCTTGAGAGGAAGAGCTAAAGAATGGTTGCTTTCTTTGCCTAGAAATAGTATTAATTCTTGGACAAAATGCAAAGATGCTTTCATAGGGAAATATTATCCTCCTGCTAAGATTATATCCTTGAGAAGTAGCATTATGAATTTTAAACAACTTGATAATGAACATGTTGCTCAAGCTTGGGAAAGAATGAAATCTTTGGTGAAGAATTGTCCCACTCATGGACTGACTACTTGGATGATCATCCAAACCTTTTATGCAGGATTAAATTTTTCCTCAAGGAACTTATTGGATTCGCCTCTGGAGGAACCTTTATGTCCATCACTTTAGGTGCAGCAACAAAGCTACTTGATGATATGATGATCAACTATTCCGAATGGCACACCGAAAGAGCTCCTCAAGGTAAGAAGGTAAATTCTGTTGAAGAAACCTCCTCTTTGAGTGATAAGATTGATGCTATTATGTCTATGCTTGTGAATGGTAGATCTCATGTTGATCCTAATAATGTTCCTTTAGCTTCATTGGTTGCTCAAGAAGAGCATGTTGATGTAAACTTCATTAAAAACAACAACTTCAACAACAATGCTTATAGGAATAATTTTGGTAGCAACAATTATAAGCCTTATCCTTCAAATGGTTATGGCAATTCTTATGGTAATTCCTACAGCAACAATAGAAGTGTGTCCTCTGATCTTGAAGCTATGCTTAAAGAATTTATTAGCACACAAAAAGCTTTCAATAAAACTGTTGAGGAAAAGTTTGAAAAAATTGATGTCTTGTTCTAAAGTTGATAGTCTTGCTCATGATGTTGAAATTCTAAAACTGAAAGTTATGCCTAATGAAGTTAAAGATACTAAGTCATTTGCTACAGCAAATGCCATCCAAGTTCGAATTGATAATAATATTAGGATGTTGGCTGAATTGCATGCTAGGTGGGAAAAAGAGGAAGAACTTGAAAAAGAGAATAGTATAGTTAGAGTTTGTACTATCACCACCACTAGTAATGCTAATGTTTTACATGCTAGTAAGCCTCCTACTATTGATGGTAATGTTATTGGTGTTGGTAATGTCTCTACTACTTCTGCAAAGCGTTTGAAATTGCCTAAAACTGCTGAAACTTTTTCTGATAAAAGTGCTGAAATTTTTCAAACTATTGGAGACAATGGTTCCACCACCATTGACAATAATGATTTTGATTTTGATGATTGTAACATCTCTGAAGTTATTATGTTCTTGCAAAAATTAGCTAGAAGTCCCAATGCTAGCACTATTAATTTGGCTTTTACAAAGCATATTACAAATGCTCTTTTGCAAGCTAGGGAGGAGAAGTTGAAACTTAAAGCTTCTATTCCTAGGAAATTAGAAGATGGTTGGGAACCCATCATTAAGGTAAAGGTGAATGATTTTGATTGCAATGCCTTGTGTGATCTTGGTGCAAGTATTTCGGTTTTGCCCAAGAAGCTTTATGATATTCTTGATTTGCCACCTTTGGAACATTGTTATTTGGATGTTTTTCTCGCTGATAATGCTATGAAGAAACCTTTGGGGCGAGTTAATGATGTTTTTATTACAGTAAACAATAACCTTGTCCCGTTGATTTTATTGTTATGGATATTGAATGCAATGCATCTTGTCCTATTGTTTTGGGAAGACCTTTTCTTCGAACTGTTGGTGCCATCATTGATATGAAAGAAGGTAATATAAGGTACCAATTTCCTCTCAAGAAAGGTATGGAACACTTCCCTAGGAAGAGAATGAAGTTACCTTTTGACTCTATTGTTAGAGCAAGTTATGATGTTGATGCTTCTTCTCTTGATAACACTTGATTTTCACTTTCTGCGCCTAGCTGAAAGGCGTTAAAGAAAAGCGCTTATGGGAGACAACCCATCGTTTTTATTTGCTGTTATTTTTGTTTTCTTTGAGTCAAGGAGTTTTGTTACTTCTGTAGCAACTCCTTTGTATCTTTATTTTATCGCAATGTTGTGCCAAGTAAAGTTCTATATTGAAAGTTGATGCAAGATTTGGATTTCTGCGCAGTGACAGATTTTTAGCTGTCACGGATTTGAGCTTATCTCCCTGTAGAAAATTCAAAAAATTCTGAAAAAATCACGCATATTCCTGAGATATGTACGCAACTTTCATTATTTTAGGCCAGATCCATCTGAGCAACTTAAGTGCCTCGAAAAAATTCGTCATTCCAGACTGTTCTGTTTTTGACAGATTCTGCCTTTTGTTTTGCATTCGCTCTTTTACTGTGTTTGTGTGGATTTCTTTGCTCCACAAAGCATTGGTGGCTGTAGCTAATGTCCAGAAGCTTTGGGATTGATTGTATCATTACAGAATATGAGAATTTTTGATTATGCACTAACCCTCTAATGAGAACTGTCTTGAGTTTGGTGTGAAGGAAGTTTTCAAGGATCAAGCGAGAAGGGTGATATTATGTGATCAAGAAGAGTGAAAAGCCTAAGCTTGGGGATGCCCCCGTGGTTCATCCCAACCATATTCAGAGAGACTCAAGCGTCTAAGCTTGGGGATGCCCAAGGCATCCCCTTCTTCATCAACAAACTTATCAGGTCATCTCTAGTGAAACTATATTTTAATTCTTTCACATCTTATGCGCTTTACTTGGAGCGTCTGTGTGTTTTTTTTTTGTTTTTTGAATAAATTCGGATCCTAGCAATCCTTGTGTGGGAGAGAGACACGCTCCGCTTTTTCATGTGAATACTCATGTTCTTCACTTATATTTGTTGAGTATTCTTAACTAGCTACTGCAGTGCTTTTAGCTCCTGTTTTTCATGCATCTCTTCGAGCTGTTAGCACTTGTTTATAAATACTCTCTTGCTGCATTATATTATCATTTGGAGAGTTTATGTTTAAATAAATTGATTGGTGTTTGTTTGGAAGAAAGAAAATGCTACATGTAGTAGTTGGTATTGGAAAAGACATATGCATTCTTGTAGATCATTGTCTTGTTTCGATTTGATGCTTTGCAATTGTTTTGAGCTCTCAAGTAGATCATGTTTAAGCTCTTGCATCATGTAGTTAAAGCCTAGTAGTGGAGAACTACCGTAGAGCTTGTTGAGACTTGGGATGCATATTTGTTCTCTCTAAGGTCTAGATATTTTCTGGTAAAATGTTTGAGCAACAAGGAAGACAGTGTAGAGTCTTATAATACTTGCAATATGTTTTTATGTGATTCTTGCTGTACCGGTTTATACTTGTGTTTGCTTCAAACAACCTTGCTAGCCTAAACTCTGTACTGAGAGGGAATGCTTCTCGTGCATCCAAAACTTGAGCCAAAACCCATGCCATTTGTGTCCACCATACCTACCTACTATGTGGTATTTCCTGCCATTCCAAGTAAATATTTCATGTGCTACCTTTAAACTATTCAAAACTTTATTACTCCTTATTTGTGTCAATGTTTTATAGCTCATGAGGAAGTATGTGGTGTTTTATCTTTCAATCTTGTCATTTACTTCTGACAGACTTTCACCAATGGACTAGTGGCATATACATCCGCTTATCCAATAATTTGCAAAAAGAGCTGGCAACGGGGTGCCCAGCCCCAATTAATTACAACTTTCATTAATAATTCTCTTCACATGTTTTGCCCTGATTTATCAGTAAGCAACTTAATTTGCAAATAGACACTCCTCCATGGTATGTGAATGTTGGAAGGCACCCGAGGATTCGGTTAGCCATGGCTTGTGTAAGCAAAAGGTTGGGAGGAGTGTCATCTATAAAGAAACTAAAATACATGTGTAAACAAAAGAGAAGAGGGATGATCTACCTTGCTGGTAGAGATAACGTCCTTCATGGGAGCCGCTCTTGAAAGTCTGGTTGACAAGGGGGTTAGAGTGCCCACTACCATTCGTTGACAACAACAAACACCTCTCAAATACTTATTTTGTGCTCTCTATATGCTTTCGAAAACTTAAAAAGCTCTAGCACATGATTTAATCCCTGCTTCCCTCTGCGAAGGGCCTATCTTTTACTTTATGTTGAGTCAGTTTACCTACTCCTTTCTATCTTAGAAGCAAACACTTGTGTCAACTTTGTGTGCATTGATTCTTACATGTTTACTTATTGCACTTGTTATATTGCTTTATGTTGACAACTATCCATGAGATATACATGTTACAAGTTGAAAGCAAATGCTGAAACTTAATCATCCTTTGTGTTGCTTCAATGCCTTTTACTTTGAATCTATTGCTTTATGAGTTACCTCTTATGCAAAACTTTTTGATGCTTGTCTTGAAAGTACTATTCATGAAAAGTTTTTGCTTATATGATTCATTGTTTACTCTTTATCTATTTGTTAGCAAACTATAGATCATTGCTTTGAGTCACTTCATTCATGACATGAGCCTTGCAATATATTGATCAAGATTGTGTGAAAGCATGTCTCCTCAGAAATTATTTGTTGTTATCGTTTTACCTACTCGAGGACGAGTAGAACTAAGCTTGGGGATGCTTGATACGTCTCCAACGTATCCATAATTTCTGCTGTTCCATGCTTATATTATACCATTTGCTACATGTTGTGTTTGCTGGGATCTGACTTATATTGATACCTATGTGGAGCTGAATATTATATTATCATGTCTATGTCATTTGTGATCTTGCATGCTCTCCGTTACTTGTTGAAGCCTTGGCCAAGTGAATACTTGTAACTCCAAGAGGGGGTATTTATGCATGATAGTTGGGTTCAACCTCTATTTAACCTGGGATAGTGACAGCAAGTTCTAAGGTTGTAGATGTGTTGTTGCCACTAGGGGTAAAACAGCAATGCTTTATTCAAGGATGAATGTATTGTTTACATTACGCACATTACTTAATGCAATTGTCTGTTGCTTGCAACTTAATACTGGAAGGAGTACGGATGTTAACCGGAAAGTGGACTATTTAGGCATAGATGCATGCTGGATAGCGGTCTATGTACTTTGTCGTAATGCCCAAATGAATCTCATAGTAGACATCACAGCTCACACATGCATGTTATATGCACTTATCAATTGTCAATTGCCCAGCTGTAATTTGTTTACCCAGCATGTTAGTTATCTTATTAGAGAGACACCACTAGTGAACTGTGGACCCCGGTCCATTCTTTTACATCTGAAATACAATCTACTGCAATCATTGTTCTCTACTGTTTTATGCAAACAAACATCATCTTCCATACGATACGTTTAACCCTTTGTTTTCAGCAAGCCGGTGAGATTGACAACCTCACTGTTAAGTTGGGGCAAAGTAATTTGATTGTGTTGTGCAGGTTCCACGTTGGCACCGGAATCCCTGGTGTTGCGCCGCACTACACTCCTTCACCAACACCTTCGAAGCAACCTCGTTTTCCTACTGGTTCGATTAAACCTTGGTTTCATACTGAGGGAAAACTTGCTGCTGCACCATCATACCTTCCTCTTGGGGTTCCCAACTGACGTGTGACGTACAAGCATTGTTTCTGGCACTGTTGCCGGGGAGATACTCCCTCGTCAACTTAGAGCTAGCACCCAGCTGTAATTTGTTCACCCACATGTTAGTTATCTTTTATGGAGAGACACCACTAGTGAACTGTGGACCCCGGTCCATTCTTTTACACTGATAATACAACCAACTCTAAACATTATCCATTTTCATTCTCTGCAATTTACTACTGTTTTCCACACCATACGTTTAATCCTTTGTTTTCAGCAAGCCGGTGAGATTGACAACCTCACTGTTTCGTTGGGGCAAAGTAGTTTGATTGTGTTGTGTGCAGGTTCCACGTCAGCGCGCCACTGACAACCTTCAGAAGTGATTTCTTGCTCCTACTGGTTCGATTAAACCTTGGTTTCATACTGAGAGAAACTGCTGCTACACTGCTCCATACCTTCCTCTTGGGGTCTCCCAACGAACGTGTTATCCACGTCATCACGCCTCGATTGGATTCCCCTGGAGTGGAGAACAATCCTTTGCCAGAATACCCAGACTTGGTATAAGAGGATTTGTAATCATTCTTGTAGCGGTTGTTTGCATAGGGCTTCATATCATCCATCATTTCCTCCTGTTTTTCAGCAAGGACTAACGCAGCATCAACTGTTCTAGGGTTATGTAAACGAATAGCTCTTTGTATATCTTTCTTCAATCCACAAATGAACTTAGTAACGAAAAAAGCCTCATCATAGTGTTTGTTATACACTAAAATTTTGTGTCTAATAGCCTCAAATTTGTGATGGTATTTCTCAACACTCTCAGTTTGCCTACATCTCTCTAAAGCCTCCAAGTATCTATGGTGTTTGTTTTTGCCAAATTTTATGTTTATAGCTACACATAATTCCTCCCAATTATCAACCTCATGCTCTGCCTCATAAGTTTGCAGCCAGAGCGCCGCGTTTCCAGTGAAATGCATAGTAGCAAAACTAGCCCACGTATCATGATCTACATCAAAGAGATGGAAGTACTTCTCACAGACTTGCTTCCACCACTTTGGATTGTCACCATCAAAGCGAGGAAAATCAGTTTTAGGTGGTCTAGTCCTATAATTGCCATGTCTAGATCAGTGTACGGTGTATCAGGGAAGTGATCAGAATTATCTCCTAAATCAAAACGGACTGGTGTTTGAGGAGTGTTGCGCGTACCCTTGTCCAGGGCAAGCGCTGATGCACGAGAGGCACCAGCAACATGACCCTGGTTTTGTTGTTCATCGCCGTGCCATTCAGGCCGTGGGGTGTGCACTCGTGGTAGCTGCGGTGCAGATTCCAGCGCTCCCACACGCGCTCCCATTTGATCCACATTCTTTGCAGCGTCTGGATTGTCTCGTCGACCTGAGGCATCCATCCCCGCAAGCTCTAGAGCGTCGCGTTCAACTGCTGGATAGTATCAGCGGTCGTCGCTCCTTGTTGCTTGAGCTCGGTGAGATCGTGCTGCAACTTCTCCATGACGACCTCGTCGCACGCCGCCCACGCGCTATGGTTCGCTGTCAGCGCCTGCCGTCGCCTCCGAGATGCGCCCCCAATGACGCCGGATCCGGGCTCCCCGACACGGAATTTTACCGGTTGTACTAAGATCTACAACCAACCGTTCGAAGACAACCCAAATCACGCCTCTAGTAGTCTACCGCCGCCAACGCCGCCATGCGAGCTCCATGAACGGGCTCCGCCATCGCCGCCGCCGCAGAGAGGAGGCAGACCAGAGGGATTTTACAGGAGATCCCAACCCCTGCGCCCCCAATCAACCTGAATCGGCACCGAAAATCTCAAATCGGACTCACTTGGAACAAATTTTGTGGAAACTAAGATCTACGGCTCTGATACCATATGTAGTATAGCTACTAGTGAATTTAGGGAAGAATCAGCGATATATGTGGATGATTTGCGGTTTAGGGTAGCCGATACATGCTCTGCGTCACGCAAGAGCTGAATTCACGAGCACGCAGGCTCGGATGGGGAAGGAAGAGAGGAACACGTCAGGGTTTGGACAATCATTCAATCAATGCCGATCTCGATCTCCAGGATACGCCTAAGTAGACGTTGTCTCCACGGGCCTTGGGCTTGCGGGCCTCGACGCCAACTGGGCCGTCCGCTGGGCTCGACGATGCTCAGCTCGCTTCTGTGCCTTGATCGCCACTTGACATAGTACTGTCTATTCTGGGTCGTGACATAGTACTGTCTATTCTGTACGCAATTTGATCTTTGTTATGCACGGGGAGTAAAGAAGATACTAAGATCCTGGTTATATTTGTCTGGTGATGCATGTTTACATGTGACTGGTACATGAATGATATATGATTCAGTAGCCATACAAATCTGAGTTTATTGCGACTTTTTTGTCACATTGGTGTTGCTTGATTTTTTTAAATGTACCTGTTGATTTCAACAATTGTCTCCTGTTTTATTGTCTGACATGACAAGTCAATAAACGGGCATGTTAATATTGAGTAACTTCAAATTTTCCTGTTGCTAAAAGCTTTTCTTGATGATGGCTGTGGAAATGTCAGTACCAGGTGCAGGTGAATTACTGCGATTTATGGTAATTTAGATTGCTTATATTTGTCAGCGTAGCAAATTTTGTCCTTGCTAATGTTCAGCTATTGCTTACCGGTCGAAATGATCAATGCAGTTTCAGTAATCATGTGAGAAGAGGTCCTGAATTTCTCCTCCACAAAATGAAATGAAGAGTTGATGCTTATTTCTTCTCTGTTGATCTACATGTTCACTCGGGTAAATTATCCTGGCCTTTACTTTCTTATATTTGATGAGAATTTTGTTTGTGTCTCCCATTGCCGAACCACAGATCCAGCAAAGCTGCATATGTAGTAAGCTTGAAGAAAACGACTTCCATAAGTCAGCAAACAACCACTGACATAATAGCTCCAGACCAGGAGCAAAATTCTGTCAAGTGTGAAGATCAACATGTTGGCTTACCGGCACCCAGAAGATCCAAAACACAGAAGAAATGAACTCAATAGGATGTACCAAAATAGCATAATACACACAATGACAACCATGGTGAATCACTCGTATTCACAACAAAGGAAAATAGTAAATTAGCGAGGGCACATAATAGGTCGCAAGCTTGCATATTTAAACATAATAATTTTCGCACGGATTAGGTGTCTGCTGGTGAAGCCATTATGACTTCTGGCTGATCAACACATGAGTTTAAGCCACCCCCAACATTTTTCTCTGGTCATGTTGATCACACCAGAGCTAGTATCCCGTCTCCAAAGTGAATTATTGTAGCTGCAGAGCTTGTTTGCATGGTGTTGCAAGGAAACTTCGGCTTAAACCAACTTGCGTAACAGAGAACACAATGAATCTTCAGGTTTATCTCATGTAGTTGTCTTTGCTGTCAAGAGAATAATTAGTAATCATTTTTATTAGTTGTCAGTATACGATGATAGCAAACAACGAAGCATACAGACTTACCATTTACATGATACATGTTGAGCAGCTTGAATGCCTGCAGAGACAACTCGATCTATGGCACACGAGTATAATTTTACAGGGATATGTCAACTCTGAGTCTGAGTATATAACTATACGGCACACGATTTCCACAAAAGCAACCCAGCGATACATTTTGTGTGTGGAGAAACATGTACTTAACAGGGCGTCCAGAAATCAATTCAATAACACCGTATAATTTTGACATTTAGCTTGCTCGTTGCTCGAAGCATGCATTCATCAGCTAGCTCCTTGCTGCAACGCTTGATTTCCAGTTCTTCCAGCGAAAGTGGGAGGCCTGTTTCCGGCAGCCTTGAGATCCACCGGCACTCGCATATGTTTAACCTCTTGAGTGAAGAGAGGAGGTGTAGTCCCGCAGGAAGATATAAGAGAATAGAACAATAATAAAATTCCAGCTCTTGCAGGGACTTTAGGAGCACAAGCGCTCTCTCTTGCTCTTCTGTTAGCACCAAAGCTTCAAGTCTTATGCGTCGGAGGGAAGTGAGGTGGTTGCAGATTGACGTGGTAAGAACAGACGGATAACTAATCTCAAGCGTTTCCAGCAAAGAACATAGCTCATAGCCCTGCCTTGAAAAGCTCTCCAGAAATGGAGGCAAGACAGGGCAGTATAATACCTTCAAATGCCTGAGCTGCCAAGGGATTGCAAGCCCTCTAGTGCGGTGAGAGATTCACAGTTCCAAACCCCCAACTCTTCCAGTGCCGTGCATGAGTGCAGCTGTAGAAATTCCAAATCTGGGTCTTCCCCTACCACTAGCCTTTTAAGGCTTGTGGGATTCATTGGAAAGCAGGGTTGCAGCGTTTCTTGGGAACTGACGAGTGATTCCGGGTGTAGCCATCTTCCGCTTACCTGGTTGTTATTTCGGTCTTTAACCATGAAACACGAGAGCAGCTTGGGGCATCCCCAAATGCTTAGTTCCTGAAGGGAGGTAAATCCAGAGAAGCCTTGTTCGCTCCAGTTAAATGTTAGACGGGGCAGCAATCAATAGTTATCTTCTTGAGAGAGGAGATGAGATTTAGTGGAATGTGCACGAGCCTGTCTTGAGCTATCCCTGTAATTGTGTCATCTTGCTCTACTGATGACGAGTCTCCCTCTCCTAATATTTGCTGTAAATGCAATTCCTCTAGGCCTGGCGCATGTCGCAGCAACCGAAATAGCCACTTCCCTTCTATACCACATAAGTCGATCCGGAGACTTTCAAGACATGGGAAGGCCTTCCAATTCGCAGCTGTCACATCTTCACGGGTAGCATCTGACATCACATCGGAAGAGAAAAGTTTTTCACAACCCCATATTTCCAAACTCTTCAAGCAGAGGAGCTGACTAAAACCTTCGAACGAAATGGACAATAAATTTCGGCAACCATGTATGCTCAACAATTTAAGGCTACTCAGATTATGGAATGCAAAAAATTTGTTATCCAGTACCCTCAACTCATCAGAGTATTCATCAAAAGGATTATCCCCCTCATCAACAATACCCCCAATATATAGCTTTTCACTGGATGATCCCTTCATACTCGGAAGTATTGAAACTTCAACGATGAGTAACTCAGAACAATTGGTTGAGGGTGGAAGAGGCTTCAAGACATTCAAAGAAGGGCAGTGACGCAGAATTAATTTCCTAAGACCAGGCAACCATGAATTTGGCTCTATTTCGATCTTACCATTGCTCTCAAACAGATCAAACACCTTTAGTGCATGACAATTCTCGATCTGCAGTGCCCTTAAGCTAGAGTTCAGACTCTCGACAGAAGTGCTTGAACATCTCACTAATTTGGCCATCTTAATTAAAACTAGCTCCTCCAGTGAAGGAACCAATACTTCAGTTACTTCCCACATTCTGCTCAACTTCAGCTTTGTAAGAAATGGAAGACTTTCGAAGGATGGAAGTATTTTCCATCCTTCACAACCATCGAGGTAAAGCGTCTGCAAGAAAGTAACTGAGATATTGCTGGCAAGCCAAGTTGGTGAGGAAGTACCATTATACCCAGATATCTGGAGATGCTTTAAGTCCACATATGGTTCAAGACCCTCAAGCACCTCGTGTTCTGTGCCTATAGAAGGCTCACCACATCCATTGAAATATACTCCTCAAAACTTTCCTCATCTGACAAGGCATCCCTCCAGGACAAATTCAGCCTTTTCACATCGTTCCAAGACAAGTTCAGCTTTTCCAAGTGAACTTTGTTTCTCAGTCCTGCCCCATAAGCCTCCTCCCGAGTTTTAACTTTATCAAGTTGAGACACCCCAAGTTGTACAAGCTCGTTCATGGATTGGAGTTGTGATATCTCAAAGCCGCTCGAACGAACTTGAGCCTTAAAATCATGTAGCTCTTGAAGTGATGTCATTCTACCAATGTTAGCAATTGAAGAGTATATTGCATTTTCTGCAACAAGATGCCGCAGGCTAACAAGATTGGTCATGCCATCAGGTACACTGGGATCTTTCTCTGAGCAAACATCTAATACTTGAAGATGAAATAACTTGTTCAGAACTAGTGGCAGATCCCCGCCCAAACCATCAGAATTACGTTTTACATAGCGAAGATGTATAGGATCTACCAAACTGCACACGAGGGAATTAAAATCAGCGGATGTTGCAGACACTTGCAGCAAACGTAAATTATGCGCTGTTCTGAATTTATCTTTTAAGACTTGGAAGAAGTGGGAGTCATATTTCCCAATCAACACCAATGTCCTCAATTTTCTCACTGATATAACTGTATTTTTCAGCTTCTCTTCAAACTTGTTATTGCGAGGTATGTGCCCAAACCGATCTTCGCTGTATGCAAAATCAGTTATTACGATAAATGTCTTATAATTGGCATCATTTTAGTGCACTGTAGACCATCTATAGTCCCACAATAGTTTCTTGAAACTATCCTCGCAAAATCGTGCATGAGACCACAAATAGAATACCAATTTTGGCTGGCTAGAGAGGTTTCTTCTTTATCTTCTTTTTCTTGTTGAACTTGCTGGAAGAATCCCAGATTCACCAACTCAGTCAGATATTCCCATCCTGTCTCCTCCAATCTCTTAGTTAAACAGGTGCTATTCACAAATCCCTGAGAAATCCAAAAACGGACCAAATCCTTACCAAGAAACTTGTGTTTGTTAGGATATATAGAACAATATGAGAAGCATTGTTGCAGATGGTACGGCAGCTGATCATAGCTAAGCTTCAGAGAAGGCATGATGCCTTCACTGAGCCCTAGTGATTTCCAAT
This sequence comes from Poa pratensis, assembly GCA_947311845.1. Lineage (NCBI taxonomy): Eukaryota > Viridiplantae > Streptophyta > Magnoliopsida > Poales > Poaceae > Poa > Poa pratensis. The sequence goes on along the minus strand of CAMZMU010000060.1, from coordinate 34,481,609 downwards.
CTTCTTTCTCGAGAATGTTACTCCAATGATCCACAGTAAGATGTTCTCTTAACAGAGCCCCTATAGATACTGCTGCTAATGGGTTGCCCTTTAATTTCTCTGCTATTTTCAGGCCAATAGTGCTTAGATTTCCTGGACCTTCATAGTTCCCATCAACAAATGCACGTGATTTGAATAATAACCAAAAATCATCATTTTTCAAAGCACCTAGCTTGATTGGCTTGAGTGTGCCTAACCTTTTCGCAACAGATAAATTTCTTGTTGTGACTAGAACCACAATCCCATTACCCTGACCTGATGCGAAAGGAGCCAATAATCTGTCCCATCGGCAATCTTTCATGTCATCCCAGACATCATCAAAAATAAGTAAAATGTTCTTTGAGTTTGGATGACTCTTCAAGATCTCCTGAAGCTTCGCAAAGCTGCTTATTCCTTCATGCCTTTCTTGAGAAACAAAGTCTAACATCTCCCTTGTGAGCCTCACCTCGTCGAAGTTGCGGGACACCCAAACCCATATTCTGTGGTCAAATTTACTTTCCACCTCTGGATCATTGTATACAAATTGAGCGAGAGCTGTCTTCCCAACACCTGCAATGCCTACAATAGGCAGAACTCTTACACCATCATATTTGTCTTCAAATATCAATTTTTTGATGGAGTCTTTTTCAGCAACCCTCCCATACACTTGCCTTGGAACAAGGCTTGATGTTCTTATGCGTTGATCCGAGGCTGTACTCGGGTAGTGTTTTGAACTTGATGCAGAGTCTGATCCATATAGCGTGAGAGCTTCACTCACTTTCTCACGGGTGGCTTGTAACTGGCTAGTTATTTTTTTTATCCTATTGGATAGTTCGGCCTTGTCCCAAGGGGTGTACGTGTTAGCTACAGTGCTTTGTGCTGATTCCTCGTCCTCTCTCCTTTTTCTGCCAGATGAATCAGCAATTACAATAGGCGTTTCAGTAGCATCACCAGCGCTGCAGTAGAAAAAAAGACCATGAATACTCGGAAAGTGTTTTCGGCTCTCCGGCCCCAGTGCTCCCTCCTATTTAAAAATTTCGAAAATCATATTTGTGAGTTTCAAAAAATTCTGAAAGAAATACTGATGTAGCCAATGATATATCCCACAAACGTGCAAATTTTCAATTTAAAATACTTTATAGTTTGGGCTACAAAAAATAACAAATCTGATAAAACTTACATATTTGAAAATATACATACTCAAATCCACACTTTTGTCAGTTTTGTGTAGCTCAACATACAACATTTTTGAAGTTGATATTTTGCACGTTCTTGGGATATATCATTGGCTCCCTCAGGATTTATTGTCAGAATTTTTTGGAACTTATCAACGTTTGAATTGTTTATTAGGAGGGAGCACTGGAGCTCGGGAGCCAAAAATCTCCACTCATACTCGTCAATTATAATCACAAGCATAGTGGGATCTTGATTAAACTAATGCATGTACAAGAAGAGCATCTAAAATTTTGGCAATGCAAGTCAAACCTGGCCAACTGGGTCTGTGCCAGCGGGCCGGCCCGCGAGCACGCGTGCCCGGCCTGTCGGGGCCTGGCACGGCCCATGCCTTAGCGGGCCGTGCTCGCCGTCGCCCGCCTAGGGCCATGCTGGGGCCTGGAGGCCGAGCTCGCGTGCCGGCACGGCCCAGGCATGCGGAGGCCCGCGACGACCCACGAGGCACGCGGCGCACAACGGCCAGAAATACTCTCGTTGGAGGGAATCTGGAGGGGCGGGGTGGGGTCCGTGCATGCAACGGGCAGAATTCGGCCCATTGGAGGCCATTTTAAGCGTGATTTGCACACATTAGTCCATTTTAAGCAGGATTTGGCCTTTTTAGGCAGGATTTTCAAGAATATGGCCGTTGGAGAGCTATTTTAGTCCGAAAATGTCTTTTTTTTTTGCTAAAAAGGGCTCCCCATCCCCTCTCATTTCTCACACTCAAACATGGATGATCACAACATGAATACTACCTTCCCACTCGGTGATCTCGACCCCGACTATGCCGCCCACATCGACAATAGCAATCCCTATGCATCTTCTCCTCTCTTCGACCCCACTACGTCGACCCCTACCACATCGACGATAGTGATCCTTCACTATCTCAATCACAGCCTTTTCAAACTTCTGATGCCACCACTTCCACCAACTCCACTGCAAAAAGGCCACGCAAAAAAACCTCCAAGGTGTGGGATCACTTTGAAGAACAAAGAGTGGTGTCGGAGGGTGGGGGTGTCCCGGAGATCAAGGCCAAATGCACGTGGCATGGATGCACAAGTGTGGTGTCCATGAAAAGCAAAGGAGGCACCGGCCACTTGCAGAGGCACATCGAGAGCCACACGAAGAAGAGTGAGAAGGCCACGACGTCTATAGCCGGGGTCCAAAGTAGGCTCCAATTCCACCCCGACGGTTCGGTACGTAATTGGACCTATGATCCCGTTCTGCAGAGAGATGCTCTTTGTAGTTTGATTGCTTCTAATGATGTGCCATTAGGTTTTGGTGAGTCCGAAGCTTTTGTCGAATATATTCAAACTACTCAAAACCTAATTTTAGACCCGTTTCTAGACAAACTACATCTAGGGATATGAGAAAAGTATGCAAAAGGAATATTGCTTTAATAAAAGAAGACTTTATTGAATGCACATTTTCTGTCGCTTTAACATCTGATATCTTGAGTGGTCGGGCTAAGCAAGACTACATTAGTGTGGTTGCCCATTATGTTGATGAAAAGTGGCAACTACAAAAAAAATCATAGGATTCGAATTAATTGACGTTTCACATAGTGGTCTGAACATTTCAAATGCTATAAGTAAAGTTATGAATGATTTTGCTCTCACCTCCAATTTTTTTGCAATAACTCTGGATAATGCTTCGGTAAACACTAATGCAATGAATTACCTCACTCCTTTATTTGACCACTATGATGCACCGTATTTATTGCATCAACGTTGTGCTTGTCATATAATTAATCTTATTGCTAAATGTGCTTTAAAGAAAGTGCATGACCATATTGAGTTTTGCGCACCGCAATTACGTTTCTCGGTAGTGATAATGGTCGAATTGCAAACTACAAGAGATATTGCATTGCTTTAGGCACGGTAGGTCTTAGATATAGTTTAGACATGCCTATTAGATGGAACTCTACATATATGATGCTCAAGTCACTTATCAAAGACAAAGTTTCTTTTGGTGGATTTATTAATGCAACATATGGATACGAGGCACTCACTCCAGAACTTTGGCATGTTTGTGAACATTTGACAAAAAATTGGAGGTGTTTTATGATTATACTATTACTTTGTCGGCGGTTTATTATCCCACATCTCCTATGATGGTGCATGTAATTATAGAAATTGCCTCTCACTTGAAAACATATGAGAATGATGTGATTTTACATGAAGCTGTTGCTGAAACTTAAATTTGAAAAATATTGGACGGATATTCCTCCGTTGTATGCTTTTGCGTTTATGTTGGACCCTAGGGCTAAAAGTGAAGGGCTTGGTAGTGCTTTGTCTTTACTAACAGAGGCCGTAGGTAAAGACTACGAGGGTGCTTATTTCACAGACTACGAGGGTTTTAATGGGGTAGCAAATAATAAAGCTCACTTTTATCCCATATGACACTTTGCCTCATTTCTATATTTTCTGTTTATTTACCTTTTTCGGATTTTTAGGGAAAAGAAAGGCCACGGGGGAATCTGACAAGGAGCGGGAAGGGGCGGGGCCGGCTGCATCTGCATGCCTACATGCATGCGCTGCGCCTGCGTGTCATGCTCAAGCTCGATATTACAGGTAAAATTCACTCAGATCTCGAGATAACTAGAATTTGGGGAGTGAAAAGCAGAGCAAGGGGTGAGTAAATAGAGAAATTGGATGAGAAATTGGAGCTAGCCTCTAGCGCCTCCGGCTGCTAGGGTTCGAGTTCATTGATAAATTGATAGATAACCATTACAACCAGCCACAGCCAGCTTTATATCGAAGACTAGACTGACGATCTGCTCACGGCAAGGTAGGTAAAGTAACAGAATTGCTAAGAATAGCTGAAAGAAACGGTGGGATCGTTTGCTTGCGTCATTCAATTGGGACCACTGGATCTTCATCATCGAATCGGCATCGATGCATCCTGGCCGTCCATTAACTGAAGAATCGACAGTTGCATCTTGACACTAGTGTTCGTCAGGCTTAAGCTGCAGATTCATGACATGCGCCTGGC